>JAEIGP010000821.1:675944-1351888 GCA_018904095.1 Zaprionus ghesquierei | reverse complement strand
ATTGGTATTGGTATTGGTATTGGTATTGGTATTGGTATTGGTATTGGTATTGGTATTGGTATTGGTATTGGTATTGGTATTGGTATTGGTATTGGTATTGGTATTGGTATTGGTATTGGTATTGGTATTGGTATTGGTATTGGTATTGGTATTGGTATTGGTATTGGTATTGGTATTGGTATTGGTATTGGTATTGGTATTGGTATTGGTATTGGTATTGGTATTGGTATTGGTATTGGTATTGGTATTGGTATTGGTATTGGTATTGGTATTGGTATTGGTATTGGTATTGGTATTGGTATTGGTATTGGTATTGGTATTGGTATTGGTATTGGTATTGGTATTGGTATTGGTATTGGTATTGGTATTGGTATTGGTATTGGTATTGGTATTGGTATTGGTATTGGTATTGGTATTGGTATTGGTATTGGTATTGGTATTGGTATTGGTATTGGTATTGGTATTGGTATTGGTATTGGTATTGGTATTGGTATTGGTATTGGTATTGGTATTGGTATTGGTATTGGTATTGGTATTGGTATTGGTATTGGTATTGGTATTGGTATTGGTATTGGTATTGGTATTGGTATTGGTATTGGTATTGGTATTGGTATTGGTATTGGTATTGGTATTGGTATTGGTATTGGTATTGGTATTGGTATTGGTATTGGTATTGGTATTGGTATTGGTATTGGTATTGGTATTGGTATTGGTATTGGTATTGGTATTGGTATTGGTATTGGTATTGGTATTGGTATTGGTATTGGTATTGGTATTGGTATTGGTATTGGTATTGGTATTGGTATTGGTATTGGTATTGGTATTGGTATTGGTATTGGTATTGGTATTGGTATTGGTATTGGTATTGGGTATTGGTATTGGTATTGGTATTGGTATTGGTATTGGTATTGGTATTGGTATTGGTATTGGTATTGGTATTGGTATTGGTATTGGTATTGGTATTGGTATTGGTATTGGTATTGGTATTGGTATTGGTATTGGTATTGGTATTGGTATTGGTATTGGTATTGGTATTGGTATTGGTATTGGTATTGGTATTGGTATTGGTATTGGTATTGGTATTGGTATTGGTATTGGTATTGGTATTGGTATTGGTATTGGTATTGGTATTGGTATTGGTATTGGTATTGGTATTGGTATTGGTATTGGTATTGGTATTGGTATTGGTATTGGTATTGGTATTGGTATTGGTATTGGTATTGGTATTGGTATTGGTATTGGTATTGGTATTGGTATTGGTATTGGTATTGGTATTGGTATTGGTATTGGTATTGGTATTGGTATTGGTATTGGTATTGGTATTGGTATTGGTATTGGTATTGGTATTGGTATTGGTATTGGTATTGGTATTGGTATTGGTATTGGTATTGGTATTGGTATTGGTATTGGTATTGGTATTGGTATTGGTATTGGTATTGGTATTGGTATTGGTATTGGTATTGGTATTGGTATTGGTATTGGTATTGGTATTGGTATTGGTATTGGTATTGGTATTGGTATTGGTATTGGTATTGGTATTGGTATTGGTATTGGTATTGGTATTGGTATTGGTATTGGTATTGGTATTGGTATTGGTATTGGTATTGGTATTGGTATTGGTATTGGTATTGGTATTGGTATTGGTATTGGTATTGGTATTGGTATTGGTATTGGTATTGGTATTGGTATTGGTATTGGTATTGGTATTGGTATTGGTATTGGTATTGGTATTGGTATTGGTATTGGTATTGGTATTGGTATTGGTATTGGTATTGGTATTGGTATTGGTATTGGTATTGGTATTGGTATTGGTATTGGTATTGGTATTGGTATTGGTATTGGTATTGGTATTGGTATTGGTATTGGTATTGGTATTGGTATTGGTATTGGTATTGGTATTGGTATTGGTATTGGTATTGGTATTGGTATTGGTATTGGTATTGGTATTGGTATTGGTATTGGTATTGGTATTGGTATTGGTATTGGTATTGGTATTGGTATTGGTATTGGTATTGGTATTGGTATTGGTATTGGTATTGGTATTGGTATTGGTATTGGTATTGGTATTGGTATTGGTATTGGTATTGGTATTGGTATTGGTATTGGTATTGGTATTGGTATTGGTATTGGTATTGGTATTGGTATTGGTATTGGTATTGGTATTGGTATTGGTATTGGTATTGGTATTGGTATTGGTATTGGTATTGGTATTGGTATTGGTATTGGTATTGGTATTGGTATTGGTATTGGTATTGGTATTGGTATTGGTATTGGTATTGGTATTGGTATTGGTATTGGTATTGGTATTGGTATTGGTATTGGTATTGGTATTGGTATTGGTATTGGTATTGGTATTGGTATTGGTATTGGTATTGGTATTGGTATTGGTATTGGTATTGGTATTGGTATTGGTATTGGTATTGGTATTGGTATTGGTATTGGTATTGGTATTGGTATTGGTATTGGTATTGGTATTGGTATTGGTATTGGTATTGGTATTGGTATTGGTATTGGTATTGGTATTGGTATTGGTATTGGTATTGGTATTGGTATTGGTATTGGTATTGGTATTGGTATTGGTATTGGTATTGGTATTGGTATTGGTATTGGTATTGGTATTGGTATTGGTATTGGTATTGGTATTGGTATTGGTATTGGTATTGGTATTGGTATTGGTATTGGTATTGGTATTGGTATTGGTATTGGTATTGGTATTGGTATTGGTATTGGTATTGGTATTGGTATTGGTATTGGTATTGGTATTGGTATTGGTATTGGTATTGGTATTGGTATTGGTATTGGTATTGGTATTGGTATTGGTATTGGTATTGGTATTGGTATTGGTATTGGTATTGGTATTGGTATTGGTATTGGTATTGGTATTGGTATTGGTATTGGTATTGGTATTGGTATTGGTATTGGTATTGGTATTGGTATTGGTATTGGTATTGGTATTGGTATTGGTATTGGTATTGGTATTGGTATTGGTATTGGTATTGGTATTGGTATTGGTATTGGTATTGGTATTGGTATTGGTATTGGTATTGGTATTGGTATTGGTATTGGTATTGGTATTGGTATTGGTATTGGTATTGGTATTGGTATTGGTATTGGTATTGGTATTGGTATTGGTATTGGTATTGGTATTGGTATTGGTATTGGTATTGGTATTGGTATTGGTATTGGTATTGGTATTGGTATTGGTATTGGTATTGGTATTGGTATTGGTATTGGTATTGGTATTGGTATTGGTATTGGTATTGGTATTGGTATTGGTATTGGTATTGGTATTGGTATTGGTATTGGTATTGGTATTGGTATTGGTATTGGTATTGGTATTGGTATTGGTATTGGTATTGGTATTGGTATTGGTATTGGTATTGGTATTGGTATTGGTATTGGTATTGGTATTGGTATTGGTATTGGTATTGGTATTGGTATTGGTATTGGTATTGGTATTGGTATTGGTATTGGTATTGGTATTGGTATTGGTATTGGTATTGGTATTGGTATTGGTATTGGTATTGGTATTGGTATTGGTATTGGTATTGGTATTGGTATTGGTATTGGTATTGGTATTGGTATTGGTATTGGTATTGGTATTGGTATTGGTATTGGTATTGGTATTGGTATTGGTATTGGTATTGGTATTGGTATTGGTATTGGTATTGGTATTGGTATTGGTATTGGTATTGGTATTGGTATTGGTATTGGTATTGGTATTGGTATTGGTATTGGTATTGGTATTGGTATTGGTATTGGTATTGGTATTGGTATTGGTATTGGTATTGGTATTGGTATTGGTATTGGTATTGGTATTGGTATTGGTATTGGTATTGGTATTGGTATTGGTATTGGTATTGGTATTGGTATTGGTATTGGTATTGGTATTGGTATTGGTATTGGTATTGGTATTGGTATTGGTATTGGTATTGGTATTGGTATTGGTATTGGTATTGGTATTGGTATTGGTATTGGTATTGGTATTGGTATTGGTATTGGTATTGGTATTGGTATTGGTATTGGTATTGGTATTGGTATTGGTATTGGTATTGGTATTGGTATTGGTATTGGTATTGGTATTGGTATTGGTATTGGTATTGGTATTGGTATTGGTATTGGTATTGGTATTGGTATTGGTATTGGTATTGGTATTGGTATTGGTATTGGTATTGGTATTGGTATTGGTATTGGTATTGGTATTGGTATTGGTATTGGTATTGGTATTGGTATTGGTATTGGTATTGGTATTGGTATTGGTATTGGTATTGGTATTGGTATTGGTATTGGTATTGGTATTGGTATTGGTATTGGTATTGGTATTGGTATTGGTATTGGTATTGGTATTGGTATTGGTATTGGTATTGGTATTGGTATTGGTATTGGTATTGGTATTGGTATTGGTATTGGTATTGGTATTGGTATTGGTATTGGTATTGGTATTGGTATTGGTATTGGTATTGGTATTGGTATTGGTATTGGTATTGGTATTGGTATTGGTATTGGTATTGGTATTGGTATTGGTATTGGTATTGGTATTGGTATTGGTATTGGTATTGGTATTGGTATTGGTATTGGTATTGGTATTGGTATTGGTATTGGTATTGGTATTGGTATTGGTATTGGTATTGGTATTGGTATTGGTATTGGTATTGGTATTGGTATTGGTATTGGTATTGGTATTGGTATTGGTATTGGTATTGGTATTGGTATTGGTATTGGTATTGGTATTGGTATTGGTATTGGTATTGGTATTGGTATTGGTATTGGTATTGGTATTGGTATTGGTATTGGTATTGGTATTGGTATTGGTATTGGTATTGGTATTGGTATTGGTATTGGTATTGGTATTGGTATTGGTATTGGTATTGGTATTGGTATTGGTATTGGTATTGGTATTGGTATTGGTATTGGTATTGGTATTGGTATTGGTATTGGTATTGGTATTGGTATTGGTATTGGTATTGGTATTGGTATTGGTATTGGTATTGGTATTGGTATTGGTAATTGCAAAAATAACGCAATTTTGATGCCATATTGTTCATTTTCAGTTGAAAATTTGGTAACAATCGGATAATAAACACAGAAGTTATTCAGCTTAACGTTTTCCATAGCTGAAAGCAGCGCTGCCGGCAGCGCAAATTCTTTATTTGTACAAGAAATAATAAGAATGCCTTACAATGCAAATTTTTGCAGTTGTTGGAAAACAGCGTCAGTAGCTTAGTGGAAAAGCGATGAACTCCTGAACCGACAGGCCCGTGGTTCGATTCCCAGTTCATGCCACTTAAGCTTTTCTTTTTTTTTTTAAGAACTTTTTTTTTAATTTTTGAATATGCATTAATTGGTGGTCGTGCATTTTATTTAAAATTTTTTTAATGGCTCACAATGAACTTAGTTAACAAGTGGAGAAGTGACAATCTCTTAAATTAGCTGTGTGCGATTGTTAGAGCGCAGCTTTTTCTTAAATATTTTTATTTTTATTTTTTAGTTAATTGTATGTTTAAGTTATGAGAATAAATAGCAACAACAATACGCATCATGCATTCAGACTTTGTTTTTGTCGTGCAAGAATTTTTGAATGGTGTCATAATGTAACTTTGGCAAAATTTGCGTAATGGCTTAATGGCCGAATGGAGAAGTGGCACAATAATAAAGCTAAAGTATTCCGTTTTGGTGTGAATGATAACTATCACCACCTAAACGATCGGAAAATGAACATAAAAGTTATTCAACGTTTCATATAGATTTGCACTGCGCCCACTGCAAGCAAGCATGCAGTGTTTTTTCCAACTGCTTGGATTGCTTGGCGTCTAACTGAAAATTATATGTGTTGTTTATTATTTTTCTTTGAAAAACACGTATACCAATAACAGTTTTCTAAATCTGATTTTTTTCATAACCTTGAAAAATCCATGGTCTTATACAGTCAACACTTGACTGTAGCCGTTCTTACTTGTTTAACAAAATTTATTAAAAGTTAGAGTGCTCTTGAACACTTTCCATTAAGATATGTAAATAGGTATTAACACATATCGTTTTTTACATGCACGTATTCGATTTATAGTCCTCAACAGGTAGAATTATTATTTTTACTGTTTAAGTGATAAATCTTGGATTTTTTTGGTACCTGAATAAAAGTTATACGTTTTCAATACTTTTAACTCCTTTTGAGCTGCTTGCAGCATTGTGCCGAATAGTGTGTGGGTGTACGGTGGTGAAATGGGTTAGTGGACTGCAAAACGAACAGAAATATTATGCATTTACGGGTTCGAGTCCCACCCGCATCGAAAATTAAAATTATTTTTTTTTATTTTAGATTTTGACTTTGCATAAATATTGTAATTTAAGGTCAAAATATGATTGTAACCGTTTATTTTGTTCCGCAAATAATGATGTACAAGCAGCTGGGAAGCGGGTATATTACAGTCGAGCACACTCGACTATAGCTTTCTTACTTGTTTATCTCCATTTTCCTCCCTTTTTGGCTTTTTTCCCCATTTTCTCTCCATTTTCCTCCTATTTTGGCCTTTTTCCCTATTTTCTCTCCATTTTCCTCCTATTTTGGCCTTTTTTCTCTCCATTTCCTGCTATTTTAGCCTTTTTTCTCTCCATTTTTCCTCCTTTTTTGGCTTTTTTCCCCATTTTCTCTCCATTTTCCTCCTATTTTGGCCTTTTTCCCTATTTTCTCTCCATTTTCTTCCTATTTTGGACTTTTTTCTCTCCATATTCTTCCTATTTTGGCCTTTTTTCCCTCAATTTTTGGCCTTTTTTCCCAACTTTCTCTCCATATTTCCTCCTTTTTTGGCCTTTTTCCCCTATTTTCTCCCCATTTTCCTCCTTTTTTCCCTATTTTCTCTCCATTGTCTTCTTATTTTGGCCTTTTTTCTCTCCATTTTCCTCCTATTCTGGCCTTTTTTCTCTCCATTTTCCTCCTTTTTCGGCCTTTTTCCCTATTTTATGTCCATTTTTCCTCCTGTTTTGCTTTTTTCCCTATTCCATTTTTCCTCATTTTTTGGCCTTTTCCCCTATTTTCTCTCCATTTTTCCTCCTTTTTTGGCCCTTTTCCCTATCTATTATCTCCATTTTCCTCCTATTTTGGACTTTTTCCCAATTTTCTCTCCATTTTCCTCCTATTTTGGCCTTTTTTCTCTCCATTTTCCTCCTATTTTGGCATTTTTTCGCACACACTATTCAGCACAATGCTGCAAGCAGCAAGCTATGGAAGACGTTAAGCTGAATAACTTCTGTGTTTATTATCCGATTGTTACCAAATTTTCAGAGATCATTTGGCTCGCTATAGTTATCATATAAGCCAACAAGTAAGAACGGCTACAGTCAAGTGTTGACTGTATAAAACCATGGATTTATTAAGATTATAAAAAAATGCAGATTGAGAAAACAAATCTATATGAAACGTTGAAAAACTTTTTATACCCGCTACTCATAGAGCAGAAGGGTATTATAACAGAATCAACAGCCGAGTCGATATAGCCATGTCCGTCTGTCAGTCTGTCCGTGTGAAAATCTAGATCTCAGCTGTTATAAAAGCTAGAACTTCCAAATTTGGTGACAGTATGTGTTATTATTGCACGCTGTTCAAGTTTATTTTGGATTATGGGTACGCCCCCTTCCGCCCCTTTAAATCGAAAAAAATTGATTTCAAGCGCAATTTTGATGCCATATTGTTTATTTTCGGTTTATATGATAACTATAGCTAGCCAGATGATGGCTAGACAATTTGGTAACAATCGGATAATAAACACAGAAGTTATTCAGCTTAACGTTTTCCATAGCTGTAAGCTGCTGGCAGCGCTGCTTGCAGCATTGTGCCGAATAGTGTGTGCGTGTACGGTGGTGAAATGAGTTAAGTTGTGGACTGCAAAACGAACAGTACTATTATGCATTTACGGGTTCGAGTCCCGCCCGCATCAAAAATTAAATGTGTGCAAAAATATTATATAAATAGTAGGCGTGGCCCACATTTTAATAGGAATTTTACAGCGTATGACACACATGAGTGTTGTCACCAAGTTTAGTGGCTCTAGTTTTTTTAGTTTCTGAGATATAGGCGTTCATACAGACAGACGGACAGACAGACATGGCTTAATCGACCCGGCTAGTGAACCTGAGCAAGAATATATTTACTTTATGGGGTCGCCTCCTTCTGCCTGTTACGCACATTTCGACAAACACAATAAACCATGTATTTTTTTAAAATCCATGGTCTAACAAGTAAGAAAAGCTACAGTCGAGCGCGCCCGACCGTAAGATACCATTCGACCAACTTCGTAGTTGCACTAACTAGTACTAACTCGCTCTCACACACACATACAGACACACACACAAAGGCTAAAACGATGCAGACGATATGCTGTAATGACGCGGGTAACGGAACTATGAAAAACGTTTTCTTTAATAACTTCTGATTTTATTGCCCTATCGGATTGTAATTTTGGGAATGGGTGCATATTATCAGCATATTTACGTGCTTTGATGCAGAAATCTGTAACCTAAATACTTTCCTTAATATTCGTAAATTATCGATTTGCGTGGGCGGTGGACGTGGCACTTCAAATTTGAAATAAACTTGATCTGCGTATGGTACACAAGAACCGTCATGTCATTTTGGTGTCTTTAGCTTTTGTAATAGCTGAGATCTCGATGTTCATACAGACAGACGGACAGACAGACAGACGGACATTGCTCAATCGACTCGGCTGTTGATCCTGAGCCAGAATATATATGCTTAATGGGGTCTGCCGTATCTCCTTCCGCCTGTTACATACTTTTGCACAAACTTAGTATACCACTTTTGACCATTTTCAATAGTCAAATGGTAAAAAAAACATGTAGAAAATGGAGAAAAAGGCGAAAGTAGGAGGAACAAGTAAGGAAAGCTACAGTCAAGCGCGCCCGACCGTAAGATACCATTCGACCAACAACGTAGTTGCACTAACTAGTACTAACTCGCTCTCACACACACATACAGACACACACACAAAGGCTAAAACGATGCAGACGGGTAACGGAACTATGAAAAACGTTTTCTTTAATAACTTCTGTATTTATTGCCCGATCGGATTGTAATTTTGGGAATGGGTGTATATTATTAGCATCTTTACGTGCTCTTAAGCAGAAATCTGTAACCTAAAAACTTTTCTTAATATTCGTGGCACTCCAAATTTGAAAGAATTTGATCTGCGTATGCTATACAGGAACCATCATGACAAATTTGGTGTCTGTAGCTTTTGTAATAGCTAATATCTCGACGCTTATACAGACAGACGGACAGACAGACAGACGGACAGAGAGACAAACGGACAGACGGACATAGCTCACTCGACTCGGCTGTTGATCCTGAGCCAGAATATATATACTTTATGGGGTCTGCCATGTCTCTTTCTGCCTGTTACATACTTTTGCACAAACTTAGTATACCATTTTTGACCATTTTCAATGGTCGAATGGTATAA
Source organism: Zaprionus ghesquierei (assembly GCA_018904095.1). Lineage (NCBI taxonomy): Eukaryota > Metazoa > Arthropoda > Insecta > Diptera > Drosophilidae > Zaprionus > Zaprionus ghesquierei. Next base: position 1,342,415 of record JAEIGP010000821.1, on the reverse strand, counting down.
AAATGGACAGAAAATAGGGGAAAAGGGCGAAAATAGGGGGATAAAGGCGAAATTAGGGAGAACAAGTAGGGAAAGCTAAGGAGAGGAGGAAAGGGAAAGGGGAAGAGGAGGAGAATGAAGTGGGAAGAAGAAGAAAAAGAAGCAGGAAGAAAAAACAAGTATGAAAGCTACAGTGGAGTTTGCTCGACTGTAAAATACACGCTACCCAGTGTCTCATACATCAAAATTATTTGCGGAAAAATAAAGAACGGCTATAATCATATTTGACCGTAAAAGGCTATGGACTTACAATATTTATGCAAAGTCAAAAGCTAAAATAAAAAAAAATGTTTGCACCCTTTTAATTTTTGATGCTGGCGGGACTCGAATCCGTAAATACATAATAATACTGTTCGTGTTGCAGTCCACATTTTAACTCATTTCACCACCGTACACGCACACACTATTCGGCACAATGCTGCGGGCAGCGCTGCCGGCAGCGCTGCTTACAGCTATGGAAAACGTTAAGCTGAATAACTTCAGTGATTATTATCCGATTGTTACCAAATTTTCAGAGATCATTTGGCTAGCTATAGTTATCATATACACCGAAAATTAACAATATGGCATATTGCGCTTATAATCAATTTTTTTTTGATTTACGGAGGCGGAAGGGGGCGTGGCCAAAATCCAAAATAAACTTGATCAGCGTGCAATAATAACACATTTTGTCACCAAATTTGGTAGCTCTAGCTCTTATAATAGCTGAGATCTAGATTTTCACTCGGACGGGCAGACGGACATGGCTATATCGACTCGGCTGTTGATCCTGAGCCAGAATATATATACTTTATGGGGTCGGAGATGTCTCTTTCTGCCTGTTACATTACATTTTCGGTTGGAACAAAGTTATAATACCCTTCTACTCTATGAGTAGCGGGTATAAAAACTTATTGACTGCAGTTGAGACTAGCAGCCGCTCTTGGCAAGATTCATTGGGAGAGGTTCAATTAGCGTTAAATTGTACGGTTAGTAGAATAACCAAGGCAAGTCCCTTAGAACTGTTTATTGGCAAAGTCGCTCGCCCGTTGGGGTTGCTTCCACCTTGTGACACGGAAGATGAGATTGATTTGGCAGAAGTAAGATCACAGGCAGTTCGCAATATTTCAGCTGCAGCAGCATATAAGAAACAAAGGCGCAATTTAATAAAGGAAAAGCCAAAGTTGTTGGATGTTAAGTTGGAGATTTCGTGTTGTACAAAAATGAAGAAAGGCATCAAACAAAGTTGAGTCCGAAGTTTAGAGGGTCTTTTGAAATAACTGAATTGTTGGAGGGGGATAGATATATGCTCAGGTCGTTGGCGAACAATAGAAAATATAAATATGCTCACGATGACATAAGAAATATGCCAGATTGGCAAGTACAAGAAGAATTAGAAAATTGTAAAAAGAATTTAAATGAAATGGAAACTGTTGAAAAAGGCATTAATGAAGAGATGGAAAATGAAACTGTTGAAAGAGACAGTAATGAAGAGATGGAAAATGAAACTGTTGAAAGAGACAGTGAGCAGGAAATGGAAAAGGAAACTGTTGAAAGAGACAGTAATGAAATGATTAAAATACTACAGAGGCCTGAAGGGCTTAAACCGAAATTTATAATAATAATGTGACCACAAGTGCAAAACAATTGTTTTGATCATGGCGTGTGGCGCATTAGATATTGTAATGTAATGATTGAATTGTGTTAAAAAGCTTGTATTACTCTAAGAATTATACTGAAACGTGAAATTTAATTTGTTAATGTAAGTGTGATTTGAAAATGGTTTTGTTACATTAAAGTTTTAAAGAACAAAGCATTGTTGGAGAGCAGAGAAGAGCATACTTTTGAGCATACTTTTGCATGTGTTAGTGTATGCTTTTAGTGTATTTCATCAGAGTAGTAATTTCATCATAATGGAAATATTGCATCAGCCTCTATTTGCGCAGTTATTGGTTGACTGTATTTTGTAGTTTTGGGGTACCGTTATAGTGCGGAGACAGCGTGTTGTCGCTGACGCCAAGTGTGGTACGATGGTAAGCACGTAGAAGATGTGTGCGACACAAGTTAGTTGTGTGTAAAACTTCAGTGCGATCGAAACTCACTGCGCTAACATTATGGCGCACAAAGACGAAAGTGTACCTTTGACATCTACATATTTACGGGCACTGCATCTGCTTCTCGCCAGCCCTGTTCAATGCCATGTGCTTTTCTTACTTATAACCTTTTGTAATAGCTTAGATCCAGAAAAAAATATTCAAGTTTTAACTTTCCTCCTGCTCTTCCCCTTTTCCTTTCCCTTTCCTCCTCCTTCTTTCCCCTCCCCTGCCCACCTTTCTCTTTTTTTTCTTCCTTCATCCTCGTTCTTTCCCTTTCTCCTCCTCCTTTCTCTTCTTATTTCTTCCTCCATCCTCCTTCTTCTTCTTTCCCTTTCTTACTCTTCCTCCTCCTTTTTCTTTCTTATTCCTCCTTTTTCCCCCTTTCTTTCTCCTCCTCCTGCTCTTCCCCTTTTCCTTTTCCTTTCCCATTCCTCCTCCTTCTTTCCTCTCCCCTGCCCTCCTTTCTCTTTTTTTCTTCCTCCATCCTCCTTCTTCCCCTTTCCCTTTCCTCCTCTTCCTCCTCCTTTTTCTTTCTTATTCCTCCTTTTTCCCCCTTTCTTCCTCCTCTTCCTCCTCCTCCTGCTCTTCCCCTTTTCCTTTCCCTTTCCTCCTCCTTCTTTCCCCTCCCCTGCCCACCTTTTATCTTTTTTTCTTCCTCCATCCTCCTTCTTCCCCTTTCCCTTTCCTCCTCTTCCTCCTCCTTTTTTCTTTCTCTTTCCTCCTTCTTCCTCCTTCTTCCCCTTTCCCTGTCCTCCTCTTCCTCCTCCTTTTTCTTTCTTCTTCCTCCTTTTCCCCCTTTCTTTCTTCTCCTCCTCCTTCTCCTCCTGCTCTTCCCCTTTCCTCCTCCTTCTTTCCCCTCCCCTGCCCACCTTTCTCTTTTTTTCTTCCTTCATCCTCGTTCTTTCCCTTTCTCCTCTTCATCCTCCTTTTTCTTTCTTCTTCCTCCTTTTTCCCCCTTTCTTTCTCCTCCTCCTCCTTCTCCTCCTGCTCTTCCCCTTTCCTCCTCCTTCTTTCCCCTCCCCTGCCCACCTTTCTCTTCTTTTTCCTCCTCCATCCTCCTTCTTCCCCTTTCCCTTTCCTCCTCTTCCTCTTCCTTTTTCTTTCTTCTTCCTCCTTTTTCCCCCTTTCTTTCTCTTCCTCCTACTCCTCCTGCTCTTCCCCTTTTCCTTTTCCCTTCCCTTTCCTCCTCCTTCTTTCCCCTCCCCTGCCCACCTTTCTCTTTTTTTTTCTTCCTCCATCCTCCTTCTTCCCCTTTCCCTTTCCTCCTCTTCCTCCTCCTTTTTCTTTCTTCTTCCTCCTTTTCCCCCTTTCTTTCTCCTCTTCCTCCTTCTCCTCCTCTTCTTCCCCTTTTCCTTTCCCTTTCCTCCTCCTTCTTTCCCCTCCCCTGCCCTCCTTTCTCTTCTTATTTCTTCCTCCATCCTCCTTCTTCTCCTTTCCCTTTCTTACTCTTCCTCCTCCTTTTTCTTTCTTCTTCCTCCTTTTTCCCCCTTTCTTTCTCCTCCTCCTCCTTCTCCTCCTGCTCTTCCCCTTTCCTCCTCCTTCTTTCCCCTCCCCTGCCCTCCTTTCTCTTCTTTTTTCCTCCTCCATCCTCCTTTATCCCCTTTCCCTTTCCTGCTCTTCCTCTTCCTTTTTCTTTCTTCTTCCTCCTTTTCCCCCTTTCTTTCTCCTCCTCCTCCTCCTCCTGCTCTTCCCCTTTTCCTTTTCCTTTCCCATTCCTCCTCCTTCTTTCCTCTCCCCTGCCCTCCTTTCTCTTCTTTTTTCTTCCTCCACCCTCGTTCTTTCCCTTTCCCTTTCCTCCTCTTCCTCCTCCTTTTCCCCCTTTCTCTCTCCTCCTCCTCCTTTTCTTCCTGCTCTTCCCCTTTTCCTTTCCCTTTCCTCCTCCTTCTTTCCCCTCCCCTGCCCTCCTTTCTCTTCTTTTTTCTTCCTCCTTCCTCCTTCTTCCTCCTTCTTCCTTTCCTTTCCTCCTCTTCCTCCTCCTTTTTCTTTCTTCTTCCTCCTTTTCCCCCTTTCTTTCTTCTCCTCCTCCTTCTCCTCCTGCTCTTCCCCTTTCCTCCTCCTTCTTTCCCCTCCCCTGCCCTCCTTTCTCTTCTTTTTTCCTCCTCCATCCTCCTTTATCCCCTTTCCCTTTCCTGCTCTTCCTCTCTTCCTTTTTCTTTCTTCTTCCTCCTTTTTCCCCCTTTCTTTCTCTTCCTCCTACTCCTCCTGCTCTTCCCCTTTTCCTTTCCCTTTCCTCCTCCTTCGTTCCCCTTCCCTGCCCTCCTTTCACTCATTTTTTCTTCCTCCATCCTCCTTCTTCCCTTTTCCCTTTCCTACTCTTCCTCCTCCATTTTCTTTCTTCTTCCTCTTTTTTCCTCTTTCTTTCTCCTCCTTCTCCTCCTGCTCTTACCCTTTCCTCCTCCTTCTTTTCCCTCCCCTGCCCTCCTTTCTCTTTTTTTTCTTCCTCCTTCCTCCTTCTTCCCCTACCCCTTTCCCCCTCCTTCTCTTCCTCCTCCTCCTCTTTTTCTTTCTTCTTCCTCCTTTTCCCCCTTTCTTTCTCCTCCTCCTCCTTTTCCTCCTGCTCTTCCCCTTTTCCTTTCCCTTTCCTCCTCCTTCGTTCCCCTCCCCTGCCCTCCTTTCTCTCCTTTTTTCTTCCTCCATCCTCCTTCTTCCCCTTTCCCTTTCCTCCTCTTCCTCCCCCTTTTTCTTTCTTTTTCCTCCTTTTTCCCCCTTTCTTTCTCCTCATTCTCCTGCTCTTCCCCTTTTCCTTTCCCTTTCCTCCTCCTTCTTCCCCCTCCCCTGCCTTTCTTTCTCTTTTTTTTTCTTCCTCCATCCTCCTTCTTCCCTTCTCCCTTTCCTGCTCTTCCTCCTCCATTTTCTTTCCTCCATCCTCCTTCTTCTTCTTTCCCTTTCTTCCTCCTCCTCCTCCTTTTCTTTCTTTTTCCTCCTTTTTCCCCCTTTCTTTCTCCTCCTCCTCCTTCTTTTCCCTTTTCCTTTTCCTTTCCCTTTCCTCCTCCTTCGTTCTTTCCTCCCCTCCCTGCCCTCCTTTCTCTTTTTTTTCTTCCTCCATCCTCCTTCTTCCCCTTTCCCTTTCCTCCTCTTCCTCCTCCTTTTTCTTTCTTCTTCCTCCTTTTTCCCCCTTTCTTTCTCCTCCTCCTCCTTCTCCTCCTGCTCTTCCCCTTTTCCTTTCCTTTCCTTTCCTCCTCCTTCTTTCCCCTCCCCTGCCCTCCTTTCTCTTTTTTTTCTTCCTCCATCCTCCTTCTTCCCCTTTCCCTTTCCTCCTCTTCCTCCTCCTTTTTCTTTCTTCTTCCTCCTTTTTCCCCCTTTCTTTCTCCTCTTCCTCCTCCTCCTGCTCTTCCCCTTTTCCTTTCCCTTTCCTCCTCCTTCTTTCCCCTCCCCTGCCCTCCTTTCTCTTCTTTTTCTTCCTCCATCCTCCTTCTTTCCCTTTCCCTTTCCTCCTCTTCCTCCTCCTTTTTCTTTCTTCTTCCTCCTTTTCCCCCCTTTCTTCTCTCCTCCTCCTCCTTTTCCTCCTGCCCTTCCCCTTTTCCCTTTCCCTTCCCTTTCCTCCTCCTTCTTTCCCCTCCCCTGCCTCCTTTCTCTTTTTTCTTCCTCCTTTTCCTCCTTCTTTCCCTCCTCCTTTTCCCTCCTGCCTCTTTCCTCCTCCCTTTTCTTTCTTCTTCCTCCTTCTTCCCCTTCCCCTTTCCCTTTCCCTCTTCCTGCTTCCTCCTCCTTTTTCTTTCTTCTTCCTCCTTTTTCCCCCTTTCTTTCTCCTCCTCCTCCTCCTCCTGCTCTTCCCCTTTTCCTTTCCCTTTCCTCCTCCTTCTTTCCCCTCCCCTGCCCACCTTTCTCTTTTTTTTCTTCCTTCATCCTCGTTCTTTCCCTTTCTCCTCTTCCTCCTCCTTTTTCTTTCTTCTTCCTCCTTTTCCCCCTTTCTTTCTCCTCTTCCTCCTTCTCCTCCCGCTCTTTCCCTTTTCCTTTTCCTCCTCCTTTTTTCCCCTCCCCTGCCCACCTTTCTCTTTTTTTTCCTCCTTCATCCTCCTTCTTCCCCTTTCCCTTTCCTCTTCCTCTTCCTCCTCCTTTTTCTTTCTTCTTCCTCCTTTTTCCCCCTTTCTTTCTCCTCTTCCTCCTTCTCCTCCTGCTCTTCCCCTTTTTCCTTTCCTTTCCTCCTCCTTCTTTCCCCTCCCCTGCCCTCCTTTCTCTTCTTTTTTTTTCTTTCCTCCTTCCTCCTTCTTCCCTTTCCCTTTCCTCCTCTTCCTCCTCCTTTTTCTTTCTTCTTCCTCCTTTTTCCCCCTTTCTTTCTCCTCCTCCTTCTCCTCCTGCTCTTCCTTTTCCTTTCCCTTTCCTCCTCCTTCTTTCCCCTCCCCTGCCCTCCTTTCTCTTCTTTTTTCCTCCTCCATCCTCCTTTATCCCCTTTCCCTTTCCTGCTCTTCCTCTTCCTTTTTCTTTCTTCTTCCTCCTTTTTCCCCCTTTCTTTCTCTTCCTCCTACTCCTCCTGCTCTTCCCCTTTTCCTTTCCCTTTCCTCCTCCTTCTTTCCCCTCCCCTGCCCTCCTTTCTCTTTTTTTTTCCTTCATCCTCCTTCTTCCCCTTTCCCTTTCCCCCTCCTTCTCTTCCTCCTCCTTTCCTTTTCTTTCTTCTTCCTCCTTTTCCCCCTTTCTTTCTCCTCCTCCTCCTTCTCCTCCTGCTCTTCCCCTTTTCCTTTCCCTTTCCTCCTCCTTCTTTCCCCTCCCCTGCCCTCCTTTCTCTCCTTTTTTCTTCCTCCATCCTCCTTCTTCCCCTTTCCCTTTCCTCCTCTTCCTCCTCCTTTTCTTTCTTCTTCCTCCTTTTTCCCCCCTTTCTTTCTCCTCCTTCTCCTCCTGCTCTTCCCCTTTTCCTTTCCCTTTCCTCCTCCTTCTTTCCCCTCCCCTGCCCTCCTTTCTCTTTTTTTCTTCCTCCATCCTCCTTCTTCCCTTTCCCCTTTCCTCCTCTTCTTCCTTTTTCCCCCTTTCTTTCTCCTCCTCCTCCTTCTCCTCCTGCTCTTCCCCTTTTCCTTTCCCTTTCCTCCTCCTTCTTTCCCCTCCCTTGCCCTCCTTTCTCTCTTTTTTCTTCCTCCATCCTCCTTCTTCCCCCTTTCCCTTTCCTCCTCTTCCTCCCTCCTTTTCTCTTTCTTTTTCCTCCTTTTTCCCCCTTTCTTTCTTCTCCTCCTCCTTCTTTCCCCTCCCCTGCCCTTCTTTCTCTTCTTTTTTCTTCCTCCATCCTCCTTCTTCCCCTTTCCCTTTCCTTTCCTCCTCTTCCTCCTCCTCTTTTTCTTTCTTCTTCCTCCTTTTCCCCCTTTCTTTCTCCTCTCCTCCTTCCTCCTGCTCTTCCCCTTTTCCTTTTCCTTTCCTCCTCCTCCTTCTTTCCCCTCCCCTGCCCTCCTTTCTCTTCTTTTTTCTTCCTCCATCCTCCTTCTTCCCCTTTCCCTTTCCTCCTCTTCCTCCTCCTTTTTCTTTCTTTTTCCTCCTTTTTCCCCCTTTCTTTCTCCTCTCCTCCTCCTCCTGCTCTTCCCCTTTTCCTTTCCCTTTCCTCCTCCTTCTTTCCCCTCCCCTGCCCTCCTTTCTCTTTTTTTCCTTCTCCTCCATCCTCCTTCTTCCCTTTCCCTTTCCTGCTCTTCCTCCTCCTTTTTCTTTCCTTTTTCCCCCTTTCTTTCTCCTCCTCCTTCTCCTCCTGCTCTTCCCCTTTTCCTTTTCCCTTTCCCTCCTCCTTCTTTCCCCTTCCCTGCCCTCCTTTCTCTTCTTTTTTCTTCCTCCATCCTCCATCTTCCCCTTTCCCTTTCCTTCTCTTCCTCCCCCTTTTTCTTTCTTTTTCCTCCTTTTCCCCCTTTCTTTCTCCCTCCTCTCTCCTCTCTTCTCCCCTTTTCCTTTCCCTTTCCTCCTCCTTCTTTCCCCTCCCCTGCCCTCCTTTCTCTTATTTTTTTCCTCCATCCTCCTTCTTCCCCTTTCCCTTTCCTGCTCTTCCTCCTCCTTTTTCTTTCTTCTTCCTCCTTTTTCCCCCTTTCTTTCTACTCATTCTCCTGCTCTTCCCCTTTTCCTTTCCCTTTCCTCCTCCTTCGTTCCCCTCCCCTGCCCTCCTTTCTCTTATTTTTTCTTCCTCCATCCTCCTTCTTCCCCTTTCCCTTTCCTCCTCTTCGTCCTCCTTTTTCTTTCTTCTTCCTCCTTTTTCCCCCTTTCTTTCTACTCATTCTCCTGCTCTTCCCCTTTTCCTTTCCCTTTCCTCCTCCTTCTTTCCCCTCCCCTGCCCTACTTTCTCTTTTTTTTTCTTTCTCCATCCTCCTTCTTTCCCGTTCCCTTACCTGCTCTTCCTCCTCCTTTTTCTTTCTCCTTCCTCCTTCTTCCCCTTCCCCTTTCCCTTTCTCCTCTTCCTGCTCCTCCTCCTTTTTCTTTCTTCTTCCTCCTTTTTCCCCCTTTCTTTCTCCTCCTCCTACTCCTCCTGCTCTTCCCCTTTTTCTTTCCTTTCCTTTCCTCCTCCTTCTTTCACCTCCCCTGCCCACCTTTCTCTTCTTTTTCCCCCCCCCCTTCCTTCCTCTTCTTTTCTCCCCTTTCCCCCCTTTCTCCCCTCCCCCCTCCCCCCCCCCCCCCCCCTCTCCCCTTCCCTTTCCTTCCCCCCCCCTTCTTCCCCCCCCCCCCCCCTCTTCCCCTCCATCCTCCTTGGTATTGGTATTGCTATTGGTATTGGTCTTGGTCTTCTTTTTGGTTTGGTATTCGTATTGGTTTTGCCCTTTCTTTCTCCTCCTCCTCCTCCGTCCTGCTCTTCCCCTTTTCCTTTTCCCTTCCTCCTCCTTCTTTCCCCTCCCCTGGTATTGGTATTGGTATTGGTATTGGTCCATTGGTATTGGTATTGGTATTGGTATTGGTATTGGTATTGGTATTGGTACTGGTATTTATTGGTATTGGTATTGGTATTGGTATTGGTATTGGTATATTGGTATTGGTATTGGTATTGGTACTCATTTTTATTGGTATTGGTATTGGTATTGGTATTGGTATTGGTATTGGTATTGGTATTGGTATTGGTATTGGTATTGGTATTGGTATTGGTATTGGTATTGGTATTGGTATTGGTATTGGTATTGGTATTGGTATTGGTATTGGGTATTGGTATTGGTATTGGTATTGGTATTGGTATTGGTATTGGTATTGGTATTGGTATTGGTATTGGTATTGGTATTGGTATTGGTATTGGTATTGGTATTGGTATTGGTATTGGTATTGGTATTGGTATTGGTATTGGTATTGGTATTGGTATTGGTATTGGTATTGGTATTGGTATTGGTATTGGTATTGGTATTGGTATTGGTATTGGTATTGGTATTGGTATTGGTATTGGTATTGGTATTGGTATTGGTATTGGTGTGGTATTGGTATTGGTATTGGTATTGGTATTGGTATTGGTATTGGTATTGGTATTGGTATTGGTATTGGTATTGGTATTGGTATTGGTATTGGTATTGGTATTGGTATTGGTATTGGTATTGGTATTGGTATTGGTATTGGTATTGGTATTGGTATTGGTATTGGTATTGGTATTGGTATTGGTATTGGTATTGGTATTGGTATTGGTATTGGTATTGGTATTGGTATTGGTATTGGTATTGGTATTGGTATTGGTATTGGTATTGGTATTGGTATTGGTATTGGTATTGGTATTGGTATTGGTATTGGTATTGGTATTGGTATTGGTATTGGTATTGGTATTGGTATTGGTATTGGTATTGGTATTGGTATTGGTATTGGTATTGGTATTGGTATTGGTATTGGTATTGGTATTGGTATTGGTATTGGTATTGGTATTGGTATTGGGATTGGTATTGGTATTGGTATTGGTATTGGTATTGGTATTGGTATTGGTATTGGTATTGGTATTGGTATTGGTATTGGTATTGGTATTGGTATTGGTATTGGTATTGGTATTGGTATTGGTATTGGTATTGGTATAGGTATTGGTATTGGTATTGGTATTGGTATTGGTATTGGTATTGGTATTGGTATTGGTATTGGTATTGGTATTGGAATTGGTATTGGTATTGGTATTGGTATTGGTATTGGTATTGGTATTGGTATTGGTATTGGTATTGGTATTGGTATTGGTATTGGTATTGGTATTGGTATTGGTATTGGTATTGGTATTGGTATTGGTATTGGTATTGGTATTGGTATTGGTATTGGAATTGGTATTGGTATTGGTATTGGTATTGGTATTGGTATTGGTATTGGTATTGGTATTGGTATTGGTATTGGTATTGGTATTGGTATTGGTATTGGTATTGGTATTGGTATTGGTATTGGTATTGGTATTGGTATTGGTATTGGTATTGGTATTGGTATTGGTATTGGTATTGGTATTGGTATTGGTATTGGTATTGGTATTGGTATTGGTATTGGTATTGGTATTGGGATTGGTATTGGTATTGGTATTGGTATTGGTATTGGTATTGGTATTGGTATTGGTATTGGTATTGGTATTGGTATTGGTATTGGTATTGGTATTGGTATTGGTATTGGTATTGGTATTGGTATTGGTATTGGTATTGGTATTGGTTTTGGTATTGGTATTGGTATTGGTATTGGTATTGGTATTGGTATTGGTATTGGTATTGGTATTGGTATTGGTATTGGTATTGGTATTGGTATTGGTATTGGTATTGGTTTTGGTATTGGTATTGGTATTGGTATTGGTATTGGTATTGGTATTGGTATTGGTATTGGTATTGGTATTGGTATTGGTATTGGTATTGGTATTGGTATTGGTATTGGTATTGGTATTGGTATTGGTATTGGTATTGGTATTGGTATTGGTATTGGTATTGGTATTGGTATTGGTATTGGTATTGGTATTGGTATTGGTATTGGTATTGGTATTGGTATTGGTATTGGTATTGGTATTGGTATTGGTATTGGTATTGGTATTGGTATTGGTATTGGTATTGGTATTGGTATTGGTATTGGTATTGGTATTGGTATTGGTATTGGTATTGGTATTGGTATTGGTATTGGTATTGGTATTGGTATTGGTATTGGTATTGGTATTGGTATTGGTATTGGTATTGGTATTGGTATTGGTATTGGTATTGGTATTGGTATTGGTATTGGTATTGGTATTGGTATTGGTATTGGTATTGGTATTGGTATTGGTATTGGTATTGGTATTGGTATTGGTATTGGTATTGGTATTGGTATTGGTATTGGTATTGGGTATTGGTATTGGTATTGGTATTGGTATTGGTATTGGTATTGGTATTGGTATTGGTATTGGTATTGGTATTGGTATTGGTATTGGTATTGGTATTGGTATTGGTATTGGTATTGGTATTGGTATTGGTATTGGTATTGGTATTGGTATTGGTATTGGTATTGGTATTGGTATTGGTATTGGTATTGGTATTGGTATTGGTATTGGTATTGGTATTGGTATTGGTATTGGTATTGGTATTGGTATTGGTATTGGTATTGGTATTGGTATTGGTATTGGTATTGGTATTGGTATTGGTATTGGTATTGGTATTGGTATTGGTATTGGTATTGGTATTGGTATTGGTATTGGTATTGGTATTGGTATTGGTATTGGTATTGGTATTGGTATTGGTATTGGTATTGGTATTGGTATTGGTATTGGTATTGGTATTGGTATTGGTATTGGTATTGGTATTGGTATTGGTATTGGTATTGGTATTGGTATTGGTATTGGTATTGGTATTGGTATTGGTATTGGTATTGGTATTGGTATTGGTATTGGTATTGGTATTGGTATTGGTATTGGTATTGGTATTGGTATTGGTATTGGTATTGGTATTGGTATTGGTATTGGTATTGGTATTGGTATTGGTATTGGTATTGGTATTGGTATTGGTATTGGTATTGGTATTGGTATTGGTATTGGTATTGGTATTGGTATTGGTATTGGTATTGGTATTGGTATTGGTATTGGTATTGGTATTGGTATTGGTATTGGTATTGGTATTGGTATTATTCTTTCCCCTACCCTGCCCTCCTTTCTCTTCTTTTTTTTCCTCCATCCACCTTCTTCCCCTTTCCCTTTCCTCCTCCTCCTCCTCTTTATCTTTCTTCTTCCTCCTTCTTCCCCCGTCTTTATCCTCCTCTTCCCCTTACCCCTTTCCTCTTTTTTTTATTTTTTTTCGTCTTACTCCTTCTTCCCCCTTCTTTTTCCTCCTCTTCCCCTTTCCCCTTTTTCTTTTCTTTCTCCTTTTTCCCCCTTTCTTTCTCCTTCTTCTCCTCCTTCTTTCCCCTCCCCTGCCCGCCTTTCTCTGTTCTTTTCTTCCTCCCTCCTTCTTCTTCCCCTTTCCCTTTCCTCCTCTTTCTCTTTCTCCTCCTTCTTCTTTTTCTTTCTTCTTTCTCCTTTTCCCCCTTTCTTTCTCCTCCTCCTCCTCCTGCTCTTCCCCTTTTCCTTTTACTTTCCTCCTCCTTCTTCCCCCTCCCCTGCCCGCCTTTCTCTTTTTTTACTTCCTCCTTCTTCCCCTTTCCTTTTCCTCCTCTTCCTCCTCCTTTTCCTTTCTGGTTCCTCCTTTTTCCCCCTTTCTTTCTCCTCCTCCTTCTTTTTTCTTTCTTCTTCCTCATTTTTCCTCCTTCCTTTCTCCTCCTCCTCCTCATTCTGCTCTTCCCCTTTTCCTTTCCCATTGCTTCTCCTTCTTTCCCCTCCCCTGTCCGCCTTTCTCTTTTTTTTCTTTCTCCTTCCTTCTTCTTTCCCTCTCCCCTTTCCCTTTCCTCTTCTTTCTCCTCCTCCTCATTTTTCTTTCTTCTTCCGCCTTTTTCCCCCTTTCTTCTTCCTCCTTTTTCCCCCTTTCTTTCTCCTCCTCCTCCTCCTGCTCTTTCCCTTTTCCTTTCCCTTTCCCCCTCCTTCTTTCCCCTCCCCTGCCCACCTTCCTCTTTTTTTTTTCTTCATTCTTCTTCCCCTTCCCCTTTTCCTTCTCTTCCTCCTCCTTTTTCTTTCTTTTTCTTCCTTTTCCCCCTTTCTTTCTCCTCCTCCTCCTCCTTCTACTCTTCCCCTTTTCCTTTCCCTTTCCTCCTCCTTCTTTCCCTTCTCCTGCCCACCTTTCTCTTTTTTTTCTTCCTCCTCCTTCCCCTTTCCCTTTCCCTTTCCTCCTCTTCCTCCTCCTCCTCCTTGTTCGTTCTTCTTCCTCCTTTTCCCCCCTTTCTTTACCCTTCTCCCTCTCCTCCTGCTCTTCCCGTTTTTTTTCTCTTTCTTCCTCCTTCTTTCCCCTCCCCTGCCCTCCTTTCTCTTATTTTTTTCTTCCTTCTTTTTCCCCTTTCCCTTTCCTCCTCTTCCTCCTCCTCCTTCTCTTTTTTCTCTACATTTTCCTCGTTTTTTGGCCTTTTTTCCCTATTTTCTTTACATTTTTCCTCCCTTTTGGCCTTTTTTCCCTAGTTTCTCTCCATTTTCCTCCTATTTTGGCCTTTTTTCTCCATCCTACTTTTTGGCCTTTTTTCCCTATTTTCTCTCCATTTTCCTCCTATTTTGTCCTTTTTTCTCTCCATTTTCCTTCTATTTTGGCCTTTTTTCTCTCCATTTTTCCTCGTTTTTCTCCTTTTTCCCTATTTTCTTTCCATTTTTCCTCCCTTTTGGCCTTTTTTCTCTAGTTTCTCTCCATTTTCCTCCTATTTTGGCCTTTTTTCTCCATCCTACTTTTTGGCCTTTTTTCCCTATTTTCTCTCCATTTTCCTCCTATTTTGTCCTTTTTTCTCTCCATTTTCCTTCTATTTTGGCCTTTTTTCTCTCCATTTTTCCTCGTTTTTCTCCTTTTTCCCTATTTTCTCTCCATTTTCTTCCTATTTTGGCCTTTTTATACCCGCTACTCATAGAGTAGAAAGGTATTATAACTTTGCTCAAACCGAAAATGTATGTAACAGGCAGAAGGAGACACCTCCGACCCCATAAAGTATATATATTCTGGCTCAGGATCAACAGCCGAGTCGATATAGCCATGTCCGTCTGTCCGTCTGTCTGTCCGTGTGAAAATCTAGACTTTAGCTATTATTAGAGCTAGAACTGCCAAATTTGGTGACAAAATGTGTTATTATTGCACGCTGATCAAGTTTATTTTGGATTTTGGCCACGCCCCCTTCAGTCCCTGTAAATCGAAAAAACATTGATTACAAGCGCAATTTTGATGCCATATTGTTCATTTTCGGTTGAAAATTTGGTAACAATCGGATAATAAACACAGAAGTTATTCAGCTTAACGTTTTCCATAGCTGTAAGCAGCGCTGCCGGCAGCGCAAATTCTTTATTTGTACAAGAAATAATAAGAATGCCTTACAATGCAAATTTTTGCAGTTGTTGGAAAACAGCGTCAGTAGCTTAATGGAAAAACGATGAACTCCTGAACCGACAGGCCCGTGGTTCGATTCCCAGTTCATGCCACTTAAGCTTTTCTTTTTTTTTTTTAAGAACTTTTTCCTTAATTTTTGAATATGCATTAATTGGTGGTCGTGCATTTTATTTAAAATTTTTTTAATGGCTCACAATGAACTTAGTTAACAAGTGGAGAAGTGACAATCTCTTAAATCAGCTGTGTGCGATTGTTAGAGCGCAGCTTTTTCTTAAATATTTTTATTTTTATTTTTTAGTTAATTGTATGTTTAAGTTATGAGAATAAATAGCAACAACAATACGCATCATGCATTCAGACTTTGTTTTTGTCGTGCAAGAATTTTTGAATGGTGTCATAATGTAACTTTGGCAAAATTTGCGTAATGGCTTAATGGCCGAATGGAGAAGTGGCGGACCTCTTAGGTAATGGGTCCAAGGTTCGAATTTTTTTCTTATTTTTTCCAAATAAAAGTTTTTGCCTCCCTTTTTGAGCTTCATGAAACTTTGTATACATGTTTCTTATTGCTGCCCGCTGTAAATAAGTCGGAACGAGCCGGTACGGACCGATACATCGTATAGATGCCATTGAACCTATATATATATATATATATATATATATTTCTTGCTCAGGATCACTAGCCGAGTCGATTAAGCCGTGTCTGTCTGTCCGTCTGTCCGTCTGTATGAACGCCTATATCTCAGAAACTAAAAAAACTAGAGCCACCAAATTTGGTGACAACACTTATGTGAATCATACGCTGTAAAATTTTTATTAAAATTTGGGACACGCCTACTACCGCCCCAGCAAATCGATAAACCGTATAGCAGGCACAATAATAAAGCTAAAGTATTCCGTTTTGGTGTGAATGATAACTATC
This sequence comes from Zaprionus ghesquierei, assembly GCA_018904095.1. NCBI lineage: Eukaryota > Metazoa > Arthropoda > Insecta > Diptera > Drosophilidae > Zaprionus > Zaprionus ghesquierei. The sequence goes on along the minus strand of JAEIGP010000821.1, from coordinate 1,327,107 downwards.
ACCACCTAAACGATCGGAAAATGAACATAAAAGTTATTCAACGTTTCATATAGATTTGCACTGCGCCCACTGCAAGCAAGCATGCAGTGTTTTTTCCAACTGCTTGGATTGCTTGGCGTCTAACTGAAAATTATATGTGTTGTTTATTATTTTTCTTTGAAAAACACGTATACCAATAACAGTTTTCTAAATCTGATTTTTTTCATAACCTTGAAAAATCCATGGTCTTATACAGTCAACACTTGACTGTAGCCGTTCTTACTTGTTTAACAAAATTTATTAAAAGTTAGAGTGCTCTTGAACACTTTCCATTAAGATATGTAAATAGGTATTAACACATATCGTTTTTTACATGCACGTATTCGATTTATAGTCCTCAACAGGTAGAATTATTATTTTTACTGTTTAAGTGATAAATCTTGGATTTTTTTGGTACCTGAATAAAAGTTATACGTTTTCAATACTTTTAACTCCTTTTGAGCTGCTTGCAGCATTGTGCCGAATAGTGTGTGGGTGTACGGTGGTGAAATGGGTTAGTGGACTGCAAAACGAACAGAAATATTATGCATTTACGGGTTCGAGTCCCACCCGCATCGAAAATTAAAATTATTTTTTTTTATTTTAGATTTTGACTTTGCATAAATATTGTAATTTAAGGTCAAAATATGATTGTAACCGTTTATTTTGTTCCGCAAATAATGATGTACAAGCAGCTGGGAAGCGGGTATATTACAGTCGAGCACACTGGACTGTAGCTTTCTTACTTGTTTATCTCCATTTTCCTCCTTTTTTGGCTTTTTTCCCCATTTTCTCTCCATTTTCCTCCTATTTTGGCCTTTTTCCCTATTTTCTCTCCATTTTCCTCCTATTTTGGCCTTTTTTCTCTCCATTTCCTCCTATTTTAGCCTTTTTTCTCTCCATTTTTCATCCTTTTTTGGCCTTTTCCCCCTATTTTCTCTCCATTTTCTTCCTATTTTGGACTTTTTTCTTACCATATTCTTCCTATTTTGGCCTTTTTTCCCTCAATTTTTGGCCTTTTTTCCCAACTTTCTCTCCATATTTCCTCCTTTTTTGGCCTTTTTCCCCTATTTTCTCCCCATTTTCCTCCTTTTTTCCCTATTTTCTCTCCATTGTCTTCTTATTTTGGCCTTTTTCTCTCCCATTTTCCTCCTATTCTGGCCTTTTTTCTCTCCATTTTCCTCCTTTTTCGGCATTTTTCCCTATTTTATGTCCATTTTTCCTCCTGTTTTGCTTTTTTCCCTATTCCATTTTTCCTCATTTTTTGGCCTTTTCCCCTATTTTCTCTCCATTTTTCCTCCTTTTTTGGCCCTTTTCCCTATCTATTATCTCCATTTTCCTCCTATTTTGGACTTTTTCCCAATTTTCTCTCCATTTTCCTCCTATTTTGGCCTTTTTTCTCTCCATTTTCCTCCTATTTTGGCATTTTTCGCACACACTATTCAGCACAATGCTGCAAGCAGCAAGCTATGGAAGACGTTAAGCTGAATAACTTCTGTGTTTATTATCCGATTGTTACCAAATTTTCAGAGATCATTTGGCTCGCTATAGTTATCATATAAGCCAACAAGTAAGAACGGCTACAGTCAAGTGTTGACTGTATAAAACCATGGATTTATTAAGATTATAAAAAAATGCAGATTGAGAAAACAAATCTATATGAAACGTTGAAAAACTTTTTTATACCCGCTACTCATAGAGCAGAAGGGTATTATAACAGAATCAACAGCCGAGTCGATATAGCCATGTCCGTCTGTCAGTCTGTCCGTGTGAAAATCTAGATCTCAGCTGTTATAAAAGCTAGAACTTCCAAATTTGGTGACAGTATGTGTTATTATTGCACGCTGTTCAAGTTTATTTTGGATTATGGGTACGCCCCCTTCCGCCCCTTTAAATCGAAAAAAATTGATTTCAAGCGCAATTTTGATGCCATATTGTTTATTTTCGGTTTATATGATAACTATAGCTAGCCAGATGATGGCTAGACAATTTGGTAACAATCGGATAATAAACACAGAAGTTATTCAGCTTAACGTTTTCCATAGCTGTAAGCTGCTGGCAGCGCTGCTTGCAGCATTGTACCGAATAGTGTGTGCGTGAACGGTGGTGAAATGAGTTAAGTTGTGGACTGCAAAACGAACAGTACTATTATGCATTTACGGGTTCGAGTCCCGCCCGCATCAAAAATTAAATGTGTGCAAAAATATTATATAAATAGTAGGCGTGGCCCACATTTTAATAGGAATTTTACAGCGTATGACACACATGAGTGTTGTCACCAAGTTTAGTGGCTCTAGTTTTTTTAGTTTCTGAGATATAGGCGTTCATACAGACAGACGGACAGACAGACATGGCTTAATCGACCCGGCTAGTGAACCTGAGCAAGAATATATTTACTTTATGGGGTCGCCTCCTTCTGCCTGTTACGCACATTTCGACAAACACAATAAACCATGTATTTTTTTAAAATCCATGGTCTAACAAGTAAGAAAAGCTACAGTCGAGCGCGCCCGACCGTAAGATACCATTCGACCAACTTCGTAGTTGCACTAACTAGTACTAACTCGCTCTCACACACACATACAGACACACACACAAAGGCTAAAACGATGCAGACGATATGCTGTAATGACGCGGGTAACGGAACTATGAAAAACGTTTTCTTTAATAACTTCTGATTTTATTGCCCTATCGGATTGTAATTTTGGGAATGGGTGCATATTATCAGCATATTTACGTGCTTTGATGCAGAAATCTGTAACCTAAATACTTTCCTTAATATTCGTAAATTATCGATTTGCGTGGGCGGTGGACGTGGCACTTCAAATTTGAAATAAACTTGATCTGCGTATGGTACACAAGAACCGTCATGTCATTTTGGTGTCTCTAGCTTTTGTAATAGCTGAGATCTCGACGTTCATACAGACAGACGGACAGACAGACAGACGGACATTGCTCAATCGACTCGGCTGTTGATCCTGAGCCAGAATATATATGCTTAATGGGGTCTGCCGTATCTCCTTCCGCCTGTTACATACTTTTGCACAAACTTAGTATACCACTTTTGACCATTTTCAATAGTCAAATGGTAAAAAAAACATGTAGAAAATGGAGAAAAAGGCGAAAGTAGGAGGAACAAGTAAGGAAAGCTACAGTCAAGCGCGCCCGACCGTAAGATACCATTCGACCAACAACGTAGTTGCACTAACTAGTACTAACTCGCTCTCACACACACATACAGACACACACACAAAGGCTAAAACGATGCAGACGATATGCTGTAATGACGCGGGTAACGGAACTATGAAAAACGTTTTCTTTAATAACTTCTGTATTTATTGCCCTTTCGGATTGTAATTTTGGGAATGGGTGTATATTATTAGCATCTTTACGTGCTCTTAAGCAGAAATCTGTAACCTAAAAACTTTTCTTAATATTCGTGGCACTCCAAATTTGAAAGAATTTGATCTGCGTATGCTATACAGGAACCATCATGACAAATTTGGTGTCTGTAGCTTTTGTAATAGCTAATATCTCGACGCTTATACAGACAGACGGACAGACAGACAGACGGACAGACAGACAAACGGAAGGACGGACATAGCTCACTCGACTCGGCTGTTGATCCTGAGCCAGAATATATATGCTTAATGGGGTCTGCCGTATCTCCTTCCGCCTGTTACATACTTTTGCACAAACTTAGTATACCACTTTTGACCATTTTCAATAGTCAAATGGTAAAAAAAACATGTAGAAAATGGAGAAAAAGGCGAAAGTAGGAGGAACAAGTAAGGAAAGCTACAGTCAAGCGCGCCCGACCGTAAGATACCATTCGACCAACAACGTAGTTGCACTAACTAGTACTAACTCGCTCTCACACACACATACAGACACACACACAAAGGCTAAAACGATGCAGACGATATGCTGTAATGACGCGGGTAACGGAACTATGAAAAACGTTTTCTTTAATAACTTCTGTATTTATTGCCCGATCGGATTGTAATTTTGGGAATGGGTGTATATTATTAGCATCTTTACGTGCTCTTAAGCAGAAATCTGTAACCTAAAAACTTTTCTTAATATTCGTGGCACTCCAAATTTGAAAGAATTTGATCTGCGTATGCTATACAGGAACCATCATGACAAATTTGGTGTCTGTAGCTTTTGTAATAGCTAATATCTCGACGCTTATACAGACAGACGGACAGACAGACAGACGGACAGACAGACAAACGGACAGACGGACATAGCTCACTCGACTCGGCTGTTGATCCTGAGCCAGAATATATATACTTTATGGGGTCTGCCATGTCTCTTTCTGCCTGTTACATACTTTGGCACAAACTTAGTATACCATTTTTGACCATTTTCAATGGTCGAATGGTATAAAAATGGACAGAAAATAGGGGAAAAGGGCGAAAATAGGGGGATAAAGGCGAAATTAGGGAGAACAAGTAGGGAAAGCTAAGGAGAGGAGGAAAGGGAAAGGGGAAGAGGAGGAGAATGAAGTGGGAAGAAGAAGAAAAAAGAAGCAGGAAGAAAAAACAAGTATGAAAGCTACAGTGGAGTTTGCTCGACTGTAAAATACCCGCTACCCAGTGTCTCATACATCAAAATTATTTGCGGAACAATAAAGAACGGCTATAATCATATTTGACCGTAAAAGGCCATGGACTTACAATATTTATGCAAAGTCAAAAGCTAAAATAAAAAAAAAATGTTTGCACCCTTTTAATTTTTGATGCTGGCGGGACTCGAATCCGTAAATACATAATAATACTGTTCGTGTTGCAGTCCACATTTTAACTCATTTCACCACCGTACACGCACACACTATTCGGCACAATGCTGCGGGCAGCGCTGCCGGCAGCGCTGCTTACAGCTATGGAAAACGTTAAGCTGAATAACTTCAGTGATTATTATCCGATTGTTACCAAATTTTCAGAGATCATTTGGCTAGCTATAGTTATCATATACACCGAAAATTAACAATATGGCATATTGCGCTTATAATCAATTTTTTTTTATTTACGGAGGTGGAAGGGGGCGTGGCCAAAATCCAAAATAAACTTGATCAGCGTGCAATAATAACACATTTTGTCACCAAATTTGGTAGCTCTAGCTCTTATAATAGCTGAGATCTAGATTTTCACTCGGACGGGCAGACGGACATGGCTATATCGACTCGGCTGTTGATCCTGAGCCAGAATATATATACTTTATGGGGTCGGAGATGTCTCTTTCTGCCTGTTACATTACATTTTCGGTTGGAACAAAGTTATAATACCCTTCTACTCTATGAGTAGCGGGTATAAAAACTTATTGACTGCAGTTGAGACTAGCAGCCGCTCTTGGCAAGATTCATTGGGAGAGGTTCAATTAGCGTTAAATTGTACGGTTAGTAGAATAACCAAGGCAAGTCCCTTAGAACTGTTTATTGGCAAAGTCGCTCGCCCGTTGGGGTTGCTTCCACCTTGTGACACGGAAGATGAGATTGATTTGGCAGAAGTAAGATCACAGGCAGTTCGCAATATTTCAGCTGCAGCAGCATATAAGAAACAACGGCGCAATTTAATAAAGGAAAAGCCAAAGTTGTTGGATGTTAAGTTGGAGATTTCGTGTTGTACAAAAATGAAGAAAGGCATCAAACAAAGTTGAGTCCGAAGTTTAGAGGGTCTTTTGAAATAACTGAATTGTTGGAGGGGGATAGATATATGCTCAGGTCGTTGGCGAACAATAGAAAATATAAATATGCTCACGATGACATAAGAAATATGCCAGATTGGCAAGTACAAGAAGAATTAGAAAATTGTAAAAAGAATTTAAATGAAATGGAAACTGTTGAAAAAGACATTAATGAAGAGATGGAAAATGAAACTGTTGAAAGAGACAGTAATGAAGAGATGGAAAATGAAACTGTTGAAAGAGACAGTGAGCAGGAAATGGAAAAGGAAACTGTTGAAAGAGACAGTAATGAAATGATTAAAATACTACAGAGGCCTGAAGGGCTTAAACCGAAATTTATAATAATAATGTGACCACAAGTGCAAAACAATTGTTTTGATCATGGCGTGTGGCGCATTAGATATTGTAATGTAATGATTGAATTGTGTTAAAAAGCTTGTATTACTCTAAGAATTATACTGAAACGTGAAATTTAATTTGTTAATGTAAGTGTGATTTGAAAATGGTTTTGTTACATTAAAGTTTTAAAGAACAAAGCATTGTTGGAGAGCAGAGAAGAGCATACTTTTGAGCATACTTTTGCATGTGTTAGTGTATGCTTTTAGTGTATTTCATCAGAGTAGTAATTTCATCATAATGGAAATATTGCATCAGCCTCTATTTGCGCAGTTATTGGTTGACTGTATTTTGTAGTTTTGGGGTACCGTTATAGTGCGGAGACAGCGTGTTGTCGCTGACGCCAAGTGTGGTACGATGGTAAGCACGTAGAAGATGTGTGCGACACAAGTTAGTTGTGTGTAAAACTTCAGTGCGATCGAAACTCACTGCGCTAACATTATGGCGCACAAAGACGAAAGTGTATCTTTGACATCTACATATTTACGGGCACTGCATCTGCTTCTCGCCAGCCCTGTTCAATGCCATGTGCTTTTCTTACTTATAACCTTTTGTAATAGCTTAGATCCAGAAAAAAATATTCAAGTTTTAACTTTTTACTTTAACACACAAACAGATATATACTATATGCATACATATTTCAAATTTCAAAATTTTAACATCATCGTCACGATGCTTTATTTCTGCCTTAACGACGTTTTCATAGATTGAATAATAGGTGGCAGATGAAATTGAGCAGAGTTTCTTGCTAAAGTTAAAAGAGTGATAATTTGTTTCGAAACTGAGCGAAGGGTATCTTAAAGTCGAGGCGCGCAACTGTAGCTGTCATTACTTGGTTTTTCCTTATTTAGTTATGATCTTATAGATCCATTGCAAATGTTCAACAGGTAGTCGGAGCTATGTCTGCTCAGTTAAGCATTTTAACTAACAAAAGGAACAACAAAGAAAACACAACCCGTTACATGTTTAATAAGGATACTTATTTCGCGGACCTTAGCCTGACAGCTTAGCGAGTTTTGGCCGTTTATTAAGATCGCATTGTTGTATCAATAAACATATGCCTTAACGGCCACAAATTAGTGAGCAATAGCTTACATGATAGATGGATGAAAACTAAACCGTGCAAGTAATAGCCAATATTTTCAGCAATATGTGGGAGTACTTTTTGGAGGTGCATCCTAGTGTCAACTTTATCTAGAGAGACATATAAATCTATCTGATTTTTTACACCTCTGATAGCAATACTCGCACCTTAAGCATTAACTCATTGTATTGGATTTCAAAAATTCAAAATATCATATAATTAAAATCATACAATTAAAGTAATCGTATTTGAGCACACAGCTTCAGACCATCTTCTTTATAAAGGTATACACAGAAATATTTTTTATTTTTAATATACTTTTTTACGAACACAATGTGGAAATTTAACTATTGTAATAGAGTATTCAATATTTTTTGAGTAATATTACATACATACATTTATTTTATAAATATTTATTATTTATATTTCTCAATAAAATTTATTATTTATATTTCTCAATAAAAAAATATTTCCATACGATTAGGAATGCATATATGTAATTTAAAAATAACACACAGCTACATCAATAATAAATGAATTATTTATAATATTTTGAAAATTAATTTTACTTGGTACAAAAAAGTTTGTTCTTATCAAATTATATTGCTAATTGTAATTTAGGATATGGTACTTCTATATTTAAATTTTTGTTATTATTTACGTGACAACATTTTTTTCAATTTGCTATCACACATTAGTTGCAAAAAAAATACATTTTTTGAAGAAGAAGTTAATTAAAAAAACTAGAATTATTTTCTAAACACGAGTAAAATTTATTTCTTACATGTTTTTTTGGAATGGAAATGCTTAAAAAGCAATATTTATAAACAACTGTTTTCCGTTCCTAAAAATCATTTGATATTGTATATTTTCCATATAGTACTTGTTAATAAAAAAATCTCGAAACACTAGCAATAATTTTAAAGTTTCTATAATATTTGGTTTTTTTTTTATAAATTTATTAAGTCTCACTCATATTTTTCTTTGTTGTCTAGAATCATAGGCAAAAATAAATTGCAATACAGATAGACACAGACATATTGTAGCCTATCTTCAAAAATATACAATATTAGATTGGACAATTCAGTTTTTTATTTAAAACTTTATTTTTGTGGTAAAGATATTTTTACGGGGAAGTAAACAATGCATTTCAAATAAAACAAACGAAAATTAAATTACAAATTTGATATTTTGAGCAAAATTGTTTTTTCTTAGAATATAAATTTGTAAGTCTTTTCATTCACATTAGTAGTTAAGCTACAGTGATATATATAGCTGTAACATGTTTCCATATAGTTTTCCTTTAAATTTAAATGTTATGTATATATGTATGCCGTTCTGCGATATTTTCAAAATATATTTAGAATACCCTTGCAGAAAGTAAATTAACTTTGGTTGGTGGCTGGTTGGTGCTTGGAACGCAGATTTTAGATTTTAAAATCATAATAACATAAAGCTGCCATAGGAACAGTTGTCCGAAATATGGGACTTTTTGTCATTAAAACATATATTGTGGTTCAAAATAATGCATATTATAAGTATCAGGTGAAATCATGCAAAAGATCCGCTAAACCGAAGCCGAGTTTCTTTCTTTTTTTATTATTATTTATTTATTTTATTATTATTTTTTTATTTATAAATATTTTTGCATAGATGCGGTTCACTTAAAATTAATACTCTTATTTATCAGTCAACTTTTTAATTTATATATTATTTATAAATTACTTTATTTATTTATTATTTATTCTGCAACGCACCTTAGGAAACAATATCGACACTACAAAGTATAAATATTTTTAGTTAGGACCAATAGGGGAGTCAAATTAGCTATGTCCGTCTGTCCGTAAGTCTGTTGCAACCCAAACTAGACTCTCAGATTAAGAGCTATCTTAATAAAACTTGGTATACATGCTTCTTATTACTGTTATTTTTCAAAATATCGCTATGTTACTTTAACTATCTTTGTTTAAAAATGTCCTTAAAAAGCTGTTACAGTTGTATCAAATTCGGACGGACATAATTTATAGCTGCAATAGAACCCATCGCTCAAATTAAGCTTTTTAGTAAGATATCGCCATGAAACTTTTGCTACCTTTAGCAACCCAAAACTGTTTTATATTAAGAGTAACTGCAAGGGTATGAAACCTTCGGATAGCCGAAGGTAGCCTTTCTCTTTTGTTATACCCGCTCCTCATAGAGTAGAAGGGTATTATAACTTTTTTCAAACCAAAAATATATTTATTAGGCAGAAGGAAACATCTGCGACCCCAAAAAGTATATATAATATATTCTGGCTCAGGATCAACAGCCGAGTCGATATAGCCATGTTACTCTGTCCGTCTTTCTGTCTGTCCGTATGAACACCAAGATCTCAGCTTTGATAAGGGCTAGACTTCCAAATTTAGTGACAATATGTGTTATTATTTCACGCTGATCGAGTTAATTTTGGATTTTGACCACGCTCCCTTCCGCCCCCGTAAATCGAAAAAAATAGATGACATGCGTAATTTTGGTGCCATATTGCTCATATTCGGTTTGCTTAGCATACAAGCAGAACTTAAAAACCTGCCAATAGTTTACTGACTGTATTAGTTGTATATCCATTAACCATTGAAATGTTGAACACAGCTTCGGTATACACAGATATAACAAGTAAGGAAAGTTAAATCGAGCGCGCCCGAGAGTAAGATACCATTCGCCCAGTTTTGAGAAAAATTATCAAACTTTTATTTCCATCAAAAAACACTGCACAAGTTCATCTGTCACCTATTGTTTAAATTAGATATATGTATCTTTGAATAACGCCATATACGTATGAAAACATCGTAGCAAGGAAGCATCGGAACGATGGCGTCACGATATGCTGCATAGGCGGAAGCAGTGGAACTACTGAAAATGTTTAATTGAATAACTTTTGGGTTTATAATCCGATCGGCAAAACGTTGAAACTTTAATACTTTCGTCACAAAGCTAACTCAAAAATTTATTTAACAATTTTTAGAGGCGATGGGCGTGGCACCTCAAATTTTAAATAAACTCCAGGAGCTTAATACCAAATTTGGTGTCTCTAACTTTTATAATAGCTAAGATCTGTGTGTTCACACAGACGCGTGACGGACAGACGGACATGGCTCAATCGACTCGGCTAGTGATCCTGAGCAAGAATATATATACTTTGTGGGGTCTGCCACTCCTCCTTCTGCTTGTTACATACATTTGCACAAATTTAGTATACTATTTTTGTCCATTTTCAATGGTCGAATGGTATATAAAGCCGAAATACCCAAAAGACGGGGAGCCGCAACTAAATTATACGCTAAGCTCGAACACATCAATTCAGAAACAAGGAAACTAAAAGCACAAATCCAAAGAAGGTGGAAAATATTAAAGTTATTGACCCAGGTTGCGGATAAAAATCGTGATATGCAAAATCCAACTAGTGTGACCCGTTAAGCTAATCGAAATCTTAGGTAGGGAAAATGTAAAAAGAATTATGTAAACAACGTTTTTGAATAGGAGGTAGGAATGTAACATAATAAAAAAAACAAGAACAATAAAAGCAGGAAAGGCTACCTTCCGCACGCCGAAGGTTTCATACCCTTGCAGTTACTCCAAATATTAAATCAGCTGATAGGTTTTATGGTAGCTTTCCGATTTGAATAAAATACTCACAGAATTTATTGGACACAATTAGACATAGCTAGGAAAAGTTTAATAATGTTATTTAAAACAAGTAGGGCGCACCCAACAGTAAGATACCAAATTATCACCCTTTTATTTCCTCTGCAACAAGTTCATCTGCCACCTGTTACTTAAAATATATATAAATAGTTGAGATCTGTGTGTTCACACAGACACGCGACGGACAGACAAACGGATCAATCGAGTAGGCTAGTGATACTAGCAAGATTATATACACTTTGTAGGGTCTGCCACGCCTCCTTCTGCCTGACAATTTTTGATCATTTACAATAGTCGAATAGTAAAAAAATAACAAAATTTGACCGATCACTTTTATGGCAGCTATACGAAATATTGGTTCAATCCGGCTCGTTCTGACAGCAATAAGAACCATATATGATCAGTTTCATCAAAATCTCTCTAAATTGAGAGACTAATTTGCATTGCAACAGACGGACGGACAGACGAACATGGCTAGTACGACCCCCTATTGATGCTGATTAACAATAAATAAATCTATATGTGTGTTAAAGCAAAACGTTGAAACTTTTATACTTTCGTCACAAAGCTAACTCAAAAATTTAATAAACAATTCTTAGAGGCAGTGGGCATGGCACCTCAAATTTAAAATAAACTCCAGGAGCTTGTGATGTTTATACACCTTCATACCAAATTTGGTGTCTCTTTTATAATAACTGAGATCTGGGTGTTCACACAGACGCGTGACGGACAGACAGACGGACATGGCTCAATCGACTCGGCTAGTGATCCTGAGCAAGAATATATATACTTTGTGGTGTCTGCCACACCTCCTTTTGCCTGTTACATACATTTGCACCTTAGTACACCATTTTTGACAATTTTCAATGGTCGAATGGTATGAAAATATCATAGCGATAAATGATAAAAGTCGGCCGATAGGTTCTATGGCAGCTATACGATATATCGGTCTGATCCGGCTCGTTCCGACTTATTTACAGCGTGCAGCAATAAGAAGCATGTATACCAAGTTTCATTAAGATAAAAAACTGAGGAACTAGATTGTGTTGTAACAGACGGACATGGCCAGTTCGACTTCCCTATTGATGCTGAATAAGAATATATATACTTTATAGGGTCGGAGATGTCTCCTAACGTGCGTTGCAAACTTCTGGCCAAAATTAATTAACCATCTGCAGTGGTATAAATATATCAAAACACAAATAAAATTAAAAACAAAAACCTCAAATGTAAAAATAGTAGAACGCAAAGATATTATTTAATAATAATAGTAATAACTGTGCATATAGTAGGTAATAATCACAATTGTAAGCGTTTCGCAGTTTATATTTACGTAATAAATGAAAAACAATAAAATTATAAAGAAATGTTTTTTAAACAATTAAAGAGAAAGAGATGCTTGCTATAAACCTGTCCTTGAATGGCTATATATATTTGCTTAGGATCACTGGCCAAGTCGATTAAGACATGTCCGTCTATCCGTCCGTCTATCTGTATGAACGTCGATATATCCTTTTTACCATACGCTGATCAAGTTTATTTCAAATTTTCAGGTGCCACGCCTACCGTCCACGCGAATCGATAGTTTACGAATATTAAGGAAAATATTATATTACAGGCACAAAATATGGCATGTTATTTCTTGTATACCAAACGCAGATTAAGTTTATTTGAAATTTGACTCGCCACGCCCACAGTCTACGCAAATTAATAATTTACGAATATTTAGGAAAGTATTAAGGTTACAGCTTTCTGCTTTGGCACACGTAAAGATGATGATAATATGCACCTCCCCGTATTACAATCCAATCGAGCAATAAACACAGAAGTAATTCAAGAAAACGTTTTCCATAGGTCCGTTTCCCGCGTCATTGCAGCATATCGTCACGCATCGTTTTAGTCTTTCTGTGTGTGCTTGTATGTGTGTGAGAGTGCGAGTAAGTGCTAGTTAGTGCAATTACGAAGTTGGTCGAATGGTATCTTACGGTCGGGCGCGCTCGACTGCAGCTTTTCTTACTTGTTACCATTTTTAATAGTCAAGGGGTAACTTTAAGTTGCTAATTGTTGTCCTTATTAATGAAACTTGGTATACATGCTTCTTCTTGCTGCACGCTGTAAAAAAGTCGGAATGAGTCGGATCGGACCTATATATACCTATAATCGGCCGATTTTCGTCATTTTAAAGATATCGCCATAAAACTTTTCCGATATATTCTAAGTATGTCCTTTAAAGGCTGTGAAAATTTTATAGAAATTGGACAGATATATCGTATAGGTACCATAGAACCTATCGGCCGACTATCATCATTTCATCGCTATGAAACTTCGCTTCTGATATATGTCTGTTTATGTCCATTAAATGCTGTGAAAATTTTATTAAATTCGGACAGATGTATCGTTAAGCTGCCATAGAACCTATCGGCAGATTTAATTTGGAGTAACTGCAAGGGTATGGAAACCTTCAGCGTGCGGAATGCAGCCTTTCTTTCTTGTTATTTGGTCGGTTAGCTCTTTTTGGTAGGTTTTTGGTTGCACAAGACGTGTGCAATAAACAATAAACATAAACTATGAAGCACCAAATACAAAATATGCTTAAAACAATTATTTGCGGACGAAGCTTCGCTTGTAGGTTAATATATATATAAATACATAGTTTCGCATATTAGCGTGATCCCCGTCCTATTGCTGACGCGCAATAGATTTCAATAGATCTATCGACTGACTTCTTGAGCAATTGCTTCAACCTTTATGTACATATATGAGCACTTGCAACTCTCTATACATATATACACATAGAAATAGGAACATAGGAATGTCTACTTTATAAACCTTGAAAAATATAAGAATATGCGCGAGTTAATTTTAAATCAGCATCATCGGGGAGTTGAACTAGCCGTCTTTCTATTAGGCCATCTATATATACGTTGCTACGCAGACTAGTCTCTCAGTTTTAGTGCTATCTTTATGAAATTTGCTGCACATTCGAAAATAATGTTAAAAAATATTAAGAAAACTAAACACTTTTATAACTTTTTGACTAAACAATTTTGGACTATCCACGATTGTTAATATTGATTAATTGTTGTAATCAATATTTTTGTGTATAGACTGAATATACTTTTTTAGGCTATTATACGCATAGCATGATAGACAATTGAGTGGCAAATAGGGCATACTGATTCTAAGGAGATGCAGATTTGATTAGCACAGTCCATGCAAAACATATTGTGTCCACATGGTACCAATGCTGTGGTAACTGCTTTCTCGTTGCACACATAGCACTCTCGCTGCATTGCGTGCAATTTATCTGTAGCTCGCAGTTGTTGTATCTCCTGCTGTTTAAGTGTATTTATTTCTTCCAGATTATGGAACTTGTTTATTTTCTGGACATCTTTATGTTCCCCTAGGAGCGAATCTGTAGGACTGATTGAAGCAGCTGGAGAGCAATCTAATGTAGTAACATGTGTGGAATTATTAACGGCTGTTGTTGTTTGCAAATTCCAAATACTAGGAGAGTCGCCAATGCCTTCATCAATGTCAATCGAATCGCTTACATTTTTCCATATGTTTACCAGCTCTGGTGGTGTATTGTTATTTGTGCTTTTGGTAGAGGCTGTAAGATGTGGAAAAAAAGATTGGTAGCAATAGAAGTAGAAAGAGTAGTAGTAATAGTATAGTAGTAGTAGTAGTTCTATAGTAGTAGTAGTAGTATAGTAGTATAGTAGTTCTATAGTAGTAGAAGTAGTATAGTAGTAATAGTAGTTCTATAGTAGTGGTAGTAGAATAGTAGTAGTAGTACTATGGTAGTGTCAAAGTACTCTAGTACTAGTAATATAGTAGTGGTACTAATATAGTAGTAGTAGTAAAAGTACTCTAGTACTAGTAATATAGTAGTGGTACTAGTATAGTACTAGTAGTAAAAGTACTCTAGTACTAGTAATATAGTAGTGGTACTAGTATAGTACTAGTAGTAAAAGTACTCTAGTACTAGTAATATAGTAGTGGTACTAGTATAGTACTAGTAGTAAAAGTACTCTAGTACTAGTAATATAGTAGTGGTACTAGTATAGTAGTAGTAGTAAAAGTACTCTAGTACTAGTAATATAGTAGTGGTACTAGTATAGTAGTAGTAGTAAAAGTACTCCAGTACTAGTAATATAGTAGTGGTACTAGTATAGTAGTAGAAGTAAAGTAGTAATAGTAGTACTATAGTACTGCTATTGGTATTGGTATTGGTATTGGTATTGGTATTGGTATTGGTATTGGTATTGGTATTGGTATTGGTATTGGTATTGGTATTGGTATTGGTATTGGTATTGGTATTGGTATTGGTATTGGTATTGGTATTGGTATTGGTATTGGTATTGGTATTGGTATTGGTATTGGTATTGGTATTGGTATTGGTATTGGTATTGGTATTGGTATTGGTATTGGTATTGGTATTGGTATTGGTATTGGTATTGGTATTGGTATTGGTATTGGTATTGGTATTGGTATTGGTATTGGTATTGGTATTGGTATTGGTATTGGTATTGGTATTGGTATTGGTATTGGTATTGGTATTGGTATTGGTATTGGTATTGGTATTGGTATTGGTATTGGTATTGGTATTGGTATTGGTATTGGTATTGGTATTGGTATTGGTATTGGTATTGGTATTGGTATTGGTATTGGTATTGGTATTGGTATTGGTATTGGTATTGGTATTGGTATTGGTATTGGTATTGGTATTGGTATTGGTATTGGTATTGGTATTGGTATTGGGTATTGGTATTGGTATTGGTATTGGTATTGGTATTGGTATTGGTATTGGTATTGGTATTGGTATTGGTATTGGTATTGGTATTGGTATTGGTATTGGTATTGGTATTGGTATTGGTATTGGTATTGGTATTGGTATTGGTATTGGTATTGGTATTGGTATTGGTATTGGTATTGGTATTGGTATTGGTATTGGTATTGGTATTGGTATTGGTATTGGTATTGGTATTGGTATTGGTATTGGTATTGGTATTGGTATTGGTATTGGTATTGGTATTGGTATTGGTATTGGTATTGGTATTGGGTATTGGTATTGGTATTGGTATTGGTATTGGTATTGGTATTGGTATTGGTATTGGTATTGGTATTGGTATTGGTATTGGTATTGGTATTGGTATTGGTATTGGTATTGGTATTGGTATTGGTATTGGTATTGGTATTGGTATTGGTATTGGTATTGGTATTGGTATTGGTATTGGTATTGGTATTGGTATTGGTATTGGTATTGGTATTGGTATTGGTATTGGTATTGGTATTGGTATTGGTATTGGTATTGGTATTGGTATTGGTATTGGTATTGGTATTGGTATTGGTATTGGTATTGGTATTGGTATTGGTATTGGTATTGGTATTGGTATTGGTATTGGTATTGGTATTGGTATTGGTATTGGTATTGGTATTGGTATTGGTATTGGTATTGGTATTGGTATTGGTATTGGTATTGGTATTGGTATTGGTATTGGTATTGGTATTGGTATTGGTATTGGTATTGGTATTGGTATTGGTATTGGTATTGGTATTGGTATTGGTATTGGTATTGGTATTGGTATTGGTATTGGTATTGGTATTGGTATTGGTATTGGTATTGGTATTGGTATTGGTATTGGTATTGGTATTGGTATTGGTATTGGTATTGGTATTGGTATTGGTATTGGTATTGGTATTGGTATTGGTATTGGTATTGGTATTGGTATTGGTATTGGTATTGGTATTGGTATTGGTATTGGTATTGGTATTGGTATTGGTATTGGTATTGGTATTGGTATTGGTATTGGTATTGGTATTGGTATTGGTATTGGTATTGGTATTGGTATTGGTATTGGTATTGGTATTGGTATTGGTATTGGTATTGGTATTGGTATTGGTATTGGTATTGGTATTGGTATTGGTATTGGTATTGGTATTGGTATTGGTATTGGTATTGGTATTGGTATTGGTATTGGTATTGGTATTGGTATTGGTATTGGTATTGGTATTGGTATTGGTATTGGTATTGGTATTGGTATTGGTATTGGTATTGGTATTGGTATTGGTATTGGTATTGGTATTGGTATTGGTATTGGTATTGGTATTGGTATTGGTATTGGTATTGGTATTGGTATTGGTATTGGTATTGGTATTGGTATTGGTATTGGTATTGGTATTGGTATTGGTATTGGTATTGGTATTGGTATTGGTATTGGTATTGGTATTGGTATTGGTATTGGTATTGGTATTGGTATTGGTATTGGTATTGGTATTGGTATTGGTATTGGTATTGGTATTGGTATTGGTATTGGTATTGGTATTGGTATTGGTATTGGTATTGGTATTGGTATTGGTATTGGTATTGGTATTGGTATTGGTATTGGTATTGGTATTGGTATTGGTATTGGTATTGGTATTGGTATTGGTATTGGTATTGGTATTGGTATTGGTATTGGTATTGGTATTGGTATTGGTATTGGTATTGGTATTGGTATTGGTATTGGTATTGGTATTGGTATTGGTATTGGTATTGGTATTGGTATTGGTATTGGTATTGGTATTGGTATTGGTATTGGTATTGGTATTGGTATTGGTATTGGTATTGGTATTGGTATTGGTATTGGTATTGGTATTGGTATTGGTATTGGTATTGGTATTGGTATTGGTATTGGTATTGGTATTGGTATTGGTATTGGTATTGGTATTGGTATTGGTATTGGTATTGGTATTGGTATTGGTATTGGTATTGGTATTGGTATTGGTATTGGTATTGGTATTGGTATTGGTATTGGTATTGGTATTGGTATTGGTATTGGTATTGGTATTGGTATTGGTATTGGTATTGGTATTGGTATTGGTATTGGTATTGGTATTGGTATTGGTATTGGTATTGGTATTGGTATTGGTATTGGTATTGGTATTGGTATTGGTATTGGTATTGGTATTGGTATTGGTATTGGTATTGGTATTGGTATTGGTATTGGTATTGGTATTGGTATTGGTATTGGTATTGGTATTGGTATTGGTATTGGTATTGGTATTGGTATTGGTATTGGTATTGGTATTGGTATTGGTATTGGTATTGGTATTGGTATTGGTATTGGTATTGGTATTGGTATTGGTATTGGTATTGGTATTGGTATTGGTATTGGTATTGGTATTGGTATTGGTATTGGTATTGGTATTGGTATTGGTATTGGTATTGGTATTGGTATTGGTATTGGTATTGGTATTGGTATTGGTATTGGTATTGGTATTGGTATTGGTATTGGTATTGGTATTGGTATTGGTATTGGTATTGGTATTGGTATTGGTATTGGTATTGGTATTGGTATTGGTATTGGTATTGGTATTGGTATTGGTATTGGTATTGGTATTGGTATTGGTATTGGTATTGGTATTGGTATTGGTATTGGTATTGGTATTGGTATTGGTATTGGTATTGGTATTGGTATTGGTATTGGTATTGGTATTGGTATTGGTATTGGTATTGGTATTGGTATTGGTATTGGTATTGGTATTGGTATTGGTATTGGTATTGGTATTGGTATTGGTATTGGTATTGGTATTGGTATTGGTATTGGTATTGGTATTGGTATTGGTATTGGTATTGGTATTGGTATTGGTATTGGTATTGGTATTGGTATTGAGGTATTGGTATTGGTATTGGTATTGGTATTGGTATTGGTATTGGTATTGGTATTGGTATTGGTATTGGTATTGGTATTGGTATTGGTATTGGTATTGGTATTGGTATTGGTATTGGTATTGGTATTGGTATTGGTATTGGTATTGGTATTGGTATTGGTATTGGTATTGGTATTGGTATTGGTATTGGTATTGGTATTGGTATTGGTATTGGTATTGGTATTGGTATTGGTATTGGTATTGGTATTGGTATTGGTATTGGTATTGGTATTGGTATTGGTATTGGTATTGGTATTGGTATTGGTATTGGTATTGGTATTGGTATTGGTATTGGTATTGGTATTGGTATTGGTATTGGTATTGGTATTGGTATTGGTATTGGTATTGGTATTGGTATTGGTATTGGTATTGGTATTGGTATTGGTATTGGTATTGGTATTGGTATTGGTATTGGTATTGGTATTGGTATTGGTATTGGTATTGGTATTGGTATTGGTATTGGTATTGGTATTGGTATTGGTATTGGTATTGGTATTGGTATTGGTATTGGTATTGGTATTGGTATTGGTATTGGTATTGGTATTGGTATTGGTATTGGTATTGGTATTGGTATTGGTATTGGTATTGGTATTGGTATTGGTATTGGTATTGGTATTGGTATTGGTATTGGTATTGGTATTGGTATTGGTATTGGTATTGGTATTGGTATTGGTATTGGTATTGGTATTGGTATTGGTATTGGTATTGGTATTGGTATTGGTATTGGTATTGGTATTGGTATTGGTATTGGTATTGGTATTGGTATTGGTATTGGTATTGGTATTGGTATTGGTATTGGTATTGGTATTGGTATTGGTATTGGTATTGGTATTGGTATTGGTATTGGTATTGGTATTGGTATTGGTATTGGTATTGGTATTGGTATTGGTATTGGTATTGGTATTGGTATTGGTATTGGTATTGGTATTGGTATTGGTATTGGTATTGGTATTGGTATTGGTATTGGTATTGGTATTGGTATTGGTATTGGTATTGGTATTGGTATTGGTATTGGTATTGGTATTGGTATTGGTATTGGTATTGGTATTGGTATTGGTATTGGTATTGGTATTGGTATTGGTATTGGTATTGGTATTGGTATTGGTATTGGTATTGGTATTGGTATTGGTATTGGTATTGGTATTGGTATTGGTATTGGTATTGGTATTGGTATTGGTATTGGTATTGGTATTGGTATTGGTATTGGTATTGGTATTGGTATTGGTATTGGTATTGGTATTGGTATTGGTATTGGTATTGGTATTGGTATTGGTATTGGTATTGGTATTGGTATTGGTATTGGTATTGGTATTGGTATTGGTATTGGTATTGGTATTGGTATTGGTATTGGTATTGGTATTGGTATTGGTATTGGTATTGGTATTGGTATTGGTATTGGTATTGGTATTGGTATTGGTATTGGTATTGGTATTGGTATTGGTATTGGTATTGGTATTGGTATTGGTATTGGTATTGGTATTGGTATTGGTATTGGTATTGGTATTGGTATTGGTATTGGTATTGGTATTGGTATTGGTATTGGTATTGGTATTGGTATTGGTATTGGTATTGGTATTGGTATTGGTATTGGTATTGGTATTGGTATTGGTATTGGTATTGGTATTGGTATTGGTATTGGTATTGGTATTGGTATTGGTATTGGTATTGGTATTGGTATTGGTATTGGTATTGGTATTGGTATTGGTATTGGTATTGGTATTGGTATTGGTATTGGTATTGGTATTGGTATTGGTATTGGTATTGGTATTGGTATTGGTATTGGTATTGGTATTGGTATTGGTATTGGTATTGGTATTGGTATTGGTATTGGTATTGGTATTGGTATTGGTATTGGTATTGGTATTGGTATTGGTATTGGTATTGGTATTGGTATTGGTATTGGTATTGGTATTGGTATTGGTATTGGTATTGGTATTGGTATTGGTATTGGTATTGGTATTGGTATTGGTATTGGTATTGGTATTGGTATTGGTATTGGTATTGGTATTGGTATTGGTATTGGTATTGGTATTGGTATTGGTATTGGTATTGGTATTGGTATTGGTATTGGTATTGGTATTGGTATTGGTATTGGTATTGGTATTGGTATTGGTATTGGTATTGGTATTGGTATTGGTATTGGTATTGGTATTGGTATTGGTATTGGTATTGGTATTGGTATTGGTATTGGTATTGGTATTGGTATTGGTATTGGTATTGGTATTGGTATTGGTATTGGTATTGGTATTGGTATTGGTATTGGTATTGGTATTGGTATTGGTATTGGTATTGGTATTGGTATTGGTATTGGTATTGGTATTGGTATTGGTATTGGTATTGGTATTGGTATTGGTATTGGTATTGGTATTGGTATTGGTATTGGTATTGGTATTGGTATTGGTATTGGTATTGGTATTGGTATTGGTATTGGTATTGGTATTGGTATTGGTATTGGTATTGGTATTGGTATTGGTATTGGTATTGGTATTGGTATTGGTATTGGTATTGGTATTGGTATTGGTATTGGTATTGGTATTGGTATTGGTATTGGTATTGGTATTGGTATTGGTATTGGTATTGGTATTGGTATTGGTATTGGTATTGGTATTGGTATTGGTATTGGTATTGGTATTGGTATTGGTATTGGTATTGGTATTGGTATTGGTATTGGTATTGGTATTGGTATTGGTATTGGTATTGGTATTGGTATTGGTATTGGTATTGGTATTGGTATTGGTATTGGTATTGGTATTGGTATTGGTATTGGTATTGGTATTGGTATTGGTATTGGTATTGGTATTGGTATTGGTATTGGTATTGGTATTGGTATTGGTATTGGTATTGGTATTGGTATTGGTATTGGTATTGGTATTGGTATTGGTATTGGTATTGGTATTGGTATTGGTATTGGTATTGGTATTGGTATTGGTATTGGTATTGGTATTGGTATTGGTATTGGTATTGGTATTGGTATTGGTATTGGTATTGGTATTGGTATTGGTATTGGTATTGGTATTGGTATTGGTATTGGTATTGGTATTGGTATTGGTATTGGTATTGGTATTGGTATTGGTATTGGTATTGGTATTGGTATTGGTATTGGTATTGGTATTGGTATTGGTATTGGTATTGGTATTGGTATTGGTATTGGTATTGGTATTGGTATTGGTATTGGTATTGGTATTGGTATTGGTATTGGTATTGGTATTGGTATTGGTATTGGTATTGGTATTGGTATTGGTATTGGTATTGGTATTGGTATTGGTATTGGTATTGGTATTGGTATTGGTATTGGTATTGGTATTGGTATTGGTATTGGTATTGGTATTGGTATTGGTATTGGTATTGGTATTGGTATTGGTATTGGTATTGGTATTGGTATTGGTATTGGTATTGGTATTGGTATTGGTATTGGTATTGGTATTGGTATTGGTATTGGTATTGGTATTGGTATTGGTATTGGTATTGGTATTGGTATTGGTATTGGTATTGGTATTGGTATTGGTATTGGTATTGGTATTGGTATTGGTATTGGTATTGGTATTGGTATTGGTATTGGTATTGGTATTGGTATTGGTATTGGTATTGGTATTGGTATTGGTATTGGTATTGGTATTGGTATTGGTATTGGTATTGGTATTGGTATTGGTATTGGTATTGGTATTGGTATTGGTATTGGTATTGGTATTGGTATTGGTATTGGTATTGGTATTGGTATTGGTATTGGTATTGGTATTGGTATTGGTATTGGTATTGGTATTGGTATTGGTATTGGTATTGGTATTGGTATTGGTATTGGTATTGGTATTGGTATTGGTATTGGTATTGGTATTGGTATTGGTATTGGTATTGGTATTGGTATTGGTATTGGTATTGGTATTGGTATTGGTATTGGTATTGGTATTGGTATTGGTATTGGTATTGGTATTGGTATTGGTATTGGTATTGGTATTGGTATTGGTATTGGTATTGGTATTGGTATTGGTATTGGTATTGGTATTGGTATTGGTATTGGTATTGGTATTGGTATTGGTATTGGTATTGGTATTGGTATTGGTATTGGTATTGGTATTGGTATTGGTATTGGTATTGGTATTGGTATTGGTATTGGTATTGGTATTGGTATTGGTATTGGTATTGGTATTGGTATTGGTATTGGTATTGGTATTGGTATTGGTATTGGTATTGGTATTGGTATTGGTATTGGTATTGGTATTGGTATTGGTATTGGTATTGGTATTGGTATTGGTATTGGTATTGGTATTGGTATTGGTATTGGTATTGGTATTGGTATTGGTATTGGTATTGGTATTGGTATTGGTATTGGTATTGGTATTGGTATTGGTATTGGTATTGGTATTGGTATTGGTATTGGTATTGGTATTGGTATTGGTATTGGTATTGGTATTGGTATTGGTATTGGTATTGGTATTGGTATTGGTATTGGTATTGGTATTGGTATTGGTATTGGTATTGGTATTGGTATTGGTATTGGGTATTGGTATTGGTATTGGTATTGGTATTGGTATTGGTATTGGTATTGGTATTGGTATTGGTATTGGTATTGGTATTGGTATTGGTATTGGTATTGGTATTGGTATTGGTATTGGTATTGGTATTGGTATTGGTATTGGTATTGGTATTGGTATTGGTATTGGTATTGGTATTGGTATTGGTATTGGTATTGGTATTGGTATTGGTATTGGTATTGGTATTGGTATTGGTATTGGTATTGGTATTGGTATTGGTATTGGTATTGGTATTGGTATTGGTATTGGTATTGGTATTGGTATTGGTATTGGTATTGGTATTGGTATTACCTATTGATTCGGTGCCATTTTCACTGCTTTGTCCACTGTTGCCTGTGCGTAGTGCAATATGGGCCTCAATTTGACAACGCGCTGTCTCCACGTTGTCCGGCATACCAGTAACCTCAAAAATAGGCTCCTTTTCTCGTGACGGTGTCACTATATAAGTCTGTGTCTCTTGTTGAATGTGCTTAATAGTAGCGCCCTTAGGTCCAACAACTAGGCCGACAACTCTGTAGGGCACACGAACCTGAATGGTGATCTGGCCAGGTAGACATGGCGGCCCAGACTGTGCGCGCGACGCAATTCCAGCCAATGAAGCCGGATTTACAGACGTCCCACAGAACATTGCATTTGAACCGTCCATCGATGGTTTACGTGATGCGCGAATGAGACTGAAATGGTCAGCGGCCGAAAGTATTTCGCGTTTAGCCTTGTTAACATCCTCCTTACGTCCTGTTACCACGAATACCGGTTCTTCGCCACGCACCGGAGTCTTTATGTAAGTATTTGTTTTCGCTCTTAGCGCTTTTATTTTACATCCTAAAATAAATACAGAAGTCTTCAAAATTGTTTTTAAGTTTTAAATACTAGGGAAAATTGAAACAAAACATCATATTAAACAGTTTTTTTCAGCAAATTTAGTATCTGTAACACTTTTAGTCCTTGAAATCCTGACGTTCATACAGACGGCAGGCATGGCTCAACCGACTTAGCTAATAATACTGAACAAGATAACATATAGTTTGTGAGTTTGCAAATGCCTCCCTATGCTTGTTACGCACATTGAAAAAAACTTTTACACCATGTATTTTTAGCCGGAAGCTTGCAACGAACCTTAGGAGACATCTCCGACCCTATAAAGTATATATATTCTTTATCATCGAACTAGCCATGTCCGTCTGTCCGTCCGTCTGTTGCAACTAAAACTAGTCTCTCAGTTTTAGAGCTATCTTAATGAGACTTGGTATACATGCTTCTCATTGCTGCACGCTGTATGTCGGAACGAGTCAGATCGGACCGATATATCGTATAGTTGCCATAGAATCTGTCGGCCGATATATGTCAATTTTTAAGTTATCTATGTATGCCTTTGTAAAGGCTGTGTGAAGCTATTGGTTGAATATTCTTATTTTTTAGACAACGCTATGAAACTTTTCCTAGCTAAGTCTAAGTATGTGCTTCAAAGGCTATGAAAATGTTATGAAAGTTGGACCGATTTATCGTACAGCTACCATAAAACCTATCTGCCAACTTTAATCATTTTTTTAAGATATTGCTATGAAATTTTTCTAATATATGTCAATTTATGTCCATTAAATGCTAAAAAAATTATTTTAATCGGACAGACATATCGTTAGGCTGGCTTAGAACCTATCGGGCGATTGAATATTTGGAGTAACTGCGGGTATGAAACGTTCGGAGTGTCGAAGGTAGCCTTTCTTTTTTTTACTCACCTTGTCGCCCAACAATTTCAGCTACATGCTCTGAGCTCGGCACTGGGACACATTCAGTCATATTCTGAGACTTTTTGGAACGGTCTTCAAGATTAGAGGATGGCATTAGAAGTCCAGATGCAGTATTGGGTAATGCTGTTAATGATGGCAAATTATTTATTGGCATATCAGCCCTACCGTAAGCGGCTGTTACAATGGTATTATGAGGGCCCATTTCGTAGTCACTTTGCGTAAACATTGGGTGAGAGTAGCTGCTGTTTTTTTTATGGTTTTCATTTAAGCCGACGAGTGATAATTCCATTGCTAATTGCAGAGTGCGCGGGTCTTCGATCATTTGATTATTTAACTGATGAGTTTTTTGGTTAATTATTATATCTGTCATGTTATTTTGAGAAGCATTTACAGAGCCCAAACTAGACATTTTTTTAGAACATTAGTTGTGGATGTTTGTTTCAGATTGCTATTTTAATTCAACAGTGTTTTTTTTTTGTATATTATACGAATGCTTACAGATAACTTTCGGTTCTTTAACATGAATATGAAATTTACTGATTACTGATGATATTATGATATTATATGAGCAATAAAGGAAGTTATTTTATATTTATTTAAACTCACTGAAAAAGAGATGCTTAATCAATAAGTATGATATTGGATTGAAACGGCAGATATTTTAAATTTATGAAGCTACATACATGTATTTTAGTGCATCCCTAAATTTAATTGCATTCATATACATGTACTTTAATTGAAATTCACCGTTTTATTCAGTTTCCTTAAAAAGGTCACCAAATCAGACTGGATTTTATTCTGAAAAACGAAAAAGAATATAATGTATTTAATCATTTCATACAAGAGCACTTTTGAGATGTTTTGCAGTGTAATAAACCTATGCAATAAACATTTTTATGTTTGTTGGAATTTGTTATACACGAAAAAGAATATAATGTATTTAATCATTTGATACAAGAACACTTTTGAGTTGTTTAGCGGTGTAATAAACATATGAAATATACATTTATGTTTGTTTGTATTTGTTTTCGAAAAAACATACATCCATATACATGTATTTACATACAAACATGCAAAACGACTTTTTTAAACATTGCTGAAGGAGCCCACTTAATAAACTCAAAAAAAATTTACGTGTAAAATATGTATTTATATTTACAACTTAGTTTTGATAATCCCTAACCACTTTTTTCGCCCGTTGATGCATTCCTAGCCGCGTTACTTTACAGCACTCGGCTTTCCCTTTCACTTTGTAGCAACCCCTAACTTCAACTAAAACACCCTTTATAAGCCCTCTCAAATTTCTTTAGTCTTCCAATTTGTTCATTTTGGTAAAAAAAATATATATTTTTGTAAATACTGATAGTAGTTTCCCTGGTGTACGGTGCGTGGTGTACTTAAAAAATAAATTAAATACTCTTAAGTGCACCTAATGTATAAAAAGCACTTACAAACATACAGAAATATATGCTTGTATGTACATAAACTCCAGCAATAGGGTCGCGGGCACGCCTCTAAAAAATTAGTATGTATAATCCAAACTTACTTAAGTCCACTTTTTTGTATATGTAGGCAATAATATTTTAAAATTTTAGGTTAAAAACGAAATATTTAAAATTGTCTATAAAAGAATAACAATTTTTCCTACTTTTACCGGTACCGCTATTTAGAATGTTAAATACTTTGACACAGTTAACAGTGAACTGTAAACCATGCAGATACACAATATACTTAACAGCTGTAAAAGTGTAGCGTTGAACCATTACCAATAAAGAAGCTGCAAAAAGCGAAAATTACGTATTCTCTAATTTTTTGTTCTGAGTCCCCCAGCAACAGAAGCGGTGCGCTGCTTTCCGCCAAACTCTCTGTCAGCAAAAAAAGGAATATTGTGTTTTAATCGATAAGCAAGTTGCAAAATATAAAGAGCTTTAAAATACTTCAGCTCACACTTGTATTGAAAAAATTTTATTTTTATATCTACTCGGCTTTTGATAACAGTTCAGAATATACACATATAGTTTACGGTTGCCCACTTCCGCCTGTAACACACATTCCGACAATAGACGAAATATACTGAAGACAGTGCGTAAGCCCAACAGGACGCGGGCACACGGTAAACTGTTTTTGCAGTTGTGTGGCCTTGAGTTTTCATGCTATACTTTGTGTTTATTCGTCTCGGCTTGCGTTGGCGAGCATTGCATCGCTATGCCATGCTTTGTTATGATGGCAAAATAAGCAAAATTCAGTTAAATAAATAAATTAATAATAACAAGAAGGAAAGGCTACCTTCGGCTCACCGTCTAATACCATTGCAGTATACGATATATCGGTCCGATTTTGATCAAATTTGCACAGCTTTGAATGGATATACTAAGGCATAGATTGCGAAAGTGTCTTGGTGATATCTTGAAGAATGACAAAACTCGGCCGATAGGTTGTATAGCAGCTATACGATACATCGGTCCGATCTGGAAGTTTCATCAAGATAGCTCTAAAACTGAGAGACAAGTTTGCGTTGCAACAGACGGACGGACGGACAGACGGACATGGCTAGTTCGACCCCCTATTGATGCTGATTAAGAATATATATACTTTATAGGGTCGGAGATGTCTCCTAAGGTGCTTGTGGCCAAAATTAATATAGCTTCTGCAATAGTATAATAATTAAATAAATTAATATAAATAAAATTAAAAATTAAATATAATTATAACAAAAAAGGAAGGCTTCATACCCTTGCGATTACTCTAAATATTAAATCGTCCGATAGGTTTTATGCCAGCCTAACAATATATCTGTCCGATTTTAACTAAATTTTCACAGCATTTAATGGATATAGTAAGACACATATCAGGAAAGTTTCGTAGTGATGTCCTTATTATTTAGGAAAGTCAACCTATAGGTAATATGGCAGCTATATGATAAATCGGTGCAACTTTCATAAAATTTGCATATGCTTTGAAGCACATAATTAGACATATATCGAGAAAATTGCATGGCAATATCTTGAAAAATTACAAAAATCGCTAATAGGTTCTATGGCAGATATACGATACATCGGTCCAATCCGACTCGTCTTACAACGTGCAACAATAAGAAGCATGCATGCCAAGTTTCGTCAAGGTAGGTGTACAACTAAGAGACTAGTTTTTCGTTGCAACAGACAGACGGACGGAGAGACGAATATGGCTAGGTCACTTCCCTATTGATGCTGATAAAGAATATATTATATACTTCATTGGGTTGGAGATATCTTCTAGGGTGCGTTGTAAGGTTCTGGCCAAAGGTATAGTAAAAATAAAACAATTATACATATTAAATGTACATTTAATTGAATATAACTAGATTTTTCTATATTTTAAGGAAATGCACGTGCTAGTCATTTGATGTAATCATTGCAACCATTGACCTTTAAAATTTTAATCACAAATTAATAAACATGTGTATGTAAATGCCTATTAAATAAACAACCCAATTGTGTGTACTGCGAGGCATAAATACTCAAGATCATAAGCATGCGCGCATCCCACGGCAGGCAATTGACTGACACTGTACATAAATATTCCAAAGTGCATGCATACATGTTTATGCACATACAAGTCCCAATGCATGCACACATACTGTATGAAACGCACCAAGCTGAGTGCCAACGAAAAAAGGCGCCAGAACTTTGCAAGTGCCTTGCTTGCGCAAACTGACCGGCTGCCGAAAATAAGCAATGAAGCAGTGATAAGCTTTGAAAGAACGGCAAAGGCAAGGCGAAAGAAAGACAAAAGCAACTACGCGTCGCGCCGGCCGTATGTTTACAACATAAGGAATACAAACAAGTAAGAAAGCTACAGTCGAATGTGCTCGACTGTAATATACCCGCTACCCAGCTGCTCGTACATCAAAATTATTTGCGGAACAATAAAGAACGGCTACAATCATATTTGACCGTAAAAGGACTTGCAATATTTATGCAAAGTCAAAAATTAAAATAACAAAAAAATGTTTGCACAACTTAACCCATTTCACCACCGTACACGCACACACTATTCGGCACAATGCTGCAAGCAGCCGGCAGCGCTGCTTACAGCTATAGAAAACGTTAAGCTGAATAACTTCCGGGTTTATTATCCGATTGTTACCAAATTTTCAGAGATCATCTGGCTAGCTATAGTTACCATATAAACTATAGTCATCATATAAAATGATCAATATGGCATCAAAATTGCGCTTGTAATCAATTTTATTCGACTTACGGGGGCGGAAAGGGGCGTCGCCAAAATCCAAAAAAAACTTGATCAGCATGCAATAATAACACATTTTGTTACCAAATTTGGTAGTTCTAGCTCTTATAATAGCTGAGATTTAGATTTTCACGCGAACGGACAGACGGACATGGCTATATCGACTCAACTGTTGATTCTGAGCCAGAATATATACTTTATGGGGTCGGAGATGTCTCCTTCTGCCTGTTACATACATTTTCGGTTCGAACAAAGTTATAATACGCTTCTACTCTATGAGTAGCGGGTATAAAAACCACCACCAGTCAGTTGTGGATGAGTTGAGTGGGGTGGGGGGAGAATGCACTGATCGCTGAACCGTTGTCTTAGAAACCCTCTTGGGCAAAGTCTTTACATTTTTCGTCCATGATTCCAACAAAAACAATATACCATTTATTTCCCCCGTTTGTGACTTTTATGTAGTTATTTATTCATTGGCTTTCGTATATTCTGTGTAGTAGTGTTTATAATCGGAATGGGAAAACAATAAGCGATGCTCAGAATTTTAAGCCAAAGATTTAGTTCAATTGTTCTTTATATCAATATTTTTTTGGCTTAGTTTAGGAGATATAGCCTCCAATAAGTCCCCGATTTCCATACTATACATACTGTCCAGGCATGTTAGCAGGCCGCAGTTCTCTTTCTGTTTGAACACACGAATTTCAGCTATTATAAAAGCTAGAGACACCAAATTCAGTATGAAGGTTTATAAATATCATACGCTTAACAAGTTTATTTCTAATTTTATATGCCACGCCCACACCCTTTGCAAACCGAATGTAAACTTTTATACTTGGTTATCTAAAGTGGAAAATTATATTATAATAAGTGCTTGGAATTAATAAACGATTTGTAATATTAAAATATAGTCTTAAGTTATTTGGAATTGAGTCAATTGGATTTTCACAGGAGAAAATCATGTTTAAATCAGAAAGAAAGGCTACCTTCGACACGCCGCATATTAAATTGGCCGATAGGTTCTATGGCAGCTTAACGATATATCTGTCCGATTTTAATAAAACTTGCATAACATTTAAAAGACATACTTATACATGTATCAGGAAAGTTTCACGGCAATATCTTTAAAAATGATTAAAGTCGGCCGATAGCTTATCTTACTTACAGCGTGCAGTAATAAGAAGCATGTATACCAAGTTTCATCAAGATAGCTCTAAAACTGAGACTAGTTTGCGTTGCAACGGACGGACG
This sequence comes from Zaprionus ghesquierei, assembly GCA_018904095.1. Taxonomy (NCBI): domain Eukaryota; kingdom Metazoa; phylum Arthropoda; class Insecta; order Diptera; family Drosophilidae; genus Zaprionus; species Zaprionus ghesquierei. The sequence continues at coordinate 1,296,790 of JAEIGP010000821.1, read as the reverse complement.
GGCGGACGAACGGACATGGCTAGATCGACTCCCCTATTGATGCTGATTAATATATATACTTTATAGGGTCGGAGATGTCTCCTAAGGTGAGTCGCAAACTTCTGGCCAAAAATTAATATACCATCTCCAATGGTATAAAACGTATAAGGATAATGAGAAGAAATCACTTGCATCTTACTTACACTTACAGAGATCGAATCTCCTTACTTACACGCAAGACTTAAAATGTAATTGTTTTTGCTGAGAAACATATTAAAACAATATGTTCATTTCAGCATTTTCTCCAGGTTGTTGTTGGCCTTAAAAATGTTGATCTTTTGGAATTGAAGATAAAAATAAAATGTTTTTTGGCCATTCATATTTTATTGATGGAAGGCTGTCTGCGTTGTGTTCTGAGCGGTCACCAAAAAACAATTTAGTGCACACCTTTTTGGGAAAACTTTTACACACTTATCGTTAACTATTGCTGAAGTGCAAAACCTATTCCGTTCCTTACAAACAACCTTTTTGGGTTTGATATCGTGAGCGCATAATACTACTGTTGGCTTCGCAGTCTACCACAGCTATTGAAAACGTCGACATGAATAACATCTGTGTTTTTTGTCAGGTCGTTGCCACATCAAAGAGGTGATAATTATTCTATACAGTAAAAACGTTTGAACCTTTAAAATTATTCGTTTTATTCGAGTTTAATGGTGGCTCTAACTTCTATGGCCCCGAGATCTAGACGCTCTAATAAACAGACAGACGAATCGACATACATGGCCGTGTCGACTCGCCTTTTTATACTGATTGAGAACATACATACTTTACGGGGTCGCAGATACTTTCTTCTGCTTGTTTTGCACATTTAATAACACAATAGAAAATGTATTTTTTTTTAAATCCATGGCCTAAATACGTGTTTATGTTCGTAATAATCTAAATGATCAGTATCAATATTATGCTGTAACAGAACATATGTACAATTAATGACTGAGCTGAAGCCAAAATCTGAAAGGGTACACTAAAGTTTTGGAAGGCCGAGGGTATTTTTCTTCATTGTTTTAATTTACTTGAGTGATTGACTTATAAAGTCGATTGGATATTGTTCTAAAAGTGTTGTTAGGAAACTGATATTCTACAATCACAAAAAAAAATATTTTTGCTATTATCATTATAATACTGAATATAATATTTATATTTTAAAATTCAAATTGGTTTTAATTACATTAATAAAACAATTTTGTTTTTAATACTTAAAATAAATACTTATTTGCTGTTGAAACCCGGAAATATGAATATATATACGTACAGAGGGTAAATTTAATCTACGGGTAAGTGCCAACTTTAGTTAGTAGTTTCTTATGGTTGCTGTGCTTGAACTTGGTGTTGTTGACGTTTTTCCCGCGCACGTTCATTGTGTCGCCTGCGGTCTTCTTTCGTGCAGCATCGTCCAAGTTTTAAGTCTGACATTATGTCGTCGTCGGCTTTAATTTTTTCTGCGTTTCTTCGAATTTCAAGTTGACTCATATGATTTCTTACAGGTCGCTTTACAATATACCGAGATCCATCGGGACGTCGTTTAACTTTCCACACCATGGGAACTTCTTCAGCAATCTCGGATCTCACAATAACTGAATTCGATGCTGCCCCTGACACTCTTTTATTGGCGACCTAAAACAAACAAAATAGGATAGTATGTATTGCCTATTTTTACGCTCTTGTTAAATATGTGTTCGTGTATTTATAGCATTTGCTCAACTTACGCAAGCCGTGGAACTATTGAAAACGTTTACCTGTCCGATCGGATTATAATTTGCGGAATAGATATATATTTTATTCGTCTATGTTCATATCTAAGCAGAAAACTTTAAATTCTATAAATTTCCTAATAATCGTAAATTATCGATTTGCGTGGGCGTTGGGCGTGATATCAAAAATTTAAAATAAACTAAATGGTATACCTTCATTTGAAATTTGGTGTCTCTTACTTTTCTAATAGCTGAGATCTAGACGTTCAAACGGACAGGTGGACGGAGACATGGCTATATCGACTAGGCTATTGATCCTGAGCCAGAATATATACATATACTTTATGGGGTCGGAGATGTCTCCCTCTGCCTGTTACATACATTTTCGGTTTGAACAAAGCTATAATACCCTTCTACTCTATGAGTAGCGGGTATAAATATCGTAGCACGATTGATACTATCGATGGTTATATAATATAAATTTATCAAAATTTCTTCATCAATTGATATTAAACATTTTTGTACAGTATCTAAAAAATGACGCAGTTACACTTTGGGCAATCAACAATCATCAAAATTTAAGACAAAGGTAGATCGAAGGTAACCTTCATTTTTGCTTTGTATATGATGTAACTAACCTCTTTGCTGCTAACAAAGTGATAGTGGCTTAAGTTGGGTGCATTAAATTGTGGGCATTGAACTTGTTGTTCCTCCACTACTTTAGTTCGCATCTGTTTTGATTCCGGCTTTACAGAAGCATTAGCACCGGGCTGCAATCCATTAGATATAACTTTGCTTTCGTTAGTTGTATTATCTAAAAATAGGGAAAACAGTGTTATAAAAAAAATGGTGAAATTTTTGTTTAAAACAGAATCTGTTCAAAGACAAGTAAAAAAATCGGCTACAGTCAACTTTTGACTATGGATTTTCAACATTCATGATCAATTTTGAAGCCCGCGACCGCTTTACAAAGTTGGTTTTCTAGTCCGCCTCTTACGGGTATCTTTACGCATCATCATCGCAGTGCCTGCACTCGCGCTCAATATTGGCTTGAATAAGTTTTGCTTATTTTTCGATCATAACTAAATTTTCAGAGATGGGATAATAATTATATTTCTAAACACTGAAAATGCTTTTTGTTTTTTTTTTTTAAACACTCTTATTTTTGGGTTTAATAGATTTGGCGAGTGTTCCAGTTCTAAAAAACACAAAACAGCCATACAGACCGACAGATATGGCTATATCACCTATGCTGTTGATACTTAAAATATATTCACTTTATGGGATCGCAGATGCCACTATCTTCGTTTGACAATTACAATATACCATGTGCTTCTAAATCAATGGTCTGTGTAATATAGTTTGTGTAATTTCTTCAATGCCCAGTTAATGCTAGGTATGCCTTTCGACAGACGGCGACATAAACGATTAGCAACTGAACACAGGAAACGCTGCTCGGAACTGCATTTTACTGAATAATGCGACGCGTTGACGTCGCAATATGCAGCAATGACGGCAGACAGTGGAGCTATTAAAAACGTTTACTTAACATAACATCTGTGCTTGTTTTCCGATTTAATTATAACTTGAAGATAAGGTGCACAACACTATCATCTTTGTGTACGCCAAAGCAGAATGACGTAACTTTAATAATATTTGTAAATTTTTGTTAAGTAAAAATATATATATTGTAGCTTGAAGGATTTACCACGACTTCTTATGCCTATTACATACATTTCCACAAATTTGTAATATTGCTTTTTGGCCTTTTAATAGTATAATTTACATTATAATAGTATAATTTACATTAATATTATATTTAATAGTAGTAAAACAAACATTTAAGCCGCATAACATAAAACAACGATATTATTATAAGTTAATCAATCAATTTTATTTTATGGAAAACAATATGAAAATACTCCCGGCTCTGAATACATCTTACCTTGTGCATATATGCTGTTTAATGTAGAGCTAGGAGTTGGGTAGACTATGCGGCTTGTTTTTCCGAACGGTAACATTACCACACTGTTCACCGGGCTGGTTAAAAAAGTATCTTTGGATAATTGTGTTTTAGGTGCTGTAACTGTGGTTGATGTCAGATTGTCCTTGTCTGGATTTAAATTTTGTTGTGGAGAAGCACTGTTATTTGATTCACCTGTATTATAGGCACTAGACGAATTTTCGACTTCTTCATGTAGTTGATTATGATGCAGGTTGTGATTTTGATTATTTAATTCATTATCTATATTATTATGACCATAAGCGCTGTGAGCAGCTCCACTGCTACTTGATCGACTCGTGTTTGTAATGGCACTACGTAAAGTAAAGACCCGACTTAATAATCGATGTTGTAGGTGTTTGTTGTATACGCTTGAGCGGCCACCTAATGTGTGTGCAGATCTGGGAGTGATCTGCTGTTTAATGCCAAGCCATTGAGCGACCCGTTGAGTTTGCTGCTGCATTTTCAACACATCAGCCGAGGAACACGCTTTCATATAGTTTGAGCTTTGATATGGTGAACAGTAAAGTGGCTCTGATTCAGAGTCTTCGGGAATTGTTTCATAAATATGCTCGCTATCATCATATTCATAGTGCTTACTATTTGAAGCATAAATGGGCACCCCTTTTATAGAGAACTGATTTTCAAACTTGTCTGAATCCGCCTTTATATTGGATGACCCCACTGATTTACCTTCATTACATTCATCATTAGTTAAAGTGTCTGGAAGTCTTGATGTTAAGTGGGACTTAACTGGTGCCATTGAATTCTGTTGGGCTAAAAGAACTTTTTCTAATTTGTCAACAACATTGGTGTAATCATCCGTAAGAAATCTGTTAGCATATACAAAATTATTATCAATATCATCATCCTCATCATCATCATCATTTTCATCTTCGTCATCCTTAAACGTAAAAAGCTAGTTTTATTTAAATTTGTAACATAGAAATATTTGTATTTAAATTGATACATACCGGGTAAAGAATACGACTAACTAACAATGTTACAGATACCCCGCTTTCTGTGATTTCTGATTCCGCATGCTTTCTACTTTTAATGTCGAAACCATTTATTTGTAATATCTGATCACCACGTCGCAGACGTCCGTCTCTATCCGCAATGCTTTCTGCGTGTATATCTGTTATAAACACATTTTCTTCCACATTTGCATCATTATATGCATCCTCTGCAGATATCCCTGGCTTCAGACCTTCATCGTAATCTTTAAAGAAGTCATTTCCAGATACAGTTAGTCCAATTGGTTCACTAGAAGAATCTTCCTTAACCAGCGTTACTTCCTACAGAATAAAATAGTTCATTGTCAATAAATAAGGAAGGTAGAAGATATTACTAAGGATCATAGTAATAGTCACAATAAGAAACCACTAACGAAATCTGCCGTCGTTTACAACATTTAAATTCCATTAACTAATTCTCCGTGCATTTTTTAACGGTTATAGTGGTTTTTAGAATTTTAAATTAACTTGAATAGTGTATGTTGGGTGTATATATTTTTGCTTAGTACTACTAGCTAAGTCATGGAGCCACGTCTGTTAAATGCCGGGATCTCAGGGACAACAACACTCGTATGGGTCATAAACTTTCAAAGTTTTTTTTGAAATTGAGCCACGCCTACTTCCGTCCCCGCAAATCGAAGAAACTCGAATAGCAAGCGCAATTTTCAAGCTACAGCATTCAGCTTCGGCTACAATTGGATAATTAACATAAACGTTTTTCAATTTAATGTTTCCCGTAGACTTGAACAGCGTCATGCGTGTGTTGAGTTGCATACTGCAATACCATTATTTCTACACTAGTCGGTCCAACCTAAAACTTTGTATATTTATTTTCTATTTTCAAATGTGTTAAGCAATATCTGCCTTTACTGTGCGTCATAGCAAGTTGGCGTATTCAAAGCAAAAAAGAAAGGCTATCTTCGGATCGCCGAAGGTTTCATAGCGTTTGAGTTACTCTAAATGTAAAGATGCAAAACTTTCATTGTGATAAATTAAAAAAGAACAAAGTTCGATCGAAAGGTTCTTTGGCAATTATACGATGTATGGCTATTTCCACTGCTCTATCGAAGATTGGTGTGAGTTGCAAACCTCTGGCGAAAAATAATATAGCCCCTGCAAGGGTATAAAAATACTGCAATGAAAAAGGAAAGTAAACGGAATACTGGCCATTATCCTTAATAAATTTGAGCGGGATGTTCTAACTAAGCTAAACACTAATTCATTCAAGTTTTAAAACTAAATGCTAAGGGAAACAAACTGCGTGATTTATTTTTTCAATAAGAATTACATAAGCTTTAAAAAACTTTTTTTTTGCGAATTACAGGTAAGTTTTTGCGCATGCACTAGACGGTAGGTGTGTGTGATCGCGCGCACCTAAATTAATCGTTTTCTGCTAATTGCTACCATTCGACCATTGAAAATGGTCAAACATTTAATAGGCGCGGCAGACTCCGCAAAGTATATATGTATATTGTTCGGGATGACTAGCCGAGTGGATTAAGCCATGTCTGTCTGTCAGCCTGGATAAACGTCTAGATCTCAGCTGTTACCTATAAGCTAGAGACCCCAAATTAGGCAAGATGGTTCCTCTATTGCATACGCAGATCAAGCCCACGCCAACTTATAATTTACAAATATTAAGAAAAATATTAAAGTTAAAACTGTCATTGTTTGGCACACGTAAAGGTGATGAGGATATGCACCAAAACTACAATCCAATCGGACGATAAATTCAAAAGTTATTCAAGAAAACGCTTTGCATAGTTTTGTTGCCCGCGTCATTGCAGCATATCGTGACGCATCGTTTAAGTCTTTTCGTGTGTGTCTGTATGTGTGTGCGAGAGCGAGGAAGCATAGCTGATTGCTAAGAAACCTTCCTAGTGGCGCCATCTATAAATCTTTTAAAAGCACAACTACATACGAAGTAGGGCGAATGGTATATTACGGTCGGCCGTGCTTGATTGTAGCTTCCTTACTTAATAACGAACAATAAAATAAAATAATTGCACTCTATTTTAGTCGACAACAATTAACTTTGCCACTATCGGTAAATAAATACTTTAACAGACACAGTAAATTTATAGAAAAAAAAAAGCCTACCTTCGACACGCCGAAGGTTTCATATCATTGCAGTTCTATACATACATCGGCCGATAGGTTCCATGGCAGCTTATCGATATATCTGACCGATTTAAATAAAACTTGAATAGCATTTAATGAACATACTGAGACATATATCAGGAAAGTTTCACATCGAAATTTTGAAAAATTATGTAAATCGGCCGATAGGTTCTATGGCAGCTTAACGATATATCTGTCCGATTTTAATAAAACTTGCATATCAATTAAAGGACATACTTAGAAGTATATCAGAAGAGTTTCACATCGATATCTTGAAAAATAATGAAAGTCGGTCGATAGGTTCTATGGCAGCTATACAAAATATCGGTCCGATCCGGCTCGTTTCGACTTATTTACAGTGTGCAGCAATGAGAAGCATCTACACCAAGATAGATCTTTATCAAGATAGCTCTAAAAACTAAGAGACAGACGGACATAGTTCGACTCCCCTATTGATGCTGATTAAGAATATATATACTTTATAGGGTCGAAGATGTCTTCTAAGGTGCGTTGCAAACTTCTGGCCAAAATTAATATACCATCTGCAATGGTACAAAAAAACTGTTTTAGTTTGTTTTGAAATGCCATTATGCTATTATTAATAGCTCGGAAATTATGATTGTGATAAAAGATCAGAACGATCACTAGACAATTACCCTCAAAGTAATAAAAAGAACCCGCATTACCTCAATGTCAATTTCCGGCTCCAAACAACGTTCAAATAAATTATGTTCTTCTTCGATGAAATGGTCGGCAATTTTATTTACTATATTTTCATTACGATTATCCGGTACATTAAAGTAGTCTTCTATAGTTTGTGTTTCCTTCGACTGGGCAGATGGAGATATATCATCCAAAGCTGGGACATTGTGATCGGAATTAATAATTGCCCGTAAAGTTAAAACCACTTTACTTTTTGTTTGGGATGGATACGAATTGGAATCGGAATTTACTTTTTTTGAGGCACAATTTGGTTTAGCATTCAATATTTCGAGATTTTCTTTTAATTTTGGAGAAAGCGTGACCTCTTTTAATTCCTTGCTAGAATTTATATCAAGGACATCATTTGTATTTTCTGTGGGAGTTTTTTTTCGAAATAATTCAACTATCAGATTTTCTTTAGCTTGAAGGAACATTTGAACCGCTTCACAATTTGATAACGATGTGACATCGCTACCATTAAGCTGTAAATAATAAAACAGTTTTAATTATTAATTAAATACATGGCATTTGTCTAAACACACTTCCCCACACATAATTTCTAGTGAAATTTGTTGATTTTATACGCTTTGATGTGTCAAGCACTGTCACAAAACTGGAAATTTTTTAGTTAATAAGTCTATTAATAAATAGCTTTTTCACTCGCCACCACCGGATTCTGCTTCAGCAGCTCAAAACACATGGATTTGCATTAATAAATGAATAAATGAAAATTTTGGGAAAATTCTTTCTTCTAGACAATTACCAAATACATTACAAATACGACAAGAAATCCAATACTTTATCTCCAATATCATATACACATTAATTCATGTCGATGTTTTCTTGAAGAAGAAAACATATATGTACATACATTCCAACACATAAGCCACACACATAATACTCATATTTTGTATGTGTTTGGCTCTTTAATAATAACAGATTGTAACAAACCTTTAGTACAACATAGTCTAACTCAACAACACGAACACAGTTATTAGAACACATTTTTATAGCAAATTACATATTTCTATATTTTATTCGGAAAATTGTTCGCACACAACACAAAATAAAAGCAGATATTAGTGATGGAACCACCAATAATATCGATGGTGAAGCATTAAGACAGATTAGTGTTGGCAGAACTGTTGCAAAAAAAGCCAGATGACATTTGAACACAGCTGGAAAATGGATGACATTAAAAGAAATGCTTTTTCTTATTTTTAACATAGGTAAAGATTAAATAACTGTCTACGTCACGGATTTTATTGCATTTTTTTATTATTATATTATTATTAAAAATTCTATTGAAATTCTTAATCACACTACGGTCTACCGGTAATATTGCACCAACGCTTTTAATGCAGGTGTTTTTGGTGGCTGTTAAACCAATGTTATTATTTTTGGGTGGACAACGACGTGCGTTAACGCGATCATTGGGGAAGCATATATATGTATATCTGGATTCGAGACAGCTTTGCTACAAATGTAAAAAGTATGTGCACAGCCGTCGCTGCAAGTAATTGACACTCTTCGTGTGGTTTTTGGTTATGTTCCTTATGGTTGTTCAAAACTCACTCCATAATAGACAAGTAATGCTACATGCATAGACTAAATAAACTAAAAAAGACAATACGTAAGCCGAGCAGGAGGCGGGCACCCAGTAAACTATTATTGCAAACTACCATGCGCATCGTTTCCTCTTTGTTCTGTCTTTAGCGCTCTCGGCTGCGTGATCGTTTCTATTGTGTGTTCCCTTTCCTTCTGCATACACACAAGTTGTGTGGCCTTGAGTTTGCATGCTATGGTTTGTGTTGCCTAGCATTGCATAGCTATGCCTTGCGTTGCTTTGATCACAACGTGAAAAAAAAATATTGATAGGGACGATACGCACTTGCATATGCGTTCAATAAATAAATAAATAATAAATAATTATAATTATTAAATAAATAAACATTAATAATAATATTAAATGTACATTAGATTGATTTCCAGTAAATTTTTCCTCTTTTAAAATAAAATTCACCTGTCCCTGAAAAGGCTGATTTTGCAACACTAATAAGGTATTCAAATCATCGATTTTTAATTATAGCTATCGATGTTTTTTTCAGCCTGCAAAACGGGTCACACTATCATATATGAACATTTTTACGCTGGCGTAACTGTTAAGGAACTGAGTACTAGTACTTATAAGCCTTAGTACTCAGTTCGAGCGAAGCTAAATTTTTCTATAGGTTAGAGCGAGAGACGAATATAAATTTAGCCAACTCCTACGCCAGTGCTATATTGCCTAAACTCAGTTCTGTAAAGGAAATACTAAAATGATAAGTTAAATACCGAATTGTATGTTACGTTAACATAAGGCACCAAATTGAGTAAGCCGTTAGCCCTAGCGACAGATGATATTATTTCATCTTTTAGCTAGCGTAAATGTCAAGTGTGAACAAGAAAAGTGTAAACAATGGAAGCATCAAATAGAAAAAGGCAAATAATGGAGTTTACAAAAGAGGAAAAAATTCAACTAATTAAAAAAATTTTATAATTAATTAATTAAATAAACTAAGCCATATGTATAAGAGTGGAAAAAAATTTATAAAATCGGTGATTTAGTAGCTATAAGGCTTCCTTAGTACGGAACTGGGTTAAAGTTAAAAGGAAAATTTCAAGGACCTTACAAAGTTGGTAAGATAAAGAAGCACGGAAAGTATAACGTAGAAAGTGTTGGAGTCGACGATGGACCTTTTAGGACATCGACAGTCGCAGAAAATGTGAAGCTCTGTGGAAATTTAATGTGCACGTCCTACCAAGGTAACTTACGTCAATTTTGTGAAAAATAAGAATATAATTCAACAATTATTATTAATAAGTTTGCCATGGAAGGTAACCAAAATATACATTAGTTAATTTATAAGCAATGGCAACAATAGTGTGCTCGACTGTTATATACCCGCTAGTCACTTGCTCGTTCACCAAAATTATTTCCAAAATAATAAAAAACGGCTCAAATTATATTTTGCCTTTAAAAGGCAATGGACTTACAATATTGAAAATCTAAAAATAAAAACAAGTAAGGAAAGCTACAGTCGAGTACGCCCGACCGTAAAATACCATTCGCCCAGTTTAGAAAGAAATTATAACACTTTTTTTCCTCTGCAAAAGTTCATATGCAACCTATTGTTAAAATTAGATGTATCTTTGAATAGCTTCATCTACATATGAAAACGTCTTAGCAAACAGCTTTACATACGCTACGGCTGAATCGAAGCAACGCGACGATGACGTCACGACATGCTGCAAAGGCACAAGCAGCGGAACTACGGAAAAATTTTAATTGAATAACTTTTGTGTTTATAATCCGATCAGTTTCAAATTTGGAATATATATGCATATAGTATAAATCTATAAGTGTGTTAAGGCAAAACGTTTAAAATTTTAATACTTTCGTCATAAAGCTAAATCAAAAATTTATTTAACAATTTTTAAAGGCGGTGTGCGTGGCACCTCAAATTTGAAATAAACTCCAGGAGCTTCTGATGTTTTTACACCTTCGTACCAATTTTGGTGTCTCTAGCTTTTATAATAGCTGAGATCTATGTGTTCACAAAGACGCGTGACGGACAGACAGGCGGACATGGCTCAATCGACACGGCTAGTGATCCCGAGCAAGAATATATACATATGCTTTGTGGGGTCTGCCACGCCTCCTTCTGCCTGTTACATACATTTGCACAAACTTAGTATAACATTTTTGACCATTTTAAATGGTCGAATGGTATAAAAACAAAACTCAAATGCCAGTCAGTCCGTCTGTTGCAACGCAAGCTAGTCTTTCAATTTTAGAGCTATCTTGATAAAACATGGTATATATGCATCTCATTTTTGCACGCTGTAAATAAGTCCAAACGAGCCGGATCAGACCGATGTATCATATAACTGGAACCTATCGGTCAATTTTTGTCATTTATCCAGATATTGCCAAGAAACTTTCGCAATCTATGCCTATGTCCATTTAAAACTGTGCAAATTTTATCAAAGTCGGACTAATATATCGTATAGCTGGCATAAAACCTATAGGCCGATTATTGTCATTTCAAGATGTCGCCATGAAACTTTCCCGATATATGTCGATGTATATTCTTCAAAGGCTGTGAAATTTGGTATGACACTCAACACCAAATTTTGATTATCGTCAAAATACAGCAAATTTAAGGAACTCATTTTTGTTGGGGAACAACATGGTGTTGCTGACGTTGTTAAGGATGCCAAGTGAGTATGAGGGTACTGCTCTAAATACCCAACTCTACAGTCACCACTGCAAAAGTATGCGTCAAATGAAGTAGGCGCAACTACAAAATGCCAACCAAAGCTGGTAAAATTGACCTTCAGAGGATACCGACAACATCGCATATCGTGGTCACTCTCTGTGCAGTCCATAAACACGCTGCGTTTTCGCCGATTTTTTTTTTGTGACCCTATTTTAATGTGAACCATCTAAAAAAGGATACGATGTATTTTTTACAAATAACAAAATTTTAAATAAATCAAATATTTACCAATGACTTCTTTGAATTGTTATCTGAAGTAACTACTAAGGGCTGCATCAATGGTTCGACACCTTTTATAAAGATGTCTTGGGTTTCTATTTTATCCGTAAAAAGTGCAGTTTCAGTTAGAAACAGCGGTTTTAAATCAATATTTACCCATTGGCCCTGACCAGATGGAATTTTATGACGAAACTCAAACATTTTTGTCTTGGGTGTATAACTTGTGCTGTTTTTAGGGTGTGCCGCTAGATGTACAGACACAATAATATCTTTGTTCCGAAAATTAGCGATTTGTCGAAAAATCCTAGGTTGATTTACTCTTATCCAGTCCAATCCGCGCAGATACAAATGTAGGGTTACATATGATATCTCAGAAAAGCTGGCATCAATCTTAAAACGCAGAACATTCACTTTGTGGCTATGTCGTAAATGAGACTCTTAAAAAAATTGAATAAATTTGTGTTAGTATATATAAAATATAAAAACAATTAATCTAGAAAAAAACAAGTAAGAAAGCAACAGTCGAGTGTGCTCGATTTTTATAAATCCGTTACCCAGCTGCTCGTACATCAAAATTATTTGCAAATCAATAAAGATCGGCTACAATCATTTTTTGACGGAAAAAAGCCATGGACTAACAATATGATGTAAAGTTAAAATCCAAAATAATAAAAACAAGTAAGAAAGCTACAGTCGAGTGTGCTCGACTGTAATATACCCGCTACCCAGCTGCTTGTACATAATTTATTTGCGGAACAAAAAAACGGCTACAATCATATTTTGACCGTAAAAGGCTATGGACTTATAATATTTATGCAAAGTCAAAATATAAAATAAAAAAAAAACATTTTTGCACACATTTAATTTTTGCCGCGGGCGGGACTCGTACCCGTAAATGCATAATAGTACTGTTCGTTTTGCAGTCCACCACTTAACCCATTTGACCACCGCACACTTTCGCACTATTCGGCACAATGCTGCAGGCAGCGGTGCCGGCAGCGCTGTTTACAGCTATGGAAAACGTTGAGTTAAATAACTTCTGTGTTTATTATCCGATTGTTACCATATTTTCAGAAATCATCTGGCTAGCTATAGTATAGTATAGTATAGCTATAGTATAGTATATATATAAATTAAAGATTAACAATATGGCACCATTGCGCTGATAATCCATTTTTTTCGATTTACGGGAGCGGAAGTGGGTGTGGTCAAAATCCAAAAAAAACTTGATCAGCGTGCAATAATAAGACATATTGTCACCAAATTTGGTAGTCCTAGCTCTTATAATAGCTGAGATCTAGATTTTCACACGGATTGACAGACGGTCATGGCTATATCGACTCGGCTGTTGATCCTGAGCCAGAATATATATACTTTACGGGGTCGGAGATGTCTCCTTCTGCCTGTTACATACATTTTCGGTTTGAACAAAGTTATAATACTCTTTTACTTTATGAGTAGCGGGTATAAATACTTTGTCAGAACGCTTTATTAGCTGGAGAACAGAGCTCACTGTTAAAAGGTCAAAGCATTTTCCCCTAACCCTTTCAACTCATCAATAAACTGACTGGTATTGGTTTTTATACCATTCGACCATTTAAAATGGTCAAAAATGGTATACTAAGTTTGTGCAAATGTATGTAACAGGCAGAAGGAGGCGTGGCAGACCCTACAAGCCACCACCTTAAAAGCTTGCACCCTATCGGATAATATTCGCGTCAACATTTTCCATACATCTGTACAGCGCCCCCTGCAGGCAGCGTTTCTTTCAATCAAAGATAATCAAGAATATAGATTATGCAGTAGAGTACCTTTTATAGCGTACCCAAAAAACTATCAGAGTCTCACACAAAGATAATCAAGAATATAGATTGCGCAACACCCTGCTCCCCCAGATTTCATTGTTAGATTTCATTAGTTTTTACCACGATCCGAATAGGCGGCCTATTTCGTCGTCGCCTTCCTCTCTCTTCTAAACAAACAGCAGTCAGCTGACTTTATATAGGTTATCTATCTGCGCGATGGTAAACAAACGGCCGTCTTCTTTAATATAAGCATGAATAGAATAAAATAATATATTATGCAAGAAAATTGTAGTTCATTATACATAAAACCGTTGGTAATGGTAAGTTAATTTATTTATTTATATTTGAGCCATACACATACACACATATATACATACATATATGTTACATTTTTTCAGGCTAGGAACAACTGCATCCCTCAACGGACATATTTGGTATGACACTCAACACCAAATTTTGATTATCGTCAAAATACAGCAAACTTAAGGAACTCATTTTTGTTGGGGAACAACATGGTGTTGCTGATGTTGTTAAGGATGCCAAGTGAGTATGAGGGTACTGCTCTAAATACCCAACTCTACAGTCACCACTGCAAAAGTATGCGTCAAATGAAGTAGGCGCAACTACAAAATGCCAACCAAAGCTGGTAAAATTGACCTTCAGAGGATACCGACAACATCGCATATCGTGGTCACTCTCTGTGCAGTCCATAAACACGCTGCGTTTTCGCCGATTTTTTTTTTGTGACCCTATTTCAATGTGAACCATCTAAAAAAGGAAACGATGTATTTTTTACAAATAACAAAATTTTAAATAAATCAAATATTTACCAATGACTTCTTTGAATTGTTATCTGAAGTAACTACTAAGGGCTGCATCCATGGTTCGACACCTTTTATAAAGATGTCTTGGGTTTCTATTTTATCCGTAAAAAGTGCAGTTTCAGTTAGAAACAGCGGTTTTAAATCAACATTTACCCATTGGCCCTGACCAGATGGAATTTTATGACGAAACTCAAACATTTTTGTCTTGGGTGTATAACTTGTGCTGTTTTTAGGGTGTGCCGCTAGATGTACAGACACAATAATATCTTTGTTCCGAAAATTAGCGATTTGTCGAAAAATCCTAGGTTGATTTACTCTTATCCAGTCCAATCCGCGCAGATACAAATGTAGGGTTACATATGATATCTCAGAAAAGCTGGCATCAATCTTAAAACGCAGAACATTCACTTTGTGGCTATGTCGTAAATGAGACTCTTAAAAAAATTGAATAAATTTGTGTTAGCATATATAAAATATAAAAACAATTAATCTACAAAAAAACAAGTAAGAAAGCAACAGTCGAGTGTGCTCGATTGTTATAAATCCGTTACCCAGCTGCTCGTACATCAAAATTATTTGCAAATCAATAAAGATCGGCTACAATCATTTTTTGACGGAAAAAAGCCATGGACTAACAATATGATGTAAAGTTAAAATCCAAAATAATAAAAACAAGTAAGAAAGCTACAGTCGAGTGTGCTCGACTGTAATATACCCGCTACCCAGCTGCTTGTACATAATTTATTTGCGGAACAAAAAAACGGCTACAATCATATTTTGACCGTAAAAGGCTATGGACTTATAATATTTATGCAAAGTCAAAATATAAAATAAAAAAAAAAACATTTTTGCACACATTTAATTTTTGCCGCGGGCGGGACTCGTACCCGTAAATGCATAATAGTACTGTTCGTTTTGCAGTCCACCACTTAACCCATTTGACCACCGCACACTTTCGCACTATTCGGCACAATGCTGCAGGCAGCGGTGCCGGCAGCGCTGTTTACAGCTATGGAAAACGTTGAGTTAAATAACTTCTGTGTTTATTATCCGATTGTTACCATATTTTCAGAAATCATCTGGCTAGCTATAGTATAGTATAGTATAGCTATAGTATAGTATATATATAAATTAAAGATTAACAATATGGCACCATTGCGCTGATAATCCATTTTTTTCGATTTACGGGAGCGGAAGGGGGTGTGGTCAAAATCCAAAATAAACTTGATCAGCGTGCAATAATAAGACATATTGTCACCAAATTTGGTAGTCCTAGCTCTTATAATAGCTGAGATCTAGATTTTCACACGGACTGACAGACGGTCATGGCTATATCGACTCGGCTGTTGATCCGGAGCCAGAATATATATACTTTAGGGGGTCGGAGATGTCTCCTTCTGCCTGTTACATACATTTTCGGTTTGAACAAAGTTATAATACTCTTTTCCTTTATGAGTAGCGTCCTTTGTCAGAACGCTTTATTAGCTGGAGAACAGAGCTCACTGTTAAAAGGTCAAAGCATTCTCCCCCAACCCTTTCAACTCATCAATAAATTGACTGGTATTGGTTTTTATACCATTCGACCATTTAAAATGGTCAAAAATGGTATACTAAGTTTGTGCAAATGTATGTAACAGGCAGAAGGAGGCGTGGCAGACCCCACAAGCCACCACCTTAAAAGCTTGCACCCTATCGGATAATATTCGAGTCAACATTTTCCATACATCTGAACAGCGCCCCCTGCAGGCAGCGTATCTTTCAATCAAAGATAATCAAGAATATAGATTATGCAGTAGAGTACCTTTTATAGCGTACCCAAAAAACTATCAGAGTCTAACACAAAGATAATCAAGAATATAGATTGCGCAACTCCCTGCTCCCCCAGATTTCATTGAAAATATTAGTTTTCACCACGATCCGAATAGGCGGCCTATTTCGTCGTCGCCTTCCTCTCTCTTCTAAACAAACAGCAGTCAGCTGACTTTATGTAGCTTATCCATCTGCGCGATGGTAAACAAACGGCCGTCTTCTTTAAATTATATATTATCTTTGCAATTAACAACAGAGATTGTACGGTACAGTATCACTTATAGCGTACCCAAAAACTGTTAATGCCTTATGCCAAATGTTTTGTGTTCCACGATATTAAATAATTATTTGTTAGTACATCATAAATAATAAGCATTTACATCAGGGTTGCCAAATCAGCCTTTTTTCGGACAAAACTGTTCTTTTATTTTTTGTGTATCCTGAATTAATGGTTATTTACACATGATTTGTTGTTTATTTGCTTCAGTTTTCAATATATTTTCAAATATTCTTAAAATTTTTTTTTTCCCAATTGACACCACCACATGACTTGTGTAAAAATCGTTGTCGTTGCCTTAAAGTGTATCAATAAAAGTGGCTTTTAAGTTGCCAGAATTTAATTTGATTAACATCGCAAAATGGATAAGTAAAAGTCAGTTGACTGTCGCTTATTTAGAAGAGAAGTTTGCGGCCTAACCTAACTTTTTTACTGAATCCGAGTGGAGCGGGTGGTACAATCTATTGTTTTAATTGTCTTTGGCATCAACAATCGATTTGATAGTTCCTAAGTCAATTACTAAATAAAACTAACCTCTAAAAATTAATCCAATCGGACCAATAACACAGACGCTATTTAAGTAAAAGTTTTCCATAGTTTAGAGCAGCGCTCCTCGCACGCTGTTGGAAAAAGTTGCGTTGACGTCGGTATGTTACTGAAGCTATTTAGTCGTTGCGCGCGTATATTTTTCTGTGTGCGAGAGTGACATAGTAAGGGATAGAATATATATTCAGGTGTTAAAATTGAAAGAGGGGTAAAATGCTTGTTATCGTTTTCTAAGTTGGGCAAAAGGTATCTTACAGTCGGGTATGCTCGACTGTAGCTTTCGTTACTTGTGTAAACACATCTACTCCTAAGATTTTGAGTTACAAATACAGAAGAGCGTGTTTACTTACGGTCAGGAAAAATATAAATGCTGCTTATATGAGAAAGTACACTTTCATTTTCCCCATCATGATTGAGGTTTGGAAATCCGTAGTTTTTTTGATTGGAAAAATTTTGTTTCTCATAAATATGAACATTACGGTTTAGTTTAAGTTTATCAAATGCGCTAGGGTCATCACCTTGCATTTCTGGAAACAATTTTTCGTTGGATGTACCATCAGTAGATATTGTGGGTTCCGAACTATCTTTTACTGGTTCATTTTTAACTTCATCAGATGCATAAATTTCTGTTCGCTGTGGTAAATCACTTGATATATTGTCATGATGGATTGAAGATGGATAAACAGGCGAGGCATTATAATTTTTATAAAATGTTTCCAATATGTTTTGTGGCACTCTTATAGGCTTTGTGATATTTGGGAGTTTTTTAAGATTTAAACGCATTAGAATGTGCATCTTGATCGATTCTAAGCTATCTTTTTTAGTTTTTTCTCGCAGTTGGCGTTGCAGCATATTGTCTGCTCTCATTAGACTATTTCTGTTAAAGCTGACTCCGGATATCTCCCCTATAAATTTATTATAATGTGTTGAATTTAGTATTTTATTAGTAATAGCCATAGTTTGATTCGTGGGCCCCGATTTAAATTCATTTTGTGATAAGATTTCAGATTGAGAGAAGTTTGTATTGGTTTCATTTAAAGCCGCTAGAACATCACCATCTTCAGCCCTGAATATTTGCTGACTCATCACATCACGGACGGTTACTAAGAGAATAAGCATCGATAATGTAACGAAAGTCATATATCGAGCAGCCACAAAACAAGTTCCCCATTTTCTGTTTCTATATATCGTGTTTTGTCGAAGGGGCTTTCTGCATTCACGACTCAATCTTAAAGATAGTTTTTCTGACAAATTAAACTCTGAGCTGGTGGGGCTGACCACATCGGCTAAAATGATATGATTTATCGTTGTTGGTTGTTGTTTCCTTGATCTTTGCTCGTTGGGCAACTTACTAGTTTTGTTATATGAAGCCATTATTTAGTATATATTCGTGCAACTCGTGCCTAAAAAATATAAAGAAGAGTTTAATAGTTTTTCGTGTAATGAATCTATGATTTCTTACCAAAAATTGGTTAAAGAAATCAGAAAACCGTTGCCTAAATTTATATTTAACAAATCGACACCGTTTAATGCTTAATTAGAAATCATTTACTTTACATGGTCTGATATCTCTTTCTCGGCTTGTAACCTTTCGCACTTTATATACAAGCTTTTAGCAAACAAAAAATTTTTTTGATTAAATTATGAATGCGTTGTCTGCAGTAAAAATACTACCGCATGCTGATGTATTAGACCTAGTATATCTAATAGTGGGTATATTTAGTGCATGTGTGCAAGGCAAGGTGTGTGCGGTATAAGCACAAACTGTGAAATCAAACTAGCCCGGCCTTCCCGCTGCTTTGTTGAAACGCAAACTAGTTCATCAGTTGCCACGAAATAGATACACATATTTACTTTTTATTGAAAAAAAAAAATCGGCCGATAGGTTCTATGACAGATGTATCCATACATCGTTTTAGCCCATCTCATTGAGGCTTATACACAGCATGAACCAGTCTTTTAGTTTGAAAGCTATCTTCAAGAGACCATGGACACGTAATTTTTATCCTACACACTGAAACTCGGATCGAGCCGATTCGGATCGACACAAAAAATAGTTTCAATAGGACCAATCGGGCAAATCAAGCGGGTATATCATTTTCAGATTTATGATATATTTTGTAAGAAATTAAAAAAAAAAAAAATTAAAAGCTAGAACCTAGGCTTTTAAAGAAAAAATTAATCATTTCTCATTTACTACCGGTTAGATAGGTAGTATGAAAATTCGGCACATAGATGGTTTTCAATCTTGTTTTATAATCAACTTAGTCCACTCACCAGATTTTTTATCCAAGCTTTAATAATCAGCAGTCACAATCACTTAACAGTTTGAATCTAGGCATTATCTGTTTTGGGCTTTACTTTAAAATCTTGAGTATACACTACATATACAAGCACGTATGTACTCCATTGTTAAGTGCACAAAGTATCTAGTAATTAAAAAGGTTGTATAAATATATGTATGTTTATGTCATATACAGAAATACATGTTTTATATTTTTGACTTTCTAAGATTGACTTCATTTATTCTTAGTAATTCTTTATGTCTGCAATTGCAATTTTAAATTATATACATTTGTTTTTCTATGCGCGCGCGTGTTTTGTGTTTGTTTGTTGAGATATATGTCTATATATCTACCGTACATATGTACATACATATATCACAATCTCGCTCGCAAGTTCTTGCTGCGTTGATCACTCCCACTTTATTGTATTCAATTAAAACCATTTATACACATAATCAATTTTTGTGCTCTTGAACTTCAGTTGAGTATGGAACTGCAGTATTGTCTATAATATAAGCATACATATTAATTGTTGCATATTTACCGAAAACAAACATACATACATATGTATGCAGGTACCATCTTCATTATTTTTATAGTTATGAGTAATAAGTTATGAGTAATTTTTAATTCTCGAGAAGCATACAGTTTAAAGATAATAAATAACTGCATATACATATATCGTTCATACATACATACATACACGTATGGATGCAAGAATGTACAGAATCTTTTTTACGAAAATGTGCATATATGTATGTACATTGTACATATTTATGAGTTCTATTTTCAACAATTGGAAATAGTATATTTGCCGGTGTGCGTGCTAGCATGTTGTATACAAATTTTCATATATTTCACATATCCAAACATCATGATGCAAGAACATATCTACTTATACATATTTATGAACATGCCCGTATATCTTGACATCTTTGTATGTATGTTTAGGTTTATAAGTATGTACATTCATATGAACATTATTAATTTATTCGCACATGCCATTTTTTCACTTGGTTTACATTTGTATTGAAACGAATCGCGCGTATTTGAAGGTAGCATCGGCAGCAGCAGCAACAACAGAAATAAAGCAACATACAACAGAGCCTGAGTGTGCTATAGAACTAACTGACGGGGACGGATTCGCATCCACATTCACATCTACAGCTATAAACAAAAAGCTGCTGCGCTGTGGATGAGTGTGCCTGTCTGCTGTCTCTGTGTTGATCTTATACCCGTGTCCATTCCAAATGTGAAAACGGGTATATTCAATTTTTGGGAATTGATGCATTGTGTGTATATTTATATATATATATATATATATATATATATATATATATATATATATATATATATATATATATATATATATATATATATATATATATATATGTTATTAATAATTATTTGGCGGTCGCTTTTAGTTTTTGTTAATTGAATTTTACAAATAATTTAATTTCCGTGTATTTTGTTGTTGGCTTTTTCTCAGTAAAACATCATTATGTTGGGCACAGTGTTCCATAAGCGATTTTTTTCAAATCAAAATTACGACTGGCATAAAATTGAGAAATTGTTTCCCGTTATAACGAATAATTTGCCGATTGCTTCACGCTTTCGCAGAATTTCGGCGCGATCGACGAAAAGTCAAGCTATTAGAATCCATGTGCAATTTTAACGTAGAAATATGACCAATTGAAATAGCTGAATATTGGAGAACGCAGTTTGCAGTAACAAAAGCACGCTGCAGGCTAAAAATTAAAAAAAAACCAATCGCGCGATAATTTTAAGACCATGGATTTTAAAAAAGTACATCGTCTATTGTGTTTATTGAAGTGTGCGTAACAGGCAGAAGGAGGCATCTGCGACCCCATAAAGTATATATTTTCTTGCTCAGGATCACTAGCCGAATCGATTGAGCCATGTCTGTCCGTCTGTATGAACGCCTATATATATTAGAATCTAAAAAAGCTAGAGCCCCCAAATTTGATGGCAACACTCATATGGGTCACACGCTGTAAAATTTGTATTAAAATTTAGGCCACGCCTACTTCCGCTCCCGGAAATCGATAAACCGAATAGCAAGCGCAATAATAAAGCTACAGTATATTCAGGGTTGGTGTGTATGATAACTATTACCACCCAAACGATCGCTGAAAATTTGGTTCCGATCGGATAATAAACATAAAAGTTATTCAACGTTTCATATAGATTTGCACTGCGCCCACTGCAAGCAAGCAAGCAGTGATTTTTCCAAGCAGTTTTATCCAGATTTTTTTCCAATTGCTTGGACTGCTTGGCATCTAACTTAAAATTATTTGTTTTTTTTTTCTTTGAAAAACGCGATTACCAATAACAGTTTTCTCAATCTGAATTTTTTCATAACCTTCAAAAATCCATGGTCTTATACAGTCAACACTTGACTGTAGTCGTTCTTACTTGTTGAATATTAATTTAATGGTGGCTGAGAACTTTACAACAACACATATTTAAAGTTTATTTTTGTCGTGCAAATATCTTGCATAGCCTTGTAATGCAACTTTGGCAAATATTGCATCCTGGTGGTATCGTTCGTTTTATAGCTTTCGTACTTGTTATACCCTTGCAGCGGGTATATTAATTTTGGCCTTATAAAGTATATATATAATACAATATAATCATCAAAATGGGAGTCAATTTAGCCATGTCCGTTTGTCCGTCTGTTGCAACGAAAACTAGTATCTCAGTTTTTGAGCTATCTTGATGAAACTTAGTATACATGCTTCTTATTAATTCACGCTGTAAAAAAGACGGAACGAGCCGGATCGGAACGATTTACCGTATAGCTGCCATTAAACCTATCGGCTGACTTTTGTCACTTTTCCAGATATTGTCATGATTTTTCGATAAATGTGTAAGTATGTCCATCAAATGCTATGTAAGTTTTATTAAATTCGGACTGATATATCGTTAAGATGCTATAGAACCTATCGGTCGATTTAATATTTGGAGTAACTGCAAGGGTATGAATACTTTGGCGAGGCAATGGTAGCCTTTTTATCTTGTTTTGAGTAAAAAACATATATTTTTATAAAAATTTCACGGCTTCATATGACCGCAGGTTATCCATTCGAATTAACTTTACAATTGCAGTACCTGAATTAGGCCCTTTCTTTGTCTTTTTGATCTCGAGAAATTCACTTTTCAAAATCTGACATTTTAAGACCCACTTTTACTGTTACATTTTTTGCAGGCTACTAAAACGATATTTACACAAGGTGGTGTGCCAATTGACAAAACCAATTTAAGAATATTTAAAAAAATAATATGCAAATATATTGACAATTGAAGCAAATAAACAAAAAATCAGATTTCCGAACAGTGTGATTTAAAGATTTTCAGGAGAGACAATAAGTAAAAGGGCAGATCTGTCCAGAAAAAAGCTAGTCTGGCAGCCCTGATGTGAACCCTAATTTTTATGATGTATACAAATAATAATTTATTATCGTAGAACACAAACCCATTTTGGCAACGCCATATATTAAAACGTGTAGCCCTAATTTATATTTATTTTTGTTTCTGCATATACACGGGAGCACAGTATGCGCTGCTTATATAAAATCAAAACAACGCAAGCATACAATGCAAGGTGAGAGAACCCAAGGGTCATAAGCTGTGCATGCTTAAACTTGAGCCAAGTCTATTTGCGACCGCGCATATAAACTGTATATATGCGGCCCCATAAACTGTATATACTCTTGCTCAGTATCACTAGCCGAGTCGATTTAACCATGTCTGTCGGTCCGTCTATCCGTTTATTTTTCTGTCCGTCTGTACGACCGCCTGGATATTAGAGACTGAAAGAGCTAGAGCTACTAAATTTGGTGACAATACTCGTCTGGGTCATAAGCTTCCAACGTTTTTTTCACATTTCGAAAATCTTTCAAAACTCAAAACATAATAGTAGCCGTTCTTACATGTTATACCATTCGACTTATGCAAATGATCAAAAATGGAATAGGCGAGTCGATTGAGCCATATCCGTCTGTCTGTTTGCCTGTCCGTCTGTATATATATACAAAACTACCGTATCCAAACCGTCCCCATTGGATTTTTCGGCACAAACTTATGGACGAAACATCAAAGTAAGAACAAAGTGAATGAATAATATAATCACGAAGTCTCACAAAATAATACAAATAAAACCATAATTGCACGTTTTCACACGAGAATCGATAGCTGCTGTTTCCTTTTATCCTATATTACACTAAGGGTTGCTCAGAGGTTGCAAAGACGATGATCTTTAATATTTTTTACCAATGAAAATCACTTTTGTTAAGATCATGCTGATTTCATCACATGCTGTGCCATTACCCTTATTATGGATTTGCTTACTTTCCTAAAATTTTAATCACAATGCCCTATATTGTTGAGTCGAACAACAACTACTTTACAACAAAAGAGTAAAGCGAAGATGGGATTTTCTCAAGAAAAACTTAGCATTTCAAATTTACCGACGCGTATTTGTGTTTATGCTCTTCGACCATTGTTTTGATTGATTTAAGTGCAAATGGTCAAAAAAGGAAAGGAGATGGGAGGCGTGGCAGAGTATTCAAATTCTTGCTCAGGATCACTAGCTTCGTTTATAAGCGATTATTATACTTATTATATATATCGGCTTATCTGAAAATTTGATAACAATCGGACATATTTTGACTGTAAAATGCCATGAACTTACAATATTGATGCAAAGTGAAAATCTTAAATAATAAAAAAAAAGTTTTTGCACACATTTAATTTTTGACGCGGGCGGGACTTGAACCCGTAAATGCAAAATAGTACTGTTCGTTTTGCAGTTCACAACTTAACCCATTTCACCACTGTACACGTACGCATTATTCGGCACAATGCTGCAGGCAGCGGTGCCGGCAGCGCTGTTTACAGTTATTGAAAACGTTCAGTTAAATTACTTCTGTGTTTATTATCCGATTGTTACCAAATTTCCAGAGATCCTCTGGCAAGCTATAGTTATCATATAAACCGAAAACAATGGCATTAAAATTGCGCTTGTAATCCATTTTTTTTCGATTTACGGAGGCGGAAAGGGGCGTGGCCATAATCCAAGCTTGATCAGCGTGCAAAAATACCACATTTTGTCAATAAATTTGGTAGTCCTAGCTCTTATAATAGCTGAGATCTAGATTATTGAGACGAACTGACGGACATGGATATATCGACTCGGCTGTTGACCCTGAGTCAAAATATATACACTTTATGGGGTCGGAGATGTCTCTTTCTGCCAGAGAGAGAGAGAGAGAGAGACAGAGACAGAGATAGAGATAGAGATATAGATAGGGATAGAGATAGAAATAGAGATAGAGATAGTAATAGTGATAGAGATAGGGATAGAGATAGAGATAGAGATAGAGATAGAGATAGAGATAGAGATAGAGATAGATATAGAGATAGAGATAGAGATAGAGATAGAGATAGAGATAGAGATAGAGATAGAGATAGAGATAGAGATAGAGATAGAGATAGAGATAGAGATAGAGATAGAGATAGAGATAGAGATAGAGATAGAGATAGAGATAGAGATAGAGATAGAGATAGAGATAGAGATAGAGATAGAGATAGAGATAGAGATAGAGATAGAGATAGAGAAAGAGACAGATAGAAACAGAGACAGATAGAGACAGAGACAAAGACAAAACAAAGAGAGGGACAGAGAAAAAGATATTTATATACCTATATATAAATATTATATGTCAAAATTGGTATCTCTAGCTTTTATAATAGCTGAGATCAGTGTGTTTGCAGAGACGCCTGACAGACAGTCGGACATGGCTCAATAGACTCGGCTGTTGATCCTGAGCTAGAAAATATTATGGGGTCGGAGATGTCTCCTTCTGCCTGTTACATACATTTTCGGTTTGAACAAAGTTATAATACGCTTCTACTCTATGAGTAGCGGGTATAAAAAAAAAGTTTTATATTTTATTTGTAATAAAAGTATTAAAGCTCCGTACTCAGTTCCGTAACAGTTACGACAGCGTAAAAATGCTTATAGTGTGGTCCGATTTGCTTTTTCCGTTTAAAATTCATATCTAAGGCCACACTGTAGCCTATTTTGTTTACAATTTTACGCTGGCGTTCGTCAAAATGATGAAGTAATTTCATCTTTACGTTAGGCACTAACTTTTGTTAACGTAACTTGCATGTCAGTATTTATGTTAACCTTTCAGTATTTCCGCCACAGAACTTACTATAGCACTGGCGTACGAAAGTTGCTAAAATTATATTTGCTTCTCGGTCTAACAGATAGTACACGTTTAGCTAAGTTCGAACTGAGTACGGGTCTTCAAATCACAAATTGCTGCTTTCAAATACAATAGAATTATAAGACTTTATTCATGTCCGATTATAGCTTTCGTGACTTCTTACTGCTCGCAGAGTATAATAAGACTGGCAGGCCACTTTTGGCATGCCGAAGATTTTAAATCCCTGCGGTTTTACTGGTTATTCTTATGCTAGTTATATATGCGTATCTCATTTATGCTTAAAGACGGTATATTCTGAGCCTGCATTAACAGAAATTTCATACTAGCCATGCATCCGCTTATTAATCTGCCTGTCCGTCGCAAACTAATCCATTTCATGTGAATACACAGAAAAAAACTATTATAAAAGCTAAAGACATACTAGATGTTGGTTACTACCCGAGAGATGCATCGATATATCATACATATATAAGCTTTGTTATTAAGGCTAGATTAAAATCAATACTCCAATAATGACGAACATTTTGCGAAAGTTCTGAAGTTTGAAGGAAATAATACAATTTCTGTTCCGTTAACATTAGGCACCAAAATGGTGAGCCATGTCCGGGTGTCTATCCGTCTATCCGTCCCGCGTCTGTGTGAACACACAGATCTCGGCTATTATAAAAGCTTGAGACATCAAATTTGGTATGAACATATATAAGCAACACAAGCTCCTGGAGTTTATTTCAAATTTGAGGTGCCACGCCCGCCGCCTCTGAAAATTGATTAATTAATTTTTGAGTTAGCTATATATTTCAAATTTTAAGCCAATCGCATCAAAAACACAAAAGTTATTTAATAAACGTTTTCCGTAGTTCCGCTGCTTGCGCCCTTGCATCATGTCGTGTCGTCATCGTCGCGTTGCTTCGATTTAGCCGTAGTGTGTGTTAAGCTGATTGCTATGACACATGTAGATGGCGCTATTCAAAAATAGATCTTATTTAAACTATAGTTGACAGATGAACTTGTGCAGAGGATATAAAAGTGTGATAATTTCTTTCGAAACTGGGCGAATGGTATTTTACTGTCGGGTGCATTCGACCGTAGCTTTCCTTACTTGTTTTAATTACGTATGAACATACATACATATGAATTTATGTATACTCAACTGGCATTCTACGGTCTTTTCATCGTAATTTGCGTTCTCACCCCTTATTTGTTGCTGTGAAAAATATCATGTCCAGTTAAGCTATTGTTAAGTGATAGTCCTTAAGCGAGGTGTGTGCAAGGTATGAGAGGTAATGTTCAAAACATTTGAAGCATATTCGCATTGGTCGGAGGAGTGGTTCAGCTTTTGTGCCTTGCTTAGGTGAACAGTGGGTATCTCCCCACACTTCTTTCCATTTTCTTCTCTGACATGTATTTTTGGTTGTTTGTATTTGGTTGGTTGGTCAAACGCTTCGTTACCCATCGCCCGTCTATTTGCTTCCCCAAGTACACGCTATTTGGCTGCTTCTATGGGTTCTGACGATGCTTTAATTGTTTAATGGCTCGTTAGTTGTACTCCCAGTGGGGAGTAACAGCTTAAAACGTTGAACGACTGGAGAGAATTTTCAAGTGTGATAATTTCAGTATTTTATTATGGATTAAGCAAACTTCCTGAAAACTATATCAGCGTGTACAGAAATTTTTGTTTTTCAGAAAATATTTATGTTGTGAACAAATCTATATTAAAATCTAGAATCCAATGCATTTGCTGGTTATCATGTTATATACCAGTTTAAAAATTATTACTAGTTGACGCCCAAACAAACGGACAGCACAAGCCTTACTGGGCTGTTGATACTGGTCAAGAATACCTTAAGTTTCTATAGGGTCAAATACAACTTCTACCTCCCATAGAATCCATAAGGATTTATACTTAAAAGAATTAGTTGGTAAAAGTTCAAATATATATATATACATATGTGTATGCATAGCATAACAAAAAGTGGCATATGTACCACTTTTATTTCCCCTTAAATCAGCTGGCACAGTTGCTCTAAATAATGGAACGTTTTGTCAATATCCTTATCGCTTGCGCGCAAGACTTCACACTAAACTTTGAGCATAACCGTAACCATATCAGTCACTGGCACGCTGTAACTTTAGTAACAACATAATGTTTACGTTAGAAAGCTTTTTGAACGCTGATCAACTTTAATACCTATTAAATTATTCCCAAACTGACAAAAGAGTTTACGAGATATCTGTAAATGTATCTCGCCACGTGCGACACGCCCAGTTGAGGCAATGCGATAGTACTTACAAAACAACTAGGAAGAAAAACTGTAAAACTGTTTGCGGTTATAAATGGAAAGCACAAACCGAACAAGTATGAACGGTTGCAGTCAATTTGACTGTATGAAGCCATGAATTTTAAATGCAGATATGCATGTATGTGAAATTTAGAATGTCTATTAGGATATTGCCTTAACGTACGTGTGACAAAACTATTAGAGATGTCGGTTTGCATAACTGGAATTGCCAGCATTCTATTAACCACAGCAGAAAATATATCTTTAAATAATTGTTAATATTTGTAATTGTATAAATAAATAAATTGTAATAAAAATTCAGAAATGATTTATACTTATCATTTCCTAACAAAAATTGTAACTTTCGGACTATAGTGCAAGGGATATAGTTGTTTGATTTTAATTAAATAAATTGTTCTTATGAAAACTAAACATTATACAGGTCCGTCACATAGATTTAAAGCGAAATATTTACTTAAACAGTAATTGAGGCAAGTCTTTAGCACGGTCAACCAGAAGATCATTTTTAAATTGCAGCAAATAATTGTATTAATTATGATTTTTTGGTTGTTGTAATTTTATCTGCTAAAAAGATTATATTCTTTGCTTTTTTTATTGATTATCCTTGGTTGCATTCGCAATGCGAGCTTTTAAAAATCAATTTTGCACATTTATAAAAATCATAAAACTATACCCTTTAGCCCCTTAGAAAAATCAACTCAACTATTAGTATTTTAGTAGGCAATTTTAATGTTTATAAAAATTTAAGATTGTGAAACTCTTAGCGAACACAAGCACAATGTTAGGAAACTTTGTTCTTTTAATCAGCAATGACTAAAGAGTAAAGCTGCAAGGGTAAAATTGAACGGCAAGCCAAAAGCAGCCTTTCTTGTTTTAGTTCAGACTTCCGATAAGTTTTAAGATTATCTTGATTTGACATATTAATACTTTTTGGTGCGAAGCTATCACCCCCAGAACTTTATGCTGGAAAGGAGGTGGATCCGGCCTTGGACTCAGCGTTCAATAGAAGCGGAAAAATCTTTTCCACCCGGCACGTGGCGGAAGGAGAATAGAGCAGCCTGGGCTCGAGAGATTTACTTTTATGTGTCTTAAATTGCTCCCTTTTCCTTTTTTTTTTTGTGTATACTTTTTGTTATTATTCACACACATCTGATTTAATCTTTATAAATTAAAATTCCAATTTTTGCAAGAAAGGGTGTAAGTCATAATGAAATATGAACGCGCAGAATAAAACAAAATACCTTTACTTTGAGCAGAAATGACAAAGCTTATGAATTATGAATTCCAGGAAACGAAATCTTGACGGATTGAAGTAAAGTTTTGGCACAACATGTGGAACAACATTTTCAAATTATAAAAAACCATAAAGTAAGGTTAATCAGTTATGTGTACTTTGTTTTTAAATATTGTTCATTTGCTTAATACTTAAGTTAAAGCTTAAGTCGAGCAATCATAAATGGCATAGCTTGCAGCTATGCTTACTCGCACTAACAAGATTGCAAAGACTAACAAATTGGTAACTACAACTTCAAGTGCATCGCAAAACTATTTGAGTATAAACTTTTAAGTAGGTGTACCGCAAAAGAACTGCAAACTTTTCTATGTTACGTATCTACTAAATCATTTTAAAGCCCTGTACAACAGTAGGTGTGCATAATAAATAGTGATCAGGTTTTATAACACTAAAATAATGATAATCTTAGAAATTCAAGAAGCCGAGCATACACAAAACTACATACACATTTCGTATGTATTATGTATTACATTTACGTATTTATGTATACCAAATCGTACACGTACATATTTGCTTACATAAAGAAGAAGTTGAATTGAGTCACATTGCGTGAAATTTAATTAAATGTTGCTAAAATAGATAAACCCCCCAATGGAACGTAGTAGAAAGAAGGCTTTGCTAAAATCATTGCGTAAACTCGTTGCTCTCACAAAAACAGGAGTATATAGAACACAAGGTGCAATATTTCGAAAAATTATTCTGGCAGAATCAGATGGAATCCATTACTATTTAATTTAGTCAGTTTTGCTAAAATTAAGGCAGCGTATTTTATACGAATAGTCCTCGAAGCTATGGAAAGCTAAAGCAAGCACAAGTTTGTTTTTATACCATTCGACCATTAAAAATGGTGTAAAATGGTATACTAAGTTTGTGCAAATGTTTGTAACAGGCAGACCCCCCAAAGTATAGAGTCTATTGAGTCATGTCAGGCACTTCTGCGAACACACTGATCTCAGCTATTATAAAAGCTAGAGATACCAAATTTGGCATATATAGGTATATAAATATCACTGTCTCTGTCCGTCTCTCTGTTTCTGTCTCTGTCTCTATCTGTCTCTATCTCTATCTCTATCTCTATCTCTATCTCTATCTCTATCTCTATCTCTATCTCTATCTCTATCTCTATCTCTATCTCTATCTCTATCTCTATCTCTATCTCTATCTCTATCTCTATCTCTATCTCTATCTCTATCTCTATCTCTATCTCTATCTCTATCTCTATCTCTATCTCTATCTCTATCTCTATCTCTATCTCTATCTCTATCTCTATCTCTATCTCTATCTCTATCTCTATCTCTATCTCTATCTCTATCTCTATCTCTATCTCTATCTCTATCTCTATCTCTATCTCTATCTCTATCTCTATCTCTATCTCTATCTCTATCTCTATCTCTATCTCTATCTCTATCTCTATCTCTATCTCTATCTCTATCTCTATCTCTATCTCTATCTCTATCTCTATCTCTATCTCTATCTCTATCTCTATCTCTATCTCTATCTCTATCTCTATCTCTATCTCTATCTCTATCTCTATCTCTATCTCTATCTCTATCTCTATCTCTATCTCTATCTCTATCTCTATCTCTATCTCTATCTCTATCTCTATCTCTATCTCTATCTCTATCTCTATCTCTATCTCTATCTCTATCTCTATCTCTATCTCTATCTCTATCTCTATCTCTATCTCTATCTCTATCTCTATCTCTATCTCTATCTCTATCTCTATCTCTATCTCTATCTCTATCTCTATCTCTATCTCTATCTCTATCTCTATCTCTATCTCTATCTCTATCTCTATCTCTATCTCTATCTCTATCTCTATCTCTATCTCTATCTCTATCTCTATCTCTATCTCTATCTCTATCTCTATCTCTATCTCTATCTCTATCTCTATCTCTATCTCTATCTCTATCTCTATCTCTATCTCTATCTCTATCTCTATCTCTATCTCTATCTCTATCTCTATCTCTATCTCTATCTCTATCTCTATCTCTATCTCTATCTCTATCTCTATCTCTATCTCTATCTCTATCTCTATCTCTATCTCTATCTCTATCTCTATCTCTATCTCTATCTCTATCTCTATCTCTATCTCTATCTCTATCTCTATCTCTATCTCTATCTCTATCTCTATCTCTATCTCTATCTCTATCTCTATCTCTATCTCTATCTCTATCTCTATCTCTATCTCTATCTCTATCTCTATCTCTATCTCTATCTCTATCTCTATCTCTATCTCTATCTCTATCTCTATCTCTATCTCTATCTCTATCTCTATCTCTATCTCTATCTCTATCTCTATCTCTATCTCTATCTCTATCTCTATCTCTATCTCTATCTCTATCTCTATCTCTATCTCTATCTCTATCTCTATCTCTATCTCTATCTCTATCTCTATCTCTATCTCTATCTCTATCTCTATCTCTATCTCTATCTCTATCTCTATCTCTATCTCTATCTCTATCTCTATCTTTTTTTTGTCCGTCTGTCTGTCCGTGTGAAAATTTAGATCTCAGCTATTATAAGAGCTAGGACTAGGATTTAGTGACAAAATGTGTTATAATTGCACGCTGATCAAGTTTATTTTGATAATTTTGAAAATTTCGGATAATAACAGAAGTTATTTAACTGCCGAATAATGCGTAAGTGTACAGTGGTGAAATGGGTTAAGTTGTGGACAGCAAAACGAACATTACTATTATGCATTTACGGGTTCGAGTCCCGCCCGCGTCAAAAATTAAATGTGTGCAAAAATATTTTTTTTTTATTTTAGATTTTGACTTTGCAATAATATTGTAAGTCCAAAGTCTTTTACACTCAAAATATGATTGTAGCCGTTCTTTATTGTTTCGCAAATAATTTTGATGTACAAGCAGCTGGGGAGCGGGTATATAACAGTCGAGCACACTCGACTGTAACTTTTTTACTTGTTTTAATATATTTTACCTCTAGCGGTCGGTGACGCAGGTGGACGCAGCTAAATTCTTTAAATCGGGTTGTAATATGTGCATGGACGTAGATAGGACTCAAAATAGGGTTTTAGGTGTATTTTAGAAAATTAATATTAAAGTTGAAAAAAAGTGTCATAATAGACACTGTAAAATACTGCTTACCTGAAAACCAGTCAAAACAATAAAACATTTATGATTCCCTTTGATTCCTTTCGTTTCTTCGCACTTACCTGCATAAGTTAATAAGAATGAGATAGAAATAGAAGAATAGAAGACTTTTTTGTTTCAAAACTGGGCGCAGGGAAACTTACTGTCCGGTATGCTTGACTGTAACTTTTATTACTTATACTATAAATAATACCAAAGCAAACAGTTGTACCTTAAATAACCTAATTACAAACAAGTAGTGAAGCTATTGGATGAAGGCGCGTGCTGTAATATATCCTTCGGCCGATTTTGAAAAACGTTACAAGTATATCCCCAGAAAAAATATCATTTGATTTGGGAATATACATATATATTCCTTTTTATTACATACACAAAGTTGTATTGAAAAAAGGTTAAGATAAGGTGCTTTTTAGGTAAGGTAATCATTTGACACTTTGTATTATTATTGTACACCGGGACTAAACTCTCCAAATCAAATCACATTGAGCAAAGGTGTTTTTAGACCATGGATTTTAAAAAAATACATGGTCTATGGTTTTTGTCGAAATGTGCGTAACAGACAAAAGGAGGCATCTGCGACCCCATAAAGTATATATATTCTTGCTCAGGATCACTAGCCGAGTCGATTGAGTCATATCTGTCTGTCCGTCTGTATGAACGCCTATATCTCAGAAACTAAAAAAGCTAGAGCAACCAAATTTGGTGACAACATTCATATGGGTCATACGCTGTAAAATTGTTATTAAAATTTGGGCCACGCCTACTTCCGCTCCCGCAAATCGATAAACCGAATAGCAAGCGCAATAATAAAGCTACCGTATTCAGTGTGTATGATAACTATTACCACCCAAACGATCGCTGAAAATTTGGTTCCGATCGGATAATAAGTAGTTTTTTTTTCCAACTGCTTAGACTGCTTGGCATCTAACTGAAAATTATTTGTTTTTTTTTTTTCTCTTTACAAACAGTTTTCTAAATGTGATTTTTTTCACAATCTTCAAAAATCCATGGTCTTATACAGTCAACACTTGACTGTAGCCGTTCTGTTATAATGTAATTATGCAAGGTTTTCTCGTCGTGTCGTTTAATTTTTGATGCCACACCACCTTTATTAACTCGATCGGACTATAAACACAGAAGTTATTGATCGTAACTAAATTTTGTTTGATTAGTTGGCAAAAGGGGCCGCTTCCAAATTATAAAACAAATTTGAAGTCACATGAACATTAAACATTTGCATCTGTAGTCGCCAAGATCTAGGCGCTTATACCAAGGAAGTCACCTCTGCTGTTAAAACTGATTTCAAATATATGTAGCTTGTGCAGGCGTCTCCTTCTGCCTGTTACACACCGACAAACAAAAGAGACCATATATCCGTGGACTAATAATAACTTATATAAAAACCGATCCTAAATCCAAAAATGTAAACTATTAAAAAAATGGTCATCACGATTTTAAGAATCAGATACTCTCAAAAAAACTTTGTTAAAAAATTTACCAAACATAAAAATATTGCACTTTGCGTTCTTTGCAGTGACAGCGATCACATCTCTCTTTCTCCTTCCTACAAAAAGATATAAGAGATTAAAATGCACCTAAGCGAAAGCGAGACCCAACGATCGTCGACATAAACTCTAAGTTAATGGGTGTTTCTGCTTTCTTTGTTTGCTTCACCTAAACAAAAAAATAGACGAAAAATTCACGCCCACGCCAAGGATTTTATTTGACTGCAGGAGTATTCATTCATACTTGTGTTGTACTTTCGTTTGTCGAAACGGATGTCGTGCGGGGTGTTAACGGAAGAGTCTAGTGGTAATTGTATTGGGATACAATAATTTAATTGGGCGACTACAACTCACTTTCTCTTTTTATTTAGGAAACTTAAATAATCTTATAGTTTACCTTAAGTTTTTCACAATCATTGTGTATGTCAGTTAAATTAGTATTTATTGAATGCACATAATTGTTTTATAACATTTAAAAAACATATATTCGATTAAAACGTTATAGCATGTCCTTTTTTTGCTTGTTAAAGTTAACCACTCGCGTAGCATCATTGTTACAAATACAGACATAGTAGACAACCCTGGTAACATAAGTTTGAAATACTGCTGCACTGTACAGTTGCTTTGTATTTGGCTACCGGGCGAGGACGAGAAAGACAGACAACGAGTAAACAGCCAATCAACGCGGCCCTATGAGAGTGGTTGGCCAGGCTGGGCCAATCGGAGAGTAGCTTACCTACCCCAGTTGAAAAGACGCACATTTACTGTACATGAAACCTCGGCTAAAGCGTAAAACATGCGACAGTTATATTGCTATTAGCATTCGTGCTGTGACTCGCGAATTATCTGTAACTCAATGTTCCGCCGGTTCAAACATAAGTTATTATATATTAAAAAACTAAAACTTAATTGTGAGAATTAATAAATATTTTAAAATATACCAATGTCATTCATTAGTTTTGCTATAAGTGTGGTGAATATTCCAAAATTAATCTTACTGTTGATTTATAATGCCTGTACGTCGTTTAATTATCCTGAGTGAGAAAAGGACAAGTGAATTAAAACAAAGACCGCTGCTCACATTAATAAAAAAAACCGTCGTTGCTAAAGATCTATTGTCGAGAAATGCATGAATTCATGTTACTCAGCGCGAATCCTTTATACATATGTATGTAGTGATTGCGCAGTGTATTATCGGTGTCACCCGCAGCGAGAACTGAGGCACTCTTTATATTAACTGTTCTTTGTTTTACTTGATATGAAATGCCGCAGATTTATTGTATGCATACACATTTAAGAAACTTTCGTAATCAGAATACCAGTTTACAAATTTAATAGTGGGATCTACATATAGTCAAACACATATCCTTATCCCATTATAATGTTTACGGTACAACCAACTCCGCCGGCCATTAGTACAGTTCCATGGTCAGCAGGTGCCCTTATTGACCGATTGCCTACATTGGATGACATAAACCATAAGGGTAAGTTTATTTAAAACTATTTAAGTTATGAAAAAGTAATTGTCTGAAATACTTCTAAATGTGCCTAAAGTCAAGTAGCGATATTGGAAAAAATCCAATTGTGAAAATTAAGTTTGTTTTCATACTGACCGTTTGTAAGGAGATTGGAAAACATTATTGTTGTAGGCATTTTATATCCAGCGACCGGGTACACTAGTAGGTTAGTACACTATACTTTTCTGCAAATGTGTGTAACAGGCAAAAGAAAGCGTGGAAAACACAACAAATAAAAAAGGATGTATATTCTTGATCACAAGCCGAAGCATTTGAGCCAAATTAATTTTGTTTTAATACTGACTGCATTAACACAGATTGACATATACATTTTGTTGTAGGCATTTCATATCTATCAACCGGGTACACTACTAGGGGTATACCAAATAACCTTTTTCTGCAAATGTATACATATGAATAATAGGCAAACGAAAGCGTTGCAGACACCACAAATTACTTTAAAAACTATATATATTCTTGATCACTAACCGAAACAATTTAGCCTTGTCCAACTGCTTGTCCGTGACTTTATGAACACAAGGACTTAAGCTATTATAATAAAGAGACGATAAATTTGGAATAAAGCTTTTGTGGTAAATTATGGGACTTCAAACAAATTAATTTAAAGTTAGTATTTTTGCTTTGGCATACAATGCAATGAGTATTGGTTACCTCCATTTTAAATCTAATAGGATAAGAAATAGGGAAGTTATTCAAGCCAGCGTTTAGTAGTTCCGAGCAGCGGAATGATGATTTTTTAGCAAACCATTCGAATTTTTTTTTAAATATGGAATAGTGGTCCTATGTATTTAAAGTAATTTTAAAAATGTATATTATGTTTGTTATTTTTTATAGACAGCATCCTTGCTATAAGAAATCTGCCTTGTATAGGCGTTGCAAGTGGCGCCGGACTAAGTGGAGCTATTAACAGCAAAGCAGCTGAAGTTTCTGCTGCGATGGAAGCCACGGATGCAATTACAGCACCACAGCCACCTCATTCAACATCTTCATATTTTGCAACAACCTATTACCATTTAACGGATGATGAATGTAAGTTTTTTACAACTTACCAACTGCTCAAAGTGTCTTTGAATAGTTTATTATTTGGTTTTAATTTGAAGTATATACGGTTTTTTTTAAATGTCGATCATTACAAATGGTCAAACAAGGGTATACGAACTTGCGGAAATTCATGTAACAAGTAAAAACAATAAGGCAAACCGCTGCCTACATACAGCGCCAATTACCGCAATAAGCGGAATAGACGAATAGAGCTAGGCATCTTTGTAGGATCTACCACACCTCTTTTTGTCACTTACATACATTTGCAATAAGTCAATATATCCTTTTTTACAATGTTCAAAGGTCAAGAATGTAACAAGTAACACAAAATGCAGTCGAGCGCGCCTGAAAATAAGAAAACTTTTGCCAAATTTAAATTGTGTTAAGGGGACACCTAGTATTTGATATGAACACGTTCCGTAGGACATACAAAAACCCTTTTGACAAATATATTGTCTCTACCATTTTAAAATATCGGAGATCAGTGGATTTAAACACTTAATTTATAGCTATTAAGCAGATTTGGAATAACGATTTTTGTATACCATTAATAGTTAATTTTATCTTCGAATTTGCTCCCCGAATCAGTTATTGGCGAATATTAAGTTGACATATTGCTACTAAATGCACCTATTCTCTAAGTACTCTGTCCTTAGTAGGTGTGAGAGGAAGAAATAAACTTTGCCAAAAGATGCTGATGATATGCACCCAATCCTTGAATAACAATCCGATCTGACAAAAAACACAAAAATTTTTCAAGAAAACGTATTCCACAGTTCCGTTGCCCGCGGCATTGCAGCATCGTGATGCATCGTTTTAGTCTCTATGTGTGTATCTGTATATGTGTGTGAGAGCGAGTTAATGCCATCTATTGACAATTCTGGAGCACAACTACGAAGTTGGTCGAATGGTATTTTAGGGTTGGGCGCGCTTGAATGTAGCATTCCTTACTTGTTTTTTTTTTTTTTTGCTTTTTTATTGGAACCCTCTTATAACGCAGCAACATCATATTTAAACAAGTGACGACAGCCCAGCGCTCTTGTCAATAAAATACCATTCGCCTGATATTAAAATACCGTTACAAGAGTGTTATTATACTTTTAATTTCATCAAGAAATTCTGCTCAAGTTCTTCTGTCACCTATGAAACGTGTTTATATTAGACCAATATTTCAATAGATGGCACTGCTACAAAGAAATTATTGCTTGCAGCTATGTTTACTTGCTTTCACACATAGATACAAACATACACGCTAAGACTGAAGGGACGCGTAGCAACGTCGAAGTCACATTATGTTGCAAAATCGCAGGCAGCGAAGTAATGAATAATGTTTACTTGACAAACTTCTGTGCTTATTGTCCGATCGCGATTTGAAGGTTAGGTGCACATCATTTGCTCTTAGTTAACAATTTACCGTAGCCGCCTCCCGCTCGTTCGCTGCGCTCGCATTGTCGCCCCCTAAAGAATTTTCAGCTTTTTGCAAATTGTAGCAGAGCATTGTATTAAGCATAAAACACACGAACCGTCAATAATTAAGTTTGGGGAAATAAACAGAAACAATAATTTATTATATAGAGTTAAGAAATGACGTTTACAGAGTAGTTGGCTTCATTATGATCATTCCATATAAAATGCTACTGTCCGCTTACCTTTTCCTGGACAATCTCCCGCTGTGATATTAAGTAGATTTAGTGTTACTGTGTACCATTGTTATTTTTGTGAATCAATACAATCATTTTCCACCTATAATAGAGATGATCTCAAGTGAGTTTATGCCGTTACAAATAACAATAATTATTAGTGATGATGAAAGCCGATGTTGAATTACAAGACAAACAAAAGCGATAGCACTGTGTAGTTTTCATTGTTTTTTTCGCACCACTCTCAGGCTTGTATGTGTGTATGTATGTGTATGTATCACTCAACACACAAATGAGCCGCTCTAGCGGCTTTTGAATAAAACAGAACACACGTGTATTGTCCGATTGTTTCCGTAGCCCTTGTCATTCTTTCAACATGGATTGTTCTGAATTTTGGACAAAACCCGAACCCTAGCGGAGACCCAAGTCCGTGCTCACTCCATTGTTTAACAGATTTGTGTTGCAATTACATTGGTAATCCCATTGGCAAGATGTTTTCTAGTAATTGTATGCGGTGTTACTTTTCAAAAATCATTGAATTAATCGTTCATCACACTCACTCCATCACAACTATTAGCTAACTCAAAATCAGGGACTACATGTTGGAATATGTACAATTAAGTAGATACATAAGTGTTGAAAATTGTCTAGAAAACGGCAACGCAAAATTCTGAGACTTGGCATGAAAATGATTCAAATTACTGAAGTGGAAAAGTGAAAAGTTATTTATCGAGCTAAGAGCAAAAACAAAGTGCGAAATTATCAGTTGTATGCTGAGTACGAATCTGTATACTTTATAAGGTCGAAGCGGTCTCCTAAGGTGCATTTAAAATATATGACCAAAAAAAAAAATTTTCCTGATTCATAATCCGGAAGCGGAAAACTGAAAAATTAATTATTTTCCGAGTTTAGAACAAAAACAAAGTGCGAAATTATCTTTTTTGTATCACTGCGCGGCAATTTATTTCTTTCGCTAGACAATTACCGCTAGGTTCCCTGTTTAAGCTGATAACGAATATATACACTTTATTAGGTCGGAAAAGTATCCTAAGGTGTATTGGAAATATGTGTTCAAAGTTAATATACCATACGCACGAGTATAAATATAAGAATATGCAATCTTTTTAATAGGAAACATCACCGATATAGAAAGGTCTGCAAGTGTGTCATTGAACAGATTTTAGTGATCATTGGAAACGTTTTTACTATACAAGTTAAAATGCTACAGTCCGACGCTCTCGGCTGCTATATGCCCGCAACCAGTTGTTCGGCCACAATAGTTTAATAACCCTGTACGTTAAGCTTGTTTTGTGTGGCATACGTTAGGGTGCAGTCAAAAAGCTGTGTCAAAATTTAAAAAAACAAGTATCAAAGCTAAAGTCGAGTGTGCTCCACTGTTATATACCCGCTACCCAGCTGGTGTTGGTGTCTGAAAAACACCAGTTGAAAAAAACTTCATCTGCGCATGATTTACAGGAACTACAATGTCAATTTTGATGTCTCTAGCTTTTGTAATAGCTGAAGTCTCGACGTTCATACAGAGAAACGGACAGACGGACATGGCTATAAAGACTTGGTTGATCCTGAGCCAGATGGTATATATAGTTTATGGGGTCGGAGTTGCCTTCTTCTGTTTGAACAAAGTTATAATACCCTTCTACTCTATGAGTAGCGGGTATAAAAACCAAATCTGTGTGCAATAGTATGAGATATTGGCACTAATTGGCTATTGTCACGGTGGAATAAGATGAGTGCGTGGGATAAGCCCTTAAATCTAAGCCCACCATACAACAAGTTCAATCTGCTCTTTGGTGAAAAAAAGAGGTCAAAATAATTTGATGATTGGTTGGGTACAAGTAAGAACTAATCTTGCCTTTGAAGATTTTCTCGTAATCGGTAAAAAGAAATCTGAAATTTTTGATTGACTTCGGTATTTGGGGGAAACCTTTTATCTGATCAGTTTGATTTAACATTATTGGTTTTTGTACTGTTAGTTGCCCAAGAAGTGTTGCCGTCTTCTTTCGGATTAGAAAAGCAGCTTAGCAACAAACATATTGTTAATCTTTGCCTTGACCCTTTTCATGTATAATTGATTTTGACGTTCTTAAAGTAAGCCAAATAAATTTTCTGCCTGGTTGAAAATAAAAATTATGCAAAAACACGAAACGAAAACTACAGTTGAATGAGCTCGAGAATAAAACAAACAAACACAATTTGCACTTTAATCACAGCTGGATCGAGGTCAAGAGAAGGTGAAAATTAAAAAAAAAATGGTTACATTATCCCTCAATATTTTTCGGTTGCGCATCGGCAGTCGTCTTCAGGGTTAAATCCTAATAAACACAAGCAAAAGGGTTTCTTAACACTTTTTATACCATTCGACCATTGAAAATGGTATAATAAGTTTGTGGAAATGTATGTAACAGGC
Organism: Zaprionus ghesquierei; assembly: GCA_018904095.1. Taxonomy (NCBI): domain Eukaryota; kingdom Metazoa; phylum Arthropoda; class Insecta; order Diptera; family Drosophilidae; genus Zaprionus; species Zaprionus ghesquierei. The sequence continues at coordinate 1,256,007 of JAEIGP010000821.1, read as the reverse complement.
AGAAGGAGACGTGGCAGACCCCACAAAGTATATATATTCTGACTCAGGATCACTAGTTGAGTCGATTGAGCCATGGCCGTCTGTATGTCCGTCTGTCCGTTTGAACGTCTAGATCTCAGCTATTACAAAAGCTAGAGACACCATATTTTACATGAAGGTTCCTGTATACCATAGCTAGATCGGGTTTTTCAATTTTTGATGCCACGATTATCAGAAGTATTGAAGTTACAGCTTTCTGCTTTGTTATGAACATAAATAATTGCAATTGCAAAATTGTGCTTGGAATAATTTTGTTTCGATTTAAGGGGACGGAGGGGGGCGTGACCAAAATCCAATACCCTTACTCTTACAATAGCTGGGATCTAAGTATTCACACGGACAGATAGACGGAGATGGGTATATCAACTCGGCTGTTGATCCTGAGCCAGAATATATATACTTTATGTGGTCGGTTATGTTTTCTTCTGCCTGTTACGCACATTATGATGAACCCAGTAGACCATGTATTTTTATTAAATCCATGCTCTAAACATGTATGAACAAGTAAGAACGGCTAAAGTCAAGTTGACTGTATCAGACCATGGATTTTTTAAGTTTATGAAAAAATTCAGATTGAGAAAACTGTTATTGGTAAACGTGTTTTTCAAAGAAAAATAATGAACAACACATATAATTCTCAGTTAGACGCCAAGCAGTCCAAGCAGTTGGGAAAAAACACTGCTTGAAAAAAACACTGCTTGCTTGCTTGCAGTGGGCGCAGTGCAAATCTATATAAAACGTTGAATAACTTTTATGTTCATTATCCGATCGGAACCAAATTTTCAGCGATCGTTTAGGTGGTAATAGTTATCATATATACCAAAACTGAATCCTGTAGCTTTATTATTCCGCTTGCTATACGGTTTATCGATTTGCGGGGACGGAAGTAGGCGTGGCCCAAAGTTTAATAAAAATTTTACAGCGTATGATTCACATAAGTGTTGTCACCAAATTTGGAGCTTTTTTAGTTCCTGAGATATGGGCGTTCATACAGACGGACAGACGGATAGACAGACATGGCTTACTCGACTCGGCTAGTGAACGTGAGCAAGAATATATATACTTTATGGGGTCGCAGATACCTCCTTCTGCCTGTTACGCACATTCCGACAAACACAATAGACCATGTATTTTTTTAAAATCCATGGTCTAAAAAGACACTGAACTCAATTTGAGTACATATAGTGGTTTTACACGTATGCTAATCGCAGAGTTGGTTTATTCAGAAGAAGTCTGTAAAAGAGGTCTGTTTCCGCTTTGTTTGGTCATTGTTGCTAAATGGGGGAATTATATAAAACAGGGCATAATTTTAATTATTGTTGTAGTTTTTTTTGGTGGTATTTTATTGTCTAAGTTTAAAATCTGATTTTTGTTTTCCCCAGTATAATTTTACCTTTCGACCATTGAAAGTGGTTAAAACAAAAGAAAGGCTGGCTTAGGCTGTCGAAGGTTTCATGTCCTGTCAGTTACTCCAAATATTAAACAGTTTCAAAATTTAAAGAAAGCAAAAGTTTCATAGCGATATGTAAGGAAATATCAAAATTCGACCAATAAGTTCTATTAAACAATACATTGGTCCGAATTTAAAACAAGTAAGAAAGCTACAGTCGAGTGTGCTCGACTGTAATATACCCGCTACCCAGCTGCTCGTACATCATTTATTTGAGGAACAAAAAAAACGGCTACAATCATATTTTGACCATAAAAGGCTATGGACTTACAATATTTATGCAAAGTCAAAATCTAAAATAAAAAAAAAATATTTTTGCACACATTTAATTTTTGATGCGGGCGGGACTCGAACCCGTAAATGCATAATAGTACTGTTCGTTTTGCAGTCCACAACTTAACCCATTTCACCACCGTACACGTACACACTATTCGGCACAACGTTAAGCTGCATAACTTCTGTGTTTATTATCCGATTGTTACCAAATTTTAAGAGATCATCTGGCTAGCTATAATTATCATGTAAACCGAATATGATACCAAAATTGATATGGCATCAAAATTGCGCTTGTAATAAATTTTTTTCGATTTACAGGGGCGGAAGGGGGCGTGGCCAAAATCCAAAATAAACTTGATCAGCGTGCAATAATAACACATTTTGTCACCAAATTTGGTAGTCCTAGCTCTTATAATAGCTAAGATCTAGATTTTCATACGGAAAGGCAGACGGACAGACGGACATGGCTATATCGACTCGGCTGTTGATCCTGAGCCAGAATATATATACTTTATGGGGTCGGAGGTGTCTGCTTCTGCCTGTTACATACATTTTCAGTTTGAACAAAGTTATAATACCCTTCTACTCTATGAGTAGCGGGTATAAAAATATTAATTTATATACATACCTCTTTTCTTTCTGCCTTTCCGAAAGTAATGTACCCTTTGCAAGCGATTATTAAGACAATAGCTGCTGTATTCCACAATAATAATAATGTGCTATAATATTTTACAATAATGTCCATTAAATGCGTTTTAGGTCACAGTGGGGTAAATCAATTAGGTGGAGTCTTTGTCGGCGGCAGACCGTTACCGGATTCAACACGCCAAAAAATTGTCGAGCTTGCTCATTCCGGAGCTCGTCCTTGTGATATTTCTCGGATCCTTCAAGTTTCTAATGGATGTGTTAGCAAAATTTTAGGCAGGTGAGTACCTTATGCATTAAAATAGCTTCCAAAATATAACAAAGTTCCAGCTAGTGAAGAAAGCTAGAGTTGAGCTTGATTCACAGTAAAATACGCTTCGGTTGCCTTGAAAAGTTTGGAAAATCGTTAAAAAGATATAAAAATCTTATATCTCCTCTTTCCCACGTATGCATGCACGCGCCAAGTAACGAAAAATACCCCAAGGTGTAAAACATAAATTACCAATGTGGACGGTGTTGGACATAGAAAAATGAAAATAAACTCGATCAGTGATAGTACGAGTATATAAAAACATTTATGAGAAATTTTGTATCGGTTTTTATAATAGTATAGCTAAGCTCAATACGCTTAAACGGACAGTGAGACGGTGGAGATGGATAAATAGACTTGGGTAGGGATTCTGTTATTTGTGGGGTCGACAATTGGTGTTAAATACTAATCTGCCTTATTAGTGACGTGCATAAAAACTTTCTTTTTATAATCTGTGTCAATAATTTTAAAATTTTCATTTATTTTTCCAGATATTATGAAACAGGAAGTATTCGCCCACGTGCAATTGGAGGTTCCAAACCACGGGTAGCAACTGCAGAGGTCGTTAATAAAATTTCGCAATATAAACGTGAATGTCCCAGTATATTTGCATGGGAAATACGTGACAGATTATTGCAGGAGAGTGTGTGCACGAACGACAATATTCCAAGTGTAAGTCAAATTTAAACAATTTGTATTCCGATTTAATATATATTTCTGGTAAAATCGAGTAAAGAAAGCTAAAGTCAAGCTTACTTGATTCTTCAATACCCCTAGATAAACCATCACATAAATTTATTATACCATTGCAGATGGTATATTAATTTTGGCCAGAAGTTTGCAACGCACCTTAGGAGACATCTCCGACCCTATAAAGTATATATATTCTTAATCAGCATCAATAGGGGAGTCGAACTAGCCATGTCCGTCTGCCCGTCCGTCCGTTTGTTGCAACGCAAACTAGTCTCTCAGTTTTAGAACTATCTTGATGAAACTTGGTTTTCATGCTTCTCATTGCTGCAGGCTGTAAATAAGTCGCAACGAGGTGGATCGGTCCGATGTATCGTATAGCTGCCATAGAACCTATCGGCCGATTTTTGTCATTTTTCAAGATATCGCCAAGAAACTTTTGCAATCTATGCCTTAGTATGTACATTTAAAGTTGTGCAAATTTTATCGGACCGATATATCGTATAGCTGCCATAGAATCTATCGGCCGATTTTTGTAATTTTTCAAGATATCGCCAAGAAACTTTCGCAGTCTATGCCTTAGTATGTCCATTCAAATCTTTGCAAATTTTATCAAAATCGGACCGATATATCGTACAGCTGCCATTGAACCTATCGGCCGATTACTGTAATTTTTCAAGATATCGTTGTGAAACATTTCTGATATATGTCTGCAATGGTATTAAACCTTCGGTGAGCCGAAGGTAGCCTTTCTTGCTTGTTTTTTATACCATTCGACCGTTAAAAATGGTCGAAAATGGAATAACAAGTTTGTGTCTGAAATGTCTGAAAAAGGCGAAAGGATCACTAGCCTAGTCTGCTCGTTTAAACGTCTGTATCCCAGCTATTACAAAAGGAAGAGACACCAATTTTGATTTGGTGTGAGCATAGACGAATGCAATATAAATCTATTCCCTAAATTTCCGATCGGACAATAAACACAGAAGTTATTCAAGTAAGCGTTTTCCATAGTTCCATTGCTTGCGCCTTTACTGCATTTTGTGACGGCATCACACAACGATTCTTTTCAGCTATAGCGTGTGTAAAGCTGATTGCTACGACGTTTTCATAGATAGAATTTAAACAATAGGTAGCAGATGGACTTGTACAAAAGTTCTTGTTGGACACAAATTTGTAATAATTTTAAAAGTAAGCATATGGTATCTTACTGTTGGGTGCGCTCAACTGTAGTTTTTTTTTTTTTTTTTGTGGAACAACACTTTTATATCTTGACTGGGCTAAGAATGGTGTAAGAAAGATACACTGGTCAAGAATACAAATTATTTATATTTTTTACATCTCCACATTTTATACCATAAATTGTACCCAAAAGAAAACAAAAACAAAAAACACAATATAACAATAAAAAAAAATTAACAAGTAAGGAAGGCTACAGTCGAGCGCGCCCGACCGTAAGATACCATTCGACCAACTTCGTAGTTACACTAACTAGTACTAACTCGCTCTCACACACACATACAGACACTCACTCAAAGGCTAAAACGATGCATGATGATATGCTGCAATGAATCGGGCAACGGAACTTTGAAAAACGTATTATTTAATAACTCAGACGGACAGACGGTCAGACGGACAGACAGACATGGCTCAATCGACTCGGCTGACTCCTGAGCCAGAATATATATACTTTATGGGGTCTGCCATGTCTCCTTCTGCCTGTTACATACTTTTGCACAAACTTAGTATACCATTTTTGACCATTTTCAATGGTCGAATGGTATAAAAACAAGAAAGGCTACCTTCGGCTTGTCAAAGGTTCAATCTCTTGCAAATTTATCTTCAGATATTACCGGTTATTGGTATTTAAATTAAAAATAATTATTTAAAGTTTGATATCGCTGTTTATATGTTCATTAAGAGCTTGAATTCTTCTTGTTTTCATAGACCTATAATTCTTTTCACCTCCCTCTCACACACATTCGGACGCAATGACTGAAGTATTATATTAACAACTTCCGGTTCAACATACACATAGACAAATACTATGTGCACCTAACCTCCAAATCGCAATTTTATCGGACGTTTAACATTTTACACAGTTGCAAGTAGCGCTGCCCATGCTTTGTTCCATATCGAGACCTCAACATTGCATGCTCGACTGTAGCTGTTGTTACTTTAGTTCTTGTTGGAGCTGCTTATTACTTGTTAAGGCACCATATTTAAGTCATTTAAGGTATTGTATTGCTGACGAGTTTCTATTGTTGTTTTTTATTTGTTTTGTGATTTTTCTATTCACAATTCTAGTTAGCTTTTCCTTTTTGTATTATTTATTAAGCATCCAAAAAAGAAAACAGTAAAATGAATTGTGACAGCAATGCCGATGCCTTCGTTGTACTTTTCCCCATTGACAGTTGTGTGGAAAATGTGCTCATTCGAATGGAAATGAAAATCTTTTATGCACATTAAACGACAAAAAGGGAAATCAGTTCTCAAAATGTATGAAAAACGCACAATATTAAATAAATACCGTTCAAACTCACCCGGCCAGAACCACAGAGCATTGAAATTCATGCGGGAGGGGAAATCAACTTCTTCGGGTTAGTGCTAAAACCGAAACTGTAGCCGTGGTGGAGACTGAAACAATCAATTGTGCAGACTTATAGGGGTGGACTTGAAATTTGCCAAGGGTGAAAGTGTTATCGTAAGTTTATGGAATTTGTAATTTGTTATAAAGCGAAAAAACAACAAATTATGAGATTTTAAGTAAGCAACTATTTTTTAGAGAGAGTTTAAATAATCATTTTTGTATATTTGGTTAACCAAAAAAGAAGGCATTTAGAATAGGTCTGGCACACAAAGGCGGCCTTAGCGTCAAATAGTATTCTCCATACTATAAAACATATTTGAAAATTGAAAATAAAAATTTGCACACTTAATATCGACATCTGCATTTATTTATATAAAATCACCTAAACTCTGAGACTCTAAGACAGTATCAGGCTCCCATGCATTAAAAATTTTAGGCTTTGTTTGTGTGGGACGTAACAGAAACCAAGCTCGCTTTAATTTCTTGCTTGACACTGAGTTATGTTATGTTACCTTTCGATGATATCGACGCATCGCGACGGCTTCGCTTACGTTTAAAAAATTATTTCCGAAAAACTTTAAAAGCTTATTAACCACACGAGTGTAGTCTCCAAATTTGGTGGCTTAAGCTCTTTCAGACTTTGAGATCCAGGCGTTCATACAGACGGACAGACAGACAGACGGACCGACAGAGTTGGCTTAATCGACAGGGGCGGAAGGGAGCGTGGTTAAAATCCGAAACAACTTTGATCAGCGTGCAATAATGACACATACTATCACCAAATTTGGTAATTCTAGCTCTTATAATAGCTGAGATCTAGTTGTTCATACAGACATACAGACAGACGGGCAGGGCTGCATTAATTCGGCTGTTGTTCCTGAGCTAGAATATACATATATACTTTATGGGCTCGGAAATGTCTTCTTCTGCTACAAAATAGAATAGTAAGACATTTTATTGTTAAACGATCATTTCGTTTTGCTATCTAAAAAGGGCATTTTTGCCTCACTTTTCCACTTGACTGCATTTTTCTCTTTTCCTGCTCGAGTATTTAAAAATATTAGAATTTATTCGTTTTTACTTTTACCTTTGCATTGGTCAAATCGTTTTGAATTAATTTAAAAGTTGCTGTCACGCGCAGACTCTGCGTTAAAATAATAATATAAATATTTTTGTTCAAGTTATCTGATATTTTTAGAGGCTGCTGTTTACAAAAGAATGTGGATGTGTTGGTGTGTTGGTGTGTTAGTATGAGGTTTGCCACACATCCCAATAGCATATGTTATTGATTGGCACAGCAGCCAAGCCATGTTTGACTGTTCGACTGTCTCTCCGTTCGAATGACCAAGATCCAAAATCTCAGCTATTGCAAATAAAGGACTTTAAGCCAAGTCAAATACTTAATATTTTTTAGTTTTTAAGCAATAACCTTTTTATTATATTTTAACATTTTTGTTCTCGATTTAAGGGGGCTAAAAAGGGATTTACAAAATTTTAAAATAAAGTTGATCTACGAGCAATTTTAAGATACTAAATTTAAAGATACTAAATAAAGTTTAATTTAAGTTTTACTCTGTAAAAGAAATAACATAAAAATCAAACAAGTTAGAAAGTCGAGTGTGCTCGACTGTAATATACCCGCTACCCAGCTGCTCGTATATCAAAATTATTTGCGGAACAATAAAGAACGGCTACAATCATATTTTGACCGAAAAAGGCCATGGACTTTCAATATTTATGCAAAGTCAAAATCTAAAATAAAAAAAAAAACTTTTGCACACATTTTTTATGCGGGAGGGACTTGAACCCGTAAATGCATAATAGTACTGTTCATTTTTCAGTCCATAACTTAATCCATTTCACCACTGTACACGCACACACTATTCGGCAGAATGCTGCAGGCAGCCGGTAGCGCTTGGTAGTTTTAGCACTTATCTAGATTTTCACACGGACAGACAGACGGACATGGCTATATCGACTCGGCTCATGAGCCAGAATATACCTTATGGGGTCGGACATGTTTCCTTCTGCCTGTTACATACATTTTCGGCTTGAACAAAGTTATAATACTCTACTCTATGAGTAGCGTGTATAAAAATTGAGCACACCCACATATATGGTTTACTATTGTCTGCAATGACTTGCCTAAAATAACTTTTTTTTTTAAGGTGTCGTCGATAAACCGAGTTTTGAGAAACTTAGCAGCACAAAAAGAGCAGCAAATCGCAGTATCAAGTAACTCTAATTCGAATCCAGGCACTAATTCAGTCGCCAATGCAAATGGAAACTTAAACAGTGGTGGAAGTAGTAGTGCCGTTGGCGGCGTAAACAGTGGAACGGCAACTGATCAAATACAGACAGCGACACCTCTAAACAGTTCAGAAAGCGGTGGTGCTAGCAATTCTGGCGAAGGTAGCGAACAGGAATCTATCTACGAAAAGCTACGTCTACTTAACACCCCACATACCTCTGCGTTGGATTCTTCCACTACTCCAGGAAGCAATAGCCATGGACAGCTGATAACAAGTGTGCCCAGCCATTTTAGTGTGCATTCAAATTCTCATTCAAATCAATCGATTCATATCCGTTCGGCTCATCAAAACCATCCACATCAGAGTTGGCCACCGCGCCATTATTCTACAGGATCATGGTATTCAGCACCTATTAACGGCAGCGAAGTTTCTGTCCCTCCTGATGTAACTAATGGCTCTGGCTACGGAAGTACTAACATTACTCAAGTTGTTGCTAGAAGCTCTGATCATCCTCTTAGCCCATCAACGGATCTCATCACCATTGGGGGTGCTGTTCATTATACGACAGAAGATGTTATGCTTAAAAAGGGTGAGTTTTATGTAAAAAAAACATTAAACTATCTATAACTATTAAAACATTAACTATCCAACCAACAAAAAATTATAAGTATTCATAGTCAAAATGATGTCTGCTGTGGTTTTATTAAGTAAATATTAATTATGTCTTTCTTCTGTTAGAAGAGTTGTATGTCATCGTTTCATATCATAGTTTCAAGCACTTTTGGGGACTTTTAAAATTCGCTTGCTTGTAAATGTATGTGAGAAATTTAAAATTGCCATAAATGTCTCAGCAAAATCTTCTTTTAAGCTTAAGAACTATATTGCAATCCAATTTTTTTAAATTAATACAATAAGACCTATCCAAAAAGTATTTCCATACAAGTTTTATCAAAATCGCAATTAAACATAATAATTTACTGTTGGATCAAATTCAAATCGGAAAAAACCTTTCGTTTCTCATCAAAGAGCATCATTGTATGGGCTCTAGTCACGTACATAAGATATTTCCGCACGCACGACATTTGTATTTTTTTTTTGATTTGAGCGTATAAGTGAAATGAAACCTCGGTGATTGCGTAAGCAAACAAAGTAGTAGTCAAAGTAACTGAAATCTTAAATTCTGTGCATCCTTCATAAGAAGAACACTTGAATCCACAATTTTTGTAGAATTTTTCTTGATTGAGTTTCAAATTACGCAACGAGGCAAAAACCAGAATGAGATATCTAAGACCCCACGAAAAATACATGTTCTTGATCAGTCTCGACACTTGAGTCGATAAGGCAATATTCAACTGCTTGGTTTAAGGGGCGGACTGTATTTTTATACCCTTGGGGTACATTGATTTTGGGAAGTATTTGAAACGCACCTAGGATACATATATATATTCGTCATCAGCACCAACAAACGAGTCGCATTAGCGTTGTCCGTCTATTCATTTCAGTTAAATTTAACGAAAGAACTATTAAAATTTGTCTCTTCCATATAACTATGTTTTCAATATGCAGTTTAAGCTTTGCGCTACAACAATAGAACCTATTAATCGATTTTGGTTAATTTAAATTTTTAAATATTGCTATAAAACTTCCCCTATCTATTTCTTAGTGTGTCAACAATAGTCAGTTTAGACTTAATCAAAGTCGTGTATATTGTAAGGCTACCATTGAGCCCATCGATCGAATTGTGTTAGTTTTCAAGATCTCAACAACTTTAAAAGCTAAAGACACCAAATCAGGCATAAAGATTGTATACTACATACAATTAATTTTCAATCGGTGACACCGCCTTCGATAACTAACGGTTACTTAGCAAAATAGCGTGTGTTAAGCTGATTGCTATGACACATGTAGATGGCGCTATTTAAAGATAGATCTAATTTAAACAATGGGTGGCATATGAACTTGTGCAGAGGAAATAAAAGTGTAATAATAATAATAATATCTTTTGATACTCGACGAATGAGTGCGTTCGACTGTAGCTTTCTTTACTTGTTTAATGTACAAAACTTAAAAAATGTAAGTGTCACATTTGACTTTTCTAACTTTTATAATAATTGATGGATAGTCGCTCTTACAGACTTGCATTATTATATCGACCCGGCTATTGGTGCTGATTAAGAATAAATAAGTTTTATGGGGTTCCAGTTGCTATAGATATATATACATTATAGACCATGAATTTTATTTTTAAATTCATGGCGTAAGTATTAAAACCTTTTTTTTTGTTTTATATTTTATTATTGCTGTGGGTGTATCAGTAAAAGTAACTGTAACTCTCAGTTGCAATAATCCCCAGCATCGATATGAAAGCGGCGACGGGAAATGCTGTCGTGCTTGACAAGGTTTACCCTTAAGCATGTAGTTTTGCTTTAATGCGATTTAGACTCATTTTACAGGCGATGACACTTCATTAAACACGAAACAGAGGGGGTGGCATCACTATACGAGAGGGTTTGCTTATGGTCGCAGGGGTGCTGCAAATTTTGTTGGTGGGGTGCATAAATAGCAAAACGCAGAGTACAGAATATAAAATACATATTTATAAATCCGTATCTAGAAAACCTCATACTACAATTCTGTAGTCTTATCAGAGTTTTTGTCTCTAACGTATTTAACTGTCTCTCTGTCATCCTCTGTTCCTGTCATCTTCTTTTGAATTTGTTGCTGTTGTTATTATTTCTGTTGCCTGTCAGCACATTGCTGTTTGCTAGGCAAGTGACGTGTGTCCGGGCTAAACCTGAATGGGACCTGCGGCATGTCTTAGAGCTATCAACATCTATTTGCTTTGTCACATTCACTAATATTTAATGCCAGTTTCACAACTATACATACATATACTGACGTAAACAAACGCAAACAAGAGTGACAGGTTGAGGCCCAAACGTTACTGCCTTTGATGTGAATTGTAATACTAACTTAAGCTTTTACGCAGGCACGCAGGCTTTATTGTAATTTATAATTTTATATATAGTTGCATATAGTAGTTATCAATGTGTATCCCGAAGCATAAAGTTTTAACTTTAATATCTTTGTTATAAATAAAAATTTTAGTGTGTATTGTTGATTTGCAAAGGCGGTGGACATGGCATCAAAAATTTGAAACTTGTACGCATCTCTAAATGTTTATCTTTCTCTAAATCAGTATATTAAGTCTATGTTAAAGGCTTTGTTTACATAGTTATTTTATACTTTCAGAGCTCGATGGCCATCAATCCGACGAAACTGGTTCTGGAGAAGGAGACAACTCGAATGGGGAAGTGTCTAATATTGGAACCAGTGAAGAAGATCAGGCTAGATTAATTTTGAAAAGAAAGTTACAAAGGAATCGAACATCATTTACAAATGAACAGATTGATAGTTTAGAAAAAGGTAAATATTTTCTGTTTCGGATATATTTATAACCTGTCGATAAGGGCGCTTTTGCTTTGCTTGACACTGAATCCAATGTATTTTTGCTGTGGGATGAGCTTCCTAAAACTAAACAAACGATCGTCGTCGCCTTTTTATTCCAGTCGACCATTTTCTGTCCTTCACGCGTCTGTATGAACACAGAGACCTTAGTTATTATAAAAGCTAAGGACACCAAATTTAACGTGAAGGTATATAAATATCACAAGCTCCTAGAGTTTTTTTTTTAAATTTAAGGTGCCACGCCCATCGCCTCCGCAAATTGATAAATACATTTTTTAACTTTATTTGGGACGAAAGTATTAAACTATTAACTAAGTATTAAAGTTTTAGCACAAAGATATATTTATTATACGCATCAAGCCGATCGGATTTAAAGCACAAAAGTTATTCAAAAAGACGTTTTCCGTATTTCCGCTGCTAGTACTTTTGCAGCATATCGTGGTGTCATCGTCACGATACTTAATTTCAGCCATAGCCTGTGTAAAGCTTATTGCTTTGACGTTTTTATAAATGGCACTATTTAAAGATAAATCGAATTTGAATAATTCGTGGCAGATGGACTTGTGCAGAGTTTCTTGCTAGAAATAAAAGTGTGATAGTTAGTTTCCAGACTGGGCGAGTGGCATCTTACTCGATATTAGCCGTTGCGTCATGTCGTTACTTGTTATAAAACTGCAAGGGTTGTCAGTTATATGAAATGATACCGTTTCGTTCGAAAGTTTTGATTTTTGCCACTTCAAATAACAAAAGGCGCCACTATGTTAAGTGACGTTGACTTTACTGATGTCATTTTTGTCAAACATTCCTTTACATTTTGTTTCGGTCTAGTTCTGATACGAATCACGTTGTGCAAAATAATTGTTAATGTTGGATTAACGCGGTACCAAAACCAAATTATTATTTTTACCATACAAATCATGCATTGCTTAAGTTGCTTAATTAAGTTGCCTGTAATTAACATACATCATTAATATAACTATCATGTGCAAAATTAAAGTCAAAATCTAGTGTATTCAAATTTTACGTATGTATACATTATTAAACTTAAATTAAAGAAAGCTACAGTCGAGCGCGCCCGGCAGTAAAATATCATTCGCCCAGTTTCGAAATAAATTATCAGACATTCCACCAAAAAACTCTGCACAAGTTCATCCGCCACCTATTGTTTAAATTAGATCTATCTTTGAATAGCGCCATCTACATGTGAAAACATAGCAATCAGCTGTACACACGCTACGGCTGAAACAAAGCATCGTGACGATGACGTCACGATATGCTGCAAAGGCGCAAGCAGTGTAACTATGGAAAACGTTTAGATGAATATCTTCTGTGTTTATTGTTCGATCGGATTGTAATTTTGAGAATAGATTTATTCTAATTATCTATGTTTATACCAAAGCAGAAAGCTGCAACTTCAATACTCTTCCTAATAATAGTAAATTATCGATTTGCGTGGGCGGTAGGCGTGACATCGAAAATTAAAAATAAACATGATCTACCTATGGTATACAGGAACCTTTATGTGAAATTTGGTGTCTCTAGCTTTTGCAATAGCTGAGATCTAGACGTTCAAACGGACAGACGGACAGACAGACAGACGGACAGACAGACAAACGGACAGACAGACAGACGGACCGACAGACAGACATGGCTTAATCGACTCGGCTAGTGATCCTGAGTCAGAATATATAAACTTTGTGGAGTCTTCCACGCCTCCTTCTGCCTGTTACATACATTTGCACAAACTTAGTATACCATTTTTGATAATTTTCAATAGTATAAAAAAATGTTACCCCTTTATAAAAACTATTTTAATTTTAGAGTTTGAAAGAACTCATTATCCAGATGTATTTGCACGCGAGCGGTTAGCTGGAAAAATTGGACTACCTGAAGCTAGAATACAAGTGTGGTTTTCAAATCGACGTGCCAAGTGGCGAAGGGAGGAAAAACTGCGGAACCAAAGCCGAACACCTAACTCAATAAGCACAAACGGAACTTCGTCGTCAACCTCAACCGTAGCTTCTATGAGTGACAGCCCCAATAGTCTTGGTGGTTGTCCTTCACTTATAGTGGGCTCTTCTAGTAGTGGTAAGCTAAATACTAATATTCAAAATCTGTCATGTTAGTCATATTGTTTGTATATCTATTACCACCCTTTTTTGTTTTCCAATCTTTTAATTTTTTTACAAAAGACGTACACACAGGATACTTCCGACATTTTAGGGGCCCGTGTGCAAAAATTCGTGGGGCCTCTACTTTATTTAAATAAAAGTCGGTAAAATTCACGATCTGTTATTTTCTCACTTAACGTTTGCCGAAACAGACCTTGCAGAGATTTACAATGCATAACAATTTCTTACCAGTTATTTCCTCGCGTAAAGAAAATTATCCGCTCATCAATTGAGTATTTAATAATCTAAATACTTTTATGAGCAATTTACTAATATGTTTAAACTATTGTTTTAGAATTAAACGTCGAAGAGCATTTCCCTTTCAACAAGTAGACTCGGTATGCAAGCTATTTAATTCAAAGTGCTAACGATTTTTTTGTCGAACGTATCACAATACACGTGTTAAGATACGCATAACAAGTAGCAGAACTTTTTAGTATGCATTCTCTAAACAATGTATACATACGATATAGAATGTATGTATACGCCGGCAGTCAGGGGTCCCTTGGCAGTCAGTGCTCGTGTGCACCGCACTACCAGAACATACGAGCTGTGTTCAAAAAGTAAGGTGACTTTGACTTTGTAAGAACAAATATTTATTTATTTATCAATATTTATGTTGTCCCCTTCAAAGTAATCCCCCTCAGATACAATAGACTTATGCCAACGGTTTTTTCAATCCTCAAAGCACTTCTCATAAGCACTTTTCGGTATAGCCTTGAGTTCTTCCAGCGATGCATGGTAATCGAAGAAAACAGTGAGCAAAACTTTGACTTTTGATCGAACTTGGCGTGCTTTTTTCGGTCTTGGCTTAACTGGGCTCTTCCATTGAGACAATTAGGCTTTGGTTTCGATATCATAACCATACACCCACGATTCGTCACCAGTTATGATGCTTTTGAGTAAATTTGGGTCATCGTTGACGTCATTCAACAGCTCATGAGCGATGCTCATGCGACATTTCTGTTCTTTTCTCGCCGAGAAAGATCGATAATCAAAAGTACATTGCCCGCGAAATTTGAAAAGTCACCTTACTTTTTGGACACACCTCGTAACTAGTCGCAGGCCTGATCACATACTTGTATGTTTCCTATGACTGCATACTGTAAACAGGTAGCATATTTACATGTATGTATCGTACAGCAACCGTAGAAATATCCGAAATTGATTACATCACACTTGTACTATTATAATACAATGTAGCTTCTGAGTGTCATTTTAATTATACCCTTGCAGAGGGTTTATTAATTTAAGGAGACATCTCCGACCCTATAAAGTACATATATTTTTAATCAGCATCAATAGGGGAGTAAATCTAGCATGTCCGTTTGTCCGTCTGTTGCAACGTAAACGAGTTTCTCAGTTTTAGACCTATCTCAATGGAACTTGGTATACATGCTTCTTTTTGCTGCAGGCTGTAAATAAGTCAAAACGAGCCAGATCGGATTGATATATCGATATCGTATAGCTGCCATAGAACCTATCGGTCGACTTTAAATATTTTTCAAGATATTGCTGTGAAACCTTCCTGATATATGTATAATTATGTCCCTTAAATGTTATGCAAGTTTTATTAAAACTGGACAGATATATCGTTAAGCTGCCAGAAAACCTATCGGCCGATTTAATATGTGGAGTAACTGCAATGGTATAAAACCTTCGGCATGTCGAAGGTAGCCTTTCTTTCTTGTTATGTTTTCAAAAACCCTAAATAAAATTCTTTACTTCTGTTTTTTTTTTTTTTGTAAATTTAGGCGGACTCACTGCCCTCACTTCGCTTAACCCTACAGGTGCTTCGGATACAGCAGAGGTTGGCCATGTTAGAGAAGAAGGACACATACGCGAAGACGTATCCAATGTCTGCTCTCCAAGTTTGGGGATTGCTGATCCAGGGGATATTCATCACCATCAACACTCCCACCAACAGCATCATCAACATCACGTTCCACATACCCTCGTTCCGGCAATATCACCATGTTTAAACTTTAACAGCGGCTTTAGCAGTTCAATGAGCGCTATGTACTCAAATATGCATCATAATGCAATTTCAATGAGTGAAGGATATGGGTAATTAGTGGAATGATAGCTCGGTTAAATAGCTTGTTTTAAAATACTAACAACCTAGTTGCTATACCCTTGCAGAAAGTGTATTGTTTTAGCCAGAAGCTTACAGCGCACCCCAAAAGACATCTCCGATCCTATAAAGAAAATAAAGGGGAGCCGAACTAGCCACAACAATTTTCAGTCTATTCATTTGTCTGTTGCGATATTGCTACGAAACTTTTGATATTTTTATCAATTCAAAAAAGTTTTATATTTACAGTAACTGCAAGGGTATTAAAACTTCGGGGAGCCGAAGGTTTTTTAGACCATGGATTTTAAAAAAATACATGGTCTATTGTGGAGGTATCTGCGACCCCATAAAGTTTATATATTCTTGCTCAGGATCACTAGCCGAGTCGATTAAGCCATGTCTGTCTGTCCGTCTGTATGAACGCCTATATCTCAGAAACTAGAAAAGCTAGAGCCACCAAATTTGGTGACAACACTTATATGAATCATACGCTGTAAAATTTTTATTAAAATTTGGGCCACGCCTACTTACGTCTCCGCAAATCGATAAGCCGAATAGCAAGCGCAATAATAAAGCTACAGTGTTTGGTGTGTATGATAACTATCACCATCTAAGCGATCGCTGAAAATTTGGTTCTGATCGGATATTGAATACAAAAATTATTCAACGTTTTATGTAGATTTGCACTGAGTCCACTGCAAGCAAGCAAGCAGTGTTTTTTCCAAGCAGTGTTTTTCCCAACTGCTTGGACTGCTTGGCGTCTAACAGAATATTATATGTGTTGTTTATTATTTTACTTTAAAAAACACGTTTACCAATAACAGTTTTCCTAATCTAAAAAGATCCATTGTCTTATACAGTCAACACTTGACTGTAGCCGTTCTCACTTGTTTTCTTTGTTGTTGTACAATCTCAATCTTTAAATTAGTTACTTAAAACTACATATCTTATGTCCTATTGGTTTTAGGTCTGCTTCATCTATGCCCAGCTTCAGTCATCCAACAATGGGCACGTTGGCACCTTCTTCGCCGATTTTACAACAAAGAGATTTGACACCACCGTCAATGTATCCCTGCCATATGTCACTACGTCCACCACCAATAGCACCCCACCACATCGTTAATGTAGGTACGACTGACACATCGACAGTTAACGTCAGCCCCACTGTAAACATTGGAAACGTGCATGAATCAGGTGGAAATAGTAACAGTTCAACTGGATATGAAGTTCTATCAGCGTACCGTTTACCGCCCCCGCCGCTACCAACGGGATCTTCGACAGCAATAACACCTCCTACATCCGGCCATTGTAGTTCTAGTCAAATTGGGCATACCGCAGGAGGGGGATTTACTGGCGATGGCTTACCATCTTCCATGTCTTCCTACGCCCACATGAGCTATAACTACGCTGCCGCTAGCAGTGTAGCATCATCGAATAATAGTAGCTCGGTTAGCGGCATAAATTCACATGGAATCAACTCCGGAAAACAACAGTTTTTTGCTTCTTGTTTTTACTCTCCTTGGGTTTAATCGGTGCAGAAAATAAAGAGATTTTTTGTTTGCCGAATAAAATACTTTATCATATCGTAACTCAGCCAGAAATTTAAAAATCGAATTTACATATCTCATTAAAAAAATTAAAAAAAAAATGGAGGTTGTAAAAAAATTATAGATGTACATATACGTACATATGTATGTACATATATCCGCCCATATATACGCCCTATTAGTCGACAACCAAAATAGATGGTGTGATTAAACAATATATTATTTGTAATTATTTGTTTTATTAAATAATGGAAAATAAGACAAAAAACAAAATGATATTTTAACAAGTAATAAAAGGTACAGTCGAGAGCCACCGGCAATAAGATAACATTCGCCCAATTTCGAATTTGCGCACCTAAAATGACAATAGATGGCGCCACCAGTATTCATAAAATATCAATCTTTTAATAGATGACGCCACTATGAAAATGTCATAGCAATCAGCTACACTCGCTACGACTGAAACGAAGTGTCGTGTCGATGACGGCATTATATGCCAACGTGTACTAAAAAATCTGCTGTGTTTATTGTCTGATCGTATTAGAATTTGGGGGAAAATTTAAAACTTGCAACGACTTCATTGGCCAATTGGGTCAATTTGGTGAAAAAACGTGCAGAATTTTCTTACGTTTTCTTGGCCGGCTTTATAAGCCCTATTGTGTTCTGTGATAGCAATTTCTCTTCGCTCATTTGCGTCCAAGATGTCGGTTAACATGAGATCTGGTTATCGGGAATGACTATTTGAATTTACGCTAAATTATATTGGTAGTTCGCATAAAATTGCGTTGACTACGTCTTTCTTTACCATATCATATATTCTCTGAAGTAGTTTTATTCTGTCTGAGAAATATAAGAGACATCAAATTTTTTTTTTACCAAGCAAAATAACTGTTTCAACTGAAGCAGTTTCGCTTTATTGTATTGTTATCTGATTCCGAAAGCAGTTGACCGGTTTCTCTGTCTTTTCGTCAGTGTAGGTAAGTAAAAACTCGCTTTGTATCCTGCCAATGTAAGACTGTTTGTCCTCTTCTCACTGTGATGCCGGGACAGAGCTTAATTGACATAGTTCTCTTTTCCTGGCCATTTTTTGCTTTTTAAAATGTCACTTACGGAGTATAGATGAAAAGTATTTAATAAAACACCTACAGTAGCTTGTCAACAAACGATCTTAAATAGTGTGGTTGGTTGCTCACAGTTACAAATTGCATCTACTTTCTTGTGGCATGTTCTGAAGCCTTTACGAAAAGCTATTTAAAAAGAATCGAATTTTTAAGCGAACCCCTTACCCCCTATTAATTTTGATAACGCACCTTAGGAGACATCTTCGAACATATAAAGTATATACACATATATTCTCAATCAGTATGGTAGTCGAACTAGTCATGTCCGTCTGTCTGTGGCAATGCACACTAGTCTTTCTGTTTTAGTGCTATCCTAATGAAACTTGGTATGCATTATGCATAAATAATGTTTATCGTATCTTATCCTATGTCTTATTTTGTCCTTAAAAGAATGTAAGGCTGCCAAAAAAAAGATGGCGTTATAAAACTTTTTCTATCTATGTCTAAGTATGTCCTTAAAAGGTTATGCAAATTGAAAACCTATCGGTCGAACTTTAATATTTTCTAGGTCGATAGGTTCTGTGGCAGCTTAACGATATATCTGTCCGATTTTAATAAAACTTGTATGGCATTTAATGGACATACTTAGACATATTTCAGGAAAGTTTCACAGCGATATCTTGAAAAATGACTTAAGTCAGCCGATAGGTTACATGGTTATATACGATATATCTGTCCAATTTCGATAAAAATGTTACTACCTTTAAAGGGGATACTTAGACATCGAGCAAATTTCATGGCGATATGTTCAAAAACTATCCGATCCGGCTCGTTCCGACTTATTTACAACGTGCAGCAAAAAGAAGCATGTAAACAAAGTTTCATCAAGATAGGTAAAATTGAGAGACTAGTTTGCGTTGCAACAGACGGACGGACAGACGGACATGGCTAGTTCGACTCCCCTATTCATGCTGATTAAGAATATATATACTTTATAGGGTCGGAGATGTCTCCTAAGGTGCGTTGCAAACTTCTGGGCAAAATTAATATACCATCTGCAATGGTATGATTATTAAAGTTACAACTTTCTACTGGCATGCACAGGGATAACAATAAAGTGCACCTAGCACATAAGTTGCAATCCAATCGGACAAAAAACACAGAATTATTCAAATTAACGTTTTGCAAAGCTCCGCTGCCTGCACGTTTGCTCGCCTGTATGTCTTTGTAAGAGCAAATAAGCATAGCGCATAGTTGTTTTTCCGTAGTGGCGCCATCTTTTTAAAAATCTGCTATGCAATTTTGAAGATTAATACAATGTGAACGCGTTCCACTTCCCCTGGGTTTTGGAAAAAACGGAAAAATTCCCAAATAAAGGGTATGTCACTGTCGGGCATACTCGACTGTAGCTTTAATTACTTGTTTTAATTAACTTTTATTTAAAATTGTAATATAATTAAGCAAATAAAAATTACATAATAAAATGTTTGAATATGTATATTACATTTTGTCGAGTGTATTTTGATTTTATACAATTCTCAAAGTGTTTCACTATATTTTTTCAGCAGTTTCTCTAATTAAGCGAGCAAGAGATTGAGCATCGAAAATAAGAATATGTATGTATCTGCCCACTGTTCCTGACATTATAACGAATGCGATCAGTTGAAAAGAATCAGTAATAGAATAACACTCGTGGAGCTCGCTTCGTTTCCACACAAGGATCATTTTTCGTGCTGTGTGTTGCACTGTGTTACATATAGTATAGTTGTACGTACCAACTTACTTAAGTATAAAAAATAGTACATTCTATATAAGTAAATGCATACATGTGGTACTTGCATCCGTTATCTTTGTGCTTATATCAAAAGTGAAAGTGCAATTAAACAAAGGGATCCAATAACAATAGTGGTTTAAATATTAAAATAAAAAATACCTGTGTTTTTTAAATTAAACTGCAAGTATATATGTATGTACATATATATGTATATGTTTTCTTACAAAGTAAATCTAAAAATAAATTGTGTTCATTTATACATATATTAATAGTGGATATACATATGTATGAATCTTTTTAAATCTATACATATAAATGTATAGACATATGTATGTATATACTTAAGTGTAGGCATAACCAGGCATTGTGTCTATTTGTGGAATTGTGTAACGGTTTTCGGGCTTATAAATAGAAACAAGCTATTAAAATGAACAATTTTTTAAAATGTGTTGAAAATGAATATACTTAAATAGTTTTCATGTGAATGTAAATGTTTTCTAAAAGAAACTTGTGCAATAATACATTACAATGCATATTTTTTTGCTAAATAGCATTACAAAATTCATGTATATTTAAGCATACTCTTTAGTCACATATATATGTACATATGTATGTATATTCCGAAAAACTTTAAACGAAAGTGCATATGTATATGTGGTAGCTGCCACACAACTGTGTACCATATTCAAATAAGAATATATAAAAGATCTATTTTCTATATAAAACTCAAACGGTGACTATGAACAACTAAAAATAGACTTGAAACACACTTCACAGTTATCGTTTCGTTTTGTATGCGGAATTTTATATTTTAGTTCCATTAAAACCAAAAGGAAAGCGATCAAATTTCCGTTTTGAAAATATTGATGAGACGTGCGCAATTCCGCCTTTCTTTATTAAATTTAGTTTAGTAGTTCCTTCATTTTTTGCACATTATACTTTATACATTTTAAATTCGTGTTAACACTTGCTTTAATTTACGCACTTCGGTAATATTCGGTAATTACCTAATAGAATTTTTTTTTAAGTTCTTGTCTTTTGACCTCCTAATAAATTATCCGTTGGATGGGGTGGTTAATCTAAATATCTAATAAGTTAGTACAAAAAGAAGTAAGGAAAGTTCCAGTCGAGTTCACCCGACAGTAACATACCATTCGTTTAGTTTCGAAACAAATTATCACACTTTTGTCTTTCATACCAAAGCAGAAAGCTGTAACCTTAACACTTCCTTAATATTCGTAAATTATCGATTTGCGTGGGCGTGGCATCTTAAATTTAAAATAAATGCGATTTACGTAAATTCTCTAGCTTTTGTAATAGCCGAGATCTCGACGTTCATACAGATAGACAGACAGACGAACATGGCCCAATCGACTCGGCTAGTGATCCTGCACAAGAATATATATAGTAAAATGGGTCTGCCACGTCTCTTTCTGCCTAATTCATACTTTTGCACAAAATTTGTATACCATTTTTGATCATTTTCTGTAGTCGAATGGTATAACAAATATTTTTATTATTAGCTGTGCCGGCTCGAGGTTAGGCTGAGAATGAAACACCTACAGGAATTATTTCAGAGGTACAGATTTTTAAGAAAGATATAATAATATTTTAATTTAAAACCAAATATTTGTTGTTTTTTTTCAATTTTAAAATGTATTATATCTTTCTTAAGTTAAGAAGACAATTTCGACCGATAATAGTTTAAAATCAAAAGTACATAAGCTGTCGAAATGATGATGTTTTAATCCCAACCGGCTTAGATTCATTAGTTTTATAATAGCGTACATTAATGTAATGCATTTATGCTATGCTGAACGAAGTGAAAGATAGACAGACGGACAAAGCATGTTTTTATATTATAAACAAATTAAAATACATAAAAAACACAAAATGATTATTAAATAGAAATTATATTTTATGTAAACTATTGTATAGAATAGGGTGGAGTTCGTTTCACTGGAAAATATAAATTTACTGATATGTTCCATGGCAGCTACACGATATTTCGGTCCGATTCGGCTGGCGTGCATCAATAGATTGCGTTGCAATGGTAAACGGTCTAAATCACATGGCTATTACGACTCTTTTGTTAAAACTGATAAACAATGTATTTACTTTATAACCTTACATGTATTCTTAGGTGTGTTGCTGACACGTTGGCAACATTAATATTAAGTTTTATTTGGTAAAAGGAGAGTTTACCTATGTATCTATCCTTCAAAGTTCATTCTGACAGGCAAATAAATACTGAAGTTATTTAAGTCATCAGCTTTCGACTTATGTTTTTAATGCATATGGTAAATAAAATGTATATGTGTTTTTTCAGAGCTCAAGAGCCTGAATCGTTGAGAAGCCAAATAACGAAAACCCTCAGCATGGGGGTGGCTGAAGATTTCGCTCCCAGCTTTGTGAAAAAGCCGCAACTGCATCAGGAAGATGATGGCAATCGCTTAATATTTGAATGTCAGCTTTTTTCATCACCTAAGCCGGAAATTGAGTGGTTTAGATCTGATAATAAATTAATAGAGGATAGCCGAACGAACTTCAAAATTCAACCACTAGGAGAAAACAAGTTTACGGTAGTATTAGAACTTGACGATGTTGTGGAAACGGATGCTGGCCTTTATAAGGTTAAGGCGAAAAACAAATCGGGCGAGGTATCCGCATCAATAAACCTAAATTTTACACGTAAGTTAGCGAAAGTTAACATCTTAAACTTTTTTCGTTTCGGCTAATATATTATTTATGCATGCTTGAGGTCCGTCCATAAATTGATGACTAAAAGGTGGTGGGGTTTTTTAGTTTTTTCGATATATTTTGGTTGCTCTTCGGCAAACCGTCTTCAGGAATTTATTTGTCGAAGAGTATTTCGAAGAAATTAAATAACTTTATGCCCTTTATGTTTTCAATTCAAAACCGAAGCCCAAGCCGGCTAAAAATAATATTTTCAATATTACTTAAAAGAAGATTTTTTGTACAAAAATAGAATCGAATTAAAATAGTCCATATCCGTTTCGTCGAACTTTAAACATAATATAATATTGCCTTTTTGGAATCAAACTCTTGTCATGCACTTAAAAATAATTTATTTATTGAAGAAACGTAATTTTTTAATTTTCTATATATCCAAATGACATCGTTGATGTTGTTCAGCTGCTGACGAACCCAAAGAAAAGTAAGCAACATAAGATGAATTATAGAGTTCTCATTAACCCGCAATTAACATGTTCACGCGATAGTGTTCTATTTTAGTGCGCTAATACTCGCATAATAAAAAATATTATAAGATCTTTATTATTTAAAATTTAATCTGTCAAAAAAAAACCACCTCAATCGATTGCAAAATACCCACTTCTAAAGTAGTTGCTAGATATTTCACATCTGCGATTTCAGACTTTTTTAAGCTAATGATATTTGCCTGCTTTACAACAAATATATTTTCTATTACTTACTTAACACAAAAATTCAAAAAGAGGGCAGAGTTTTTCTTTCTGATAACATAAGGTAAGTTGAGAGCTAAAGCAACTACTATATTCTCTCTAAGGTTGTATTGACTAAAGAAAGTTGTGTGCATATTTTTATTTAATTCTAGAAAACTAAGTCTTTACTTAAATAATACGTGTTTCTTTGAGTAAACAAAGTATAGCGTGCTGTTTGTACCTCCATTATTTGACTTTATGTATGTATGTATACATGCCTATATTTATCTTAAAGGTATCCTTTAGTACCGCCGAGACACCTTGTGAATGCTTTTGACTGACGTATTCTGCAAAGCGACTATTTAATGGGAGTTTTAAAGACGCTCGTTTGTCTAAACTAGCAATATTATCAAAATATCCTATTCAAACCAGCTCATTTGAATTTTGATCTGTTAGCAGTTTAGTTAAGGAGTGAAGCTTAGCCTATACTTTAAATTAAATAATAGATTAAACAGTTAAATACCCGCTACCCAGCTGCTACAATTATTTGCGAATCGGGTGCGCTCGACTGTAGCTTTTCTTACGTAATTTTCTAACATTTGTGTGTGCAAAAGCTTTTTTTATTATTTTAGATTTTTATTTCGCATCAATATTGTAAGTTCATGGACTTTTTAGGTCAAAATATAATTGTAGCCGCTCTTTATTGTTTTGCGTCCTAAAATACTCATATTTTGGTTTTATCATAAATGAAATTATATACTAATTATCCTTGCAAATTAAAAAAAAATATTGCTTAACTAATTGTTACTTATGTATTACCATTATTTGCCAACGCATGTTAACTTTATAATAAGGGTTCTGTTCTGATAAGTAAGTTCCATTTTTAATATGTAACACGTTTTGCAGACAAATCGACGGTTTCGCGCCGACATTCGCGAAGAAACCAGCTATTCGACAAGAGGAGGATGGAAAACGCCTTTTGTTCGAGTGCCGAGTTAATGCAGATCCCATTCCAAATATAATTTGGTTTCACAATGGGACGCCAGTTAAAGAAACTTTAAGACATAAAGTAAGTTTTACATAAGAAAGAGATCTAAAAAATTAAAAAGAAATATAAAATAAATTTCTTTGAAAAGCTGTTGTCTATAAGAAACCATCGTCAGATCTTGGGGCCACGGAAACAGCAATATCCTCAAATTTGGTATGAAGGGTTCTATAAAGCATAGATAAATTAAATTTTTTTCACATTTTGGGCCCTACGCCCACGTTCCTTGCAAATCAGGTCTTCGCTATTTTTAGGCGATCCACTGCATTCAGAACTTCTAGCTTCGGCCTACATTTAGATTAATATCAACGATGGTAACCTATCTTCCAGACCAATCAATTAGATCGGACAATAAGCACAGAAATAATTTACGTCAACATTTCTCATAGGGTCTTGTTGCCATTTGGTAGCGATTTAATTATTGCATGCGTGCTTGCATATAGTATATGAGAGTCAGATAAAAAAGCAGACAGAAAACTTGTTAGTTTGGAATTGTTAGTATATTTGTTTTTTTCAAGCTGGGTAATGGGCATCTTACTGTCGGACACGACTGTAAAGTTTGTGTCCTATTATAGCCACCTCGATTAAGTCATGTTGGTTTGTTTATCTGTCTGTTTGAATACACAGATCTCAAATCATAGAAAGATAGAGTTTGTTTTTGATATTACGTAGCATGCATGCCGCCTCCGCAAATCGTCAATTTGCGCTTCTTAAGGAAAGTAAAGAAGTTACAACTTCCTGCTTTAGCATACTATTGTTAACAAATGTTTGTTTATTTATAACTGCTTTTCACAGTCAGGGATATCTTAAAGTCAATGCTATCTTGCTGTCGGTATTAGTTTTTCTTTATGTATTTATTTATATATTTAATGTCGACTGAGAGCAGTCGACTCAACAGTTAAAAAAAAAGTATAAAAAAAAGTGCAAATTTGAAATTAAATTTAGTTAAAGTTAAAATGAAAATTATATTAAATTTTATATTTAAAAATGATATTAAGTTTAATTTTAAATCTTAAATTAACTGGAGTACAAAGGCTAAATAATCCAACATTTGTTGCAATGAATTGAGGAAAGCCAGAGAAACCCAATCAGATCAAAAATATTGGAGTTAGTGTGAAAGGACCGAGGGACCTAAACAACCGAGGGGCCATGACGCAAAGACCGCAAAAGTATGCAGATAGGAATAAAAATAATGTAATTGTTTCGAGGAAAACAGTTATTACAATCAGACTAATTTCTAGAGAGGTGAGACAGAATTAAAGTTTTAAGAGAGTGTACTGAATTTGTGCTACTGGTTAAAAAATAAAAATGATTGCATTTTGAACACAATAACCTGAACGGCTCGTGCAGGGCATAGTTCGATCTACAACATGGGAGGGTAGGTGGGCGAAAGTTTCGGGTGGTTCTACCAGGTACACAGAATTGTAACCTGCTAATTAGGTCATTACCATCAATGTCGCCATTGATAAGTCTACACCAAAATCTTCGTATTAATAAATAAATAAATATTTTTAGCTAACTATTGATAAAGATGTCCACTCATATTTTGCAACACTGGAAATACAAAATGTCACTGTTGAGGATGCTGGCAAGTACAAAGTGAACGCGAAAAACGAGCTGGGCGAAAGTAATGCAACAATAAGTCTTAACTTTGACAGTAAGTTATCTTCTTTTAAATAATTAATATAATCTAACTGTTAAAAGAGCTATTGAATAATTGTATCGCTGTTTTCACAACAATTAAAGTATACTAAAATCTGCTTTCGCTGTATGCGTTGTGTTATTTTTTATTAATGCATATTTGTTCAAAACTGATTAAATATTATCTTAAATTTTAAATATTATCTTAAATTCAATTCAATTAAATTGAAAAGTTCATTTTTAGTCAAATATTCATGTAATATACATGAAAATAACATTAAAAAATATAT
Organism: Zaprionus ghesquierei; assembly: GCA_018904095.1. NCBI lineage: Eukaryota > Metazoa > Arthropoda > Insecta > Diptera > Drosophilidae > Zaprionus > Zaprionus ghesquierei. Next base: position 1,229,265 of record JAEIGP010000821.1, on the reverse strand, counting down.
ATGTACGTACCAGAGACTTGCATTGAGTAATTAATAATACACTGCATTTTAAATCGAGTAAAATGGATATGTTAACTTTCAAAGCCCCGTAAAATAAAATGGATACATCGCAAGTGCTCAAAACGGTACTCAACATTTCATAATTGAAAGAGCCCTGTAAGAAAAAAAGACGGTAGAAAAAAATTAAAAACATGCTGGATTTTTTTCAGAACTACATAGATAATATGTAATAACCAAAAGGTCCCCAAGCAGCTAAATCCGCTAACATTGCCGGCGCGCACGAGTCCAATATGAACATGAAAGGAAACAAACATACACGCGCTGCGTCTCCTATACAATCAGACTTAAGAGTTAAGCAAAAAAGTGACGCTGCATGTAAATTAAACTAACAGAATATAAACACACGAACTTAAATATCCTACAATTAGTACTGACGTTTCCAGAAATGAAATGAAGTTTGGTTATTTTGTATTGTCACCACTTATTTTTATAAAATTTTCATCAAGCAACATTTAAATTGTTAGCTGTTTAAAGCTTTGATTTGTAAAAATAAAATTTTAGTTTTTTGTTAATAAATGATTATTACGCCATGGATTAAAAAAATAGATTCTAACGATCAGACAATGAACCACAATAATATAATTTATATAAAAAAGAGTATTGGCCGCAACCGCTTAAGGTAAGGGAAAAAGCGGATCAAAGCTAGCTGCTATGATATTTTGGACGTGGCGCGCATATATTAGAGTATATAATTATATACAATAGTTTATTAGATTAGATTTTTTTTTATAAAAGTTACAATTTTCTGCTTTTGTGTACACAGAAATGAACATAGACAGAAATGCACATAGTCTCAAATGAAATGGTATCGCTAACAGCGGTGGCAAAAATAGCATTCGTTATTGGACATTGTTTGAAGGGAATTTTATGATCCACTTTTTCCTGGTGGTTATTGAATTTCCACTGTTACCTAGACATTCCCTATGATTATTGAAACTATTAAAACTGTGTTTATATTGCATATGTTCGACATAAGTACTCCTAAATTATAAAGTTTTGGACTGATTTGTGTAATATGGAAACTTAAACTTCATAGGCGACGAAGCACCAGTGCCGCAGAGCATAGATGGAATAAGACCAACGTTTACCGAGCGTCCAGTCATACGCCAGAGCGAAGACGGTGGAAATGTGACGTTTGAATGTAGATGCGTTGGAGAACCCACCCCAACAGTTACATGGTACGGAAATAGAATTGAAAGTTTAAAATAAACTACAATTTGATATTCCTCAAAATATTCTGAAAATAAGACTCTGACACCATTGGGATTACCACTAATAAATATTTGTAAACTGTTTCCAAAAAAGGTATCATGGCGAGACATTGTTGAGCGAGGAAAAACGCTATAAAATGTCTTTAACTCTGGATCAGAAACTATATCATATGGCGCGATTAGAAATTAGCAGTGTCGTCTCCAGTGATCAGGGGGAGTATCGAGCGTTGGCCAAAAACAAACACGGCTCAGGTGTAGCAACAATTAACTTAAATTTTGAAAGTGGCTCGAAAAAGTAAGGAAACTCCTTTCTTTGCAAATCAATTATTACTTTTCTTAAGAATGCAATTATTGATACATTGTTAATTCTGTCTACGCAGAATTCCCGATGGTAAGTCCCCGCGATTTCCCAAAAAGCCAACAATACGACAAGAAGAGGATATTTTAATAATGGAGTGTATTCTGGAAGCACATCCAGTTCCGGATATTTCTTGGTTTTGCTCCGAAAAGCAAATTACCGACAGTCAAAGAACAAAGATGAGTCGAAAAGTAATAACTAAAGATAGTTATGTGCTTACACTTGAGATACAAAATCCTACAAAAGAAGACGGTGGCAATTACAGATGCAACGCAATAAATATGTATGGAGAAAGCAATGCAAATATTGCACTTAACTTCCAAGGTATATTTGTATATGTATATATATATATATGTATAAATATACATATATCTATAGGGCGAAGACTATTGTATTGTACTTAAGCAAATACTAGTACACTGCAACCTACCGAAAGAAAAGAACCTATACTTTCTTGAAATTATAAATGCGTTCCTTACATTTTTCTCACAAATAGTCTAATATCGTCCGCATGTCATGCATGATCATTTTTTTTTTAATAGTATAGCTATATAGAATAAATAAATAAATTAAAAACCAAAGCAGTAATAAAAAACCACCTAATCTTAGGATATCAATTTAATTTAATAATATATCCTTCCAAAATGGGTGACATGGACACCACCTCGATTGTAGTGTAGCGAATTCGAATTTTTGGTCTAGGGTTTGGGTGGCACCAAACTTATTATTGGCAAATGATCCAAATACAACTTATGTTTTTATTTATTTTATCGTTGATAACAATGGATCACTGTTTGGTTTGCAGTGTCGGCTGATAAAATCTATTTATATAAGATATATACGGTTTTTATTCCCTTAATGATCATTGCTTTTATGCGGACCTTCTATTAGATTATTTTCCAAAAGTACTTTTAGTAAGAAGAAGGATTTAAAACAAAACATTTCTTCTGCAAAAAAAGTACAAAATAAGCTCTTATCATATTAAAACTCAGTTATATAAATTCATATACTCTGCTTTGACCTCGTCCTTGGAATATAAACAGAAAAGTTATTTAAGTCAGTGTTTTTGATAGTTTTAAGTAGCGCTGCTTGCGCGCAAAGCTATAAAAATGTAAAGGGGAACGATGGCTGGATGGGTGATTTAATGGCTGAATGGGTTAGTTGAATTCTCTTACATTCTGAGTTTTCAATATGAATGGGCATGCCCTTACATAGTCAAAAATTAACCAGCTTTTCAGAATAATTAGCTTTTTATTGGACGAACACTGCTTGACGCTTAGTTTTTACTGCTTACAGAACTTTTAATTATTATAATTCATACGTAATTGGAATATAACCATTACTTCTTATTCTATATTGTCTTCGAATAATTTGTTACTAAAAATAAACTTCTTTTCAAACAGGCGCCAATGATTCTAATGGATTTGCTCCCTCATTTATTGAAAAACCAAGAATAATTCCAAATGAGACGGGAACAATAATAACAATGAAATGCAAATGCAAAGCCAAGCCAGAACCCACAGTCAGTTGGTTTAGAGGACAAGATCCCGTAGAAAAAAGTAAAAAGATAAAAATAAGTAGCACTGTCATTGCTGAAGATACCTACGAATTGACTCTGGAAATAAAGGTAATTTTCTTTATATAACTCTTAATGATCTTACAGATTGATACTTTTTTGATAAATTTAGTTTGCAACACACAGACGGAAATTAATTTCAACCCACAAAGTATAAGTTTTATCTGTCCTTTTTGCAGTACTTTCGCAGAGATGCATACGAGTCTCGCAATTATAAATGATCTTCTTAAAATGAATAATCGTTATTCCTTGTGCTGCAGACTGTAACAGGCAAACCGAACAAAATCTAATTAATAACCATGAAATAGGCTATAGTTTTAAGAGCTATGTCAAAATAAGGCGACAAAAGTTTTTATACAATATTTCCGTTTCTAAAATATCATTATTCAATAGAGCGATAGTCAAGTAGAGTCTGTTTTGATCGTTTTAAAAAAATGCTGAAGTTGAATTAAACTATAGAAAAGTTCTTGTAGGTACGCTGATCCAAATACATCTACTTTATAGAAATATTTCCTTCTGTGTATTGCAAACATTTGGTCTAAATTTATATACAGAGAGTAGTAAAGATATATAAATGTAGATGGTACGACTTTCAAAACAAAACTCTTATGTCTTGAAGCATAATACATTGGCTTACCCAGATCGTAACATATATCTTTTATTTAGGGATATTGATTACAAAACTTAAACGTTAAAGTGAAAAAAAAACGTAAAAAAATTTAACAATGCCACAAATTAAATTTTTTTTGAATAGGATCCCAGTGCTTCAGATGGTGGAACTTATAGATGCAATGTAAAAAACGAATACGGCGAATCAAACGCCAATTTAAATTTAAATATCGAAGCCGAGCCCGAGCCTGAAGGAGAAGGCCCCACATTTATTGAGAAGCCGCGAATTATATCTGAAAATAATGGAAAACTTGTCATAATGGAATGTAAAATCAAGGCTGATCCTAAACCAAATATTATGTGGTTCCGTAACGGAGAAGTCATCAAGGAAAATAATAAACTTAAAATGTCCATGGAGCAGCGTGGCGATCAATATTATATAAAGTTGGAACTTACAGATCCACAGTTGGAAGACTCAGGAATTTACAAGTGTAATATTAAAAACACATTGGGAGAATTAAATGCCAACCTCACGCTAAACATTGAAAGTAAGTTTTAATGGCATACAATTTTAATCACATAGGCGAAAGATTTTATGAACAGAAATAATTTGAGTAAAAATATATAAATGAACATTGTTGGCCTATAAAGCATATGCAAATAATTAAGGCACTTATACGTTTTTTTATAGTTGTACCTGTCATCAAGGATAAGCCTAAGATAATCAAGATCATTAAAAAGCGAACAGTGCTGATTGAATGTACAGTTGCATCAAAATTCGAACCTAAATGTACATGGTATAAGGAAAGCAATACTGTTGAAGAAAGCAAACGCCATGTTTACCTTGTGGAGAAAACAAAGGAGGGCGAGTTCGCTGTAAAGCTAGAGATAAATGAGGTTGAAGATAGCGATAAAGGCGCCTACAAATTAATTGCCAGCAATGAAAAAGGCGAAGCTGTGTCACAAGTTGTACATTTGGTTGACATTCCGGAAGAGGAACGGACTCCCTTAAAACCAGAAATATCCCGCAAATTAATTGACCAAAAGGTTTTGGAGTCCAAAACGTTTGAGCTTTTAATTAATCTAAAGCAATCAGATCGTAAATGCAAGATTGAATGGTATAAAGGTAGTTCCCTGATCCGAGAAACAAAGGATATAACAACAACATTTGATGGAACAACTGCCAGACTAACATTTAGTTCAGCTAGATCGGAGCATACATCAAATTATAAGGTTGTTGTTAAAAATGAGGCAGGAGAAGCTGAGTCTTCGTGCAAAATTACTGTTGAAAAACATGACAAAAAGAAGGACGCAAAGATGGACGATGAAAAAAAAATAGAAGAAACTGAGAAAAAACCAAAGGTAATAAAGTTTCCAGCAAACAATTTAAAAATCAGTATAAACAGCAACAAAAACTAAAGTCCATAAAATTCAAAAATACAGTCAAAAAGTTGAAATTGTATTTTTAATAAATGAACAAATTAGAGCACCTTTTATATATCCTTTTTGACAATTTTTAACAAAAAATAAAAAAAAGAATTAGAAGTATGGTAACACTACATGTACGATATGTAACGACTTGTCGCAATTGGCAAGGGTATCTTACTGACTGTAGATTTTCTTATTATCCGATCGTTATCAATTCAGAGATTATTTGGCTTGTATAAAAGATTATATAAAGTAAAAAAGGACAATATAGCACCAAAATTTTGCTAGTTATCCATTTTTTCGATTTACAGAGGCGTGGTGACGTGGTCAAAATCCAAAACAAACCTAATCAGCGCGCAATTATGACAATACTGTCACCAAATTTGGTTGTCTCCCTCTTATAATAGCTGAGATCTAGGTTTTCACACGGACAGACGGGCGAACATGGCTGTTGATCCTGAGCTAATATATACATATATACTATACTTTACGGGGTCTGAGATGTCGCCTTGTGCGTGTTACATACATTTCTGGTTTGAACAAAGTTATAATAACCTTTTACTCTATTAAAAGGAAAGAAAGAAAAGCCAGGAAATTTTTCAAGAACAATTCTGTGAAAATTTCGCTCCTTTAGTTTATCCAATCAGTTATTTTTCGCTACAAAGCAAAGTATTGAAGTCCCAACTCTCCTCGGCTTACACATAGGTTCGCAATAAACATATCTTTAAAACTGCAACTTGGTTGCTCTAATCAAATGAAGTTTTCGGTTTGATTGTAAAATTATAGATATTTTTCCTGTTTATACTTGCGAAAAATAAGAAAAACTATTTAGGTTACACATTAAATTTCTATATGGGTATAAAAGTTGCTAACTGAATATTAACTTTAATTTGAGGAAAGAGGTAAGAGCTGTATTATAACTAATATTTGTTTTAATCACAGCCTCTGCAAAATTGTACCAGGCACCGCAGCTTGAGCCGCGGAGTTCCAATCAACCTTTAATTGAAGTTTCTGATTTTAAAAATATATTTGGAATAAAATTAGTTCCTGCAAAACGCAATTTACTAGATAGGGTTTGCTTAACATCCACCGTCCATATATAAACACAATTTTTCATTTTTATTCTCCTTTATCTATCTATAGCTACCTTAATTTAGTTTTCAAATGCACTTAGTATTACATATCTCTAAATAGGATACAAGCGAAGAAATCCTTTTTTACAGTTCTTTTTAGTTAACAGTTTTTCTGTCTGACTCTTAAAAATCTACGCTATTTTTCTAGACCTAAATAAAGTTTAAGTATTGCTCGAATCATATGTGATATATAATATTAAGTATATGTGCATTAAATGAATGTTTTTTTGACTAATATAGTAATGCTTTATGTAAAACCTTTCTTGAAAACTTGTCAATAATAACTAATATACACACATTTTAATACGTACATGAAACTCAATGAATAGGAAGAAGAGCTGGTTATAAATAAACCAAAAGGTAAAAAAGAAAATGAAATGGAAGGGGGAAAAGAAAAACTAATAAATGAAAAAGAAAGGGAAAGCAAAGAAGAGCATATAGAAGAAAAACAAAAAGACGAAATCCAAAAAGACACTGAAAAGAACTTCCACAAAACAAAACCAAACGAAAACAAATTGTTGACTGAAAATCCAGAAATAGAGGACATAGGAAAGGAAACAGAAAAAAACAATATTACAGAGCAAAAGGAAAAAGTAAAGCAGCAACAAAAGGAGGATTCAGAAAATTACCTTGTTGATGAAGGTAATGATACACAACTAAAGCCTTCTAATAAAAAAATAGAAGAAAACAATATAAATGAAGAAATTAAAAAGAAACCAGAAAGCGAAAGTAAAAACTCAGCATCTAACGAAAAACTAAAGGAAAAGCATACTGACAATAATTCCAAATTGGATAAAAAGCTTAAACCAAAATCAGACTCAAGTAAAAATCTCGCCCCAGTAACTCAGGAGGTAAGAATAATGCATATATTTATAAAATGCGTATCAAAATCGGATAAAAGTTTTTCTTCAAACAATGGAAAGGAAAAAAACCGTTAACTTTTACAACTCGCTTTATTTAAATTAATATATAAAAGTATGCCTATTCGTATTGATTTTAACCAACAGTTGCGACGCAGAACTTTTTAGCCATGTAAAATAAATGTTAATGACAAGTCTCATTTTTTTGTTCAATTTTGTTTTAAATGCTTGTGCTTAACTTTAAATTTTTACTTTTATTATAACCAACAAAACGCTCGGACATAGCTAGTTCTAATAAACAAAAGTGCTTAAAAACTAAAGAACCCTGGACCTAACCCTTTTTGTTTTGCCTTTATCAATATACTACCTAATTATAATTTTTATGTTTGTATTATGAATACTTACAGCAAGGAGTTGATGACCAAATTACTCTCAAAAAGTCAGATCGTAAGGTAATTACAAGAATTCAACTTTATTTCTTATTCAAGTTTTTTCCTGAACGTTAATTCGGCGCATAGTGACAAAAGCCTAAACACATTTCTTGTTGGTAAAGCATAATCATCTGAAAACTTATCGCACATGAAGCCAAACGCCGCCCAGTTGCGCTTTTTGGCAATTGTGATGGCAAAAGAGAGAATTATCCAATGATTTCAAAAGTTACCATTATCTTACTGTCATGTGCGCTCGACTGTAACTTTCCTTACATGTTCTAAATTATAGATTTACAAAATATACATGGTCCATTTTTTTTTTGTAAAATAAAATGGACGCTTTTGGGACCTCTCCATTTTTTTTTAAAGCGTATCTTACCTCGTATAGGGTATAAATGTTTTGCCAATCTATAAAATAATTGGTTTATTTTTTATTTGGTATATTCTTGTTCAACAACGTTAGGCGATTAATAAAGTGCGTCCGGCGCACACGGCGGTAAAGGTTAAATAGCTGAAATGAAACACTTGCCGCAACAGTGTTACTAACGTGTTACTAAGAATCAGCAAATAATTTTTTACCCTAAAATCTTGAAAAATGTAGACGTTTCAATAAAATAAATTTCAAAAAAATCGGTGACGTAGACAGCTAGTTAACCTTTACCCTCACGGCATACGTAAGTTACAACATCCATAGAGATGAATGCTACACTTAACCTCCAAATTAATTAAGTAATTTATCTGATCGGATAAATATTACAGAAGTAATTTGTGTTATCTATATTTATGAAAAGGGTTGACCACGCTCTGCTGGGAACTGTTAACTGGGAACTGTTTGTGCGAGAATGATTGTTGAATAAAAAGTTATGTAAAATGTAATGGCATGGCGACTGTAGTTTTCGTTGTGTTTTTAAATATCAGTCTTGTTAAAAACTATTTATGTTTATGTAAAAATATTTATTTAATTAGGCCAGTATTGTATCTGTTAAAGAGGAAACCACTACTGAAGTACGTCGTAAGTCGATAGTCAAGACCAATGAGCAAAGTTTAAATGAAGATTCTCAAGTTTCAACGCGAAAATCTTCTCTTTCGGTAAGCTGATACCATATTTTACTTTAATACATACATATTATGAGTCTGTTTTGTTATTGTAATGAAAAGGCCGAAGGCTCAGCATTGGAATCACGTCGTACGTCGGTGGTAGAAAAGAAAGCATTAGAGGTATGTACTTAAAATAAAGTTGTTTTAAACTGAATAACATTAAACTTTTAAGTATAAATAATGTGCTATTAGGAATTAAAGTAAGGTAACTGGTTATGTTATATACATGTAGTCTATATACTTACGTATATATGTAATTATATTCTGATACAGGAGTTTAATAGCAGGATAATTGAAGCTAACAAAAATCCCCAAGCGATTAAAGAAGAGATTCCCAAACTAAAACCGGCTGAAAAGCGACGTATACCCAAGGTGAGAGATAAGCCATATGCGATACAAAACATTGCTCACAATTTAATGACTACGAGCTTGTCTTACTTGAACTTTTGTAATCTCTTTTTCTGTCCTTTTTTTCAATTATTTAAGAAAAGACATATTATAATTATATTTAATTTATTTTCTATAAGCCTCTATGAGTAATTAAGCATTATATTCTTTTTATACTTAACCTTAAACCGGTATTACGAACCAATACATAAACAATTTAAAGTTTTATTTGCGTAATGAGCAACAGATGCGAAATTCGTTTCTTTCATTTGCTTAACACTAAATTCTTTGTATATTTTTGTCGAAACAGCTTGACACAACTACCCGAATAGTCGTTACAATCTTATAACTGTGCAGGCAGAGTCACGGCCTTTACCCTGGGCTTAGACGTGTGCCTGAAACTGCTTTAAACTAACTTAACTATTTTTTAGCATACATATTTTATTTAGTATACGACTATACATTATACGTCTTCGCTGCTTTTTATGTCTAACAATGAATGTTTTAATAAGATGTTTTTAAAAAATTTATGTAATTAATACAATATCTTCAAATTCTGTGAAATGTTTCAACAACATTAAATATTGAAAAGTGTCAATCAAGTTTAAGAATTTCTTGAATATAAACTATAATATTATAATATAGTATTAATATTGTGTATCCTAAAATACACAAAACCAGGGTCAACAGGCGCCAATTCAAACAAGCCACATCCGCCTGTCCAGCTTTAAGTTAAAGTTATCTTAATGCAATATCCAATCGGCTACCATATTGGCCCAATTTCAATAATCATGTCATGTTTGGAAAGGCATGAACAGCCTATTCGGTAAAGATAGTTGTATTTCAGTGTTGTAAAGTTTATTCATTTTAACTTCTAGCTTCTGCTCCGTTTATCGGTAGAACTTTTTCAATTCCGGTCTCGAAAACATATTAAAATCACCCAATAATCAAGGTCTTTTTGACATTTTTTTTACTTTCGTGGATTTGTAGTCTGTTACATACTTCCGCCGAACTATCAACTATATAAGTATATAGAATATGTACATAGGATCTTTCAGTTGAGAAGGCTTAACTGCAAGTTTTAATATTTGTGTTTCGTTACAAAATGTTTGCTGGATAAAAAAGACACCCAATAGATTGAAATATTTCACAAAAACTATGTTAAACAAAATTTAATTGCTAACATTCCTAACTAATTGTATTGTAAATGTTATGTTCAAAATAGACCGTAGAAGAGAGAAAACCAGCTGAAGAACTACCAAAGCTAAGAAAAACGTCTATTGCTCAACCAAAAGAAGAACCAAAATCCGATATCGCTAAGCCAAAGACCAAAGCTAAATCTAAAGCAAAGTCAAAGTATGAAGAGTTACCCGATATCCCAGATTATGAACGTCCAACGCTTGAAAAATATGAAAAGTCAGAGTTTACTCCATCAGATTTTGCCCGTGAACTCGAAATACCTCAGAAAATGGAGAAACCACTAATAGACACAAGCAAAAAACAAGAAGAAGAAGCACCTCAAAAGAATGGAATTCCAAAGGTATATTTTTATTATAGTTGTCTATTAATTAATAAAAACCAAAAATTCGCATCAAAAAATAGAAATATATATATAAAACAGCTTTTTTTTTATTCCTTTTATACCCTTCTAGACGGTATATAAATTTTGAATTTAAGATTGCAAAGAAACTTAGTAGACATCCGACCCTACAACGTAAAAATATTCTTATTCAAGACTAATAGGGGTGTTGACGTAGCCACGTCGACCTAGTCGAATTTCAATATTGTTTTAGATATCGCTATAAAACTTTTGCTATCTTTTACAATACAAATCTGTTTTATATTAAGAGTAACTGCAAGGGTAAAAAAAACTTTGGCGTGCCGAAGGTAGCCTTTATATCTTGTTTTGTTTGTTAATGTTCATTTGTGTTTTGAACGTTTAAGAGGAGTGAAATAGTTGAACAGTCGCTGGAACAACCAAGAGGCATCAAATTGGGCAAAGGAAATTTGCAGGATGAAGAAGATGACAGAGACAGTGCAGCATTAAAGCCGGTCATTGTGGAACCCGAGGTAAGATTTGTGGTTTGTGGTTTACAACCATTAAAATGTAAGCCCCAAAAATTAAAAAAAATTAAAGAAATTCGAAAAAGCATTCTTTTACTACCGATTTCTTTTTTAAACCATCACTTTTAACCCTGTCATTTTTCATATTTATTTGCATTTATCATAGGCCAAATCGGTAGAATCTGCTACTAAACCCAATCAGGTAAGAGAAAAGTATTAATAATAAAATATTGTCTTATTACTTAAATGATAAAAATAAATTTCGTGTCTTAATTGCATTTAAAATTCGGTGTAAATACTCTTGCAGAGGGGGTATTATTTTGGCAAGAAGTTAGCTACGAACAAATATAGATATATTCGAAAGCCTAAAGAATTTATATTTTTCACGATACAAACAAACGTTCTCTATCTTTCTTTCCTATCACATAAAAACAAAAATGTTTTCGCTTAAAGAATTCTACAACATTTTTAAAAACTTACTTTTGATACAATAGTTTATTAATAATAAAGTCATAAAGGTATAAGGAGTTTGTGGATGCGATAATAATTAATAATTTGTATTTTTTAATTATTTGTATCGTGTGTTGTTGCCAATTAACGAAAGCGTACGCTTCCGGTAAGATACCCCTTTTCCACAATTAAATTTCAAGTCAACACAAATTCTTCTGCCCCCTATGACACACACATACAGGAACTGTGAAAAACGTTAACTTACATAACTTCAGCGGTTATTGTCTGATTTGTATTTTGGAAATAAAATGTCCATTATTGGCATTTTTGTGCATATAAACAAAGATCTGTAACTTTAAAACTTTGGTTACCATTCGTAAATTATCAATTGCATCAATGCCATCGAGACCTAAAAATAAACGTAACCTGCGTTTATATATTTACAATTTGTACAATTGTCCATTTATGGGTTTTGGCCACGAACGCACGAGCCCACACATATTGATTAAACTTGAATAGTAAGCACAATAATTAAGCTACAAAGCTTCGAAGCTTTGAGCAGCGCTACCTGCAGGCTCTACAGCGAATGCAACCTTGCGAACTGCAAAACCAATAGCATTGAGCGGCCTGGGGTTTGAATGTTATTATATTGAGAGTATTAACCATTGTATGTACTAGTGCGTCATAAGGGCTAAGACGCAAGTTATATAATAATAATAACATAACATATTAAAAAGAATTATTTATTATACGTTCTGAGATTTGCATAAATATTGAAAATAAATTAGCATGTGCGGTGAAAACTTGACTGTAGCCGTTCTTACTTGGAAATATAAGAAAAAACACGAGTATCCAATAAAAGTGTTAAACATTAACTTATTTTAGCTATTTGTACGAAAAAAAACTTAACAAGAACATAAAAAATGTGATTTTCCTACCTTATCAAAATTGTCATTTTTGGTCATCAAATAGGTCAAAATTTATGCATGTGTCGTATATTTTTTGTGGGATTGTGTAAATAAGTAATATTGCAGTGTTTATTTTCTTATTTCAATTCCTATTCTTTAAAAGTAATGTATGTTCAGTTATACAATACCATTGTTTTTTTAAAGAAAACAAATTTTTTTCTATTGACTTTACTAAACATAAGTCCTTTATATAAAAAATACCTCTCAGGGAGATAGGCCATCTGTGATGGACATTATAAAACAGCGGCGTCGGTCTTCTGTCAGAAACATGATGAGCAAGGAACCGATAAAAAACGAGTCTTTTCTTGGTATAGTTTTAAAGCCCGTAGTAAAAGATGCTAAAGACCAAATTGAACCCCAGCAAGCCAAACGGTTACTTAAGGTAAAACAGAACTTGAATATTTTTAATTCATATTTTTTTTATCTAGATGTTTCTCTCACTATCTCTTTTTCTTTTCACTTTTTATCCATCTTTCTCTGTCTCTATTTCTTGTCTCTTGGTATCTTATTTTTTAAATCTACTCATTAATAAGAGTAGATTTAAAAAATAAAGACCTAGGCTATTTTATGTGTTTTCTTTGGAAGAACTGTACAATGGAATGAAATTGTTAATTTTTTTTAACAAGTTTTAATAAGGTAATTGGTTTTCAAGAAAAAAAAATATTATAACTTTAGAAATTTGTTCAAAATTTATTACCGAATACCAATTGCTCGATTACAAGATCAACAGCTAATTCAATGGTAATTATCTAAAATTTTAGCATAGGTGAATGTTTATTTTCTTTATATATATCCACAAGCATACATCCACAAGCATAGGAAGTAGACTCGATAGTAGCTCGCTTTTAAGGGATATCTACATTGTTGAATCTGAGTCTTAAAATTTTCTATCTTTACCTTATTTTCTCTTTCTCTTCTACAATTAACTTTTTTATATCTGTGTTTTTGTAACTTTCTATCTTGATCTAAATTTTGTTCCTGTATCAAATTCATGCAAATTTTTATAAATATCTTTATACTTTTGAAACATTTTAAAATTTCATTTGCTTTGGTCAATGGCTAGGCCAATGCTACAGAACTGATTTCCCCACCAAAATCAACTAAGGCTCATATATCGTACTTGGTAAAGCCTGAATCTATAGAAAGCGTTGTGGAAGATTGTGAACGTCCTATTCTTAAAACATATCATCCATATAAAATTGAAAACACAGAAACGAAAAAACCTACAACAGTCATTAACTCCCCTGGTCAAAATACACCTGAAGTGGTATTATCTGTGAAGGAGTCTAAGGTAAACTAAATGCTTTAATTGTTAATTTATTATTATTTGATTTTTTTAAAAACGCTTAAATTCACAAAATTTAAAGGTATAACAGCAGTATACGACAATGAATTTAGTCCTGATTATTTTGGGATGTGGGTATTATCTGCTTCTCGATGCTGAATCTGAACTTAAAACAAGTAAAGTAAGCTACAGTCGAGCCACCCGACAGTAAGATACCATTCGCCCAGTTTCAAAAAACTTATCACACATTTAATTCCATCAAAAAACTCTGCCCAAGTTCATCCGCCACCTATTGTTTAAATTAGATCTATCTTTGAATAGCGCCATCTACATGTGAAAACGGCATAGCTTTACACACGCTACGGCTGAAACGAAGCATCATGACGATGACGTCACGTTATGCTGCAATGGCGCTAGCAGCATAACTATGGAAAACTTTAGATGAATACCTTTTTTGTTTATTATCCGATCGGATAATTTGGAGAATAGATTTATATTGCAATTATCTATGTTCCTACCAAAGCAGAAAGTTTCAAATTCAATAGTTCTCCTAATAATCAAAATATTATCAATTTGCGTGGGTGGTGGGTGTGGCATCAAATATTGAAAATAAACTCGATCTACCTATGGTATACAGGAACCTTCGGCTACTAATCCTGAGCAAGAATATATATATATACTTTGTGGCGTCTGCCACGCCTCCTTCTGCCTGTTACATACATTTGCACAAACTTAGTATACCATTTTTGACCATTTTCAATGGTCGAATGGTATAATTAGCGATCTAACGCATACCTAGTACAAAATATTAAATTGAGATCATTTCACTATGAGATACAAATTTTAATTCACTTTTATTCGAAATTCATTGCTGTATAGCCAAAACTTCTTTTGTAATGTGTATCGATGACGTACAACTACAATGATTTACAACTGTATCAGGGAACAATATTTTAACACTTTAAAGTTTCGGCTGTGTGTGTAGCAACAGACACAAAATTCGTTAAGTTATCTTTCCTGACACAGTACGCCATGCATTGGCGTCGCAACGCATCGCATTTTCACTCATTCGTGTCCTAGCAGAACTTAGGCCCCTCCTGGCCATAAGCTTGGGCCGGACACTGGTCCTTAATTTCGCTGTTTGGTAGATAAGATTATGTATCTTTTTGAGAAAGAAAGATGATGGATAAAAACTGATTCTCAATTCGGTTTTAGCATTGAAAAATAGTTAGGTATACAAAATTTATAAAAAACAATTTTTTGTCTGGTTGTGTTCTGTAAAAAGAAAATGTCATGAAACATATTTTAAATTTGATTTAAGCATGCAACACTTAAAAGTTCTCAACATGAGCAGTATTAAAAAAAAAATTTTTTGTGTTGTACAAATTGTTTATTTAAAAAAAGTTAATTCAGTTATTTATAGTTTTAAAATGCTTACATACAGCTTATTATAAACATGCTTGGTAAAAAGCGTAAAAAATTTATTTTTTATAAATACGTACATATGTATTTATTTTTAAAACAAGTAAAGTCGACAGCGCCAGACTGCAAGGTACCCTTCGCCCAAACCAACAAATCACAATATTAATTCCAATAAGAAGCTCTGAACAAGTTCATCTGTGTTTTTTTTTTTTTTTTAATTTCACGCCTTAACAGTACCGATTAAAGTTATATAGTAAATGTAAATTGACACTTTAATCTTCAAGAGTATATAATCTTTATTACTTCGAAGGTAATTTTGGTTTATCTTTAAAATTATGTTGTGAATCTGCAGTGTTTTATATTGAAACAAATGAATACTGATCGAAAAAAATAAAAAATATATTGGATTATTTTTTACAGGATGATAAGCAAAAGATCCCTAAAATGCATCCCCCTGCTCCTGGGGACCCACCAAAAATTGAAGTAATACGGGAGAAGCGACCATCTCTTGCTCCAGAGCCTCCCAGTCGTCGTGGCTCTCTTATTCCACCAGCAGACATGGGTCGGCGACCATCATTAATCATAAATGACGAGGTAAATTAATTTTTAATATCTTTATCGAAGTTAAATAAATAAATGCTTGGGAAAATTACACAATTTTCATTGATGAACAAAAAAAAATACTTAAAAACCATAAATAGTAAAATGACCCTATTTAAAACATGTATTTATTTCTTATCTATCCTGGTCTTAAGTATAGCACTTTTTGTTTTTTTTTTTTTAAATATACTGGCTTGCTTTAGAGTTGGTGCTTATGTTTACATAATGTTGTGTATGTATATAGTGTGTTTATAAGAGAGTTCGCCCCTAATTTTTAAACTAGAACATAAAATACAAACACATCAGTCCTGATTTTTGAACGTTTTGTAAATAAATACAGTTTTCTCCTCAAAATTGCAAAACATTTAGACGATTTGATAGCCAAATTGAGGTAGTCAGTTATTGTTTGGGGAATTTAAAACTTTTTTAAAATATGCCTGTCGTGATTATAAACGTGCAGAATTTCAAAATATGTCTTCGTTGTTAAATTGTTATATATAAAATTTGTGTGTACTGTATTTAACGAATTTTTGTAGTTTTTGTTGCTTTGTTGATAAGTAATTTGTAATTATAAGTATCTAATAGCAATGTCCCTAATTTCATACGTGTATTTCATATCTGCGTTCCTTTCTATGTACTTTGTTACGAACATTGCCCACACACTAAACAACAATAACATATCCGTACCAACAACAAAACAAACCGTTGCCCACACCTGTCACCTGTAATCTCAACGCAAATGATCAACAAATACGTCAATATATATACGCATCCACCAACGAAAACCCTGCCCGCAACCACGTGCCACTTGTGCAATACATACTTAAACAATCACATACATGTTCACACATTTAAATAAATCACAGAAGAAACTCCGCCCCGGCGAAGTCATGGACACTCGGGTAAGAACAATTTTAAAAAACGTATGTTTACTTTAAAAATATTATTAAGCTGAACTTTATCGTGTTCAGTTAAAGAAAAACCAAAATAACGAGAATAAAAAACTGATTACGCTTATTACGCACATTAATAATGTGCACCTTATTTAATAATAATCTTTGACATTAAACATATGAATTACATTATATTATCTATAGAAGCAAATTTCGGTCTGCTATTTATATAAATAAATAAGATTGTGTATCCGGCCGTCTTATTTTTCACTCGCTTGTATATAATTTTATGATATTTTTTGATATCACATGTATACATATAAAAAAATCTTAACAGATATTTGTATCACACATTATATATTGATAGACAAAACTGAAATATTTTCTTAGTTTGCCCTTCATGTTTTTGGCATTTATATTTTGGCAAATGCAAATGTGCTACTTATTCATTTGACATACACATGTACAAAAAAGTGAGAGCTCGTTTGTATGCTAGAGGAATGGTATACTATATATTATTAAAAATATCACAAAGATTAGATCGGCTACAACACGTATGTATTTGAATTGGCTAATTAGTTCAAAAATGAAAAGCAAACACTCAGTTGTGTACGCCGTGAGTGAGAAGAATCTACAGAAATAGAAACGTGTCATTAAGAAGGATAACAGATTATTTTGCTTCATGAGGTTCGATGGAAGCTCAAAGTACTTAATAATATCCTTATACAGGTTTCCAAAAACAACCCAAAACACTTAGACTTTTTATCTTCTATCATCGCCATGTAAAACATGAACACACAATAATTTATGAATAATGAAATTTTAAACCAGGCCACTTTTTATGCTGCCACTTTGTAATATAAATAAATATCTAGCATTTTATAACTTGGTTTGAATTTTAAAATTCAATATTGCAGTTGTTGAGACCAGGCGAGGTTGGTGAAGGACAGGTGAGAGTTAGCCGTGTGCTTCAAAACTTTACATCGTAGTTTTGGTCGCCTATATTGTCTACTCCTCTTAACAAACTCTTTATTCCCAAATTTACTTGCAGTCGACTTGCAAGCTTTCAAAAGAAATTAAGCAACACAGCAATTTAACCCTTCTCCTTTAAAACCAAATCATTGCATTTTCAGAAAAAGCAGTAAATATTATTTACTTAGCATATAGTATGTATATTAAACTGTTTACCCAGAAGTTCAAGTTCAAAATTATAAAAGTTTAGAATTTCTTTGAATAATAATATGGTTAAGCAATATCTGCTAACACGGCTTTAAGTATGTCTTTTGCAATAACTTTTAATTTTAATTGATCAATTTAACTTAATTAACTAAATTTTCTGCTAAGAATTTGATCAAATGTTGCATAATAATTAGTTATAAATATATCATTATTGATCGGTTCTTCTTTTAGTTTAATAGCCCTGAAGTCTGTATATTATGTTTATCTATAGGTTTGCAAGTAGACATCTCGGACCCAATGAAATGTATTTATCTGCCCGAGCATGTGTTTGTTGGGCTGTCTGCTACGACGCAAATAAGTCCTTCGGCTGTAAAGCTAACTTGAGCTATCCTTGAACATGGTACACATACTTTTTATCGCTTTTTATGGCCGTCTTTGTCAGTCTGCCTGAATAGGTGTTTGTCGGACTGTCTGGTTACAACGCTAGCAAGTCTTTTAGTTGTAAAGCTGTCCTTGAACATGGCTCACATATTTTTTATGGCTGCTTGCTTAAGTCATCCAGATTGGTCGCTTAGTTGTCATAGAAATTATCGCTCAATTTTGTGAATTTTTTCAAGCGATTTAAGAAGGTTTTGAAAATAATTGAGGAATTGTATTTGGTTTTGGCAGTTCTGCTCAAAAATTTGTATGGTGCCACAAAACTTTGTAAAAAACTTTGTTTGTCACGCCTCCTTATGCCTATTGCATACATTTATACAAAGTGAGTATACCCTGTTTTGAGCATTTTCAATGGTCGAGTGGTATAAAAGAGAAGAGCCATTGGATGGTCTTTGAAATAAAATCTGTCGAAGCATCGTGATGGTAGAAAGTAAAAGAGAAAATGAGAGGGAGGGGAGTTTGGTCGGGGTGTAAGGTAACCGAGTCGACAAAAATATAAGAAATGCTGGTAGACACTGCTCGCAAAAGCAAAAAAAATATATCAATGCTTCGATAAGTGGCAGCTTGCAAGATTATAAAACAGTGGTGCGCAGATGCCTATAAGATGCATAGGAAATGCCTCTGCCCAAGTATTGCTGAATCACGTACGAGTGCAAACGTTCCCGTAACTTCGGCATTTTGGCTGTCCTTTATCTTCTTCTTTATCACACTGGTAATGCGAAACAAATCACCTGCTAATCACCGGCTGCCTGTCGACTGAGCAAGACCTTGCTTTGCAACTTTTAAATTAATACTGTGATAAAATAAGTTAAAAAATTCAATGTTACACCAACAAATAACGCGCATAAAAAAAATTTGGATTCGGTCATCATTATTAAAAATGTTCAGTAATTTATTTATATATTTTATTATTATTATTTTTTATATTTTTTCTTTATGGTTTTGCTTACTTTTTCTTGTTCTCGACGTACAACAATTTTCATTAAATTCAATGTAAGAAAATGTAACAAACTTCGTGCTTGCTTATAACTGTAAACACCACACAAACTCAATTTAAGAAACCCAACAGTGAGTGCGCACCACTGGTATAAAACCTTCGGCAGACCGAAAGGTCACCTTTTTTTTGTCTCTTTTATTAAATTATTTGTTTTTTTGTGTTAAATCTTGCTAGCAAAAACAACGGCGCCCAAGCGATATGGGGGATACAAAACAGGTGTTGAATTGGATGCTCAAAATATTTTTTACTGAATTGTTGATTCGTT
Source organism: Zaprionus ghesquierei (assembly GCA_018904095.1). NCBI lineage: Eukaryota > Metazoa > Arthropoda > Insecta > Diptera > Drosophilidae > Zaprionus > Zaprionus ghesquierei. The sequence continues at coordinate 1,209,553 of JAEIGP010000821.1, read as the reverse complement.
TGTGTTATTGTTGGTCAATTATTTTTTGAAGTATTTATTTTTTGAAGTTCATATTCTACTGTTAGCGTATAGATGGTGTAAATATATAAAATGTAAGCAGACCATAAAAGCCCACTTCCATCTGTATAAATGATGCTTTTCTTCCATTAAAAGGAGATAATTTTAATTTTGCAAAACGTTTAAATATTTGAAAATAAATAAACAAAACCTTTAAAGAGGGTCGTCTGGAAAAACAAACTACATTTTAAGACAAAAATTTGCTTTTAATATTTTACTAACGAATGTGTCCTGTCACGGGTTTATTCCTATTCCGGTTTTTTCAAGAGATATGGATCAGATAGTTTTAATCGCAAATTACACACACATGTAGTAAAACTTTAATGTTTTGATATATTTTGGAAAATAATTTCTTTTTCGAGCTTTAGAAACTGTTCAAGATCAAGAACTCTAATTATAAAAGTTGTTTTACATAAGAAATTTTTTGTTTAAGATAAAAATAAGAAGAAAATATAAATGCCCGTACCTTAATACCAAATTAAGTATCTCAGCAATTCATAGTTATAAATAAGCTTTCAATACGAGATTAAAAAAAGACGACCCCTTTATGATAAAAACAATATATAAAGATAACTAAATATTCGCGTATTCTACTTTCGAAGGCATTTTTGCTTTGTAATATTGTCATGCCCAAATCATTTGATACTAAATATTTTATCCAAATTTTGTACATATGTATATATCACAGGGCTTTTTTTCTTGACGCGGGTATCATGTAATGGACAAGGTGGTCTCTTGTGCCCCGCTCACTTTTTTCGCCTATTCATTGCATCATTTATGCGGTATACGTGGTGCGAAATGCATCGCATGTAGGTTTTTGATGTATATGTACATATATACATATTTTGTATTAAGTACAACGTATTTACAGCGAGTATGAGTTTGAAGCATAAAAAATGTGAATAAAGTAAATGTGATTAAAGTATATGTGCACAAATTTTGCATGAGACTTTGTTTCAACACGTAAAATAACATATAGAGAGTCGGACCATATTAAGTTTAGTAAACCCTTAGATGGGGCTTATAATACTTTATAAAAAGAAAACATTTTCTTTTAACTATGTCTGGTAAACTCTTGATCAGTGTAAAGAAACAAGTCGAATATATACAGTAAGTCTATCTTTTTTCTATTTTAATGCAAACTCATCTCGGATCGATGCATTTACATTCCTTTAAATCAATGTAAAAAAAAAACAAAATATTTAAAATATGCCAAAAATAAATAACAAGCATAATTTCTAGTGGTTCTTTGTCTATACACAGGTTTTTGCATTTATTGCTTTTTGTGTCGAGTAAAAACTACTTCATCTAATTAAATTTACGCCATTTCTGTACTTGTTGTGGAAATCGTAAACGACATAAGGTATACAAAAAGCGATCACTTGTTAGTTTGTATATGAGTTGATAGAGGTGGTGGGAGAATGTACTTATCGGCTAACAGTTTTTTGAAAAATCCTCTTATGCACAGTGTTTATAAATTTCTTCCATAGTGGAAATAAGCCTAGCCAACATTTATTAAACTAGTGGTTGCGCTTACTCTTCCAGTTCTTTGATATAAGTTGGAATGAGCAAGAAAACATTCATATATCGTAAATGAATAGTGGTAATAACTATATTTACCAAAAGGTCCATTAGAACCAAAGTTATTTAATTTAAATAATTTTTATCAATTAATCGGCCTCACCTAACTGTCATATATGTAGATATCATTTATTCAAACAGCTTTTTTGAACCTTATGCATTTGAGCTTACCTGTTTTAGTTATTAATAAAAAATGTATTTTGTAAAAATTATATCCCTTTGCAAACGTTACCATGGGCAAAGAATTTAACCATCTAATAACATTTAGATGATATGATTTCTTGATACAACTTTGTAAGTAATGATTTAATGCAATTGGATTACTAATAACTTGTAGTATGTTTATGCTTTTATCAAAATCAAATATTCCAAACTAAACCACCAAACTAAACTAAAAAAAATTTTATGAATACTTAGTACAGTATTAGTATGTTTAAATTTGATGTTATATTTAGTAGTTAGCATATGTTATATTTGGAGTATCCTTATCCCATTTTGTAGTTCGCGTATTGCAGTATGCGGTTTGAGTTGTTTTGTTTTTTTTTTATATACAATTGTTTTTTAATAAGAGTAAATTTAAAAAAGTTTTTGTGTATTGATACACTTAAATTTCACAATAACTTTATATATGGTTTATTATGTATTTCAATGTTTACTTACATTTGTGTCTTTAAATGTTTGACCGTTATCAAAATTATCGCTGCTCCTATTGACCTCAAAAGAGGAGACGTCCATCAATCGATGTACGCAGACCTAGTGTACAGGACTTGGAAGATTTGATAAACAAGCCTTCAACGCCACTACGTGATGTAGGAGATGGCGGACCTCCCTCTATTATTGACGTTCAGGAGTCCTACTCGGTGGTCGAAGGTATGTCCCTCATCTCTTCTCTTGTCTTCCCATTACTTTCAATTACACATTACATTTATAGAGTAACCATTTTGTACAGTTTCAGAAGAGATAAGAACTTTTATTGTAATCATAAGCTCAGTTAACATGTCAATTTCCCCCAAAATCACCTTTAAGGTGGGATCTGTGCGAGTTATGTTAAAAGGGGAGTGGTTCGTTTAGATAAAGATTGCCAGTGTGTTCAAGAAGGGATTAAGTCATTTTCTATTTAGATATGCCATCATAAAATTAGTATGATATTCCAGTTTGGTTATTATATATTGAATTACTATATACATTACTATATACAGAAACAAGAAAAAAGTAACGAATTGCACATAAACTTAAGTGATTAACAAATATGTATATGTTATATTTATGTTCGTTTGCCTCTGTTATTTTTTCGTGCATTTTTGTATAAATGTAGACTCAACGGCTTACCTTACGGTTGGTGTTGAGGGAAATCCAGCACCAACATTTAAATTCTACAAGGGTGTCAGTGAGATTCTTGAAGGCGGACGATACAAGTTTCTTACGGATGGCCAAACGAATACTATTACTCTGTGTATGCGTAAGTGCAAGCCAAATGATGAAAGCAAATATAAAGTGGTCGTGTCTAATATTCACGGCGAGGACTCAGCCGAAATGCAGTTATATGTCTCCGATTCGAGTGGCATGGATTTCCGTGCGATGCTCAAAAAACGACGTTATCAAAAATGGGACAAAGAAGAACAAGACCCCAATTGGGGTGATCTTAAAGAAACTGAAAAACCATTGCCCGCTTTGAAGAAAGTCGAAAGGGTAAGAATGAAGCGTAGTGGAACTATGTTTATATATTGCCATTTTCTTTAAATCAAAGTATTATATATATATATATATATATATATATATATATATATATATATATATATATATATATATAATATATATATTTAAACTAGTACAACGCTAACAATTCCATAAAAAGTGGTCTGCAACTTCAACTTTATACTTGTGAAAATTTCTAAAAGGGTTTTCATATCACTTTATTGACTACTAAACGGTATATATATATATATTTCTTATGTATATATATATTTCTTATGTTACCTTAAAAGCAATTTGTGTAGATTGTTAGCTTAAAATAGTTTAGAGCTATTAAGTGCTAAAGTTTTACTAACTTCCAACTAAATTGCTCTTAATATGGCATTAATTTAAATATCTGGCTACGAGTTAGGTGGGAACAATAAAAAAAAAATACATTTTTCCGCTATTAAGCAAGTTCAAGTATTCAATATTTTGATTCATTACGACAACATGTTCATTATGTGTATAATGCAATTTAGGCGCCATCATTACGTAGACCATCCCTTGCTGAGTTGATCCCCGATTGGCCGACGTTGCATCCGTTTCGACGTGAAGAGGTGCGCACGTTAAGTTTCGATATAATTTATATCTTTGTTTCTAATTATAACCAAGAATATATTGAATATTTATGAATTTTTCAGCGAAGGGAATCTTCCTTTCTTTTGTGTTTTTTTCATCCTTTTGAGATTTTTATATAAATATATATTTTTTGCAATGACTCCTGAGATAAAATTGCTTGAAAAGCAAGTTATATTTGTTTAAGATATGGATCTTAACAGTAAATATTTTAATAACTGTGAATAAAAATTGATTTCTCTTTATTATATCTTATTGATTTTGAATTTTGATTTATTGTAATTTTACATATATCATTAAAATAACAAAGAATTTCTGTTTAAAAAGACAATAGTTCGTTTAATTTCAACTTGAAATTAAACGTCCGACTCGTCTGAGTCCATAGATGGTGCTTATTTATTATAGATAATGGCATGATATTTTCTCGTAAAATTTGAAGTGCTTTATACATATGTGTATATACTATATAATGTTATAGTTTATTTCTTATATATGGTTTTACTAAATGTCAGTCCGATGTATTAATGTTTTAAATGTATTTTGTTAAGTGAATATGAGCGTGGGCGTTATTTTGCTGACTAACCGTTAACATTTTTTAATATTTTTAATGTTTCTGTGACCATATGCTGACATGTTTTGAAGCTTAAAAGATAGGTATGCATACTAAAGCTACAGAGTTTTGCGATTTATTGATTTTTGATTAATCAATTTTACTATCAATCTTAATTAAGGCTGCAAACTGTTTTTACTTAAAGTCAAACTTTTAAAAAATATTTATAAAACTATTACAATAAATATTAAATAAATTATGAAATAATTAAATGTAATGGGCTATATAAATTAAAAGTTTACAAGGGTTTTGAATAATTTTTGCTTAAAAGGCATTTGGTTTCATAAATTTATAAAATATATAAAAATCTACAAAAATCCGTATTCCGTTTCAAAATAACAGAAATATCATAGAAATCAATTACCAATTTAAAGATGCTGTTTCGAAAACACAAACATTTCGGACATTATTCCAAATACTTTCATATCTTCAAAATGTTCTAATGAATCATTTTCTAATTTGTACTCAGCTCATAAGAAAGTTAAAAAAAAAAAAAAATAAATTAAACAGTCGCTGGAGCGGGACTTAGCCGCATAACACAAACTATTGTATTTGCAGTCCGCCACTCAACTTATTCAATTACCGAACACTTAAGCCCTAGTCGACACAATTTCGATGTTTATTTGTCGATCGAACCAAGTTTTTATTTTGGCTCTGCGCTACAACTAGTGGCCTTAGATCCCTGATATTGTCTCTGCAATCCAAGTATTCATACAGATGGATATACCGACATGCTAATCGACTCGGCTTATGATAATGATTCGGAATTAATATACTTTTTCGAGTCGCAGATGACTTGTTCTGCCTGTACACTCCTTTCGATAAAAGCCATAGAATTAAAAATTCTTTATATTATTGTTAAAAAAATTAGCCAACATACTTTAAAATTACGAATATATAACTTTTTAAAATAAAAGGTTTGCAGCCTTTTAATTATAGCAGTTATCGAGCTATCTAATAACATGTAAAATAAGAAAATAACAAAATAATTTAAAAATACATACATAAATTTGCATATACCATATATGTAGACTATGTATTATGAATGAATTATTGTCTATCAAATTTATGATTATTTGCCGTCTTTACCCATTTTTGACAACGTGACCTTATATATACATATATATATATATATTGTGTATATGTATATACATATAAATCAATGATAAATGAGCACAGAAAGTGGAGTCATTTCTCAGTCCACTTATCGACCAATTTGCTAAGGAGGGAAAGGATAAAAAAGTTGTATTTGAGGCACGATTCAGCAAGCCCAATTGTAAACCTAAGTGGCTATTTCGAAAAGATGTAAGTAAAACAAATATATTTACAGAAAATACTATTGAACGTATACTAAAAACTCCATTTGGTTGGATTCATAGGAGGTTTTCACTGGCAGCAAGTTTAAGTTTAAGCAGGAAAATGACACTTATCAACTAATAATTACGACGCCTAAGGTTGAGGATACGGGCAAATATACCATTGAAATTGGTGGTGTTTCAAGCACTGCATTCCTTAATGTTGAGGAGGCAGATCCAACTTATACGTTTACAAAACCACTTAAAAAGAAATTGGAAGGTTTTACTAGACATGAGACTACCCTTGAATGCTCTGTAAGCAGTAGTATGGCAAATGTTCACTGGTATAAAGATAATACAAAGATTGAATCGGATGATCCCCGTTTCTTGATCTCAAAAGATATCAATGGAAATTTAAAGCTTATTATCAAAGAGTCAGTTCTCGAAGATTCGGGTCAATACCGTTGCCAATTGGATAAGCAACCAGATAAAACAGAATGTGCTCTTAAGGTGGTCGAATATCCTTATAAGTTTGTAAAAGTTCTTAAGTCACAGCAATGCATTGAAAAGGACACCATCACGCTTGCATGCGAGATCGATGACGCTCAAGGCGATGTCCAATGGTTTCGCAATGATGAAGAAATCAAGCCCGACAAGCGTATTCAGGTCATTAAGGAAGGCCGTAAACGAAAACTTGTTATAAAGGACTGCAAGGTTACTGATGCTGGACAATTCAAATGCACAACAAATGCCGATAAAACGGACGCAGAGCTAATCATAAACTGTAATAAACAAAATTAAAAGAACTAAAATTATTTGCAACTAAATATTTTTTCATTATTTTAAGATCAAAATCGTTTTAACAAAAAACTTAAGGACACCGATGCAGTGGAGCGTGAGAAACTAGTATTGGATATTGAATTACAGGATCAAACAGCTCCTTGTGAATGGAAATTCAATGGAGAACCAATTGTGCCATCTGATAGAGTTGAAATAAAAAATCTTGGTGGTGGCAAGCATCAGTTAGTTTTTAATAGCCTCGAATTATCAGATATGGGAGAAATCACCTGCGAATCAGGTCAACTCAACTCAACATGTAAGCTTTCTGTTCGTAAAGGTGAGAGCCGACCCAACATTGACTGCCCCGACGATTTTGCTGGTCCAATAAGTGCACCAGTTATTATAGAAGTGCCATATAAAGGTAATTAGCAAAATATACTAACATTTAATACCATATTGTATACCATTCGACTATTGAAACTAATAAATACAACTTACGAAAGCTAAGTAGACTGTGCCAGAGAATTCTTAACATAAACACAAGCACACGCGATTAAAAACTTAAGCGCCAATAGCAAGGTCGATTAAGTCATGTGCGAATGACTTTTGTCTGTATACGAATGGGTGTTGAATACAAAACATATTTAAATGAACGAATTCCATAGCGCTGAGGAGCGTCCAACGCGCTCTGTTGCAAATAATAAATATATCGAAATATTATTTAGTTTCAACCGTAAAATATTAATATATTAAATATTTTGCTTTCCATTTTATATTTTCAAGTAAGCGGTACTAGACAAACGGCAGTTGAGGCCAAATTAATCAAGGACGGAAAACCTTTACCCGTCAAAGATGTGGAAGTAGCAGTAACTGATGACAAGGTTACTTTTAAGCTGAAGAAACCATCCCGAGAGTTGTCGGGTCCTTATCAAATAAAGATATGTAATGGGCAAGGTGAAGATACTAAGGATGTGACCATCATTTGTCAGGACGTTCCACTGCCCCCTCAAGATGTAGATGTTATAAATGTTTTTCAAACATCGTGTGATGTTAGCTTTAAACCTACATCAGATGATGGTGGAAGTCCGATAATAAAATATGTTATTGAGCGTCAGGACTTAAGCAAAAAGCAAGGCTGGGATCCTGTCGCTGAGGTTCTGCCAGACGAGCCCTTACTAAAAAAGATTGAAGACTTGGTTCCAAAGAAACAATACAGATTCCGTATTCGTGCTGTCAATAAAATAGGTCCTTCTGATCCGACTACTTTTAAGAACTCAGTACTTGCCAAAGATCCATGGGATGAGCCGGGTAAACCTACTAATGTTGACCTAACTGATTGGGATAAGGATCATGCTGATCTTAAATGGGACGCGCCTGAGTCCGATGGTGGTGATCCAATAACGGCTTACATTGTAGAGTATAAAGATAAATTCTCAACCGATTGGGTGCCTGGAAAAGAAGTGCAGGGAGATGCAAGGACTGCAACTGTTGATAATCTAAAAGAAGGCCAACAGTACGAATTTCGAGTCCGTGCTGTTAATCGTGCTGGACCTGGCGAACCAAGCGATAAGACCAAGTCTATTATTGCTAAATGCCGTTTTGTGAAGCCATTTATTATTGGAGATGGCCTTAAGAATGTTACTGTTAAAAAGGGACAAACTGTACGTTTTGACATAAAATATGATGGCGAACCTGAACCAACAGCCAACTGGCTTAAAGGCTCTGAATCGCTTAAATTCGACAATCAACGCATTTGTCTAGAACAGCTCGAGCGTAACTCCTCAATTACTATTAAAAAGGCTGTTCGTAAAGATACAGGAAAATATAAATTAGTTCTTGAAAATAGTTCTGGTACCATAGAATCAGAAGCTCAGGTTATAGTTCTCGATCGACCATTACCACCGGGTGGGCCCTTTGAGCCTGATGAGGTTCGTGCCCATCGCATAAAAATGCAATGGAAACGTCCCCCTGATGACGGCGGGTGTGAAATCACCGGGTACGCCTTAGAACGTATGGATGAAGAGACTGGTCGCTGGATACCTGCCGGTGAAGTGGGACCCAATGAAACATCGTTTGATTTTAAGGGTCTAACTCCTAATAAAAAGTACAAATTCCGTGTCAAGGCAATAAATAAAGAAGGCGAATCAGAACCATTGGAAACTACTGATGCTATAGTTGCCAAAAATCCGTATGATCCACCCAGTCCACCAAGTCAGCCAATTATTGATGATTATGATAATAAAAGTGTCACGCTTAAATGGAAAAAACCTCCATCAGATGGTGGACGCCCTATTACTCATTATGTTATCGAATTAAAGGATAAATTCTCACCGAGTTGGACTGAAGTAGCAAAGACAGAAGACCCCGCCCCCGAATGCAAAGTTGGGGGCCTCAAAGAAAAAATGATCTATCAATTTCGCGTGCGGGCCGTCAATAAAGCAGGTCCCTCTGAACCTTCACAACCTACTGACAATCATCTTTGCAAGCATAAAAACCGTAAGTATTTAAAAGTTTTCTTTCACTCAATTGTAAATTAAATTTAATTTGCTTTGGCTTAACATACCCACAAGATATAAATTTTAGTGCTGTACAAATTAAATATTAAAACCCCACTATTAAGTCCGTCGGTGTGATGCAGACAATCTTTATTCTTGTTTTCTACGATCACAAAGGACCAATTTTTTTGGTTAACTAACTGCATTACCGTAAGTTGTTCATTTCACAGCATACCGTATCAGCTTTACGTTTACCAACGCTTTATAACGTACGTACGCAAAGGCTTTCAGCTTGTGATAAAAAAAATCTTTAATCCTTAATAATCACTGACTGTCTTTATATATTTCGTTAGTTAAACCACAAATCGATAGATCAACATTTAAGCGAATAACTATCAAGAGTGGACGTACCCATAAATGGTCAGTAGATGTATCGGGAGAACCGATACCCACACTTCATTGGAGCTGGCGTGATGATATCCCACTAACAACTGGTGACCGTATTAGTATTGACAACATAGACTACCACACAGACTTTGTGATAAGTAATGTAAAACGCAGGGATAGTGGGTTTTATACCTTAAAGGCCGAGAACCGCAACGGAGTAGATTGTGAAACGGTAGAGCTAGTCGTTTTGGGTAAACCAAGTTCACCCAAAGGTCCACTTGCAGTAAGTGATGTTACCGCAACCGGATGTAAACTTCAATGGAAAAAACCAGAAGATGATGGTGGTGTACCTATTAAAGAGTATGTTGTTGAGAAAATGGACACGGCAACAGGTAAATGGGTTCGAGTTGGGCGATCATCTGGAGAAAAGGAACCACCAAGTTTTGATGTTACTGGATTGAATCCTGGATCTGAATATATGTTCCGTGTTTCGGCTGTAAATGATGAAGGCGAATCCGAGCCACTTACGACACTTGTTGGTATTATTGCTAAGGATCCATTCGACGAACCTAATAAGCCAGGTACTCCCGAGGTGACTGACTACGACAATCAAAGTGTGAGTTTAAAATGGACTCCACCTAATAATGATGGAGGCGCCCCGATTCAGAAATATATTATTGAGAAGAAAGATAAGAATAGGCCCGAATGGGAAAAAGCGTTAGAGATACCCGGTGATCAACTGGAAGCAACTGTTCCTGGTCTTCAAGAATATGGCGAGTATCAGTTTCGTGTTGTTGCTGTTAACAAGGCTGGATTATCTCCGCCATCGGATGCCAGTCTTTCTCAGATCGTCAAGTACAAAAAATGTAAGTATTGTTTATACCTTGTGAAGTACATATATAAAACAAGTAAAAACGGATACAGTCAAGTGTTAACTGTATAAGACCATGGATTTTTGAAGATCATGAAAAAAATCATGCGTTTTTCAAAGAAAAAAAAAAAACATATAATTTTCAGTTAGACCTTTTGAGATTTGAACCAACGACCCCATTAAATCATTAGTTTCGCAGTCCGCAGCTTAACCACGGACGCACTTACGCGCTGGTTGTCACATATGTAACATATCTGAGACACACACCAAATGATAATTGACATGCATCAAAATTCAAACAGTTGGAAAAAAACACTGCTTGGAAAAAACACTGCTTGTTTGCTTGCAGTGGGCGCAGTGTAAATATATAGTAAACGTTGAATAAATTTTATATTTACTATCCGATCGGAACTAAATTTTTAGCGATCGTTTGGGTGGTGTAGTTATCATATACACCAAAACTGAATACTGTAGCTTAATTATTGCGCTTGCTATTCGATTTATCGATTTGTGCGGGCGGAAGTAGGCGTAGCTTAAATTTTAAAAAGAATTTAACAGCGTATGACCCACATGAGTTTTGTCACCGAATTTAGTGGCTCAGGATCAGTATTTCAGTTACAAACACGAAATTTGGCATGGTGGTTCCTCTATACCATATGCCGATCAAGTTTTCTTCAAATTTAAGATGCCACGCCCACCGCCCACGCAAATCAGTAATTTACGAAGATTAAGGAAAGTTTTAAGATTACAGCTTTCTGGCAAAGATGCTGATAGTATGCACCTAATCCGCAAATTACACTCGCATCGGACAATCGGACAGAAGTTATTAAAGAAAACGTTATCCATAGTTTCGCTGCCCGAGTCATTGCAGCTTATCGTCACGCATCGTTTTAGTCTTTGTGGGTGTGTCTGTACGTGTGTGTGAGAGCGAGTTAGTGGTATTTGGTGCAACTACAAAGTTGGTCGAATAGTATCTTACGGTCAGGCGCGCTCGACTCTAGCTTTCCTCACTTGTTATACCATTCGACCATCGAAAATTGTCAAAAATGGTATACTGAGTTTGCGCAAAAGTATGTAACAGGCAGAAGGAGACGTGGCAGACCCCAATAATATATTCTGGCTCAGGATCAACAGCCGAGTCGATTGATCCAAGTCCGTTTGTCCGTCTGTCTGTCTGTTTGTCTGTTTGTCTGTTTGTCTGTTTGTCTGTTTGTCTGTTTGTCTGTTTGTCTGTTTGTCTGTCTGTCTGTCTGTCTGTCTGTCTGTCTGTCTGTCTGTCTGTCTGTCTGTCTGTCTGTCTGTCTGTCTGTCTGTCTGTCTGTCTGTCTGTCTGTCTGTCTGTCTGTCTGTCTGTCTGTCTGTCTGTCTGTCTGTCTGTCTGTCTGACTGTCTGTCTGTCTGTCTGACTGTATGTCTGTATGAACGTCGAGATCTCAGCTATTACAAAAGCTAGAGACACCAAATTTGACATGATGGTTCCTGTATAGCATACGCAGATCAAATTCTTTCAAATTTGGAGTGCCACGAATATTAAGAAAAGTTTTTAGGTTACAGATTTCTGCTTAAGAGCACGTAAAGATGCTAATAATATACACCCATTCCCAAAATTACAATCCGATCGGGCAATAAATACAGAAGTTATTAAAGAAAACGTTTTTAATAGTTCCGTTACCCGCGTCATTACAGCATATCAACTGCATCGTTTTAGCCTTTGTGTGTGTGTCTGTATGTGTGTGTGAGTGCGAGTTAGTACTAGTTAGTGCAACTACGAAGTTGGTCGAATGGTATCTTACGGTCGGGCGCGCTCGTCTGTAGCTTTCCTTACTTGATTTAAATAAGCTTGTCTATCCCTGTTATAAGTTCACATGTATATTTAAACTTGGAGAATCTGATACTGCTTCGTCTTCGTTTTATATACATTTAAATAAAATGTAGTTGTCTTTTAGGGTCGACTATTTAAGATTTTTATGTTTCGGTATTTCAGTGAAGCCACGAATTGACAGGACTAATTTGAAGCCACTTTTGATCCGCGCTGGAAAGCCTATTAAATACGACGTTAACGTACGTGGTGAACCAGTTCCTATGATAATATGGTATCAGAACGATACAGAACTTAAAGTCGAAACGTTGCCAAGCAATGTAGAAATTAAAAATGTTCCACACAACACAAAAATATCAATAATTGATACACTACGAAAACATACGGGTGTTTATAAAATTCGAGCCGTGAACGAGCATGGTGAAGATGAAGCAACTGTAGAGGTTAATGTTTTAGCGCCACCTGGTAAACCGAAGGGTCCTCTTGCTGTAAAAGATATAACGAAGGATACCTGTAAATTAATGTGGAAAAAACCAGATGACGATGGAGGTAAACCTATAACGGCATATCAGGTTGAAAAATTCGATAAAAAGCAAGGGCGCTGGATACCTGTCGGTCGCACGTCTGGCAACGATACCGAGTTTGATGTTAAAGGTCTTCAGGAGGGCCACGAGTATCAGTTCCGTGTAAAAGCTATAAACGAGGAGGGAGAATCTGAGCCGTTGGAGACGGATGGCAGCATAATAGCCAAAAATCCGTACGATGCTGCCAGTAAGCCTGGTACGCCCATAATAGATGATTACAATGAGCATATGGTTAAACTTAAATGGGAGCCACCCAAAGATAATGGTGGAGCCCCAATAACTAGTTATATTGTGGAGAAAAAGGATAAATTCTCTCCTATTTGGGATGAAGTACTCCAAACAAATGTGAGTACCTTTTATATTATTGGTAGGTAAGTAAGTAGAGTTTTCGTTGGAAATTACTCAATAAGCACAGTCTTTAATGTCCTCTTGAGGGTACCTGTTAACAAAAAGTGCAATGCATTAGTATCGATATTTATCGTTACAAAAAAAAAAAAAAAAATCAATTTTTGTTATAGAAAAATGCATAATGAATTACACTTAAATGTCCTTTTACTCTGTGCAAAATTTGTTTTGGGTATATTCGGACGCGATTTAAATAAAAGTCAAGTTTAATAGGGGTTAATCAAACACTGATTTGCATTTAAGTTAAATACGGCACTAATTTTTTTGTTGAATTAAAAGCACTTTAGATTTATTTTCTTTAATAATACACTTTATATTATTTTATTACCCTTGGACCATTTAAAACGACTTATACTGTGTATACTAACTTTGTGTAAATATATATACCAAGCATGGGGAAGTGTAACAGACCCCAAAAAAATATTGATTCTACAGATTATAGTTCTCTACGGATTATAGTTCTCCGAATCGAACAATTTGTGACGATCAGTCTGTCTGCTTATTTTAAAATTTGAATGCCACCCCACCGCCTTCGCAAATAAAAAATGTTGTAAAAGTTTAATCTTCAATGAACACGCATTTCGATTGGACCATAAACATAAAACTTATTAAAGCAAACGTTTTCCAGTCGGCGCAGCGCAGTGAAATGCATCGAATAGTTGACGGGACTGTTGCTATGTTTGTAACAATAGCTTTCTTTACTCGTTTCATAATATAACCCCACAAAAAGCAAGTAACAGGCAGCGCTTTACTTGAATAACTTCTGTGTTTGCTGTCCGATGAGATGCAATTGAAGGATAGGTTCAAATCGTCGTCGAATGAGCGTATTTCAAATAGAATATATGATTAACTCTACCGGTGGAAATAAATTATGAACTACCATTAAATTATATGCATTTTTTAATGAAAATTAAATTTTTTCTTAGACACCAACACCTGAAGCAATTGTTGACGGTTTAACTGAAGGAAATGTGTATCAATTCCGAATTCGAGCAATAAACAAAGCTGGTCCTAGTGACCCAAGCGATGCAACGGAACCGCATTTAGCGAAGGCTAAAAATCGTAAGAGCTAAACCATATTATTAAATGTCAAATTGCTTACAATGCACAAATTAACATTATTGCTTTTTAATTCTTTATAGAAATACTTGTGTATGTGTTAAGCCAAATGAACCTATGGTGTACATTGAATACTAACTTTAGTTTCGTTACATTTAATACACATCGACCATTATACTAAGTGTGTACAAATGTACATATGTAACATGCATATAAGATATAAAAGTACGTACGACCACTAGGCGAGTTCTCCTGTCTGTCCATTTCTCCCGCTGTCCGACCGTCCGGCTGTCTTTTTGAATACACGTTTCCCAGCTCTTATAAAAGCTAGAAAATTCAGTATAAAGATTTATATATATTACTTTAAATTTTAAATGCCACGCCCACCGTAACAGGCAAAAAAAGTCGGGTGATTTTAAGTTTGAATCCGTAATTGTTGATTACTAATTACGAGGGTCGTTTGATAAGTCCGTGACTTTTTGAATAAAATATATTTTTTTCGTCAAAGAAGCGTTTTATTTCTCAACATAATCTCCTTTTAGCTCTATACATTTAGTCCAGCGTTTTTCCAATTTTTTTATTCCTTCCAAATAATAGGTTTTCTCAAGGCCCTCAAAATAGTCGTTTGTTTCTGTGATGACCTCTTCATTTGACCCGAATCTCTTACCGCCGAGCCATTTCTTCATGTTTGGAAACAAAAAATAGTCACAGGGGGCTAAATCTGGAGAATATGCTGGATGGGGTAGCAGTTCGTAGCCCAATTTATGAAATTTTGCCATGCTGACTACACACGTGTGCACCCGTGCATTGTCCTGATGGAACAGCACTTTTTTTTCGCCAAATGCGGTCGTTTCTGCTTCAAATCAATATCGAATCTGTCCAAAAGCTCTGAATAATATTCGCCGGTGATCGTTTTACCCTTTTCAAGGTAATCGATGTGAATGATACCTTGTGCATCCCAAAAAACTGTGGCCATGACCTTGTTGGCCGACAGACCCACCTTGGCCTTCTTTGGTGCACGTTCACCCGGAGAAACCCACTGTCTTGATTGTTCTTTGGTCTCTGGTGTGGTGTGGTGGATCCATGTTTCGTCTACGGTAACGAAACGGCGCAAAAATTCGTTTGGATTGCGGTTGAACATCGCCAAACACTCCTTTGAAATGGTCACACGGTTGCGCTTATGGTCGTGTGTGAGCAATCGCGGCACCCATCGCGCGGAAAGCTTTTTCATGTCCAAATATTCATGTAAAATGTGATGTACCCGTTCAGTTGAGATGCCTACAGCCTCAGCTACCTCACGCACTTTCATTCTCCGATCATCCAATATCATTCCATGGATTTTGTCGACGATTTCTGGCATGACGACCTCTTTTGGGCGACCTGAACGTTCGGCATCACTTGTACTGGTACGACCACAACGGAACTCAGTAAACCATTTCTTAACCATTGAAATTGATGGTGCAGAGTCCCCATAATATTTATCAAGTCTTTCCTTGGTTTCGGTGATGGATTTTTTACGCAAAATATAATGCTTAATTAGCACACGAAATTCACTTTTTTCCATTTTCGTTAAAATTCACGAGATCGTCTGCTTTCAATGCCTATAAAACGCAAACCAAAAAACGCAGCTTTCTCAAAATTTTACAGTCAGCTGTTAATCGATAACTGCTGACAGGAGCAGTGTTGTATTTAGAGCAGGTGCGCGGCAAATACAAAAAGTCACGGTCTTATCAAACGACCCTCGTATTAATTTATTTACCTATAGACCCTATATTTTATAGAAAACCTTGAGTGCCCCACAAAGGGATTTTGCAAATTTGATTTATAAGCAATGCATTCAATTGTTTGCAATGGGATATACATACCGTAGTTACCTATTCTCCAAGTTTCAATTTGAATTGGCAATTTCGATGCTTGGAGTCAATGTTTTTCCGTATTCCGACCTTAATATGTGCATAGGAGTATCGATAGTGATGTAACGGGTTTGCAATGAACTTTTGAAAATGGCCGAAGGGTATCCTAATGTCGGACGTCTCGACTGTTACTATTTTTACTTGTTTTATTTTGTTTTAATATTATACCTTTTAAAACTCTTTTAGTAAAACCATTAATAAATCGAGAAAAAATGAAGTCAATCAAGGTGCGGGCTGGACAAACAGTTAAATTTGATGTGGATGTTAAAGGTGAGCCGGCACCCACACTCACCTGGCTCTTCAAAGAAAAACAAATATCACCAAGTGCTCAGACACGTTTGGTGAATGAGGATTATAATACTAAGCTAACTTTGTTGGACACATCACGAAAGGAATCCGGTGTTTATAAGCTAAAAGCAGAAAATGTTAATGGTGTGGATGAAGCTGAAGTAGAAGTCATTATATTAGATAAGCCAAGCAAACCTGAAGGCCCACTAGAGGTTTCAGATATTCACAAAGAAGGTTGTAAGCTTAGTTGGAAAAAACCAAAAGACGATGGTGGTGTTCCCATTGTGGGATACGTTGTCGAAAAAATGGATACAGCTACGGGTAAATGGGTACCAGCCGGATCGGTTGATCCTGAGAAAACTGAACTTGAGGTTAAAGGGCTTGATCCTAATCATCGCTATCAATTTCGAGTTAAAGCTGTTAACGAAGAAGGCGACTCGGAACCACTGGAAACTGAATCCGCGATTACAGCCAAAAATCCATTTGATGTATCAGCTCCCCCCGGACTGCCAGAACTTGAAGATTGGGATGAACACCATGTTAAATTGAAATGGGAACCCCCAATTCGTGACGGAGGCGCTCCCATTACAAATTATATTATTGAGGTAATGGATAAAGATTCTGGCGAATTTGTCAAGGCCGCTGAGAGCGATGGACCGATTTGTAAGGGGCTGGTTAAAAAACTCGAGGAAGGCCAACAGTATAAGTTCCGAGTACGTGCTGTTAACAAAGCGGGTCCATCTGAACCGTCAGAGCAAACCAATTGGCATACAGCGAAACCTCGTTACCGTAAGTAATTGCCTAAAGCAATCACAGAAATGTATTTGATAAACAGCAACTTGCCTTATTTTCCTATCTCTATCAAAACTCTTTTTGTTTTTGCTTTTCTCAATGATTATACCCGCTTCTTATTCAATAGAAATGTATTTTAATATTGTGAAAATCATACCATACCTATTTATTTATTTTCCTTATTAGTGGCAACCGCTGAGTCGATATATTCATGTTTATATGTGGGTATATTTATCCGCCTTAATGATAATCAAGATCTCAGAGAATAATATAAAATAAGGCAATATGTCACATTTTCAAGCAATTCAGCGATTTGATGGCTAAAACATGACTGATTTTACAAGAGCCAGAGCGCCTGACTTTAACATACAATTGTAGATAATTGTAGTTAGTATTCCCTTTTTTGACCATTCTCAATTATCGATGAGTATAATAGATTTGTCATTCATAAAAAGACTAATTAGGCAACACTGATATTTGACCAGATAATAAGCAGAAATATAAACACAGTATAGTAATAGGAATGGTATAATTTCTTCAATGCTTAAAAGGTCAAGCGATTTAATTTAAAGTAATTTGGCTTAATCAAAAATTGGAAACCTATCCCTATAATCAAACTTCAGATTTGATGATAAACGCTTTATTTTCGTAATAATTTTGTATTATATTTAATATATAATCATAACCACTGTATTCCATTCTTGACGCCAATAGCATATTTTATTTCTTATATCTTTAACAGTAAAACCGTATATAGATCGAACAAACCTTATTCCTGTAATTGCGAAGACAGGTCTGTCAATAAGCCTTGACATTAATGTTAAAGGTGAACCAGCTCCAAAAGTGGAGTGGTTTTTTAATGGATCAGCAGTAATCAGCGAAGAAGGAGGCATTCAAATCGATAATGTCGATTATAATACAAAATTTTTTGTTATGCGTGCCAGACGGGCGCAAAGTGGAAAATATACTATAAAGGCCAGTAACGAAGTAGGGGAGGATGAGGCAAATTTGGACGTAACAGTTTTGGGGAAACCAAGTAAACCGAAGGGTCCACTACAGGTTAACGATGTCACCAAGCACAGTTGTAAGCTGAAGTGGGAAAAACCTGAAGACGACGGCGGTGCACCCATAGATTATTATGAAATTGAAAAGCTGGATCCGCACACAGGACAGTGGCTTCCTTGCGGCAAAAGTGCGGAGCCGGAGGCTAAAGTAATTGGCCTGCACGAAGGTAAACCGTATAAATTTCGTGTGCGTGCTGTCAATAAGGAAGGTGAATCAGACGATCTTGAAACAGACAAGCCAATTATTGCTAAAAATCCATTTGATGAACCGGATAAGCCCGGAAGACCGGAGCCAACCAATTGGGATAAAGATTTTGTTGATTTAGCCTGGGATGCCCCCAAGAGCGATGGTGGAGCACCAATACAAAAATATGTCATCCAAATGCGTGACAAATCCGGAAGGGCTTGGGTTGATGCTGCTACTGTACCAGGTGATAAAACAAAAGGAACCGTGAGCGGCGTTGAAGAGGGACACGAGTACGAGTTTCGTGTTGTAGCCATAAATAAGGCAGGACCCAGTGAACCGAGTGATGTATCCAAATCTGTGGTTGCTAAGCCTCGTTTCTTAAAACCACATATAGATCGTAAAAATTTGCAAAAGAAAATTATGCGCAGCGGCCAAATGCTGCATATGGAAGCAACTGTTAAAGCGGAACCACCAGCCAATATTAAGTGGACTTTTAATGGGAAAGAAATTAAAATAAGTGACAAAATTAAAATTGAAAATGAGGATTATAAGACGACATTTATAATGCCAAAAGTCCGAAGGGCTGATAAAGGTACATATGTTGTGACAGCCAAAAATGATTCTGGCACGGACACCGTGGAAGTCGAACTGGAGGTATTATGTAAACCAAGCAAGCCAAAGGGCCCGCTTACTGTTTCGGATGTTAAAGCGGAAAGTGTACATTTAAAATGGGATAAGCCCGACGATGATGGGGGTGAACCTATCGAACATTACATTGTTGAACGTATGGATACTGAAACAGGCCGCTGGGTGCCAGTGTTAACCACCAAAACACCAGAAGCGGATGTGAGTGGGCTGACCGAAGGCAAAGAATATCTTTTTCGTGTAAAAGCTGTTAACAGTGAAGGAGAGTCCGAGCCTTTGACCACAGATACGCCAATCACCGCAAAGAATCCATATGATGCTGCGGATACACCAGGTAAACCACAAATTACAGACTGGTCTGCAAATCATGCTGATCTCAAGTGGCGGCCACCAGAAGACGATGGTGGTGCACCAATTACCGGTTATATTATCGAGAAAAAAGATAACAAATCAAATAAATGGCAAAAGATTTTGGAAACAAATATACCTGATTGTAAAGTACGCATTCACGACCTAGCCGAAGGCTCTAAATATCAATTCCGTGTTAAGGCTGTCAATATAGCCGGTCACAGCAAACCATCGGAGCCATCAGATCAAATGACAGCTAAGGATCGGTTTAGCCCACCCAAAATTGATAGAACAAACATAAAAGATATTACAGTAAAAGCTGGTCAGCATATTCGTTATGATATCAAAGTCTCCGGTGAACCGCCGGCAACTAAGACTTGGTTCCAAAACAAAAGACGAGTTGAAGATGATCATTGTAATATTGAAATAGAGCCGTATCGCACGAAGTTAACTGTACCATTTGCCAAACGTTTACATACCGGCACATACACAATAAAAGCCGAAAATGAATCCGGGCATGACGAAGCTTCGTTTGATGTAATCGTTCTTGATAAGCCGTCATCACCAGAGGGTCCTTTACGAGTCACTGATGTACACAAAGAGGGCTGTAAGTTGAAATGGAATCCCCCGTTGGACGATGGCGGCCTGCCGATTGAGCATTATGTTGTTGAAAAACTGGATGTGAACACTGGTCGCTGGTTGCCGTCTGGTCGCTTTAAAGAGCCATTTGCTGAGCTTAATAATCTTGAACCCGGAAATGAATATAAATTCCGGGTGCTGGCTGTTAATACGGAAGGGGATTCAGAACCATTGACAGGTGAACATACTATAATTGCCAAAAATCCATTTGATGAACCTGGCAAACCTGGCGCCCCGGAACCTGTCGATTGGGACAAGGATCGAGTGGATTTGGTGTGGCGACCGCCTCACAATGACGGTGGCTCCCCTATTACAGGATATGTAATTGAAAAACGTGAAAAAGGCACTGATAAATGGTTTAAAGGAACAGAAGTTTCTGTGTCCCCATCAGTCGATGAGTGTAAAGCTTCGGTTCAAAACTTGGACGAAAACTGTGAATATGAGTTCCGCGTTCGAGCAATCAATGCAGCTGGTCCTGGTGAACCATCTGATGCTAGTAAATCAGTAACCACCAAACCACGAAAACGTAAGTACCTTTAACTGGGAAAAACTCAGCATTCCGATCATTTTACTTTCTTGTAATTTATAAAAACATTGCTAGTCACATTTTGTTGTTTATTGACATTTCTGAGTGTAGGTTAAGCTTATTGTTTTCAGGTTTCTTGTCCATGAGCGTAAATCTCCAAACTTGAGTTAAATCAGTGTTAAGTACAAACCTATACCCAGGAAATAGGCCTAAGATCTGTCAGTATTGACAGACATTGCTATAAATTAAGCCTCAATGCATGAAATCAAATACTTATATTGATAAACAAGTGAGACACAGCCAACCTACTTATATTACTTTGATTAATGTAAGCTTTTGTTAAAATCTTTGCTCAAATTCATTTACACCCTCCGATAGTTTCAAATAGGCAAAACATTTTATAAAAGTTTGTTTATGGCAGAAAAAAGGCGAGCAGACCCAACAAAGTATACACATATATTCATTTTCAGGATCAATAGCCGAATAAATGAACATATTGAATATTGAATATTGTTGGGTCTGTCACGCCTCCTCCTGCCTGTTGCATAAATTTGCACAAAGTTAGTATAATTTTTTTTAATCATTTTATGGTTAAGTGCTGAAAAAACTTATTTACACATTTCTTCAAAAATGTAATGCTTTATTTACAGAGTCTCCTAAAATTGATCGCAGAAATATACGAACCTATAACTTTAAAGCTGGTGAACCCATATTCCTGGATATTAATGTTACTGGAGAGCCAGCTCCTGAAATAAGTTGGAGCCAAAATGGAAAAATTGTGTATCCAACAAGCGAAAGCCGTATAGAAAACGTTCCTTACAATACCAAATATATAAACCGTAATCCTTTAAGGAAAGATACAGGCCTCTATAAAATTGTTGCCCACAATCTATACGGACAAGATCAAGTCGAATTTCAAATTAACATAATAAGTAAGATATTAAAAATCCTAGTTTTTAAATATCGAATAAATATAATGTTGTATATTTAAAGCTAAACCTGGTCAACCAGAAGGACCCTTGGAAGTATCTGATATAAGCAAAGATGGCTGCAAACTTAAATGGAAGAAGCCTAAAGATGACGGTGGGGAGCAAATCGATCATTACTTGATAGAAAAACTTGACCCGGATACTGGTATTTGGTTACCAGTTGGTAAAAGTGATATTCCTGAAGTAAACGTTGATGGATTGATTCCTGGTCATGAGTATAAGTTCCGAGTGAAAGCGGTTAATAAAGAGGGTGAATCTGATCCGCTTGAAACATTGGGTTCAATCATTGCTAAAGACCCATTCAGTAAGTTTTTACTTTTTAATTTATCTTAATTTTCTTGCAATTGTAATACTCCTATTTTGTTTGGCTATGTCAAACTAGTTTTTATACCATTCAACCATTAAAAATGGTCAAAAATGGTATACTAAGTTTGTTCAAATGTATGTAACAGGCAGAAGGAAGCGAGGCAGAGCCCACAATGTATATATTGTATATTCTGACTCAGGATCACTAGCTGCGTCCGTCTGACTGTCCGCCTGTCCGTCTGTCTGTCTGTCCGTTTAAACGTCTAGATCTCAGCTATTACAAAAGCTAGAGACACCAAATTTCACATGAAGGTTCCTGTATACCATAGGTAGATCGAGTTTATTTTCAATTTTTGATGACTCGCCCACCGCCCACGCAAATCACTTATTTACGATATTGGGAGCAGTATTGAAGTTACAGCTTTGGTATGAACATAAATAATTGCAATATAAATCTATTTCCCAAATTGCAATCCAATCGGACGATAAACGCAGAAGTTATCCATATTTCCGTTTTCCGTACTTCCACTGCTTGCGCCTGTGCTGCGCGTCGTGACGTCATCGTTTCAGCCGTAGCGGGTGTAAAGCTATGCCGCATTCACATGTTGATGGCGCTATTCAAAGATAGATATAATTTAAACAATAGGTGGCGGATGAACTTGGGCAGAGTTTTTGATGGAATTAAATGTGTGATAATTTGTTTCGGAACTGGGCGAATGGTATATTACTGTCGGGCGCGCTCGACTGTAGCTTTCTTTACTTGTTTCAATTATCCATCTGCTGAAATCGATTTTTGAAAAAATAAGACGATAGATTTTTATACCCGCTACTCATAGAGTAGAAGGGTATTATAACTTTGTTCAAACCGAAAATGTATGTAAAAGGCAGAAGGAGACACCTCCGACCCCATAAAATATATATATTCTGGCTCAGGATCAACAGCCGAGTCGATATAGCCATGTCCGTCTGTCTGTCCGTGTGAAAATCTAGATCTCAGCTATTATAAGAGCTAGGACTACCAAATTTGGTGACAATGTGTGTTATTATTGCACGCTGATCAAGTTTATTTTGGATTTTGGCCACGCCCCCGTAAATCGAAAAACATTGATTACAAGCGCAATTTTGATGTCATATTGTAAATTTCGGTTTATATGATAACTATAGCCAGCTAGAAGCTTTCTTACTTGTTAATGGTCGAATGGTATAAAAATCAAGAAGGAAAGGCAACCTTCGGCACGCCGAAGGTTTCGTGCCCTTGCAGTTACTCTAAAAGTAAAACAGTTTTTGATTGCTTAAGATAGCAAAAGATTCATCGCGATATTTAAAATACCACCAAAATGCAGTTATTCAATATATCAGTCCGATTTTGATCAAATTTGGACAGGCTTTTAAAGACACACTTCGACATACATCAAAGCGATATCTTGAATAAGTAAGAACGCCTACAGTCAAGTGTTGACTGGCTAAGACCATAGATTTTTGAAGATCACAAAAAAAAACCAGATTGAGAAAACTATTATTGGTAAACGCGTTTTTTAAAGAAAAAAAAAAAAAAACATAATTATCAGTTAGACGCTAAGTAGTCCAAGCAGTTAGAAAAAACACTTCTTGGAATAAACACTGCTTGCTTGTTTGCAGTGGGTGCAGTGCAAATCTATATGAAACGTTGAATAACTTTTATGTTCATTATCCGATCAGAACCAAATTTTTAGAGATCATCTGGCTATCTATAGTTATCATATAAACCGAAAATGAACAATAAGGCATCAAAATTGCGCTTGTAATCAATTTTTTTCAATTTACGGGGGCGGAAGGGGCGTGGCCAAAATCCAAAATAAACATGATTGAGCGTGCAATAATAATACATATTGTCATCAAATGATCTTATAATAGCTGAGATCTAGATTTGAGCCTAATATATATACTTTATGGGGTCGGAGATGTCTCCTTCTGCCTTTTACATACATTTCCGGTTTGAACAAAGTTATAATACCATTCTACTCCATGAGTAACGGGTATAAAAATATGAAAAACCTACCGATAGCATGCAGAGTGTATCCAATATGTATAAAAATGTTGACTTGATTAATTTCTATAAATGTCTATTACTAAATACTTTAGAATAGCAGTTGCTCTTTTAACTTCATGCAGACGGACAGAATAACTGCTTTAAATCTTTTTATTTATACTTTTCAAATTTTCTGGTTATTCAATATTGCACGCACCCGCAAATCGAAAACAAAACTGTAATTTTATTCACTAGGGTAAAGAAATATATATTCTTTTTTGATCTTGTTGATTTTTTTTGGTATTTCTTTTACCAGAGCCTCAGCAATTACGGTTTTGATGTTCTGAGTTTTTCATATATATTAAATGACCATGGTCGTATAGAGTTAAAGCTTAAATTTAGTAAACGTATAAGTGGGTGGTGGCAATGACTGTACCTTTTTTACTCTTTTCAAGTAATATTTTAGAACCCTGTTTACTTTTTATTCTTAGCTGCACCTACAAAGCCGGGGCCACCCGAACCAACAGACTGGACGGCCAACAAAGTAGAACTAGCTTGGCCGGAGCCTGTGAGTGATGGCGGCTCGCCTATTACAGGCTATATTGTTGAGGTCAAGGACAAATATAGCCCACTTTGGGAGAAGGCATTGGAAACAGTCTCACCTACACCAGTTGCGATAGTAAACGGTCTCATTGAGGGCAATGAATACCAGTTCCGCGTTATTGCTATTAATAAGGGTGGCCAATCTGAACCCTCAGAGCCGAGTAAAACATTCATTGCCAAACCTCGATATCAAGCACCAAAGATCGATCGAAGAAATCTTCGTGATATGACGTTGTCTAGAGGTACTGCCCTTAAGCTGGAAGCTACTATTACGGGCGAACCTGCACCGAAAGTAGAATGGAAGTTTTTGAATTATCCATTGCAGCCTGGTAAAAATACAGTAATCGAAACACCAGACTATTACACAAAATTAGTTATACGTCCAACGCAACGCTCTGATTCTGGTGAATACCTGGTTACAGCCACAAATAGTTCCGGTAGAGATAGTGTTCTTATTAACGTCAATATTACGGACAAACCGACGCCACCAAATGGACCACTACAGATATCTGATGTGCACAAAGAAGGTTGCCATCTAAAGTGGAAGAGACCGAATGATGATGGCGGAACGCCAATAGAATATTTTCAAATTGATAAGTTGGACCCTGAGACTGGGTGTTGGCTTCCCTGCGCTCGCTCTGTAGAGCCTCAAGCTGATATTGCAGGTCTTACTGCTGGAAATGAATATAAATTCCGGGTTTTGGCAATAAATGCTGAGGGCGAGTCCGATCCCTTGTTGGGCGAAGATTCAATAATAGCCAAAAATCCTTACGATCAGCCGGGTAAGCCAGAAAATTTACGACCAACAGATTGGGATAAGGACCATATAGATTTATGCTGGACTTGTCCTTTAAATGATGGTGGTTCACCCATAACGGGTTACTTGGTTGAAAAAAAAGATAAGTACGGACAATGGGACAAAGCCCTTGAAGTTCCATCAAATATATGCAAGGCAACTATTCCAGATCTGACCGAAGGTCAAACATATGAATTCCGTGTTAGTGCTATTAATGCTGCCGGACTAGGTGAACCTTCTGACACAACGGCACCTCTTATGGCTAAATCACGTCATCAGCCGCCTGTTATTGATCGCTCCAACCTTATAGAGGTACGTGTTAAAGCCGGACAAACATTTTTGTTTGATTGTAAGGTTTCTGGAGAACCTGCACCAAGAACAAAATGGCTTCTTAATAAAAAGGAAATCTTAACAAAAGATAACATTAAAGTCTATCACGTTGACTACAATACCAAATTGAAAGTCATAAATGCTGCACGTTCCGACTGTGGTTTGTATATAGTACATGCAGAAAACCCCAATGGCGAAGACACTGCCAGTGTAAATGTTACAGTAATTGATAAACCCTCACCACCGAATGGACCACTTAAGGTGGAAGATATACATGCGAATGGTTGTACGCTGAAGTGGAGCCCACCTAGCGATGATGGTGGACAACCCATTGAAAATTATGTAGTTGAAAAGATGGATGAGGCTACTGGACGTTGGGTACCCGCAGGTGAAACGGATGGATCTACCACAAATCTAAAAATAAAGGGATTAACACCGGAACATAAATACAAGTTCCGGGTGCGCGCTAAAAACCGCCAGGGAAGCTCGGACCCCTTGACTTCGCCACATTCAATTGAAGCTAAAAACCCTTATGATGAGCCCACGAAACCGGGTAATCCAACCATCGAAGATTTTGATAAGGACTTTGTTGACTTAGCTTGGGCCCGACCTGACAGTGATGGTGGTTCGCCTATTACCGGCTACATCATTGAGAAACGTGATAAATATACTTCAGATTGGGAAAAATGCGAGGAAGTGGAGGGCGATGTACCCAAGGGACATGTATCAAATCTTATTGAGGGTGTTAGATACGAATTCCGTATTCGGGCTGTGAATAAAGCTGGCCTCAGTATTCCAAGTGAAGCAACGCCTTCTCATGTTGCACGTGCTAAGAATTTGGCACCAATAATAGATAAATATGCAATGTCAGACATAAAAATACGAGCTGGTCAAATTTTTGAGTTCGATGTTCCTGTACAAGGTGAGCCAATACCTAGCAAAGAATGGATATGTGATGATAATATGGTAATAAATACGGACCGAATTAAGATTTCTAATACGGATGAACGTACTAAATTACGAGTTCTTGATGCTAAGCGCACAGATGCAGGTATTTACACTCTTATTGCTCGTAATATAAACGGCATTGATAAACATAAAGTAAAGGTGACCGTGCTGGATGTACCAACTGCTCCTGAAGGGCCGATACGTAGTGATGGAGTTACTAAGAATTCGATAACTTTAAGCTGGCGACCTCCTAAGGACGACGGTGGATCAGAAATTACATACTATATTGTCGAAAAAATGGATAATGAGGCAATGCGTTGGGTACCAGTAGGGGAATGCACCTCTCCGGAGATAAGAGCTGATAATTTAATCGAAAACCATGATTATAACTTTAGAGTTCGGGCTGTTAATAAACAAGGACAATCGCAACCGTTAGTTACATCACAGCCCATTACTGCAAAGGACCCATATTCGCGTCCAGATAAACCCGGACAACCACAAGCCGTTGACTGGGGTAAAGATTTTGTCGATTTGGAATGGGCGGCTCCTAAACGCGATGGTGGAGCCCCAATTACCTCTTATATCGTCGAGAAGCGCCCTAAATTTGGACAATGGGAGCAGGCTGTGGTAATACCAGGAGATGAACGCAAAGCTCATGTACCAAATTTAACAGATGGTGGAGAATATGAGTTCCGCATTATTGGTGTGAATCGTGGTGGAGCAAGTGATCCCTCGGATTCTTCGGCAACTATAACATGTAAGCCACGCTTTTTGGCACCTTACTTTGAAAAATCGCTCCTGAATGATATCACTGTGCACGCGGGTAAACGGTTAGGATGGGTATTACCCATTGAAGCATCGCCGAAGCCCAGTATAAAATGGTTATTTAATGGCAAAGAAATTCCAACAGAATCAAATATATGCCAAAATGAGCTAACCTTTGAAATTCCTTCAGCTCAGCGTGGCGATGAGGGTCGATACACGTTAATATTGAAGAATGAACATGGAACATTTGATGCATCGGCGCATGCAACTGTGTTGGATCGCCCCTCGCCTCCAAAGGGCCCTCTAGATATCAGTAAAATTAGCAGGGATGGTTGCCATATAAAATGGTGCGTTCCAGATGATGACGGCGGTTCACCAATTCTACATTATATCATAGAGAAAATGGATCTTTCACGCGGTACTTGGTCTGATGCTGGAATGAGTACACATCCAGTGCATGATGTAGTACGCCTCGTGCATCGCAAAGAATATCTTTTCCGTGTCAAGGCGGTAAATGCTATTGGAGAATCGGAACCACTTGAGACAATTAAAAGTATCATCGCTAAAAATGAGTTTGATGAACCAGATGCGCCTGGAAAACCTGCCATCACCGATTGGGATCGAGATCATGTTGACTTGCAGTGGGCGTCCCCCAAATCTGATGGTGGAGCTCCGCTTAGAGAATATATCATACAGAAAAAAGAAAAAGGAAGCCCGTATTGGGTGAACTCTGTCCACGTATCCCCAAACAAGAATATTGCCACAGTCCCTGAACTTATCGAAGGCCAGGAATACGAATTCCGCGTTATTGCCGTTAATCAAGCTGGTCAATCAGAACCTTCAGACCCATCTGATATGATAATGGCTAAACCTAGATACTTACCACCAAAAATAATAACACCTTTAAATGAAGTTCGTATTAAAGCTGGACTTATTTTGCATGTTGATGTAGACTATATTGGTGAGCCAGCCCCTGAAGCAATCTGGACACATAACAATAACACACTAAAATCGAATGAGAAATCGACAATTACTGCCATTGGTCATCATACGGTTGTCCATACTGTAAATTGTCAACGATGCGATTCAGGTGTTTACCATCTACTTTTACGTAATGATTCGGGAATCGATGAAGGTAGCTTTGAGTTAATCGTACTTGATCGACCTGGACCCCCTGTTGGACCCATGGAATATGAAGAAATAACAGCGAACTCTGTGACGATATCATGGAAACCGCCGAAAGATAATGGCGGCTCAGAAATTTCCGCATATGTTATTGAAAAGCGTGATCTCACCCATGGCGGCGGCTGGGTGCCGGCTGTAACTTATGTAAATGCCAAATATAACCACTCAGTCGTACCACGACTGCTTGAAGGTACCAAATATGAGTTTCGGGTGATGGCTGAAAATTTACAGGGTCGGTCTGATCCATTGACGGCAGACAGTCCAGTCGTGGCCAAAAATCAATATAATGTACCTGGCGTGCCAGGTAAGCCAGAATTAAGCGACAGTGATAAAGATCACATTACAATTAAATGGAAACAACCTATTAGCAATGGAGGCTCACCCATTCTTGGCTACGATATTGAGCGCCGTGATGTCCAAACGGGTCGTTGGATTAAGATTAATGGCGAACCCATACCAACAACAGAATTTAGTGATGATAGGGTTTTAGCGAACCATCAATATCAGTATAGGGTATCTGCTGTTAATGCTGCAGGCAATAGTAAGACTTCAGAGCCATCATCAATCCTTAGTGCTCGTCCCATGCGTGAAAAGCCACGATTGCATCTGGATGGCCTTTTGGGCAAACGTATTAAGGTACGGGCCGGAGAACCTATTAATGTAAATATATTTATATCAGGTGCACCTTCCCCAACAATAGAATGGAAACGTGATAGTATAAAATTGAGCGAAAATAAGAGAATCTCCTATGATACAAATACAGAGCGAACAATATTCCGTATAGACGATTCCACAAGACAGGATTCAGGGATTTATACGGTAAATGCAAGAAACGAATTCGGTCAGGAGTCGGCAGATATTGAAATAATTGTTGTGGATAAACCATCGCCCCCCGAATCACCATTGAATTATACACAAATAGCACCCGATTATATATCACTTGAATGGAAACCACCTCTTGATAATGGTGGAAGTGATATAACCGGTTATGTAATAGAATACGCCGAGTGTGGTATAGAGGATTGGAAACGTGCGCCTGGTTATTGTCCAAAATTATTCCACACCGTCAAAGGTCTTACCGAAGGTAAAAAATATGTCTTTCGTGTACGAGCTGAGAACATTTATGGTTTATCAGAACCGTTAGAAGGTCGTCCCGTTATAACAAAATCACCGTTTGATCCGCCAGGTCCACCTTCACAACCCGAGGTGGTCGCTTATACTCCAAGCTCGGCATCCCTAGAATGGCATCCTCCAAATTATTGCGGTGGCAAGCCTATCTCCGGCTATATTGTGGAACGTCGAGAGCGGGGTAGTAACTGGATCAAATGTAATAATTACCCAACACCAAATACAAGCTATACCGTACCTGACCTTCGTGATGGTGCTCGATATGAGTTCCGTATTATTGCTGTAAACGAAGCTGGACCCGGAAGTCCGTCGAAACCATCACTTCCCATGACGGCAGAGCTTCAGCGTTACCGCCCTGATCCGCCCGATCCACCAAAGCCTGATCGAATTACTAAAGATAGTGTTACATTATCATGGCGAGCACCACGTAACGATGGAAAATCCAAAATTAAGGGCTATTATATCGAAGTCAGACCGAAAAACTCAAAAGATTGGAAGCCTATTAACGATTTACCTGTCAATGCGACGGTTTTTACTGTGCCTAACCTTAAAGAAGGTGAAGAGTATTTATTCCGTATTATTTCTGAGAATGATGTGGGGCGTTCTGAGCCGTCGAAACCATCTCATCCCATAACTGTTGAAGAGCAACCTAACAAACCGTGCATGGATCTAGGTGGAGTACGGGATATTATATGCCGTGCTGGAGAAGACTTTAGCATACATGTACCGTTTGCAGCTTTCCCCAAACCAAGCGCTTTCTGGTACTCAAACGACGCTATATTAGATGATGATCAGAGAGTATATCAACATCTTACGGACGACGCAGCTTCATTTGTTGTAAAGAACTCAAAACGTAGTGACTCAGGACAATATAGACTTCAGTTGAAAAACCCGTCTGGTTTCGATACTGCCACAATAAATGTTAAAGTCTTAGACAAACCTGGGCGTCCAACTCATTTACGAGCTGATGAATTTTCTGGCGACGCATTGACTCTGTACTGGAACCCGCCACGTGATGATGGCGGCTCACCTATTCTTAATTACATTGTAGAAAAGAAGGAATCGCACTCCTCAACATGGACCAAGGTCAGCAGTTACTGCACGGTTCCTTTTATACGTGTACGTAATTTAAATATTGGCAAGGAATACGATTTCCGTGTTCTTGCGGAGAATAAATATGGTCAATCGGAACCGGCTAACACTTCAGAGCCTATAAAAGCAAGACATCCATTCGATGTACCCAATTCTCCCGGTATACCCCGTGGTATTGACTCTAACGAGGACAGTATTACGATAGCTTGGTCTAAGCCGAAACACGATGGCGGCTCCCCCATCACCGGATACATAATTGAAAAGCGTCTCATAAGTGAAGAAAAATGGACTAAAGCTATACACGCTCTTTGCCCCGACCTTACATGCAAAATACCAAATCTTATTGAGAATGCCGAGTACGAGTTTCGAGTTGCTGCAGTTAATGTTGCTGGACACTCGCAGTACAGTGCTTCAAGCGATCTAATTTATTGCCGCCGTCCTCCACATTCTCCAAAAATAACGTCCGACTTATCAATACGAGATATGACTGTGATTGCTGGCGAAGAATTTCACATTACGGTACCATTCCACGCCAATCCACGACCTGTACCAGCTTGGAATATTAACGGTCAAGAGGTCGCTTCCAGTGATAGGATCCGTTTCGAAACGGATGATTACAGCACAGTTTATTATAACACAAGCGCGAAACGATCAGAAACTGGTTCTTACACTATAACATTAACTAATAGTAAGGGTTCTGACACGGCTTCATGTCATGTAACAGTTGTAGATAGACCTGGACCACCTCAAGGGCCTCTAAACGCTTATGACATTACTCCAGATACATGTACCTTGGCATGGAAGACACCATTGGATGATGGCGGTTCTCCGATAACCAATTATGTCGTGGAGAAATTAGACAACAGCGGAACCTGGGTAAAAGTCAGTAGTTTTGTACGTAATACACATTATGAAGTAATGGGTCTAGAACCGCAACACAAATATCAGTTCCGTGTACGAGCTGAAAATCAATACGGCTTATCTGATCCGTTGGATATAGCTGAGCCAATTACAGCCAAGCATCAGTTTACTGTACCGGATGAGCCCGGCCAGCCCAAAGTGGTCGATTGGGATTCTGGGAATGTAACATTGACATGGACCCGTCCCTCAAGCGATGGTGGCTCCCGCATACAAGGCTACCAAATTGAATACCGAGATATTGTTAATGACTCTGCTTGGAATACCTATGAGTATCTTGTTAAAGATACAAAATATCAGCTTTATAATTTAGTGAATGGAAGCGAATACGAGTTTCGTATAAAAGCGAAAAATGCTGCTGGTTTTAGCAAACCATCATTACCTTCATTAAGATTTAAACTTAAAGGCAAATTTAGTGTACCCTCAAAACCAGGGACTCCTCAAGTAACAAAGATTGGAAAGAGTTATGTTGACTTGAAGTGGGAAATTCCCCATAGCGATGGAGGTTCGCGCATTACAGGGTATGCTATTGAACGGCGTGATATCGGTGGTGCCGTTTGGGTTAAGTGTAATGATTATAATGTCTTGGACACAGAATTTACCGTTATCAATCTGATTGAAATGGGAGATTATGAATTCCGAATATTTGCATTAAACGCGGCAGGCCGATCGGAGCCAAGCATGTGTACCATGCCTATTAAAGTGTGTGAGGTGTTAGGCGGTGAGAAACCGGATTGGATTAAGCGGTTACAAGACAAATTGGCACCATGCGGTAAAGATTTTACTTTAGAATGTGTCGCAACTGGAAAACCAAACCCTACTGCGAGATGGTTGAAAAATGGCAGAGAAATTCAATTATCTAGCGGACGTTTTGCGGTTGATACCAATAATGGTGTCTTCCGATTGCATATTACAAATCTTCAAGCCGGTGACGATGGAGATTATACATGTGAAGCGATTAATTCACTTGGATTTGTACATACTTCAGGATATCTTAAGGTTGGATCTCCACCAACAATTAATCGTTGCCCCACTGACTTGTATATACCAGAGGGTGATAATAGTAAAATAAAGGTTTACTTTTCAGGAGATCACCCGTTAAGAGTAAAAATTACCCGAAATAACGAGGTAATATCCGATAGAAATGAATCTCATTTAAAGTATACGATTTTCGATGATTACGTGGCGATATTTATTCAAGATATTGTCAAAAATGATGCTGGAAATTATCAGATTGAGTTAAGCAATGATTCCGGTACGGCAATTGGACAGTTTAATGTCTACATAACTGGATTACCGTCAGCCCCAACAGGCCCTATGGGTATATCCCATATTAATAAACACTCTTGTTCATTAGCCTGGCGTTCACCAAGCTATGATGGCGGCTTAAAAATAACTCATTATGTCGTCGAGCGTAAGGATGTAATTTCACCCCATTGGATTACAGTATCAAGCACATGCAAAGATACTTCGTTCTTTGTTCAAGGTTTGCTTGAGAATCAAGAATACATATTTCGCGTAATGGCCGTAAATGATAATGGAATGGGCCCAGCATTGGAAGGTGCAAATCCAATACGGGCTAAAGCACCAATTGATCCACCCTCGGCACCAGGCATACCACAAATAACAGAAATCGGTGGCGATTTTGTTCACTTAGAATGGACGAAGCCAGAATTAGACGGTGGTGCTCATATTCAAGGGTATTGGATTGATAAGCGTGAAGTGGGAAGCGAAACCTGGCAACGAGTTAATCCAATTATTTGCGCTCCCAATCAAATTAACTGTCACAACCTTATTGAAGGCCGGCAGTACGAATTCCGCGTTCTCGCCCAAAACATTGCGGGGCTCTCCAAGGAATCGAGCGCTTCGCAATCAATAAAAGTTATTGATCCCAAAGCAGCCATCCCTCCAATGATTGTAAAACCATTACGTGACTCAAACTGCATTCAAAATCATAATGCACAATTCACTTGCACAATAACAGGCATTCCACGGCCAACCATAACCTGGTATAAGGGTGCTCGGGAAATAACAAATGGTGCTCGGTATCACATTTACTCGGAAGGTGAAAATCATTTTCTTCATGTAAATGATGTGTTTGGAGAGGATGCTGATGAATATATTTGTCGAGCCGTTAACAAAGCAGGCGCTAAGTCAACGCGTGCAGCTCTGGCTATAATGAGTACGTATCATTATTGTCAAATATATAAAAATTCTTATTATAAGTATACTAGGTATTTTATGTACAATTTATTTTAATAAAATTTATTTGTTTTTTTTTTTTGACAGCTGCTCCAAAATTGAAAGTTCCCCCAAGATTTAGGGACACTGCTTACTTTGATAAAGGTGAAAATGTATTAATTAAAATACCATTTACTGGATTCCCCAAACCGCGGATAAGCTGGGTTCGAGACGGCGAGAATATAGAATCTGGTGGTCATTATAATGTTGAAACCAAGGATCGACATGCTGTGCTGACCATAAGAGATGGTTCCCGTTTGGATTCGGGTCCGTATCGCATTACGGCAGAGAACGAGCTGGGCTCAGACTCGGCTATTATACAAGTGCAAATAAGCGATCGTCCAGATCCACCTCGATTCCCTCTAGTGGAAAACATTGGTACCGACTCTCTTTCTCTCAGCTGGAAGGCACCAGTCTGGGATGGTGGCAGCGATATAACGAATTACCTACTAGAGCGCAGGGAACATCCATTGTCCTCGTGGATTCGTGTGGGTAACACCAGATTCACCTCGATGGCTGTCAATGGCTTAGCGGCAGGAAAAGAGTATGATTTCCGCATATTTGCAGATAATGTTTATGGCCGTTCTGATTCATCAGAAATAAGCACATTGATAAAAACTAAAGAATCAATTAAGAAAAAGGAAAACGGACGCAAATGGGAAGTGGATGAGAATGGAAAGAGAATACGTGGCAAAGCTGATGGCCCCATCAAAGATTACGATTCTTATGTATTTGATATTTATTCAAAGTTTGTTCCACAGCCTGTGGAAATATCTCAATGCAGTGTCTACGATAAATACGACATTCTTGAGGAAATAGGAACTGGCGCTTATGGCGTAGTCCATCGCTGCCGTGAGCGCAATACAGGCAATATATTTGCAGCTAAGTTTATTCCTGTTTCGCATACTGTTGAAAAGAATTTGATTCGACGGGAGATTGATATTATGAATCAGTTACACCACCAAAAACTAATTAACCTACATGACGCGTTTGAGGATGACGATGAAATGGTTCTCATACTAGAATTGTAAGTAGTAACTGTAGCGTATAATTAAGTAGCGAAAAATATGATTTGGTAATTATAAATTTTGTAAGGTTAAAAGTATTTTTAATTTCACCTTCCAAGTGAACGGACGCGTTTTTTTTTTTTTTTTTGCTCCCCGTAGCTTAAATATTTTTATTAAGTCCGGCGCTAATTTAAATTATTAACAATACTAATCATCCTTAATACTATTCCAACTCAGAAATTCTTTCACTTTTGCGTCTGCCTGCCTTATTAAAAATAATTAATTTTGTTTATTTATTTTGATTTTGGTTTATACTTTAAACTTTATTACTTCTTACTGAAAATGGTCAAAAGTTTGTGCAAATGTATATAACAGGCACAAGAAGGTGTGGCAGACCCCACAAGTCCATCTCAGTATGACTCGATTGAGCCATGTCGGTCTGTCTGTCCTTTTGAACGTCTCAACTACTACAAAAGTTACAGACACCAAATTTCAAAAGATTCCTGTATACCATAGGCTGATGGAACTTATTTTTAATTTTTGATGTCACGCCTACCACCCACGCAAAAATGAAAATTTACGATTGTTCAGAAAAGTATTGCAGTTACAGCTTTCTACTTTGGTATGAACATAGATAAATCTATTCCCCAAATTAGAATCCGATTGCACAATAAACACAGAAGCTATCCATACTAAAGTTTTCCACTGCTTGCGTTTTTGCAGCATATCGTGACGTCATCGTCATGATGCTTCGTTTCAGCCATAGCGTATGTAAAGCTTATTGATATGACCTTTTACATGTAAATGGAGCTAATCAAAGATAGAACTAATTTGAATGGTAGGCGGCAGATGGGCTTGTGCATAGTATTTTGATAAAAATTAAAGTGTTCTATTTTTTTTTTTTCAAAATTTGGCGAATGGTATCTTACTGTCGGGTGCGCTCGACTGTCTGTACCCGTCATTACTTGTTTATCTAAATAATTAATAACAAAAATATTACTTTTAATAACTTTAAATTATTTAATATTTTAGCTTGTCTGGCGGCGAACTATTTGAACGCATTACGACTGAGGGTTATGTAATGACTGAAGCAGAAGTGATAAACTATATGAGACAGATCTGCGAAGGCATTAGGCATATGCATGAAAAAAATATTATTCATTTAGATATTAAGCCGGAAAATATTATGTGCCAAACACGCAGTAGTACAAGCGTTAAACTTATCGATTTTGGTTTGGCAACAAGACTAGATCCCAATGAAGTCGTGAAAATCACTACGGGTACAGCCGAGTTCGCTGCTCCGGAGATTGTAAACCGTGAGCCCGTCGGATTCTATACTGATATGTGGGCAACGGGCGTGCTAGCCTATGTTTTGTAAGTAATATTTCTATTATATGTTTTTATAAAATTTTTCTTTCTTAATAGCAAAAAACTTAATGTATATTGAAATTTTACTAGCTAATTTTGCTTATTTACAAATCCCAAAAACTTATTTTGTGTCTTTAATGATTAGACTCAGCGGCCTTTCCCCATTCGCTGGAGACAATGATGTGCAAACCCTAAAGAATGTCAAGGCATGCGATTGGGACTTTGATATGGATGCATTTAGACATATTTCGGACGAGGGTAAGGATTTCATAAGAAAACTTCTTTTGGCAAACAAAGAGAAGCGAATGACTGCCCATGAGTGTTTATTACATCCTTGGCTAACTGGAGATCACAGTAAATTGACGCAGAAGATTGCTCGTGATCGTTACTTGTCATATCGTGAGAAGTTAAGAAAGAAATATCAAGATTTTGAAAATTATTTACTGCCAATTGGTCGGCTTTCGGAATATTCATCACTTCGCAAATTGTTAATGGAGAAATATAAGTTACATGACGCTGTTTTTGATCGACGACAAGCAGCCCCACGATTTGTTATTCGCCCATCATCACAATTCTGTTACGAAGGACAAAGTGTGAAATTCTATTGTCGGTGCATTGCTATTGCAACGCCCACACTTACTTGGTCCCATAACAACATCGAGTTGCGGCAAAGTGTTAAGTTTATGAAACGTTATGCCGGCGATGACTATTATTTTATTATCAATAGAGTGAAACTCGAAGATCGTGGCGAATATATAATTCATGCCGAGAACCACTATGGCGCTCGAGAAGAAGTCGTCTTTCTTAATGTCCATCCACTGCCAAAAGAACAGCCGAGATATCGAACCGAATCTACACCGGTTCGGCGTCGCGAGCCTTTACCTTACACTTTCTGGCACGAGGAATCCGAGTCAGCACCTAGTTTTACATTCCTCTTACGTCCACGCGTCATGCAAGCTCGGGATACTTGTAAACTGCTCTGTTGCCTCAGCGGCAAGCCAGTGCCTACAGTCAAGTGGTATAAGGATGGCCGGGAACTAAGTAAATATGAGTATGCCATGACCCATTCGGACGGTGTCGTCACAATGGAAATAATAGACTGCAAGCCTTCCGATTCAGGCAAATATAGTTGCAAAGCAATTAATTTACATGGAACCGATGAAACTGAATGCGTCGTAATTGTTGAAGGTAACTATGTAAAGTTTATATGGTTTCTCCAAATAATTTTTAGAAAAACGTATTTCAATAAGTTTTTATTTTGATTTTAATATATTTTATTCATAACAAGAAACAAAACAAGAAAGAAAGGTTACCTTCGGCACGCCGAAGGTTTCATGCCCTTGCAGTTACTTATTAGTTATTAAATCGAGCGATAGCTTTAATGGCAGCATAACGATATATCTGTCCGAATTTAATAAAATCATTTAATGAACATACTAAGTCACGTGTATTAGAAAAGCTTCATGGTGATATTTTGAAAAACGATGAAAGTCGGCCGATTGGTTATAGGGCAAGTATACAACAAATCGGTCCAACTTTTATTACATTTTCATTGCCTTTAAAGGACATAGCTAGGAAAAGTTGAATAGCGTTATCATCAAAAATAACAAAATTCGACCGAAAGGTTCTATGTCAGCTTTACGGTATATAGGTCCAATTTCACAGCTTTTAAAGGACATACTTAGAGATGTATCGGGATGTATATCATGGCGATATCTTCAAATTAGGTTTCGCACTCTGCAACTCAAAGTTAACTAATCGATCGTTTCGGTGATAGTTATGATACACTCCAACCCTGAATGCTGTGATTTGAGGATTGTGACTCACACGAATGTTGTCACCAAATTTGGTAGCTCCAGGCTTTTATACAGACGGAAAGACGAACCTACAGACATGTCTTAATCAACTCGACTGCGCCAATTCATATATAGTTTATGATGCCTCCGTCTACCTGTTACGCAATTTTCAACAAACCTAATATACAATGCATTTTTTTAAATCCACCGCCTAAAAAGCGATGGCGCTCTGGTTTGCAACTTATACAGCATCTTACGTTTATCTTCATTGATTCTTTTATGCAACGGCACCTATATGTTTTGACAGTATTTTATTAAAAACAAGTAAGAAAGCTAAGGTCGAGTGTGCTCGACTGTTATATATCCGCTACCAAGCTGCTCATACATCAGAATTATTTGCGAAACAATAAAGAACGGCTACAATCATTTTGACTGTAAAAGGCCATGGACTTACAATACTGATCAATGATTTGAGTAAAATCCAAAATTAACTTCATCATCGTGCAATAATAACACATATTGTAACTAAATTTGGTAGTCTTAGCTCTTATAATAGCTGAGATCTAGCTACGGACAGACAGACAGCTCGGCTGTTGATCCTGAGCCAGAATACATATATATACTTTATGGGGTCGGAGATGTCTCCTTCTGCCTGGTACATACATTTTCGGTTTGAATAAAGTTATAAAACCCTTCTACTCTATGAGTAGCGGGTATAAAAAAACAGGCATGACTGTTGTCACCACAAATTAGCAGCGTTTTTTTGTGGAACATATATATATATATATATATATATATATATATATATATATATATATATATATATATATATATATATATATATTAATGTCTTTACATCTATATAGACATTTACGAGTACTATAAATATATAATAACTTTCATATGCATACATATATTCATATAACTAATAAATATTCTCAGGAGAATGGGTTACGCCTGAGCAGGCTGAGCTTGCCCACAACTTCCTTTATTCAGGAGGTAAATAATATATGTAAAGTTATGTTAAACGTTCGCATGTTTAATATTTTACTGTCTATATCTGAAATGTATCTATCTTGTAGAGGCCAATAATTTGGTGCATGTTTAGACTAAAATATAATACATTTTTAACTTAGTTTTTATACCCCTTAACAATTAAAAATGATCAAAACGGATATTCAATCAGTAGGAGAAACAGACAAGCGTATATAATTTTTATCACGACGATCACCGCGTAAATTGATAATTTGACTATTGACAGTCCTAATCCGGTCAAAACTTTGCCATGTATTGACCAAATGATGCCCCCTATTATTTTTTGTAGCTTTAAAGATTTTTCAAGATTTTCTTAGGTTAAATTAACCTATAGACGTCCACGAATTCGGATTTCGGAATTAGCAAATACAGTCAAAACATTTATCGGATTTGGATTAGCTTACCTAAAATACATACCTGAAATGTCGTTAGAGAAATTTTTTCAGAATGGTTGGAAATTTTAAATAGCAAACCGCAGCTGTGAAGGTTTCAAAAATTGGGCGGAAAACGAAAAACGAAAAACGTTTACATAAATAACTTCTGTGTTTATTGTCCGGTAGGATTGTAATTTCGAAAATTAATTTAGGTTGCATTCATCTATGTTTACACCAAAGCAGAATACTGTTACTTTAATAAATTTCTTAATAATCGTAAATTATCAATTCGCGCGACAGGAGGGCGTAAGATCAAAAATAGAAAATAAAGTCGATACAGAAAGCTTCATGTGAAATTTGGTGTCTCCAGCTTTTGTAATAGCTGAGATCCAGACGTTCCAACGGACTGACAGACGGACATGGCTCAATCGACTCGGCTAATGATCTAGTGATATACACATTGTGGGGTCTGGCACGCCTCCTTTTGCCTGTTGCATACATTTTCACAAACTTAGTGTACTATTTTTGAATATTTTTAATAGTCGAAAGGTATAAAAAAAGTACTCTGTAGATAAGTTGCAATTTGTAAATAAGAGAAAATGTGTTATGTGAAAGTTAGAAATATATTCTTTACACTTTGAATAACATAATTTGTTAATAAATATTATGTGCTAATTTTACTATACATTACAAGTTTTTAAGGACACAACCTCATGCATAGTTAATCCCCAAATAAAAATTGTTTACACTAAAACGTAAAATACTAATAACTTTAAGTAAACTTGTTCTGACAGTCTGGAATGGACAGAAATTGATTTAATTGTCTTTAAAAAACTTAATGTAATATACATATATGTATATATACATGCACAATAATAATGCATTAATAAATTTATAATTTTTTTTTTGTAACAGATCGTAAGTATATTGAGCAGCCTATCAAACCAGCACCAACGCCAATCATCACCACCCGTCAGTACAATTCTTTGCCCTCCAACACGGAGCAGACTTTAAGCACAAGTTCGAATTTAAGTGGCAAGGTAAATTCACATGGACAATTAATCGGCATAAAATTTGGTTCACTTCTAAGTTATATTTTTTTGCAGGCGCCCTCGTCTACCACGCAGAATAGCTCTTCAGGCAAGAAAAAATATGCGGCCAGTTCATTACAAACACCAGGCAGTCCATCCCGATCGCGTAGTGCGACAAAAGAACTAATACGTACGTAAAACAGTTCGTGTTCTCGAAAAAATTATATACTAAAATAGTATAAAGAGTAATTGCTCAAGATTTGTAAATAAGTTTTTACATTAGTGCAGTGGCAAACACCTATACAGAACATTCCAACACATAACAATATTAATGATATGTATTTTCACTGCTAAAATGACCTGATCCGACAATTGACCCAGAAATTATTCGTCGTCTTAATCTTTTTTTTTTACTTAGCTACCTTATAGAGTTCCAGTATGTGTCCTTAAGTTCTTTGCTATTAGCATGGATATTTCAAATTAAGATAGACAACTTTAAATCTTCTTGAGTTTTCATCAATTATCACTAAAGAATTTAGGAGGAAAATTCAAGCTAATGTGTAATGCAGTAAAGCATTTGATTCCGATATTTATAAACTATTGCTTCATAAGTTATCTGATATCTAAGATATATATCTAAGATATCTGATTATTTAACTAATAGGTCGCAAAGATTCCATTTAATTCTTGTCTATCTAAGTCCATTTTAGTTACGTCTGGGGCTCCTCAGGGTCATCTGGACCCTTTTTTTTAACCTTTTTATTAATGACCTTCCTTCTGTGCTAACACAATTTTTTATCCTTATATCCGCTAATGACGCGCAACTTTGTGTGACATATAATGACACAACTTTAAACATTCTTTAAATGGATCTTGACATGTTTTTTGCGTAGTGTTGCTGCCTGCTACATCTTAATTGTACTAAATGTAAAGTTTTCTCATTTTACAGAGGAAACCATCATGTCATCAACTATTCTTTTAATTCAACTTCGCTTCATTGAATAGCTAAAGTAAACGATCTAAGTATTCTCTTTGATCAGAAATTTAAATTAAATCGCCACGTTACACACATTGTTAACAAGGCTTTTAATGTTCTTGGTTTCATTAAAGATGGGCCAAAGAATTCAATGCTCCCTCCACAACTCATTTACTTCATATTTCTCTTGTACGTCCGATTCTGAAATTTGGTTTTTGCGTGTGGTATCCGCAGTACCAAATTTATCAAGACAGAATTAAGTCTGTTTAAAAGCAATTTCGTCTTTTTCAACTGGGTTTTGGGAGTAAATCTACATAATCTACTTTTAATAAACCTTCCTTCTTTAGCTAACCGTCGCGACGGGCGTATTATGTTAAATGTTTTGTTTATCATAAAACTAATAAGACATTAGATCGATTCTCCTTCTTTACTCAGTCAGCTTAACTTTAATGTTCCTTCTAGAGTTACCCGTAATTTTCAGCCACTGTCATTGGACTTTTGTTTTAGTAATTATAGCTTGCATGACACTTTCAAACTTCTCTCCGCATATTATAATACTTTTTTTAGACTATTCAACTCAGACATATTTTTGACTATAAATTAATAAATACATAAATAATAATAAATCAACTAAGGAAAGCTACAGTCGAGCGCCATTCGACCAATTTCGTAGTTGCACTTACTAGCACTAACTCACTCCCTCACACACATACATACACACACAGAAAGACTAACACGATTCGCGATGATATGCTGCAATGACGCGGGCAGCGGTCCGATCGGATTGTTATTTGGGGATTAGGTGCTTATTATCAGCATCTTTACGTATGCCAGAGCAGAAAGCTGTAGCCTAAATACTTTCCTTAATATTCATAATGGTATGCAGAATGCATATCACGCATCAAAAAGTAAGGTGACTTTTCAAATTTCGCGGGCAATGTACTTTCGATAGTATATTATATTAGTTTTGTTATGTTGGTACACTCTTCCCGAACAACTGTTCCAAGATTCAAGTGAATGGCATTTTTTGTTTGGTTGTGAGAGACGTAAAGGTTATAAGTGTTTTGCGTGCTGGGCGAATTTTTGCAAAATTTTGACCAAAAGGACCGTCGCATGAGCATCGCTCAAGAGCTGTTAAATGACGTCAACGATGACCCAGATTTACTCAAAAGCATCATAACTGGTGACGAATCATGGGTGTATGGTTATGATATCGAAACCAAAGCCTAATTGTCTCAATGGAAGAGCCCAGTTAAGCCAAGACCGAAAAAAGCACGCCAAGTTCGATCAAAAGTCAAAGTTTTGCTCACTGTTTTCTTCGATTACCATGGCGTGGTGCATGAAGAGTTCTTACCATATGGTCGTACGGTCAATAAACAGTATTATCATAAAGTTATGCCCCGTTTGCGAGATGCAATATGAAAAAAACGTATAGAATTGTGGACAAAACATCCAGATTGCATCACGATAATGCCCCTGCTCACTCATCTCTGCTTGTGAGATTTTATGGGCAAAAACAACACCACAATCATGTCTCAGCAACCATATTCACCGGATTTGGCGCCGTGTGACTTTTTCTTGTTCCCAAAACTAAAGAGACCTATGAAAGGACGGAGATTTGCAACGATTGAGAAGATAAAGACTGCATCGCTGGAAGAACTCAAGACTATACCGAAAAGTGCTTATGAGAAGTGCTTTGAGGATTGAAAAAAACCGTTGGCATAAGTGTATTGTATCGGAGGGGGATTACTTTGAAGGGGACAACATAAACATTGATAAATAAATAAATATTTTTTCATAAAAATACAAAGTCACCTTACTTTTTGAACAAACCTCTTATAGCTTATGGGGTCTGCCACGTCTTATTCTGGCTGTTACATAATTTTGCACAAACTTAGTACACCAGTTTTGACCATTTTCAATAGTCGAATGGAATAAAAATTCAAAATTCAAACCGATCGGATCATAAACACAAGAGTTATTTAAGTAAATTTTTTCAGCTGCCTACTCTTTTGCAGCATATCGTGATGTCATCGTCGCGATGATTTGTTTCAGCCGTAGCGTGTGTAAAGCTCATGGCTATAACGTTTTCAAAAATGAAAAAATGGCGTGAAATTTGTTTCAAAACTGGGCGAATGGTATCCTACCGATTTACAATGCTCCTTATGGTTACAGACTGTTGCCAAATCATTTTATAGAAATTCTGCTAGAAATATAGAAGCGTCGCAAGTTTTTAAGCGCATCGGCTCTCAACTTCGTTTATTTCTGCTTACTTAATCAACCATTTGCTTAGTTTAAGTCACTGATTTAATTATTGTAGTAAAAGAAACACTTTATGATTAAAAATATTAAAGATTTTTAATACTTTCTTAAAGTTCCGCCCGATGACTCTCTTATGTGTAAGCCGGAGTTCAAGAAATCTTTGCATGATTTATCAATACGTGACGGTGAGCCATTAGTATTGAGTTGCAATGTCACAGGTGATCCAGAGCCCCAAATAACATGGACGAAGAATGGCAAATCAATTTTTTCATCTGAGATCATGGATTTGAAATACAAAAATGGCACAGCAACACTTACTATCCACGAAGTCTTCCCGGAAGATGAGGGCGTTTTCTCATGTATTGCGACAAATTCGATAAGTGCTGTTGAAACAAAGTGCAAGCTTTCTGTAATACGTAAGTCTGTATACTGAAAATTTTATGTCTGATTATGTCTATGCAATTTATTGCTCTCATACCCTTCGGAAAACAATAAGCAGGAAAGCTGCAGCCGAGTGGGATCGACTGCTATATACCCGCTACCCAGCTGCTTTTTTATTTTTATTACTTGTTATTATTATTAGTATTATTAGTATTATTCGTATTATTCGTATTATTCGTATTATTCGTATTATTCGTATTATTCGTATTATTCGTATTATTCGTATTATTCGTATTATTAGTATTATTAGTATTATTAGTATTATTCGTATTATTCGTATTATTCGTATTATTCGTATTATTAGTATTATTAGTATTATTAGTATTATTAGTATTATTAGTATTATTAGTATTATTAGTATTATTAGTATTATTAGTATTATTAGTATTATTAGTATTATTAGTATTATTAGTA
The DNA here is from genome assembly GCA_018904095.1 of Zaprionus ghesquierei. Taxonomy (NCBI): domain Eukaryota; kingdom Metazoa; phylum Arthropoda; class Insecta; order Diptera; family Drosophilidae; genus Zaprionus; species Zaprionus ghesquierei. The sequence continues at coordinate 1,164,885 of JAEIGP010000821.1, read as the reverse complement.
TTATTAGTATTATTAGTATTATTAGTATTATTAGTATTATTAGTATTATTAGTATTATTAGTATTATTAGTATTATTAGTATTATTAGTATTATTAGTATTATTAGTATTATTAGTATTATTAGTATTATTAGTATTATTAGTATTATTAGTATTATTAGTATTATTAGTATTATTAGTATTATTAGTATTATTAGTATTATTAGTATTATTAGTATTATTAGTATTATTATTATTATTATTATTATTATTATTATTATTATTATTATTATTATTATTATTATTATTATTATTATTATTATTATTATTATTATTATTATTATTATTATTATTATTATTATTATTATTATTATTATTATATTTATTTTCTTATTTCAATTTACAGCCTTGGATAAGCAGTCTAGTAATCGTCAGCCAATTGGGAAAGATAAACCTCCAAAAATCGTGAGCCACTTAGAATCTCGATTTGTAAAGGACGGAGATGCAGTTACGTTAGCATGTCGTATTATCGGCGCACAACATTTTGATGTTGTCTGGCTTCACAATAATAAGGAAATAAAGCCAAGTAAAGATTTTCAATATACGAACGAGGCGAATATTTATCGTCTGCAAATTGCCGAGATTTTCCCCGAAGATGGCGGCACTTACACTTGCGAGGCCTTTAATGATGCTGGAGAGTCATTTAGTACTTGCACAATAAATGTCACCGTTCCTGGTGATGAGCTAAAATTACCAAATTTTTCCAAATTCCCAATCTCTGTTTCCGTGTCAGAAGGCGAAAGTGCCCAATTTGAATGTGAGGTGGATGGAGAGTTACAGAATTTAGAATGGTTGAAGGATGGCAAGCCCATTGAAGAAACACGCTCCCGTTATTCCTTTACCAAAGATGGACATCTCTATACATTCGCTATAACAAAATGTACAATGGATGATGTTGGACAATACCAGGCAAAGGCTATAACCAAAAAGGGAGAGAACTTCTGTGCATTTTCGATAAATGTGCAAAGCTCTGATATTTAAATAATGATATATCTCAAAATAACAGATTAGACTGCCCATCAACTCCTTATTTTCCTTAAATCATCATTAAATTGTCGGTATAATGATGAAATAATAATATGTTATTTTATCATCGTCTGTAGCCGGAAAATTTAAATGTATTAAAATCCTACGAAAAAACTGAAACTAAAACTGAGTGTAATTCTTTACACATTTTTAGACCATGGTACTATCCATTATATTTTAGAGATTAAGGAAAATGTACAACACTTACTTATTTTAACATTTGTATCAACAAAATGTATGTTTATTTATAGTACGAACGATTTCACACACATAAAAATTGTGTATGTATGTAAACTTGAAAAAGAGCGAACCCAAACTCCGTGTTATTTTTGAGACTTTTGCTGCAAAGCATCCTCATTCAACAACTTTTTGCAGTAATTGTCGCTAAAGTAATTCGAGTACAAATGGAAACGTCATTTTGTTATAAGATCAGTAATTCTTGTGTATTGATAATCAAAAATATGTTAACAGAAATTATCGGTTCTTTAATCGAAAAAATAAACGAAATGCAAAAATTCATGGAATCTTCTAGTATACTTATATTTAAATCGATCGGACGGGAATTAAAATTTGGGTTTTGGTTGCGTACAGTTTCGTTGGACTGGCCCTACATACATTTGGGCAAAGGGAGCCGGATAACAACAACAAAAGAAAGCTACAGTCGAGCGCGCTTGCCGTAAGATACCATTTGACCAACTTCGTAGTTGCACTAACTAGTACTAACTCACTCTCACACACACACAAAGACAAAAACGATGCGGACGACATGCTGCAATGACGCGGGCAACGGTACTATGGAAAACGTTTTCTTAAATAACTTCTGTGTTTATTGTCCGATCGGATTGTAATTTGGGGATTGGGTACATATTGACAGCACCTTTACCAAATCTTTGCCAAAGCAGAAAGCTGTAACCTTTATAATTTTTTTAATATTAAAAAATTATGGATTTGCGTGGGCGGTAGACGTGGCACTTTAAGTTTGAAATAAACTTGATTTGCGTATGATTTGCAGGAACCATAATGCGAAATTTGGTGTCTGTAACTGTAATACTTTCCTCAATAATCGTAAATTTTCGATTTGCGTTGGCAGTGGGTGTGGCATCAAATATTGATAATAAACTCGATCTACCTATGGTACACAGAAACCTTCATGTGAAATTTGGTGTCTCTAGCTTTTGTAATAACTGAGATCTAGGCGTTCAAACGGACAAAGGGACTAGTAACAACAAAATAAACTTCTAAAGCTATATGAAATTGGGCCCTAGGTACTGTGCAAGTGCAACTTTAAGTTTTTATATTATAAGAGAATAAATTGGAAGCAGCCGTAATTTATGGATTTTCCTTCTCTCTTTCGGTCCTTTATTTCTTTTAACTGTTTTTTTAATTTCAATAAAATTCTAATTGGATATTGGAATTAAGTGTTAATAATTTCCAATTAGAATATTTGACCTTAGCAGAGGGCTTAATGCATGCGCAAATGAGATGGCAATACTGCTTCTTTGCGCTCAGTCTGTGCAAAAACAATAGCAGCTACTCAGGTACACAATGACGATGGAACATTGAGCATACGATGTAATCAGAGAGGACAGAGTGCCTCGGGTGCCGGCGAGACCGTTTTTAATAATTGAATCGCGGATAAGCCTACTATTTTTTCGCGCTGTATTTGCTGTAATGTATGGGTGTTATGTTGTGCACATAGCTCGCTTACATTTGTACACGACGTCAAAATACGAGACCACCACCAAGTCAATTCTACAATACAACCAACATTACTTTTTTATAGATTTAAGCTTACAATTTTTAAATAAAAGCAATTAAAATATACGCAATACACTCCGCGGAAATCGAACGTGAATCATATTTTAATTCTTGAGTATAATGGTGTACCAATGTGTTATTCATAGTTATAAGTCGACGCCAACACTTTGATTAATCCCAACAGGAGGAGAAACATCGATGTTATCGATGTTTTCAAAACATAGGAAAAATCGATGTTTGTTAAACTAGCATCTAGAGGTGGAGAAACATTGATGCTAACATCGATGTTATCGATGTTTTCAAAACATTGATGCACACGAACATCGGTGTTTATCCACCTTGTGATTAGCAATCACGCGCAAGCATCGCCAAGGTGTAGGGCTGCCATTACAGCAATTTTTCAGCTAGATCTGGCTTTAAATTTAATTTTGAAGTGTACCTGTGAAAACAGCGGGTTGTGGGAATTCTAGTATCAACAATATTTATTTTGCCATTTTAAAACTTTACTATCATGTTATTTATGTAAGTGATTTCCCGCAAAAATGTATTAGTAAACACAGGTTCAGTTAGTCAATGTATAACTATTTTATTTACATTTTATGTACATTTTATTTGCATAGCACATATAACATATGTTTAATACAAATAAAAAAAACTGTAAAATGACTAACGATAGCATATGTAAAAAATACAATTCATGTTTACTGAATTCATTAAAACAAATTTGTTGTAACTACATTGACAGTTTAAAGTAAAGGCATAATTTGAATGGCTGAGTCAAAAGAGAGAAGGTACGAACAATATTTACTCAAACGCCTCAACTTTCGCACTCGTTACTGAAAATGTTATCAATTTATATCCATATTTTGTAAGTTCATTCAAGCACAACGTATGGCAGAACTATCAATGTCTCATTGTTATAGGACTCAAGTTGGAGAACTTCATGCCATTCCCGAAACTGCTGAACTTGAGAGCGGTCCGACTCTTCATGAGCCACAGTTCGAATGCCCGATCTATATTCAAGATTTTGCTCCAATGAAGAACTAGGGTCTAAATTATATGATTTAATTACATTTATGTTATTATAGCATATTCCTTTGTTATCACCGAAATTCTCTGAAATTGAATTGAATGAAGGCAGCATGCCATTATTAAGTTGTGAATCTTTCGTGTTATTGACGTCTGTATCATTTTGACTGTCTTTAGAAACGTTAATATTTACGGATAAATCACTAGAGGATAAGTACGACTCCACCCTCTCGTTATCTGGTATTATAGCACCGCTCGCTTCAGTCTCAATCTTGATTTCCGTTTTGTGTTCTGTTCCGATTTGTCCTTTAGACCATAAAAAGTCATTTTTCTCTTTCTCAATATTAATTTCAAATTCTCGTTCACTTTCGTCGCTACTGCTGCTGTAATTAATAATGCGTTCTTTCTGTCCTGATTCATCTACTCTATCTAACTCGTTCTCGAAAAACAATTTTTGATGTGTTTTAAGTATTGGTTTTGGATTTAAAATATTATTTTTAAATAAATGTTTCAGTTCCAAGTCTATTGAATCCTTTCGGCAACTGAACTTTTGACGTCGAAAACGATTACTTTGTCCAATATGACGGCAGCGGTAGCGAAAAGTTTTTTGTAAATTATTTACGGAGTTTGTTCCTCCCAATATATATTCATGGTGTTGACAGAATGGGGAAATTAAATTATTTTGATTAAATGTACGTGAGTTGGTATTTTTGATAGGTTTAATTGAAGACTCAACTTCGGAAGTAATCGGTGAAAAAATTTTACTGGGTGTCTTTTTTATTGTCAAAACAATGTGATTATTGTAGTTACCGCTCTTGAAAGGCCTTTGAACAATGGCATATTCTTCTTCAGCATTAGAACTGTCGTTATTACTGTGTTCGGTATCAAGATTTAAACTTGATTCATTTTCTGTGCCGCTCAGCTCACAATGCATTTTCTTGCATGTTTCGACACTGTCCTCCTCGCTACTCTGAGTAGACATTTTTTCATTAGGTGTAGTTTTAATGCGCTTTATTTGAGGCTCTTGTCGTTTGGATTGTGCTTTTCTTCGCTTCTTGCGATTTCGTTCGACAAGAGCTCGTTTTGTATGCGTTCGTTGATTCTTAACCTTATTGTTTTTTGAAGACGACTTAAGGCTTAAGCAACTATTACTGCTGCTATTGCTGCTTTTCCTTTCTTTCCGTATATTTATTGTCTCCGTGGTTCCCATACTTTCGCTAGACAACTTTAGTAAATTACGACTTTCATATGTATGTTGGCCATATCCATATTGTAACTGATTCTCTCCTAAATGTTCAACATGTTCATCGACTAAAATATCCACATCAACAGTCAGCGGACATTGATTTTCCTTAATGGAAAGCTCCGATAATTTAGAACTTTGTTTTAAACACCGTTGTCTTTTAGCTGCCTGTTGGCACGAAGGCAAGCATTTTGCTATGCCTAAAAACGGTATCATAGAAAATTTATAAGTTTTTGGTTTAAAACATTTCGCAAGTCTTAGAGAGCTAAGATCTTTGCGAATTCGACCATATGTGAGGGAACCATATTTAGGAACAACATCAGCGCCATCGCTTACAGAATATGTTTCAAGCGTTGCAAGTAATTCCGATATTTTAGGATATGGTTTTGACAATATGTTGATATTATTCCAGTTTCCATTTATATTGGGTACATAATAGTTGTGCAGTGCATTGATATGAAAGCCAGTAACGTCCATTGTTTGCACATTAAACCGCTGCTTTGCTGGGCAATTTGGGTCCACGTGCACAGTGTATAATGATGATGTCACTGATACGAGCGTATCACTCACTATATTTTCTTCCTGACATTGTAGATCCAAACAAGTATTTAATTCACTCGGAGCATCATATAGACTGTTAAGTTTTACATCATCAAAACGATTTTTTGAATTGCCACTATTTTCTGCTTTTTTGACATCCTTAACAATCGAACTCAATGTATCATCATCATCAAAATCTAAATCAAATATGGACTTATATGGCTTTGAAGACAGCGTCATCTCATCTGAATAATTCTTGCTATTATTGCAGCTTTCAATTTTGGTTGGCTGTGTAAGTAACTGACTTGAATTTCTGGCAATTTGAACTACATTCATTTCATTATTTTGATTGTTTGCATTTATACTTTCTTCAGGTCCAGGCGCCGTTGATTTTTCCTCAACAATTTGACATGTACAAGGAACCAACTGCGCCTCATACAATTTCTCAGTGTCGATAATGCTCAGCGGGCTGTTTAAACTATGTACTAAGTGCATTAGTTGTGTTTTTACATTATCAACATTGGGATTAGTTTGTGCTGTTAAAACATCGGTGTTTCTTACAGATACGTTTTGGAGAGTTGAATAATTGCTATTACTATCAAAAGAGAGAGATGTTTGCCTTTCTGATGATACGGTATCACTGTCAGTAATAACATCTGCACAATAAAAAAAAATATATAGATTTAATGCTCAAATAATTTTAATTAACCGTACCATCAAGTGTGCTTTTGGTTGAGGCGTAGGTTTCCAATGTGTGCGGTGAATTAACCGATGTTTCTAAAAAATAACGTGGAAATAAAGTGCTATTAATAAACTCGTTTAGTATAGATATTTAAAGATTCACCAAACCTGAGCAAGACGATGCCGGTCGCGTATGAACATTGTAAATGCTATCTTTATTTACTCCAGTTGTCTCACAACGATTAAGGGATATGCTCAGTTTTCTGCTTTGAATTTCATTAAAAAGCTCTTTGGTAGTTTTAACTTTTTTTACACCTGCAGCTGAACCTAAAAATATTTGCTGAGATAGACTGGACTCCTTTTTTGCAATAATTGAATCGACTCCCTTTGAACCTTTTTTGCGACCACGCTTCTTAGGAACTTGAGACATGGGTTGATCTTCTTCAGCTGTTTTGTCGTAATAAGGCTTTAACGCAGGTATTTCTTGTTGTTGCTCCTTGGTATCAAATTCTTCAAAAACTGATAGACGACTGCAAGACGTGCTTGAATCATCATTGTTCGCAATCTCATCATTTATTTTTTTATGCAAATTTGGTATTTCATGTTGATCGTTTGATAATACCGAATTATCCAATCGATTACTAGCCGACTTAAACCTTCCGGCAAATGTTAAATCCGGGGTTGCATTTGAGGGGCGAAATTTGGTTTGTGACTGCGAGTTCCCCGATATTACTTCGACAGATAAAATTGAACTCATCGAGCTGTTCGACAATGACAAAACTTCTACTAAAGATAGTTAAATTCTTTTAGGCTTTGTTTTTATTTAGTTAGATATGAACTCACCTGCATCTGTTTGGACTTTCCCATCTGCAAAACCATTAGGTCTAGAGGATTGTTGTTGTTGTGAAAAATATGAAGACTTGACTCGAGGTTCTCTATGCTTTTTATCCTTTTTAATTTTTTTTTGATTTCTTGGGAAGAGTGTAGGGAATGATAGAGACGTTGAGGGTGGAAATTTGCTAAACTTATCAGGCTGTTCATTATTTTCATCGGAATCAGTGACAATATCAATGACTATAGGAGGTTCATTCAACTTCTCTAGATTGCATACAGAATTCGTAGAATGCTCGTTTATAAGAGGTCCTGCTTTATTTGCGACATTTTGTTGACTTCGAACGGATTTGCCAACGAAAGAATCGTTTGAATTTTCAATATTTATGTGCCTTATTAGATTTGAAAAGTTCGCAATTTCCGAAGTATCTGACGCTAATGAAATCACCGCAGGAACTCGATCTACAGTCTCAGCTATTGCAGATTCTGATGAAATGTTGTTAATAATTATCGGCTTGAATGACTGAGATTGTAACTGCGATTGCAACGGCTGTGATTCGTTTGTTGCCTGTTGAATACCGACCATTTCACGCCATTTCTTTAAAAGAGATTTGGCTCGACGTGCTAATGACTCATTTGTAGTTCGACGACGAAGTTGATTTATATATTTGGCTAATCTGGTGGCCTCCAATTGCTCTTTTGTAATTGTAGTTCCCTCCAATGCACATATAACCGAAAGCACTGTCTCCATATTAACAACCTTTTAATAAAATGGACAAATCAAATGCTGATATATTGTGAATAATATTCGTAATGAAACTTACATCATAATTTTGATCAAGTGCCTGTGATAGGAGCAAGGTCAATTGCTGGATTTGATTTTGGTTCATTTATAACCCAAAATTTAAACCAACCCGATCCAAGGAACGGCAAAATAAACTAACGATATATCGACCCACTTTGACTGTAAACGACTCGAACTTACATTAACTGTGGAATTATATATTAATAGTAAAATGCAATAATTGTTTGTATTTAGAAAAAAATTTTACCTACTATAATACAACATTTTCGAAATAAAAATTTATAATTTTATGCTTAATTATGTATGTCTAAATGTAAAAACAGTCGTTGAGCCATGCATACATGTTTTTTTTTCGTACATTCGGATGTATGCACGCATGAATGTATGCATTACTTTACATATACATACCTATATATGTATATATATTATATATATATATATATTATATATATATATATATATCTATATAAGTGGTGTTTTTAGAAATACGTGGTGTTTACAGTTGATTAATTAACTTTTAATTTTATTTTTCCTTTTGAATACGCCTTTAATGTGTAACGACTGTTCTTTTACTTTATTGGTAAACCAACATTGCTGCGATTATTTTACAATTTGAACTGTACATACAATTTTTGTAGCTACGGAATCAAGCTTAACACAAGACGATAATATTCATGCAAAACCAAATGCATTTAAACGCTTATGATACAAACAAATTTTTAAAAAACTTACACTTTTAATATATTAGAAAATGATATATATTCCTTTTTTAATATTGTAATGCACCACAGCTCGCCATTTTATAATATAGTGCTATGCAATTGTTAGAGATTCATCGCAGTAAGTTAAAAAATTGTATCGAATTGTTATCGATTTTTATTTCACGTATTGAAGGTATTCCATGAGCAAATTCTACTTATGGCTGTAAATTATTATGAATAGACATTTGTTTACAAGTTGTTGATGAGAGCAGGTAATGCCGTACTCTTTACGACGAAAATATGCTTTATTTTATTTACCGAAATGTAGGAGGTTTTTATAATGTTTAAAAAAATATGCAAAAAAAAAAGAGTGAAAGATGTTATATAAAAAATTACTTATATCTTATACAAATATAGAAAACAGTAAATTGTCGATAGGTGAGTTTAGATTAATTGACAAGACCAACCATTTTACAGTTACAACACCAATTGTTACGGACTGCTTTCTTCAGGGCTGTGCCGGCTAGCTCAGCTGCACAAGGGGAGGGGTTTTTTCCGCTGTCCTTCAGTCCGCACCAAAATGCCGATGAATTTCGATACTTACGTATCACGCCTCACACACAACAACTACAAAAATTACATTCTACGTTAAACAACAACAACAACGTTTGGTGACCGAAATTGGTCACCGCGCACCCACCCAACCATGTAATGTTCCTGCTCGCGGTTTCGGAGCATCACCCTAGCCGATTCGTCCGATCCTGGCCCGCTACGGCCGCCCCATCTCCCTAAGTGTTGAGATTTAACCGATAATATTTTTTTCTCACGCTATATATACTTATTTAATTCACATTTAATTCGAAAGTGGATGCAGGGTCAAGGTAAAACGGGTCTCCTGGCGGAACTCCGCTTGGAACAAACTCACCAGGAGACTGCTTCTTTCCGGCTTTTGTCGTAGTAGTTACTCCTTCGCTCCTGGACACCAAAAAATTATATTATTATAATAATAATAAAAAAAATAACAAAAACACACACGCACTTATATATTTTGAGCGCAGCTCCAAATCCTCTCCTGCTGATCACAATTAATTTTCATGACTGAGGCCCAAAAATAAAACCGTTAGCGGTCACAAACTTGGGCCTTCGGGCATCTAACCGACAGGCCAAAGAGCGGTTCTCCCTAACGGTGAGCGAGGGTCGCTGACCGAATTGGCTTAAGAGAGAATCTCTCTCAAGGCCATTTCTTCCCGCTAACCCTGCCACCACTGGTTTGCACTGCTTGCTCTGTCGGCAGATGTCCCAATACCAGGGCAGTTGTCTCTACCGATAGTTTTCATATCGAAATAAACAGCTGTTTACACAAAATGCAACAGCACCGAATATTTCGAGGGATACCGCTGATCCGGCAGACGGACGAAATAATTGGGGCATTTTTCACATCTATTGGGGTGGCCCTGGCCGCGGCCGGCACAGCCGATGATGCGCAGTCCGTCAGGCGCCAACGCAGGGCCCACGTTCCAAAAGCCAGGCAAATTTCTACAGCGCCCTGGCATCGGTTAATATTTCCACGTTCCATGTGTTTTGTTGTTGTTGGTGTGTGTTGTGTTCGTGCTTCATTCCAGACGCTGCTTCGACTCCAGCCACAGTTTAGGTGCGGATGTCTTTGGCATGATAAACTCCCAGCCGTCAGAAATTTTCTGGCGACCTTTGCGTTGAAGTTTCTTGAGAAGTCACTCAACACAAAGTTCCGGCGGTAAACTTCTTGGCCGGGCGCTGTCGGCTCACCTCGTTAGATTGGTCGAGTTTATCGCGTACCTTGGCATGTATTATCGCCAGCCTATCCTTCGGACTCATGGCATCCACCTCATGGCCACACAGAGACCCTAGTTTTCGGACCAGCTTGTAGCACGCCCCGTTTAGATACAGGTGCTGGTCGAAAACGGTGAAGAACGGTGTTTATCCGGTGGCCGTGTGGATAGAGTTCCGGATCGCGACCTCAATTTCCGGTAGATGCGCATCCCACTCCCTGTGGTCTCCTTCGAGGTAACTTCTGATCGCCGACAGTACGCTGCGGTTCACCCGTTCGGCCGCGTTGCTGGATGGTGAGTATATTGGTGTTCTGACGTGCTTGATACCGAAGTTCTTTATCATTTCCTCAAACATTTTAGAGGTAAATTGTTTCCCATTGTCGGAGTGTATCACCTCTGGCACTCCGAGCTTGAAGAAGACTTCATGCACCAGGAACTCAAGGACCGCGGCCGCTGGTGCCTCTCCCATCGCCATCAAAAATTTATGCCCACCTGCACGCGATGATTCGGCCCCTTCGTCTCCTTGCAGATGTCGCAGTTGCGCACAAAGTCGCGAACCTGAATGGCCATTCCGTGCTCCAACTCCCACGTTTGATGCATCGCTTTGCACGTAGAAGTTCCGCGTGAAGACTGCGTGGACCAACACAGGTGCGGTTTTGAGGGCTACCTTGAGGAGCATCACAGCCCTTCCCGCTTCCGAACTTAACTCAAATTTCTTGTTCGTCTTCTTCAGCGCCTCCGTCAGCGGTGTCGCCAGTGTGGCAAAGTCTTTTATGAACCGGCGGTACCAGCCAGCCATCCCCAGGAACGCTCTGACCTCCTTCACTGACCTTGGATTTGGGACCAGTTTAATTGCCGCGACTCTGCCTGGGTCCATCTGGAGGAGACCTCCGCCCACAATGAAGCCTAGGTACCGTAAGTTCTTGAAGCAGAAATTCAATTTTTTTAACCCAATCGTCAATCCGGCTTTCTTTAGGCACTGTGCTACTCGGCTCAAGTATTTAAGGTGCTTTTCAAAGTCCGGCGCGAGGATAAGCAAGTCATCGAGGTAAACGAAGACGTTGGACCTGATCTCCGCGGGAATCACCTTATCCATCAGCCTCACCAGTCGTTGCGCCGCATTGCAGAGTCCGAAGGGCATGACGCGGAACTGGTATAGAGGCCGGCCTGGTACAGTGAAAGCCGTGTATGCCCTGGATTTCTCCTCCAACTCAATTTGCTAAAAGGCGAATTTGAGATCGACGCTGGAGATGTACACCGTCTGGTCCAGCCTGAAAAGGATCCACTCGACGCTAGGTAGCGGGTAAGTGTCTTTTATTGTTAGAGCATTTAGCTTTCGTGCATCTAAGCAAAATCGATTCTTCCCAGGCTTCGCCACGACTGTCATCCGATTGCTCTTGGGCTCTTGCTTTTCTCGATGACTCCGAGCTCTAGCATCTTATCCACTTCCTCCTCAATCACCGCTTGCCTTTCTGGTGACATCGGATACGGTCGGTCTTTGAAGATCTTCGCTCCTTCAACGAGCTCGATCGTGTGGACATCAACACTTGTCCATGCTGCTCAAAGGTGAGGAACTCACGCTGTACCTGCTCCAGCCGTTCTTCCTGCTCCGCCGACAATTTCCACTTTTCAGGAACTGTGTTCTTCTCGTCGATGCTATCATTGGTGTAGTGCGCCATTCGAGCTTGCAACCGGTCCAGCAGCTCGCGACTGGTGGACCAAGCAGGCTCACGGATGCTCCGGTGTCCAGCAGTCCCCTCACTGTCTCGCCATTTATGATGATCTCGGCGTATGGCCTGGGGTCTTTGTCGTGGCTTCACATCACGGCCGCTACCACTCTACGCCTGCTTCGTCGCCGCTTGAACCGTTGCCTCGCCTTTTGGATCTTCCGGGATATGAGCCGCATGCCCGCCACCTGATGCTCCTCGAAGATTCGTCTTCTGGCTTCCAGATACCCGCGCATCCTCCCTTCAAAAGTTAGCAGTGTACGTTTTCCATCTGGTTGAAGGTTTTCATTCTCTGTAATTTTATTTTCTATATTTTCTTTTACTCTTATGGCTAATGGAGTTTCTTCTTGGCGGGACTCATTTACGGGCGCGTGTTTCCCGTCCTCATCACGTCCAGCCGTGCGTTTCCCGCGCAATCCGGGCACTTTGGGAAAACGGTATCTGGTCTGCCGCACCGATAGCAGAACAATCTCCGGGATGCAGAGTCGCAGTCGCGGAAAAGGTGTCCTGCTGCTCCGCAGTTCCAACACCCTGGCCTGTCTGGCGCTTTCTAAGGCCACTTGCGCCATTCCTCCACTTGACCCGGTGGTTCCTCAAGTTCCGGGCCAACTACCTCGTGGACACGAAGCCTCGCGGGAGCCGAAAACGCTGCCGGCTGAGGACAGGAAGTCCGTCCTCGACGGCCAAAACTTCGCTCGACGTCCGCCACTTCGTACCGGAGCTCGTCCACGGTAAATATCTCCATGGCGTAGACGAAACGAGCGATGTTTTTTCGGAGACCCTTTTTTATGATTTTTACAAGGTGTCTCTCCGCCATGGGCTTGCCCAGCCTCAATGCCAGCCGTCGCATGTAGTGGATATAGTCCTCCACGGTTTCTCCGACCTGCTGTTCCCGCTGCAGCAACTCATGCATCCTGTCGTGCTCCGTCTGGTAGCTGCGGAAACGGTCGAGGAGGGCCTGACGCAGTTGCATCCAATTGTCGAGGGTGGCGTGCCTAACATGGATCCAATACCACTCCCTCGCTCGTCCGGTTAGGAGCACGTGGAAGGAGCGCAACACTTCCGCCCATGGACACCGGTACTGCCTCTGGAGGAATTCGATCCGGATGATGAAATCCTCGACAGAGTTGAACCTGTCCTCGCCGTCGAAGGACAAGCCCCATCGCACCACTCGGGTGTGCTGTGCCGATTGCGGACTATTGGCGTAACCTAACTCGTCAGCTGGCCTGCGAGCTGCCTCCCGCCCTTGTTGGAACGGACCGTGCCATCTGTCAGGTGGAAGCCTTGGACCCCACTCCGGGCTGCTGCTGTCTTCCGGCCTTTCTTCTGGCCTTTCGGCGGCATCCTGGGTGGCTGCATCGGAGGTCGGATGATAGTCTTGGGAACGGCGCCGCGGGTCACGTGGGTCTCGACTCCAACATCCTGGTCGACTGTGGCGCTGGACCTTGGCTCTAACTCGGCCTCAGCTGGTCTCAGGCATTGTTCATCAACTTCATGCGCTCGAGGAAGCCCTGTCGTAGCTCTTGCTTCAGCGTCTGCCCGATCTCGCTTTCCACGTTTGCGCCGCTTGCGCAATTGCTGCATTTACCGCAGACCTCTCCGTTGAGTCCAATTTAATGTTTTGCAGACCCGCTTCCAGCTGCATGTGTGGTTCCTCCGGACGTGTGTCTTCCTCTTTGTCTCCTGGCCGTGGAACCACTTGGACTTGTCTCTTAGGCGTCCGCAGCAGTCCTCCTCTTCCCACCGACACCTGGAAACCGGCTGCGCCCTCTCCATCAGTGGCCCATGTCACATCCTGTGTCTCTGGTACTGACCCCATTGACCTCAGGTAAGGACCATTAACAACCTTTTTGTCCTCAGTCATGGTAAACTATTTTCCTAACTTTCAGGTGCCGTTATTACTTATTCGTGCGTGTGCGGCTGGGTATTAATTTACGTAAAAATAATTCTTTACCTAAATCAATAATAAACAATAAATAATGCTAAAGAAATAAATAATTAAAATAATGCTAAATAAATAAGTAAATATGAATGAAATATTTTCCACACTCAAAGGATTTTTTTTTTTTTTTGTTACCAAAAAATTTTAACAAACAACAAAGGAAGGAAGATGAAACGACTTCGCTGCCGGTGGACTCTGATCGACTCTGCGCTTATTGTTGTTGCTGTGACGAACAAAACACACGTGCCGTTCGTCAACTGGTCAAGCTGTCACACTTGTTGACAGTTACCAGTTAAGGACGCGGCTGGTGTTCGATCGGATCCGTTTTCACTGGGTGTGCGTCCCTTTAGCCCGTGAGGAGGTGCATCACGTTTAGCCCTAGGCATTTACGGGTCACCTATCCTCATTCAGCCCCATTGGCCGAACTAAAGGACACAGACGCCCAGCGCAAACAGACGATCTACTACGTAAAACACAAACAAAACAAATAACAAAGTTACATGTATACACATATAATACACGTAACACATTTGGATGTTGGACATGGCCCAGTGCAAGTACGCTGCACAATGTTCTCACCTACATAGTAAGAAATGAGTCGCGCCTTGCCCGGCAACATGCCTCCACATTCCAAATACCTCCATTCATCTTTTGTTTCCCCGTCCACTACTCCCTGCGCAAACGTGAAGTTCATACTTCCAACGTGCCGCAGTTTGTAGCGGGCTGAGCCACAAGAGCGAATCTACTGCGAGGCATCTAGGTATCTCCATTCATCGGCTCAAAGAAATTAATCGGCGTATTGACTCTCAATACGGACGCTTCATTTCTACCGTTTTTTCGTAAAAAAACACTTGGGCGCCAATTTGTTACGGACTGCTTTCTTCAGGGCTGTGCCGGCTAGCTCAGCTGCACAAGGGGAGGGGTTTTTCCCGCTGCCCTTCAGTCCGCACCAAAATGCCGATGATTTTCGATACTTACGTATCACGCCTCACACACAACAACTACAACAATTACATTCTACGTTAAACAACAACAACAACGTTTGGTGACCGAAATTGGTCACCGCGCACCCACCCAACCATGCAATGTTCCTGCTCGCGGTTTTCGGAGCATCACCCTAGCCGATTCGTCCGATCCTGGCCCGCTACGCCGCCCCATCTCCCTAAGTGACGAGATTTAACCGATAATATTTTTTTTCTCACGTTATAATTACTCATTTAATTCACATTACTTATCATACATCTTGCCTACACAAAAACCTAACAACGTCTAACACAAAAAATAAATAAATTTGCTTAAATCATAATTATAAACTAAATTAATCTAAAGGGTCGGGGATCTGCGGCGCGCCGTGCTGTGGCGGCCGCTCGCTGTTGCGGCGCTGCGCAATGCTTGCGCGCTGCGCCTCTGCTCTTCGCTGCTGCTGTGACGCTGCTGCTCAAAGGGCGCCTTTGGCGCGCTGCACCCTAGCTGTGGGCGCTGACGAGGATGGGTTCGAAGGTGGATGCAGGGTCAAGGTAAAACGGGTCTCCTGGCGGAACTCCGCTTGGAACAAACTCACCAGAAGACTGCTTCTTTCCGGCTTCTGTCGTAGTAGTTACTCCTTCGCTCCAGGACACCAAAATAATTATATTATTATAATAATAATAAAAAAATAACAAAAACTCCAAAAACACACACGCACTTATATATTTTGAGCGCAGCTCAAAATCCTCGCCCGCTGATCACAATTAATTTTCATGACTGAGGCCCAAAAATAAAACCGTTAGCGGTCACAAACTTGGGCCTTCGGGCATCTAACCGACAGGCCAAAGAGCGGTTCTCCCTAACGGTGAGCGAGGGTCGCTGACCGAATTGGCTTAAGAGAGAATCTCTCTCAAGGCCATTTCTTCCCGCTAACCCTGCCACCACTGGTTTGCACTGCTTGCTCTGTCGGCAGATGTCCCAATACCAGGGCAGCTGTCTCTACCGATAGTTTTCATATCGAAATAAACAGCTGTTTACGCAAAATGCAACACAATTTATAATTGCGCCTTAAATTTCGGGGCCGGATTATTTTTCTTAGTCAGGTTTCCGTGCGATTCTGCAATTTGTACAACAGTTTACCGAAACAATATATGTCGCAGAGTTGTTATTTTGTTGTGGCTGGTCTGCCATGTTGACACACAAACTTTTCGAGTGAAGCGAATTCCAACCAGCGTGTGCAATCGTCTGCGTGCAACTGCTCACATTTTCTACTCACGCATCGATCTATGCTTTACACACGCTAGCTGGACTGCACTCGGACTCACTCGTATCGGTATTTTGGCGCCAGAATGATTTCACAATATACCACACTCATTGCAGCAGCGTCTTGCAAGCGCAGTGGTCAAACTATGTTAAAAATGTGACAGACACGTACAGTGGTCAAAATACATTCATAATGCGACACAGCCTTCCTGACATAATACACGTCCTCGTGTGTTGTCTTAACTCTACCACATAAGTGACAATACTTTAGGATTCAAAGACTCTCTGGATATTTCAAAGAATTATTATACCATTCGACCATTGAAAAAGTATGTAACAGGCAGAAGGAGTCATGGCAGATCTTCTTCTATATTCTGACTCAGGATCAACAGCCGAGTCGATTGAGCCATGTCTGTCTGTCCGTCTGTCAAAACCTAGAGACACCATATTTAACATGATGGTTCCTGTATACTATACGCAGCTCAAGTTTATTTTAAATTTGGAGTGCCACGCCCACCGCCCACGCAAATCGATAATTTACGAATATTAAGGAAAGTATTACAGTTAGAGACACCAAATTCGGCATGATGATTCCTGTTAATCATGCGCAGATAAAGATTATTTCAAATTTAAGGTGCCACGCTCACCGCCCACACAAATCGATACTTTTTGAATATTAAGGAAAATATTACAGTTACAGACACCAAATTCGGCATGAAGGTTCCTGTATTCCATACGCAGATCAAGTTTATTTCAAATTTGAGGTGCCACGCCGACCGCCCACGCAAATCGATAGTTTTTGAATATTATGGAAAGTATTACAGTTACATACACCAAATTTGGCATGATGATTCCTGTAAATCATGCGCAGATAAAGCTTATTTTAAATTTGAGTGGGCACGCCCACCGTCCACGCAATCGATAAGTCACAAATATTAAGGAAAGTATTTAGGTTACAGTTTCTGCTTTAAAACACGTAAAGATGCTGATAATATGCCCCCAATCCCAAAATTACAATCCGATCGTGCAATAAATACAGAAGTTATTAAAGAAAAAGTTTTTCATGATTCCATTGCCCACGTCATTACAGCATATCGTCTGCATTGTTGTAACCTTTGTGTGTGTGTCTGTATTGCGGTCGGGCAATCAATTAATCAATTTATTACTGATTCAAATCAGTTTCAACTTTATTCTTATCATAACACAATATTATTTTTTTCTTTCGAAAAGCTCTTGGTATTACCGAAAAACATTTGGTCCTACCATTTCGCTATATTTTTCTATATATATTATCCCGAAAACTCTTGACGAGGAGGCGTGTGATGCAGGCGCATTCACCCTACAGATCTGCCGAGCAGATATATAAAATAATTACTTTAATTAATTCTTCTATTTTAGACTCCCTATTTGAGTTTTAGTATGTACATATGTATAAGCATAAGTTATTATAAATAGTAACAGTTATCTACAATAAACAAAAAAAAAAAAAAAAAATAAAAATATATATATTATGTATATATATATATATTTCTGTATATAGTATATGTTTTGTCCAGATTTCCTGGTAACTCATTATTCTTTAACTTCGAAATTATTTCTTGTGTCTCAGTATCTCGCTCTTGTTCTGAAACCAACCAGTTATCAGATACCTCGGTCAAATTAATTCGTAACTCTGGTATCTTATTCAAACTTTTGTGTTGTTCAAGCACAAAATGGAACGGACTCACCGGTTGAACTACTTGTTGTTTCTGATGGTGGAGCTACAGTACAGATGTCAAAACCTTTTTCGATTACTCGGTCGTTTCCTCGTGTTTTTGGACAAGCGGATGCGAAGTGCCCAGGCTCGTCGCATTTGAAACATTTCACTGTTGACCGGTCTTTTGATCCTTGCGTTGAACTTCCGTTGTGGCTTTTTCTTTGAATTTGTGTCCTCTGCCGAGCACAACATTCGACATATTTATGTCCAGACTTTCCACAATAATTGCATTTCACTTGAGAGAGATACTTAGACTTTTTACGCTCCGGGCCTGTTGTAGATGCGTCGTCATCAAGGTTCCGTTTTTTAAAAGTCTGCGCTTGAAGTTGCATGTTGCATGTCGTTTCGAGTTTTAATATTGTTTGTAAAAACCCATTGCGACAATTTGTCATCAATTTGTGCGATTTGGGCCAGACCTAATGAAACCGCAATTTCCTTCAGATCAAAAGATTTAAATTTTGACAAAAGTAAGGTGACGATTCGGCTCCCATATTCGGTGTAACTTTCTCTAGACTTTGGTCGCCCGTTCAAAATTTTCATCAGTGTGGCAGCAGACGTTTCGATGCCAACAAAGCGTTGAACGAAGAGTTCTTTAAATTGTCAGCAAAGCATATTTGGGACAACCATTGTGATGCGTTTCCCTCTAGCGCCTAACTTAAAGTTATCATCAGGCTGCTACCTTCGGGCATTTTATCACCAAAAATGAGAACCACTGTTGTACACCAAGCTGAGGCTGATCTCCAATAGGTTGTTTTACCGGAATATTTTATACCCCTGCACCTTACGGCTTTACCATTTTCTTATTATATTCTGATATACACGTATGTGATGGTTCACGGTTTCTTAGCATTGTTTAGAATTTGCCGAATTTTGCATTGTTCACGAAAATCTGGATTTTTATACCATTCGACCATTGAAAATGGTAAAAAAAAAATGGCAGACCCTACAAAGTGTTTACATTCTTGTTTAGGATCACAAGCCCAGTCCCCTATCAGTGCAGAACCCGAAGCAGCGTACAGCGAACATCAATTTAGTCGCATTTCTGCGCGCTGTGATCGTTCCAACGTATGTGTGTATGCACATCCTTGCCTACGTTTGTATGCACTACTTGTGAATTTTGGCAATAGGAAATTTTGCAGACCTAGCTTCCAGCCAATTTTGTGTTTTAACATAGAGATGCTTAAAACCGAGAATGACTTTGTGTGATGTATGCAAACACTTTATGTCGCAGATGCCTTCCTTGTATTTATACCCGCTACTCATAGAGTAGAAGGGTATTATAACTTTGTTCAAACCGAAAATGTATGTAACAGGCAGAAGGAGACACCTCCGACCCCATAAAGTATATATATTCTGGCTCAGAATCAACAGCCGTGTCGATATAGCCATGTCCGTCTGTCCGTCTGTCTGTCCGTGTGAAAATCTAGATCTCAGCTATTATAAGAGCTAGGACTACCAAATTTGGTGACAATATGTGTTATTATTGCATGCTGATCAAGTTTATTTTGGATTTTGGCCAAGCCCCCTTCCGCCCCCGTAAATCGAAAAAACATTGATTACAAGCGCAATTTTGATGCCACATTGTTCATTTTCGGTTTACATGATAACTATAGCTAGCCAGATGATCTCTGAATCGGATAATACACACAGAAGTTATGCAGCTTAACGTTTTCCATAGCTGTAAGCGCGCTGCTTGCAGCATTGTGCCGAATAGTGTGTGCGTGTACGGTGGTGAAATAGGTTAAGTTGTGGACTGCAAAACGAACAGTACTATTATGCATTTACGGGTTCGAGTCCCGTCCGCATCAAAAATTAAATGTGTTCAAAAATGTTTTTTTTTTTTTATTTTAGATTTTGACTTTGCATAAATATTGTAAGTCCATAGCCTTTTACGGTCAAAATATGATTGTAGCCGTTCTTTTTTGTTCCGCAAAAAAAGGATGTACGAGCAGCTGAGTAGCGGATATATTACAGTCGAGCACACTCGACTGTAGCTTTCTTACTACGAGTAGTTTTTAATTATGGAAAAAGCAAATCAGAGTATGTTAATTAAGCGTTAATACATGTTTTCCGATAATTGTGTGTTGTTCTTGAATTGTCCAATGTATTCCTTCTGAGTGTTTTCAATTGTTTACTAACAAACGTTCTAGTGTTCTGTGGAATATTACTTTTGTATGGCAAAAAGAAGCACCAAGGTTAAAGTTGTATGTTTTTAACATGTATATATGGAATCAAATGGTATTAATGTTTTTTGTCCCTTTTTGCCCCTTTTCGCGAAACATTATATGTTGTAGGTGTGTATAAGTTCAGTAATGCAGTGCTTCTGTATGTTTGGAGCAACAACAAACGCGATGCAGACGCTGTTAACAGTTATATGTTGGAAAATATAGAAGAGAACTATGTGACTTAAGAGCAGAAGATTACAATATCAAAGAAAGTCAACCAATTTATTGCTTATGTGAACTAGCACTTAGGGAAATTTAATCGAATGTTGGAGCGATTCAAATGAAATTATTTATTGTGGCTTGCGTCTAAAATTGTTGTCGTTATTGAAAAGCCAGAAATGACACTATGCAAACCTGGTCGAAAGCAGTTAACAGGGTCTCAACTTAAAAGAAAATTAGCAAATAAGCTGGCTGCAGAACAAGGACATTCAACAGCACTTCTCGTAGATGCTGCCTCAATTTCCGCAAAAAAAACAAACGGCCTTTGTATTAAAAAAAAGCATTAGCAGTGAAAACAGTTGTATATATTATTATTAAGGAACATTATCCACAATATTATCTTTAAAGCTACACGTTAGGTTAAGTTCAGAAGGAACTGAACGATTCCTAGTGACATTAAGACAAATGAATAAATAAAAAAAAAAAAAATTTTAATTGAAAATGGATTTACAAAGCAGCAATATAATAATATAAAAGCGCTCAATAAGCAGCAAGGATGTGATATTTTCCCTCCTTATTCAAAAGTAGCAGAAGCAAAATTGAAATGCAGGCCATCCGAACTTAAAATTTGTGAAACAGGGGCAGAAGTATCGTTGCAAGATTTGCTAGATCATACAGCTGCCCGCAAACTTTTAATGCAAGAGGAAGTTTTAGATGTTTGCTCAGACACAACGATTTGTACATAAATTGTGAGCTATGGCTTCGATGGATCTACGGGCCAAAGCACGCTTTCAATCAAACGAATGTATCGCCCTAGATCAATCCCTTTTTATACCATTCGACGATTTGTGCAAAAGTATGTAACAGGCAGAAGGAGACATGGCCCCATAAAGTATATATATTCTGGCTCAGGATCAACGGCCGAGTGGACTGAGCCATGTCTGTTTGTCCGTCTGTCTGTATGAACGTCGAGATCTCAGCTATTACAAAAGCTAGAGGCACCATTTGACATGATGGATCCTGTATACCATACCATACCGCAGACCAAGTTTACTTCAAATTTGCAGTACCACGCCCACCGCCCACGCAAATCGATAATTTACGAATATTAAGGAAAGTATAACAGTTACAAACACCAACTTTGGCATGATAGTTCCTGTAAATCATGCGCAGATAAAATGCGCCTACGCAAATCGATAATTAATTTAATTTTCAAGGATTGTTTTTGTGGGCGGAGATGAAGGCGGGGTCAGATCAAAAAGTAAACAAAATCCGAAATAGATGTCTCTTAAGGTGCGTTACAAACTTGTGTTACCCAGAAGACCCTCTGCAAGGGTATTAAAAGGAAAGTGAGATTAAATCTTGCATAATATGATTCAAGCTGTGGTATTAATGTAAATTTCTCTTTTTTATTTAAATACATACATAACTGCATATGGAAATTACATACGTATGCATATATGTATACATATGTACATATGTATAAAGTGCATATACATATACATATATGTACTCGTATATGTATGCATATTTTTATTTACATACATTGATAATGGTTGAAAAAATATTAATAATATCAACTACACTATTGATTGTTGATTTTTATAAATCATTATGCTTAAAAAATAGATTTTAATAAGTATTTTAAAAGAAAATAATTCTCTATGGCGTTTATTAAAGTATATGTTAGACACTAATGTGTATGTATGTACATATGTTGTACACAATTTAATGAAGTATGAATGTATGACTTAGCATACACGGATACATAAATAGGTACACATGAATTTATGTATGTGCCTTAATGTATTTGTGCATTTATAAGTAAACAAAGGAAAATGTACGAATCAAAATTATAAATATACCAATACATTTTTTTTGCATTTGTATACAGTATGTGGGTATTATGTATGTATGTATGTAATGTATATTTATTTTGTATTTTTCTATGGCATTGGTGCATGAATGGCACAAAAATATATATCGACTACGAATCATTTCTTCAAAAGTTTAAAGTAAGTATGCTTGTGAACATGTATGTAATGGCACTTTAACTAAAACTTAATGAGCAATACACAGATACCAGCCTAAATTTACGATGTGTATTTCTTAAGTATTTACAGACGGAAGCTAAAAAGTTTCTAGAGTTTTTTCCTTTATCAATTTTCATCTTCAAAAACAACAACTCCAAGCCTCAAAAATTTAATGAAATCGGAGCACAATAGGCGTTGGTGATCCGCTTTAATTATCTATATCACGCAGCATGGGTATTTCAATATCCTCAGACGAAAAGCCCGATGGCGACAGGCTTTCAGTCGGATAATAGAAGCTGTTTCTTGCTCCAATACTTGGCGGAGGTGTCTCACAATCGTCTGCATGTGCTTCGGCTTGGCTTTGGCTTGCATCTGGCAATTGGTATGTGTTTGCAGCCGTAGCTCCACCAATTGACGGTGGACATGGAATTGAAACGCTGTTACTTCGGCACCAAAGTTGTCTCATTTCGGCACGTCGATTTCTCATTAATACCTTGTATTCAGATATGCGCATCTTTTTTCCGTCGACGATGCAGGTCCGCTTTGGTCGTGGTCGGTAGCGGTAGTCTGGATGCTGTTCCATGTGCAACTTGGAAAGACGGGACTGTTCTTCGTAGTACGGCTGCTTATCGGCATTAGACATAGCCTTCCAACGCGCCCCCAATATCTTTGATATATTTGAATTATGCATGTCTGGACACGCCTTCAATATTTTCCTGCGCTCGTCTTTAGCCCAAACCATAAAAGCGTTCATGGGTCTCTTAATATGCGGCTTACTATGCCCATGACTATGACTATGTCTCTGCGATGTATGCACCTGTGCGTGTGTCTGCGATTGAGCTTGATTCAGTGCGTGACAATCCGTCTCTAGAACTGTTGACCGCTCTGAACTAGTTCCGCAGCTATTTGTGGAGTCACGACTGGCGCGAGCAGCTCGTCCAGCGCTACAAGCACTCGAGGTACTACCAACGGAAATGTTAAGGGTGCAAGAATCGGATGCTGCATTCCACATTCGCCCCTGTAAACAGGAAAAACATTTTTTTAATGACACGTGAAGTGAAGTCTAAAGTCATAACTTTGATGATCAAAAATAACTTTGTATATCAATTTATATATTACTCAATTCTTTACACGAATATCTACACGAAACCTTGTGTCTAACAGTGCATTATGCCTGCGAAAATTTTTAAATTTGCTTTTGAATTGCACAATAATTTTTACTACCCAAATAATTTGGTAGGTTAGATATCAGCATCAACAGGGGAATTAAATTAGCCATGTCCGTCTGTCCGTCCGTCCGTCTGTTGCAACGCAAACTAGTCTCTCAGTTTTCTGGATAAAACTTGGTATACATGCTTCGTATTGCTTCACGCTGCAAATAAGTCGGAAGAAGGCGGATCGGACCGATATATTGTATAGTTGACATAGAACCTATCGGCCGATCGTCCTTTAAAGGCTATGAAAATTTTATGATTATTGGACCGATGTATTGTATAGCTGCCATAAAAGCTATCGGCCGACTTTCATCGCTTTTCAAGATATCGCTATGAAGGTTTCCTGATATATGTATAAGTATATATTAAAATCGGATCCCCTCTTTTAAGAATTCTTAAAGGCTCATCATTTATAATTCACTTACGCGAGATTGCAAGAAGTTGGCCTCGACATCTGAGAATAAAGGCGTCGATTGATGTTGATGCTGTAGGCATGGTGTTGGGATGCTGGTTCCAGTAGTTTGCCAACTTAACGGTGGGCTGGGCTCAACAGGAGTCATATGCTCCGGATCCTTAACATTGGTGCTGTTTGGTGATGATCTTGGGGATCCCTTGGGCTTTGATAGATTAAGAGGTGCATCCATTTCAAGGTTTTGAGTGTCAGACTGATTTACCTCCTCTGGCAAAGAAGACTTTATTAAAATAAAACTTTCTTCAGTACTTTGACACCGTCCCTGTGGGGAGTCGGGCGGCGTACTGTGACTGTGGAATTGGGCAACACCTGGTGGAGATTCCCGTATTGATACTGTGTCACATAATCCAGCTGCAATCTCAAGTTCCTCTATGGAAGGATCTCTCTTATTAATTTTATGTGCATTCGCAGGGTTCGATGTGCTATTATTATTGTTGGCACTTGCGGCGGCTACTGCTGCTGCAGCCAGGGCTGCCTGAATATGAGCTGCTGCAACTGCAGGATTGGGCCATATAGGCTGCATTCCAAGCTTATTCACGTTATGATTCTGACTAGGAATAAAGAGCGGCTGGTGGCTCATATGACCCTGCATCAGGGGAATTGGGGGATGCATAAATGGAAGAAATGGCACTAAGCTATTTGGCACTGTAGTTTCAGTCGGACCTTGCTGCGGTTGCTCCAGCTGCGTCGTTGCGAAGCGACCAGTGGCAAACTGTGCACTGAGTTGTTGTTGCAACTCCTGCAGGCAACTCTCCTGGTGCATACGTTGCGCGTTCTGCAGCTGCTGTTGCTGCTGCAAACTAGCCTCAATATCTGTCATACTATCAATCTTGGTCTGGAAGAAAAAAAAAATAGATATTTAAAAAAAAACCGTTGAAGCTCTTATTTATATTAAACCCAATTTAGTCAGTGTTAAACTGTTAAAAACACGTTACCCACCTTATTTGTAGACAACAATAGATTTTGAAGAAATTACAAATAACAATTTACAGCGCATTTACATTGGCTCAATCTTTAAAGTTGCGCACCAACAATGTTAATAGATGGCGCCACTACAAAGGTTTCACAACTATCAGCTATACTTACTAGGCTCTCACACACGCAAAGTCTAAAGCGACGCGTCACGATATGCAGCAATGATTTGGGCAGCGGAACTATGCAAAACTTTTTCTTGAATAGTTTCTGTGTTTATTGTGGACAAACAGACGGACATGGCTCAATCGACTCGGCTAATGATCCTGATCAAGAATATATATAATGCCTATTTAACCATTTTCAATACACGAATGACAAACAAACAAATTGCATTTAAATCCTTGTTAATTTTGGTCAGAAGTCTGCAACGCACTTCATAAGACATCTTCGACCCTTAAAAGTATACTTATTCTTAATCAGCATTAATAAAAAATTCGGACTAGCCATGCCCGTCTGTCCGTCTAACCGTCCGTCTGTTGCACCGCAATCTACATAGTCTTTTAGTTATAGAGCTGCCATAAAGACACTAAATATACATGGTTATTATACCATTCGACCATTGAAAATGGTCAAAAATAGTATACTAAGTTTGTGCAAATGTATGTAACAGGCAGAAGGAAGCGTTGCAGAAAAACCACAAAAATCGGCCCTTCTATGGCACCTATTCGATATATCGGTCTGATCGCGAACTCGTTCCGACTTATTTGCAGCGTGAAGCAATAAGAAGGATGTACGAGTATACCAAGTTTCATCAAGATAGCTGTAAAATTAAGAGACTAGTTTACGTTGCAAGAGACGGACGGACAGACAAACTGACGGACGGACGCACATGGTTCGACTCCTCTATCGATGCTGATTAAGAATATATACTTTATAGGGTCGGAGATGTCCCTTAAGGTGCATTGGAAACTTCTGGCCAAAGTTAATATACCATCTGCGTAACAGGCAGAAGAAAGCATCTGCGACCCCATAAATATATACATATATTCTTGCTCAGAATCACTAGCTGAGTCGATTAAGCCATGTCTGTCTGTCCGTCTGTCCGTCTAGATCTCAGCTATTACAAAAGCTAGAGATGCCAAATTTCACATGAAGGTTTCTGTATAACTTTGGCTGATCAAGTTTATTTTAAATTTTTGAAGTCATGCCCATAGGAAAAGTTACAGCTTTCTTTCTCTCTGGTGTGAATATAGATGAATGCAATATAAATCTATTACCCAAATTACAATCCGATTGAACAATAAACACAGAAGTTATCAATACTAACGTTTTCCGTAGTTCCACTGCTGGCGCCTTTGCAGTCATCGTAACGATTCCTTGTTTCAGCCGTAGCATATGTAAAGCTGATTGCTATGTCGTTTTTATATTTATTTTGGCGCTATTCAATTATAGAACTAATTTAAACACTAGGTGGCAAATAAATTTGCGCAGAGTTTTTTGGTGGAAATAAAAGTGTGATAATTTTTTTCAAAATTGGGCGAATGGTATCTTACTGTCGGTTGTGCTTGAGTGTAGCATATCTTACTTGTTAGCTCTTATATTTGCAGTTCATAAAAGAACTAAAGAAAAAAAGATAAATTAATACTAGGATTAAATTAAATAATATATATATAATAAATTAAAAAAATTAAAACAATATAAATAGAATTGGAGATTAAATCTGTGAATTATATGATGTAATTTAAATATTAATTGAGTTAAAAATTTATTTTAATTTTTAAATTTAAATGTATTATATCTAAATTAAAGTCCAGAAAAAATCCCAAATTTATTCACGAATTAGACACAATTCACAATTTTGTACATTAATAAAATTTTTTTTTTTGAGTAAAAGTGATATTTAAATTGCTTTTGTATCAAATTAACTGTTAGCTGATGGGAACCGTTAATATGTAGCCGTTAATTGTTTACCACCTATGGAACGTTTTCTTATTAGATAAATCTAATAGATGACGCCACTACAAAAATGACATAGCAGACAGCTTTGCTTTCTCACCGACACATACATTGTGTATTACACGCTGAAGCAACGCGTCGCAACGATGATGTCACTATGAAAAATATTTAGTTGAAAACTTATTGTCCTTATTGTCCGATCGGATTGTTTTTTGGAGGTGCATACCTCTGCATTTTAATGTATGTCAAAGCATAAAGTAGTAACTTCAAAACTTTTGTTAAAAATTTATTTTTGATTTGCAAAGGCGGTGGGCGTGGCATCCGAAATTTCAAATAACTTTGTTAAGCATATCTTTGTTTGAGCATATTATACTGACTCGCCTAGCGATCCTGATCAAGAATATTTATACTTTCTGGGGTCCACCACACCTCCTTCTGCTTGTTGCATACATATGCACAAAGTTAATATACCACTTTTTAACATTTTTAATGGCCGAATGGTATAAAAATGGTATCATATATTTTTTTGTTGTGTTTTAAAAGTGCGCTCATATTTGCATTTCGAAAGAGGATGTTAAAAATAATTGAGATAGTAATGTTTACGAATCCAAATACTTCTAAATAGAAAAACGGAAATTTATTCACGAATTAGACACAATTCACAATTTTGTACATTAATAACACTTTTTTTGAGTAAAAGTGATATTTAAATTGCTTTTGTATCAAGTTAACTGTTAACTGATGGGAACCGTTAATATGTTGCCGTTAATTGTTTAATGGGGCTCGCGTGTCAGTAAGACGCTAAGATTAGGCAAGTGGTACACTGCGTTTCGTTTCGATTGTTCTTGTTTGTCCATCGCGGAACAACAGTATAGCATTTTGTTGGGAAACTGTCCACAGAGAGAGCAAGAAAGAGCAAAAGCATTTTACTAGTTCTTAATACAGTTTCTTAATGATATTTGTGTAACTGCATTACCTGCCTGTTTCGACAGCGGCGCAGAGCCAGCAACTCGCAGTCGGACTCGTGTACGAATTCGCATATACCGTTAGCATCGACGCATCAAAGAGAACTGATGGTCCAATGGTAAAAGCCAATTCTTAGCTTACACGGCAACGGAGCAAACTATATTTTGCACATTGCTAAGAGAGGTAAAATGCGAAAGAGATCGAACAATTGAAATAAGAGCCGAAAATTACGTCACACCTTATGCACACTTGCGTAGAAATAAACGATAATATTCTCAATATGCGCAGTGAGAGTGATAGATTAATAGAGAGTAAAAAAAGAGAGAGGGTGTAAGAAAGAAAGAGATGATTGTATGAAAACTGGGAAAGAGGGAGACAAGCAGTTAACAATTTCATGGGCGTGCATTCGCTTGTACAAATTTTGTTGCGCACACAAGTTGTTGCGCGTACGCTCTCTTTCCTTTTTTTATAAAATATGTACCTTCATACATATGTATTCATATGCTTGTAAATACATATGTTAATGCACATGAAATTGTTGTAATGGAGATGTCAGCCCACGCAAATATTTCTAAGTACAAAAGTTTAAAGCTTCAATATTAAGATCCAAACGATACACATGTATATTGTAAAGTATATACATATGTGCATACAAGTCGGAAAACAAGAAAAAATAAATTTATTTTGATCTCAAATCAATGTTATAGATACATATGTATGTACATACATATATCAGATATATGTACCAACGGCAGTACTGACAACGACGTCAACGGCAATACACACATAGATACGTAGGGCATTGTGTAACACAACACAAGTTACAACAGAACAGAAGCTGTAGCTCCTCCCTTTACAACGCTACTAAATGGGCAACCCCCTTGCAATCGACAGTCACAGCACCAGCGGAAGCGGTGGTTAATGCCTTGTTTGCCTCAACCAATTGTCTCGTCGATTATTTGCTATTGTGCCCGCGCAAAGCGTTTCGGTTGGCCAGCTGGTAAAGCAATAACAACGTGTATATGTATTTGTTTATTTAAGCATATATACAAATGTACGCAGAAAATTTGGTGTGTACCTAAATATGTATGTACAAAGGTTAACTAACATACTACATACATACTCATGAATATAATACATATCCATGTACATATGTATATATATTTTTAGAAAACTACACTCTTAAATCCTTCAAATTATGATACTTATACCTACATCATACATACAGGTAAACGAATATATGCACGTATGTAGTAAGTAAAATAACATTATACATCAGTACACACATGTAGGTATGTGGTACAACATACATAGGTACATATGGTATATGTATATACATACATATGTATGTAGGTTTGTAAGTGAACTTATACTGTCACTCGTATGTTCATCTAGGCGAATTAAACTTAAACAAAGTATGGTATAGAGCAACCTGCCAAATTTGGTGTTTTTATTTTAGCTTAGGTTTGTTTGTTTAAACCAGTGTCAGGCACAATGCTCTGCCCAGGGAATGAAGTAATACATATAAGGTGGTCTCGTAGTGCTCACTTACTCACTCATTCATTGGCCTTTAGTGGCATTCACTCGCAGTTTTGGCTAGCAGCTCATTAAGGGCGTGCTTTTGCCGACGAGAATACCCTATTGATTAAATCATATAGGGCATAATTTTAAGCTCTGTCAGATTACGTATAAGTTTAAAGGGGACGCCGGTCTTGTCGTGTATTTTGGGAAAGCTGTTTTAAGAGCAACAATGCATTAAATTCAGTGATAAGTAATAGAATGAAACGAACTTCGTGTCTGCTAACATAATATACACAAAAACGAAACATAAAATTGTTTATGAATTGTTGCCTGACTGGGCTAAACAGACGCACAATTTCTTGTGTCATAGAGTTTCTTTGTAGAGTAATAGCAGATGAAGGCACCAAAGTATTGTAAAGTAGTGAATGCGACCCAATAATGTATATTTATTCTAATTCATTATCAACAGCAGAGACGATAAGGCCGAATTGTCTGTCTAATTTTCTAAGAATGTAAGAGCTTTAGCCACCGAAATTGGTGACCACACTTGGTGTTGTTTTAAGCAGCTAACGAAATTTTTGGATTTCGGCCACGCCCCTATTCGCCTCCGTAAATTGGCACCAATTCACATTAAAAGGATAATAACTCCCTTCAACCTTTGAAAATTACCAAAAAAGAGTATCTTACTTTGTGGAAATGTTTGTAACATGCATAAGGAGGCGTGGTAGACCTACATTACTAGCCGAGTTGATTGAGCTTTGTTCGTCCGTCTGTCTGTCTATGTAAACATGCGGATCTCAGATAATAATGTTAACTAGGGATAGCAAAGTGTATACCATAGGTAAATACATAAAACATAATCTACTCCAAATTACATTAAGATCCGACTATAAACACCGAAATTATTAAACATTACGTTTTCCATTACGGAAGCAACGTAGCCTGACGTTGGCGATGCGATGTGTCGCCTTTGGTTTTGCGTGCGTGTATGTTTGAGTGCGTGAGAGCGAGA
Source organism: Zaprionus ghesquierei (assembly GCA_018904095.1). NCBI lineage: Eukaryota > Metazoa > Arthropoda > Insecta > Diptera > Drosophilidae > Zaprionus > Zaprionus ghesquierei. Next base: position 1,134,298 of record JAEIGP010000821.1, on the reverse strand, counting down.
AAGCAATTTGTGGCAGATACCTTTTTTGTTGGGATTTGTCAATATATTAGTAACGGATTTTTTAAATTGGGCGAAGGGTATCTTGCTGTCTTGTCAACATTGGAGCGATATATTGTATAACTGTCATTAAACCTATCGGTCGATTTTTTAATTATACCCTTCAATCATAAGGTGTTTAAAAAATGTGTACTAACAATGTAACGTAGTATTGAGCTATGTCCGTCTGCCCCATTGAACTTCTCAATGGTAGCTATTACCAAAGGTAGAGACCCTAAGTTTTCCATGAAGATTCCTGTCCACCTGAACAACGATAATTGAGCTTATGCTAGGTGGACAAGGCTTCCTCGCTGTTCATACTAACTATGGTAAGCCTCACCCTTTTTGACTGTTGCACATACATATTTGCACAAAGTTAGTTCATTCTATAATTTTCAATGATAATAGATAAAGTAAATAGATGAACATGGTTAAGTTGTAAAAGTTTGTTTTAATAAATATTAAACTATAAATATACATATAATTAACATTATATATTCTTGGCAAGCGTCAATTGTCCAACCCTGTAAACTGCATATATTTACAATTTACAATTTTAGCTTACGCTAGAATTCGACTGAAGGCTTCAGATAAATAAGTTATTTGTATATTCTTGTGGGGGTTGATTAAATTTACCATATGTTTCCACTGCAAAGAACAAGTCGATTAAAGCAATGAAAGTCACAGTCGAGCACGCTCGATAGTAAAACACCCTTCTCCTAATTTCAAGAAAACACTTAAAATATGTTAACACTTCGAATTTCCGCAACACATAACGCAGCAATACTCACTACAATACACACATAGGATTTAATTCTTTCTTCAATGCGGAGGCAGTTGGCGTGACATCCATGATTTGAAATAAACTATATCTGCCTATGATACCTCTATACCACATCTTGCCTTTATAATAGCTGAAATCTATCTATATATATTTATTTTCATGGGGTCTTTCACGCATTCAGTTAGTTTACCCTTTTTTATGATCTTTGCAATGGCCGAAGGGCACACAGGAGGGAACACACTGTACATTTCAGAATATTAAAGCCCAAAGACACGAATCGTTCGCCAATATGATGGTGTTAATATAATAACTCCTATTATTTTATAAGGTACAAGAATGAATATAACAAATTTTAAAGCACTATAACCTAAAACCCACAATAGGCATTACACCATTGGTAATAGATCTTTAAAGCTTAGTGCACGGTATAAAACATTCAAATGCACTCTATTGTCCGTTACGCTTATTATGTTTCGTTTTCATTTAATTTTGTTTATTTAACTTGTTAATTTCGGTTATGGCATCAAAAGCATCTGTATTTGCCGCAGCAACAACAACATAAACTAAGTAGAAAATTAAATTGTTGAGTTTGTCTTGAAAGTGTGGAATGGATAAGGCACAAGAGATCAAAGGACAATTTTGTGATTGTTTTATTCCGTTATTTTATTTTGTTTGCCATGCGTTGCTGTTGGTTTTTTAGGCGTGTGTTGTCTTTTCTTATTTATTTTTGTTCGTTTACGTTTGCCAATGCCGCCTCTTCTGCCTTCTGTTTTGTTTGTTTTCATTACAAAACCGTACTTTATTTGTGTATTCTGTTTGATTATTTTTCGATTCATTTGTCGTTCATACCGGTCAGGCCAACCAGAAAGCTTTGTTAGAGTGAACGTACAACAAAAGAAAGACTACCTTTGGCTTGCTGAAGCTTTAATACCCTCGCACCTTTTGGTTTTAATCTTTACCAATTATTTCTTTGATAATTATACATATACCAATATTATATTACAGACAGTTTTTCAACATTATTCACGTATTCAGTATCTAAATTTCGGGCATGGAGTGAAGCCATAACTTGGTTTTTATACCATTGCAGATGGTATATTAATTTTGGCCAGAAGTTTGCAACGCACCATAGGAGACATCTCCGACCCTATAAAGTATATATATTCTTAATCAGCATCAATAGGGCAGTCGAACTAACCATGTCCGTCCGTCCGTCCGTCTGTCCGTCCGTCCGTCTGTTGCAACGCAAACTAGTCTTTCAGTTTTAGAGCTATATTGATGAAACTTGGTATACATGCTTCTCATTGCTGCAGGCTGTAAATAAGTCGGAACGAGCCAGATCGGACCGATGTATCGTATAGCTAGCATAGAACCTATGGGCCGATTTTTGTCATTTTTCAAGATATCGCCAAGACACTTTCGCAATCTATGCCTTAGTATGTCCATTCAAAGCTGTCCAAATTTTATCAAAATCGGACCGATATATAGTATAGCTGTCATTGAACCTATTGGCCGATTATTGTAATTTTTCAAGATATCGCTGTGAAACTTTTCTGATATATGTCTAATTATGTCCATTAACTCCAATGATATTAAACCTTTGGTGAGCCGAAGGTAGGCTATAGAACAACTATTGCATCAATTTTGCAGTGTCTTAAAGCATGCAAAATACGTTTTTTAATAATATTTAAGGCTAATAAGAACCAAAAGATATCATAAACATAAACATAAACACAATCGAAATGGAACAAGTAAGAAGAGCTGCAGTCGAACGCCGTCGACTGTAAGATACCATTCGACCACCTTTGTAGTTGCGCTCCAGAAATGCCAATAGAGGGCGCCACTACAAAGGTTTCATAGCAATCAGACATGCTAACTCGCTCTAACACACAAATAGAGGCACACACACGAAGACTAAAACGATGCGGCACGATAAGCTGCAATCACAGGCGGCGGAACTATAGAAAAATTTTTCTTGATTAAGTTTTGTGTTTATTGTCCGATCGGATGGTAATTTGGGGGTTAGGTGCATATCATCAGCATCTTTTCGTGTGCCAAAGTTGTAACTTTAAAATTTTCCCTAAAATTCGTAAATTATCGATTTTAAAGTTGAAATACAAGTATGTGTAAGGTATACAGGAACCATCATGCCAAATTGAGTGTCTCTAGATATTGTTATAGCTGAGATCTCAACGTTCATACAGACAAATGGACAAATGGACAAAGCTTAATCGACTCGGTTAGTGATCCTGAGCAAGAATATATATACTTTGTGGGATCTGCCACGCCTCCTTCTGTCTGTTACAATATTATGCACAAACTTAGAATACCATTTTTGACCATTTTCAATGACCGAACGGTAGAAAAATCTTGTTGGATGTACTTAATTCCATTATTCCATATTATTATTCCATCTAATTTACCATAATAAGTCCTCTGCTAAGTTCTAACATTTCAATGGTAAAATATATATATATAAACTTTGAACAACGGGTAGTCGAATACAGTCGACTGTAGCTGCAAAAACCTAGGGTTTTCATTGTGTGCAATATTATGAACTTAGTCATACAATAATTTCAAGCCTTTGAAATATTTTTGAAACAGTTATCGCATTAGGGGTCCTGGAGAGATTTGTTTTAGGACCCCCGAGGGCATATGTGTAGCCCGGATTTAAGAATTTTAAAAGTTTGTAAGAACAACACTTTTAACGTTTTTAATGGTGGAAGGGCAGGGTTTTAGATGGCATTGGACCGAGACTATGATATAAAATATTTTTTTTAATACAAGTGTCGAGTGTATTTTGTAATGTGTCATTTTGCTTATTCACTTGGATGTAACATGCATATAACCATGAATCTTTGATATAGTGTATAATATGTTCTAACCTTAAGACGAGCAAAGAAAATAAAGAGCAAGAAAGAAAGAGTGCGAAGAAGGGAAGAGGAAACAATTATTATATGTATGCACATAAGCCTGAAGATAGCAGACGATGCACCTCATTAACGCAATGCAGTACAATAACAACATTTGAAGTGGGCATTCAACTCGAGGTCTTGCGGCTGCGGTCGTGGGTTTTGTTAAAGCGCTGTTTTGTTTAAAACTCAAATGATAAAGGACCACTGTCATTTCGCAGATGCTGAATACATTCATTTTATATTCATTGTCGACAGTCAACATCAGTTGGCATAAGGCGTGTCGAGCAGGGGTGAAAAACAACGAATTCGGTATGAAGGAACTGGTAACGACTAACGAATTGCTCCCCAATGTGGAGCAGAATTTTTATCGCACTCGCTACAATTGCACAATGTATTTTGTACGTATGAAGGCAAGACGCGCGGTTTTTATGTACATGGATATATATGTACATACACACTTGCAAGTATTTAAAATTATTTTTTTAGATTATCAACAGTGTACTGTAAACAAACTTCTGGATCTCAGGTACTGCATCAGACAAAACCGTCAAATCCGTTTTTTATACCCTTGCAGGGGGTATACTACTTTTGGACAGAAGTTTGCAACGCACCCTAGGAGACATCTCCGACCCTATAAAGTGTATATATTCTTAATCAGCATCATAGGGGAGTCGAACTAACTATGTCTGTCTGTCCGTCCGTCCGTCTGTCCGTTTGAACGTCTAGATCTCGCCTATTATAAAAGCTAGAGACACCAAATTTCACATGTATCAAAGGTTCCTGTATACCATAGGTAAGAAGATCGAGTTTATTTTCAATTTTTGATGCCACGCCCACCGCCCACGGAAATCGGTAATTTACTATTGTCAGGAGAAGTATTAAAGTTACAGCTTTCTGCTTTGGTATGAACATTGATAATTGCAATATAAATATATTCCCCAAATTACAATCCAATCGGACAATAAACACAGAAGTTATCCGTGTTAACGTTTTCCGTCGTTTCACTGCTTGCGCCTGTGCTGCGCGTCGTGACGTCATCGTCCTGATGCTTCGTTTCAGCCGTAGCGTGTGTAAAGCTGACTGCTACGACGTTTTCATATGTAGATGGCGCTATTCAAAGATACATATATCCGATTAAAACAATAGCTGGCAGATGAACTTGTGCAGTGTTTTTTGATGCAAATAAAAGTGTGATAATTTTTTTCAAAACTGTGCGAATGGTATCTTAATGTCGGGCGCACTCGACTGTAGCTTTCCTTACTTTTTTATGATAACGCTATTAAACTTTTCCTAGGTATGGGTTAGTATGTTCGGGGGGTGAAGTGGACGTGGTCAAAATCCAAAACAAACTTGATCAGCGTGCAATAGTGACACATACTGTCAGACAGACGGACTCGGCTATATCGACTCGGCTGTTGATCCTGAGCGAGAATATATATATATACTTTACGGGGTCGAGATGTCTCCTGCTTTTAACTTACATTTCGGTTTAAACAAAGTTAGAATACCATTCTACTCTAAGAGTAGCGGGTACAAAAATTCAAAATAAAGATAAATTTATGGCAAAGCAAATTGCGGAAAGATAAAAGATTATAGAACATAACGCAGGATGCGAGCGTAAGATGTGGTTATCAGAATTCATCAAGGTTGTATAAGTTTTGTAAAATTGTCAACGTCTAAAATTTTGTCTCCAAATGCTATTAAAATTCATTGGCACGGCTTGCAACCTAAGCTTAATCTGATAGCAAAGTAATACAAAAGTAATAAGGGGACTGCAACTTTTCTATAAGCAAATTCCCAATTGACCGTTTCATTGTCAGTGCTGCTGTCTCTGGTATGTCGCCTAAAGCTGAAAAGTAAACCGTTAATATTACAAAAATCCCAGAGGAAGACAAATCCGCATCTTATACCCTGCGGCTTCCTTTGTGGCTGCAAATTACACCGATGACACGCTGCGTCATCGCTTCATTGACTTTACTCGAATGCGTCTTGGTGGGTGGGTATGGGAATTGTACCGGCGAAGCTTTGGAGTTAAAGAAAATGTAAGGTGAAGACTTCGATGCTGTCAGAAAGTTTTCTTTTTTTATAAGCAAAACATTCATCAATTTTCCGAACACCACCCTCTGTTTCATTTTTCCCAACGCGAAGGCATACTTCAAAATTACCGATTAGTTAAACATTTTACACTAAAATAAAATACATTAATAAAAGTTAGCATTCAAATATAAAAAAAAACTTGGTTTTCATAAACACATTTTTATACCATTCGACCATTGAAAATGGTCAAAAATGGTATACTAAGTTTGTGCAAATGTATGTAACAGGCAAAAGGAGGCGTGGCAGACCCCACAAAGTATATATATTCTGACTCAGGATCACTAGCTGAGTCGATTGAGCCATGTCCGTCTGTCTGTCCGTCTGTCCGATTGAACGTCTAGATCTCAGCTATTACAAAACCATGAAGGTTCCTGTATACCATAGGTAGATCGAGTTTATTTTAAATTGTTGATGCCACGCCCACCGCTCACGCAAATCGATCATTTTCGATTATCAGGAGAAGTATTGAAGTTACAGCTTTCTGCTTTGGTATGAACATAAATAATTGCTATATAAATCTATTCCATAATCTATTACAATCCAATCGGACGATAAACACAGAAGTTTTCCATGTTTCCGTTTTCCGTACTTCCACTGCTTGCGCCTGTGCTCGCGTCGTGACGTCATCGTCGCGATGCTTCGTTTCAGCCGTAGCGTGTGTAAAGCTATGCCGTTTCCACATGTAGATGGCGCTATTCAAAAATAGATCTAATTTAAACAATAGGTGGCGGTTAAACTCGTGCAGCGTTTTTTTGATGGAATTAAATGTGTGATAATTTGTTTCGAAACTGGGCGAATGGTATCTTAATGTCGGGCGCGCTCGACTGTAGCTTCTTTACTTGTTTTTTACAAGTTTTGTTTAAATGTTAGTGATAGACATATGGGTAACAATAAAAAATACATAGGCAAGACGAATTCGTTATTATTTTCTTTATTAATTATTTTAACCCGGGACTCCAACCCGTAAATGCATAATAGTACCGTTCGTTTTGCAGTCCACAATGTAACCCATTTGACCCCCGTAACAATAATAACACATATTGTCACCATGCTTGGTAGTCCGGATAGACGGATATAGCTATATCGACTCGGCTGTTGATCCTGAGCCAGAATATATATACTTTATGGCGTTATAAAGTTAAAGTTATAAGCCCATTTACTCTGTGAGAAGCGGGTATAAAAATCCGCTTATTCGAATCCGGCGTTACAATTTCACTATTATGTCTACATATTGACTAAATATTGACTAAATATATGTAATACATGTTTTCACACGAAAATAGTTTTTAGTTTTTTCGCGCGTGCCTGCATAAGTGTGTAAGAGTGAGATAACAATAAAAGTAAAAGAGTTTTTTTGGGGCAGGGTATCTTACTGTTGGCAGTGCTCGACTGTAGTTTTCATTACTTGTTTGTTTTGTGGGGTTGGGTAATTCCACTGTGAAAGCTTTGAAAGTTAGTAAACAAGAGTCGAATGTGTTGAACTGGTAAATACCTGCCACCAACCCGTTCTTTCACCAACAAATATTTTTTTAAGAAACTTTTGTGCCAACTTTATTTTATGTTGAATACTTATAGATCAAACTTCGCCCAATTAAAGTGTATATTGTATAACCTCACCAAACCATCAAAAGTTCTGTCGTAGAATTTGCTGAGTCTCATAGTTTCCCAAACTTAGTCGCCTATTCAGAAAGACAAACGGACCGATAAATATGGTAATACTTTCTTGCCTATTAATAAATATCCAAAAATAATGTCAAATCGACACTGCTAATAATGTTGAACACGAATATATACAATACTTTGGTTGTCTGTTACGACCCCTTCCGCATACGTTTGCATAAAGCTACTGCTATATACCCATTTTTGACTGTTTTCACTTGACGAAGAGTATAACAAATGCGTAATAGCAAGCTGAGGCGCAAGTCCAAGTCCAATTGAGTTGCCTTTTGCGGCCGTGATGCACGTGTTGCCCATTGAGTTACGCAAAGGGACGAAACTGAGAATGTAGCGGAGCGGGTACAAGTGTGTGCAAAGAATTTCTATGTTCACAAGAAGGGTGGATATAAAATAATGCAAAACGCAACAAAAATTCATAGCGTGGACTCGACACGGAACTGATCCACTCGACGTTGGCTTTATTCTAATTATACGACCCACTTCTGGGTTGTGGCCCGCCTACTGCGCCGGCAATGTCAAGTGCAAAGGTCGCATGGGCAAAAGCCGTTCAACACATGATGGGGAAATAGAAAAACATGAAAACGGGGAAATGGGCAAATTGTACTGTTTCTTAGTATAGCTCTTAGACCACCTAGTGCGCTTAAGGTAATTGTTTTTCTTTCTTTACTTAGATTTTTATTCCTCTTCCTCACTGCTGCATTCTGCATCCTGTGTCCGCGTCAATTCAATTACGAGTTATTTCACGTTCCCACTGTTGCTGGCGTTGACGGGACACGCACGACGATTTCACATGTCGACTTGCTATGAGTGGTATAGAGTGAGCGGAAGCCTGTTGCAGGTTACATCCTTTTCCGTGCCAGGAAATTCCCACAATTTTCGGAAATTGAAATTTGAATTGAAATCATAATTTCTTAAGCTTATAAAATTGCCAAAATATACAGTTTGTACAAGTTTGTGACGTTTATTGCAAGGATAAAGCAAATTGAAATAATGACCCTCTATCTATGACTTACTTCAATGGTCTATCAGTCACTTTCGATCAAAAATTGGACACGGGCAAAACAACATTTGTTCAATCTCTAAATCCCCACAAACACAAAGTAGCGAACAAGCTTTTATTTCTCTTTCATAATGCTCAAAAGAAAACAATAGCAACTCTAATGATGGAAATAGCAACAAGCCCGGAAAATTCCAGAAACAGATGATTAAATCCGGGTAACAAAGGGCGAAATAACATTCAAATTAGGAGCTCATTGTCGTACTTTTGTTGTTAAAGAAGCACCAATGCAATAGCTTTGTTCCACCAGACAATGGGGGCACAAATGATGCTTACAATCGGCTGTACTATGTCAGAAAAATTGCTTAGAACTAAAATTGACAAAGGAAACACAAAATAGCAATGTACAATCCAATTCATCAACTTTAGCGTACAAAAAATCTATTTTGAAAAACTCTATACTCCACATATTTTAAGCACATAAACTTAGGGTACCAACTAACTAATAAAGTTATGTATCATAAAAATAAACTGTAAACTGTTTCTAAGATATTTAATATGCCTCATTTTTTTAATTAGAACAATTCCTACTCTTTCATGCATTGACAAAAACAATATATTTCTATTTTATTTTCTTATTCTTGTTCATTTTTCACATCCAGTGACGATGCTTATTTTGAGTTTGATTTCTATACGCGTGTGCTTGTCAGAATAATATCACTATAAATATTATTCATGTCTAAATATAACATTTACGATTTTCTCCAGAAATAAATTATGAATTTAAAATTTTTGACAAGTATCAAACATTTTTAGAACAAAGACCCAACAAAAATAAACCATCTCATAGCCCCTACAGGTTCTTTTCTGGGGGAATGAGACCAACAATTTTCAAAAGCTTTAGCAGTATTCCAGGGCTAAGAACAATGTCATCTATTTAAGGTATTGCTCATATTTTGAACGCGTGCGGGATTTAAGCTCGTGAGCGCATAGAACAACTTTTGGCCTACCACTCAACACATTCGTCCGGGGCATATTAGATATCGATTGGATGGTGGTGATTATTATAACATATGCACCGAAAAAGAATATTGTCGGAGATGCCGCTATCTGTCTGTTACATATATTTTCGGTTGACACAAAGTTATATTAGCCTTCTACCCTTTGAGTAGCTAATTTGTTAAGATGGAAATTCGACAATATCGACTTGGTTGTTGAAATATTGTGTGGGGTCGAAAGTGACCTCACTATTTATTCAGCTTCAAACTTGTATTTTACATATAGGCGTTGTACTACCAAGTTACAAAAGCTGCAGTCTATCATGCCAGACAGTAAGATACCCTTTTCGCAGCTAACCAACAAGAAAGTTTCTAGACCATAGATTTTAAAATGTCGAAATGTTCATAACAGAAGCTCACAACGCATGTAAGGAGACATTTCCGACCCTATAAAGTATATATATACTTAATCAGCATCTGCAGGGGAGTCGAAAGATTCATGTCAGTCTGATGCCGTCCGTCTGTCCGTCTGTCTCTTGCAACGCAAACTAGTCTCTCAGTTAAAGAGCTTTATTAAAGAAACTATATATCGTAAAGCTGTTATCATTTTTCAAGATATTGCCATAAAACTTTCCCGATATGTGTCTTAGTATGTCTATTAAAAGCTGCAAAAGTTTTATCTAAATCGGTCCGATGTATCGTATAGCTGCAATAGAACTTTTCGGTCGAATTTTCTTATTTAGTAAGATATCGTTATGAAACTTTTGCTTTCCTTAGAAATTCAAAGCTGTTTAATATTTTGGAGTAACTGCAACGGTATAAAACCTTCGGCGTGCCGAAGGTAGCCTCTCTTTCTTGTTTTTTATAAACTACCAAGTATAACAAATTACCGTAATGGTTTTGTACTCCTACTTCCACCAATTACAATCGTCTAAGTCACGGTTTGCCTTACCTTCAATCGCTATGCTACTATTTAACCGGAGTGTGGTTTGATGTCCCAAGTCCTGTAAGCAGCTGACTCAATTAACAAGAAATTTATTTACAATTTAAGAAGCCATTATCTACGCAAAGGAACCATCCTACCACCTCCTTGGTGTTTACAGCCAGAGTGAATGACAATTAGGGCATGCTGGGATGCAATGACCATGTTTCCCAAACAGCCTTAAATGGTAATACCCAATTAACCAGCAATTTGTACAGAAACTAGCCAATTGCATTTATACTCCTTGCTGGTAACGTGCGTGCTAATCCCTTAAAGATATCCAAAACTTTGCTTATTTTGCCAGCATTAACGGCGTGTGTCACTATATTGTTCTTAGTATGTCATCGTCAATTGTCCTTTTTGAAACATACATATATATATGTAATTTACCGCAACTCAAGTTGTTATCCAGGGGCTTTACAAATCATTCATTTCTAATTGCAATTTTATCGATTGTCGAAAAGAAACGTGTTTCGATATCTTCGTATCTGTATCTGTATCTGTATCTGTATCTGTATCTGTATCTGTATCTGTATCTGTATCTGTATCTGTATCTGTATCTGTATCTGTATCTGTATCTGTATCTGTATCTGTATCTGTATCTGTATCTGTATCTGTATCTGTATCTGTATCTGTATCTGTATCTGTATCTGTATCTGTATCTGTATCTGTATCTGTATCTGTATCTGTATCTGTATCTGTATCTGTATCTGTATCTGTATCTGTATCTGTATCTGTATCTGTATCTGTATCTGTATCTGTATCTGTATCTGTATCTGTATCTGTATCTGTATCTGTATCTGTATCTGTATCTGTATCTGTATCTGTATCTGTATCTGTATCTGTATCTGTATCTGTATCTGTATCTGTATCTGTATCTGTATCTGTATCTGTATCTGTATCTGTATCTGTATCTGTATCTGTATCTGTATCTGTATCTGTATCTGTATCTGTATCTGTATCTGTATCTGTATCTGTATCTGTATCTGTATCTGTATCTGTATCTGTATCTGTATCTGTATCTGTATCTGTATCTGTATCTGTATCTGTATCTGTATCTGTATCTGTATCTGTATCTGTATCTGTATCTGTATCTGTATCTGTATCTGTATCTGTATCTGTATCTGTATCTGTATCTGTATCTGTATCTGTATCTGTATCTGTATCTGTATCTGTATCTGTATCTGTATCTGTATCTGTATCTGTATCTGTATCTGTATCTGTATCTGTATCTGTATCTGTATCTGTATCTGTATCTGTATCTGTATCTGTATCTGTATCTGTATCTGTATCTGTATCTGTATCTGTATCTGTATCTGTATCTGTATCTGTATCTGTATCTGTATCTGTATCTGTATCTGTATCTGTATCTGTATCTGTATCTGTATCTGTATCTGTATCTGTATCTGTATCTGTATCTGTATCTGTATCTGTATCTGTATCTGTATCTGTATCTGTATCTGTATCTGTATCTGTATCTGTATCTGTATCTGTATCTGTATCTGTATCTGTATCTGTATCTGTATCAGTATCTGTATCTGTATCTGTATCTGTATCTGTATCTGTATCTGTATATTTAGGTTTAGTATCATAAACAGAACTGAGCCCCGTCTGTCGGACAACGGTCACTCCGTCAGCTCGTTCGGCAAAAATAAGTACTTTTTATTTTACATGGACATTTCTTAGTAAAATTGTGCAACTACTATATTGTATAGCTTTTATAATATCAATTCGTCGTCAAGCTATAGTCAAGCGCGCCCGACAGTAACCCCTTCCCGACCCTTCGCCCAGTCTCAAAACAAACAAGTAAAAAAGGCTACAGTCGAAATTCATGCAAAACTAGGTACGTGAAAATTGTTATTGGTGAACGAATTTAAAACAAGAAAGAAAAGCTTCTTTAGACACTTTGAAGGTTTTATACCCTTGCAGTTACTCAAAATACTGAATCGGCCCATAGGATCTATGATACATATATCTGTCCGATTTTAATAAAACTTGCAAAGCATTTAATTGACATACTTAGACATATATAAGGAAAGCTTCACATCATATATCAGAAAAGTTTCATAGCAATACCTTAAAAAATAACAAAATTCGACCGATAGGTTCTATGGCAGCTACACGATATATCGATCCGATCCGGCTTGTTCCGACTTATTTACAGCGTGCAGCAATAAAATGCAAGTTTCATTAAGATAAAAAAAGATGTCTCCTAAGGTGCGTTGCAAACTTTTGGCCAAAATCAATATATCATCTGTAATGGTATAAAAACAACAGAAAATATTTTTTAGTTGGACGCTTACGTTTTAACTTACGACCCCATAACCTACTTTATTGCAGACGCTCTTGCGTGTTGGTTGTTAAAATTTATATCTAAGACACACCAATTTATAATTGAATTGCATTTAAAAAAAACAGTTTGATCGATTTGCGAGGTCGGAAGTAGGCGTAACCCAAATTCAAAAAAACTTTAAGAGCTACACGACTGTTGTCCCCAAATTTGGTGGCTCAATCTCTTTTAGTTTCTGAGATCCAGGCGTTTATGCAGATGGACAGACAGACAGACAGACAGACATACAGACGGACCGAGAGACATGGCTTCATCGACTCCCCTAGTAATACTGAGCAAGAATATATACAGAAAAACGTCATATAAATTAGCTTTACACTCGCTACGGCTGAAACAAAGCATCGCGAAGATGACGTCACGACATGCTGCAAAGTCGCAAGCAGCGGAACAACGGAAAACGTTTACTTAAAATACGTTTGTGTTTATAATCCGACAGGCTTTAAATTTGGAACATATATGCGGATAATTTTCAGAGGCGGTGGGTAAGTTTAGCACCTCAAATTTGAAATTAGATCAAGGAGCTTGTGATACTTATATACCTTTGTGTCAAATTTAGTATCTTTAGCTATTATAATAGCTGAGATCTGTGTGCTCGCACAGACGCGTGCCGGACGGACAGACAGACATGGCTCAATAGACTAGGCCAGTGATCCCGAGCACGAATATATATATTTTGTGGGGTCTGCCCCGCCTCCTTCTGCCTGTTTCATACATTTGCATAAACTAAGTTTACTAATTTTGACCATTTTCAATGGTCGAATGGTATAAAAAGAGGTAACGGTGAATGCTTAAAGCCAAGGGTGTACAACCTTTGGCCATCCGAAGGTTACATGTTTTGTCTTGTTTTAAAATACCGCGAATCCTCTTTAAAACAAAACAAACTATAGAGGGTTTCTATAACACATTTGGATTTAAGAAACCATAAGTATTTGCCATCCGCTTTTATTCAGTTTTTGCTTTCATTCATAAATTTATTTTCCAAAAATAGAATTCTTATGTGCGTACTCGCTGCCCGATTCCGTTCACGACTTCGTCTTCGATGTCATCTTAAGGCAACGACCAACACAAGCCAAGCAAGGTTAGCAGAGTTTGATTAATATTAGAATGTTTGCAGGAACATTTTTAAACGCATTTCCGGTGTGCCTTGCCACTAAATAAAAACGTGGGATATGTAAAATTGTATATATGTGCGTAAATATCCCCGCGATCATTAAAAATGTTCAAATTAACATATATATCAGGCAAATGGCAAATATATATGTGGTATATATATAAAACGCAGAGACATACGTAATCATATTATGAAAAATAAGAAAGAAAGGCTACCTTTAGCACGACAAAGGTTTCATACCCTTGCAGTTACTTCAAATACTAAATCGGCCCATAGGTTCTACGGCAGTTCAACGATATATCTGTCCGATTTTAATAAAAGTGTTACAGCATTTAATTAATATAATTAGACATATATCAGAAAAGAGAACATTCTTAAGTATGTCCTTTACCAGGCTCTGAAAATTTTATCAAAATCGGAGTGATATATCATATAGCTACCGATAGATCTTTGATAGTTAGCAGCGGAACTAAGGAAAAAATTTACTTAAATAACTAATGTGTTAATTGCCCGATCAGATTAAAATGTGGATAATACATTAATATTGCATTCATCTATGTTCATACCAAAGCGTAAAGCTATAATCTTAATCCTTTTCTAAAAAATCGTAAGTTATCGGTTTTCGGGGGCGGTGGGAGTAGCATCGAAAATTAAAAATAAACTCGATTAGCCTATGGTATACTTATCATTCATGCCAAATTTGGTGTCTCTAGCTCTTGTAATTGCTGAAATCCAGACGCTCAAAGGGACAGATTTACAGACATGGCTTAATCGACTCAGCTAGTGATCTTGAGCACTAAGATATTCCTTGTGGAGTTTGCCACACTCACTTATGCGTGTTAGATACCTATGGTCAAAGTTGATATACCATTTTTGACCATTTCCAATGGTCGAATCGTATAAAAACTTCAAAAAAAGCTTTTTCTCTTCTTCAATTTATTGCCAAAATCCATATGTGTTAATGTGTTTTTAATGAAGAACTTTAGGAACTACTTAACATACTGATTATATCTCAGTGACGCTATCAATTGCGGCTGCTACAGACTGTGTTGTCTCATTGCAAACTGCGTACACATAACAACCCCTATAAGAGAATAGCTCAACGTCAAAAATAACCCTAATCTGCCTAATCTTCTCTTTCAGGAAAAAATGCAGATTTTGTAATGTTTCATTGGAATATCTTGGGCCCATCATTCATCTAAATTTGGTCCGCTTCAGGTTGCCCATATCTAGTAGATAAGCATCACATTAGTGTGATTTCAAGCTGATTAGTAGAGGGCAAAGTTGCGCAATCATCATAAGGATCTGCTTCCTCATTATACCCTTTGAACATTGAAAATGTTCGGGTATATTTACTTTATGCAAATGTAAGTAACAGGCAAACGAAGACGTGGTAGACCACACTCAGTATGTATATACATATATTTATACCCTTGGAAAAAGCAT
The DNA here is from genome assembly GCA_018904095.1 of Zaprionus ghesquierei. Classification (NCBI taxonomy): domain Eukaryota; kingdom Metazoa; phylum Arthropoda; class Insecta; order Diptera; family Drosophilidae; genus Zaprionus; species Zaprionus ghesquierei. Next base: position 1,118,905 of record JAEIGP010000821.1, on the reverse strand, counting down.
TGATTTTGGACAGAAGCTTGCAACGGACCGTACTATTAAGTACGACGTCAACGATGACTCAGATTTACTCAAATGGGTCATAACTGGTGACGAATCATAAGTATATATGATACCGAAACCAGAGCTCAAGTGTCCCAATGGAAGAGCCCAGGTGAGCCAAGACCGAAAAAAGCACGCCAAGTTCGATCAAATGTCAAAGTTATGATCACTGTTTTCTTAGATTACCATGACGTGGTGCATCAGGAGTTCTTACCATATGGTCGTACGGTTAATAAACAGTATTATCATATATATATATATATATATATATATATATATATATATATATATATATTGCTTTGCGTTGATATATATACTAAGTTTGTGCAAATGTATGTACCCCATAAAGTATATATATTCTTTCTCAGGATCACTCGCCAAGTCGATTAACCAAAATATGATTGTAGCCGTTCTTTATTGTTTCAAAGTCAAAATTACGGATTTTCGATATTTTATGATTTTTTGGAAAAATATTTTATGTGCCTTATGAAATTTTCATCAAGTCCAAACATAAAACAGACGCAAACACGGTGCGGTATTTACTTTTAATGAAAAGAACCCGAATTTTCACAGTTTGTTTAAATGGCTGTTATATATTATTGTGGTTCGATTTTGACAATATTGACAGCATCTTCAACATAAAGATAAAGTATGATACGCTAAGTTTAAAATTAATTTTTTTAAAAATAACATAAATCGACCGATAGTTTATAAATATTTTATATCTTAAATTTTTAGATATAGGTCGAAATGGGATTTATGTATGAAAACCTGTATTATGTTTCAAATAACGCACCGTGTCGTTACCTGAGGTTTTTTGATGAAAAACCAGTATTATTTTTTGACCGAAAATCAGTATGGTTCGAAATATAGTACTAAAGTTGTACCGATTGAAGTTATATAGTACTCAAATATACAATTTATCTTTTCATAGCTTTCACAAAAAAACAGCCAAAACAATTTATTACCAATCCACGTACCAAATTTTGATGGTAAAGTCTTTGAAATCCTTTTGTGTTTAACTATGAACAAGCATTTAGTTTAAACTGCTACAATGACAGATTGTGCCGCTTTGTGCTCGTACGGCCCTGGTAGAAGGGAATAAAAAGTCTTTGAAAACGGGGATACAGAGTGAAGGTATTTTTTTTAGAGCTTAAATGACGAACGTGATACAAAAAGATTCAAAAGAAGAAACTGCAGCATGGAAAAATAATATAATAAAAGACAATAGAGAAAATCAGAAAATAAAACTAAGAAGGAATAATACAAAAACTAATAAAAAACGAGGGAAATGTATGCATGTAAAATAAATGTTACGTATAGCATAAAAGAAATGAAGTATATAATAAAAAGCAAAGAAGAAAGCAATACAAAGGCAAGGCAAATGTACTCACGTACACCATTGACTTGTATTTTTGTGAAAAACTGAACTTTGTATACAAAAAATATTCTTTTTAAAGTACAGAATAAGTTTGCTTAATATGCGACGCAAGCTTTATTCGAGCGTGCACGGCAGTAAGATATCCTTTGCTCAACTTTAAAATACCGTTACAAATACACAAACAATTTTTAACATGAAAGCCCGAATGTGAAAGCATATTCGCACAGTGGCGCCTTTTGTCACTTGAGGTGGCAACAATCATAACTTTTGAACAAGAAGAGATAATTTTATGAATTAAATTGCATATAACAGATAACTTTTCGCTTTAATATGAGCGCTTGAGTGCTGTTAGAGAGAATTAAGCCCTTAAATTTGACCGTTTTTCGTGTGTCAGCTCTTATAATAGCTGAGATCTAGATTTTCACACGGACAGACAGACGGACATGGCTATATATATTTATAAATTGACACCCTTTTAGAAAACATCTTTTTATCATACAGCTTTGACCAAGAACTCACCGAAAGAGTTATCTGTTATAAGCAATTTAAATCATGCAATTATCTCTTTTCGTTCAAAAGAAAGGATTTTATCCCACTCAAATGACAAAAGGCGCTTTGTGCGTTAACTTAAATACCTTTTATAGATTTTATAGTATATCGGATCATCTTGTAGTATGTGTATTCCAAAGCAGGAGCTTGTAACTTCAGATACTTCTCTGAATTTAATAGCGATCCTAATCGAGAATATGTGTACCCAATTGGAGTCTCTAGACAGCTGTTCATGGCTAAAATTATTGATGCTGATGAAAATTGTAAAAATATATATTTTATACTTTTACAGTCCTTTTAATATTTTTAAAAAGTCAAATTGCATAAACAGTGTACTTTTATTTTAATACTAAGGCATTACCTGGCCTATCAATCGATTTCGTATAAGCTGCAGTTGTTTAATCATTTCTGAAACAGTACCATCCTCATAATTTTGTTGAACCTGTTCCTCAGTAGGCGCTTTTAACCAAGATTGGTCGCTAAAAGGAAACCAAATTTTGTTCTTAAGATTAAGGAATAATATGTGTAAATAAATAACTCTAAGCCGCAACTAGAACATACTATACATACCGAGGAACGACACGGTCCATTTCAAAGGTTCGCTGAATTCGTACTCCAGAAGCAGTGGTTGACCTGTGCTCGCTATTAGAAAATTAAAGTAAATAAATCATAAGTATTCTTAGAAATATAAGTAATAAAGTTATTAACTAAACCAATATAAACCTCTACGATTATATATAAGACTTTAGGCCCTTAACTTAGATTGCTATCTCAACCGAACGCGCGCAAAGTAGTATACTAAGTAATAGACGACAGAAGAATTTTATGTCGAAAATTGTTTCTGTGCGTATGACAATGCTATTAAGTTAGGATATCTTACCGTCGGGCGTGCTTGTCTGTAGCTTTTTACTCTATAAGGTCAAATGTGACATTTAACCTTTACCGAAAGTTGTCACTTTAATATTTCCCTTAATGATCATAAACTTTCGATTTGCGTGGGGGTTTGGCATCAAAAATTTAAAATAAAGGTACTAAACGTATGGTGAACAGCTGGCACGCAGTTCAGTTATCGTTTTACTGGGATGATACGATATTAGCTCGGCTAAGTGTGTTTAGTAAAACATTATATGTATATCATTTGACTTAGTTATAATTTGAAAGCTGGTATCTAAGAGAAGAGAACGTTTGACTGTAGCTCTCTTTACTTGTTTTGATTTATTTTAAACTAAAGACTTTATTTATAATGATGACTTCCGTTGACTCACGAATCAGCACTCAAATAAACACACACGCGACATAAACAAACAAGGGTGCACACGCATTCTCACATTCACATACATGCATACTTATGTATGTACAAGTACATACGTTTACAAACAGCCTTCACCAATTCACAGAATAGATTTCTTTTTTTACTCGAACTCATTTCGAATATTTGAAAATGAGGAATATTAAGTTGTGGACTTACATACATACATGTACATGTAAATATGTACTATACATGCAACATGTAACAGTATCTTGCATCCAAAAGACCGTTTTTCCTTATGAGATTATTGTACTAATATACACATTTTACATATCCAATGATAATTTATTGTACATTACTTCTAGTTTGTTGTTTAATTTATTATGTTTTATCAATAAAAGAGTACTTGTAATTTGTCCCCAATATATGTATGTTTTTATGTGAAAGCCTTCCGCTTATTTCAAAGGAAGCGAGGCCACGCGTCGGTAGCTTTCAAAAAAACAAAACCGAAACGGAAGATGAAATGGAGTGTTTCAAATTTTTGCTATCAATGTAGAATACCACCCCTTCATTATTACCCTCAACACCCTCAGTTCTATTTAGCTCCGGGTAAGAGTTGAAGTATGTTTCATTTCCTTACAATAACAAACAAATGTATGTATGTATGTAACTACACTCCTAATGGGCTAAAGGTAAATAAAATAAATATTGGTCTTTTTTTAATGCACCGCAAAAAAAACCATCAGTCTACAACAAGGTGAACACAAAATATAAAAATAAAAAACATCTTCACGCTTATTTACTAACTCACATAAAGAGTGCTAGTGCAATAATGAATTTTCAATAAGGGGCTCATAGGCCAGTTTCTGAAGTCAAACCCTGTTCAATTCCATTGACTCCTGGTATTGTTTACGAGCCCTCAGAAATAGCCTTCATGTCTTTGCGCACGTGTTGGCATTAAAAATGTATTTGTTTGGCTAAAGGCCGAAAGAACAGCACAGTACAGGAGATTTCCATTTTGAAAATATCCAAGTCGAGGGCAGAAAAATTGTTCTCAGCTTAATAAGCTTCATGCTGACCGCGTTAGTAGTATGCACACTAAGCGTAATTTCGAAAAACCAATGCTTTGAGTTTCAACAAAAAGTTCTGCACGTCTCTCTCCGCCACCTATGCATCGTTTTCCTGTAAGACCAATCTTTAATAGATAGCGCTACTTCGTAAATATCATCGCAGTCAGTTTTACTTACTTGTTCTCATCGAAACATTCTAAGTAAGGAAAGCTACAGTCGAGCGCGCCCGACAGTAAAATACCATTCGAAAATTTTAAAAAGCCATTACTTGAAATTCCAGCAAGAATTTCTGCACATTTTCTACTGCCACTTATGTAACGTTTTCCTATTAGATCAATTTTTTAATAGATGGCGCCACTGCGAATATCATAGCAGTTTTGCTTACTTGTTATCACACACACATACAGACACACACGCTAAGACTAAAGCAACGCAACGATGACGTCCAAACATGCTGCAAGGCGAAGCCAGAAAAGTTATGCAAAATAGTTAATTAAATAACTTGTGTATGGCCGTTCGGATTGCAATTTGGAGGTAACATGCATATCTCTTTCATCTCTATGTATGCCAAAGCATAAGGTTATAACTTTTAAAACTTTTGTGATAAATCAAATATAAAAGTATAATTTCGATTTGCAGAGACGGTGGGCGTGGCATCAATATATAAAATTAACTTATAAGGCGTATGATATTTATAAACCTTCACACCACGTTTGGGGTCTTTAGCTTTTATAATAGCTGCGTTCAAAAAGACAGCCAGACAGGCAGATGGAGAGAAAAACAGAAGGACAGGCAGACAGACGTATATGGCACAATCGACTCGGCTAGTGATCCTGAGCAAGAATAAATATAGTTTTTTGGGTCTGCCACGCTTCATTCTGCCTGTTACACAATTTTACACAAACTTAGTATACCATTTTTGACCATTTTCAATGCATAAACTTGCACAGACAAAACAAAAACAGACCGAAACAGAGAGAAAATTTAAAAGCGCATTGATATTTTGCAAGTTTTCAACTTTAAAGTTCTGCTGCAAAGCTTCTTTTTGAGTGTAGCATTCAAATTTTAAAACAACAGAAAGAAGATAGAGGAATACTTTTTTATGCATATACATACATATATGCATGTCTTCATAGTTTCAAAGTATAAGTGCGTTTTATTTTTTGTTCGGGACCCGACGAAAAAAGTAAGCAAATTGAGTATCTTTTGTAACTGCTGAGTATTAGAGATGTGGCAAAGAGTACTGCAAAAATGAACAAACATAAACAAGCATAAATAATAGATGCTTCCCACCCGGTTTTGTCGGCAAGGAAGTGACCCAAGCTAGCACATAGTCCAGTCAACCTTTTGTATGCGCCCTTTTGACCAAACAAGTACGATTCAAAAGAGACAAAGCGCACAGTCGGCCACAAACACAAAAGGTTCTTTGAAATACGATTTGCAAGCACCACCGAGTTGAAAGTACTAGTGGAGCTTTTAGACAAAGACTAAGTCGCTTACCCAACAAAGATATAGACAGAAACATAAATATACCCATGACGAAATGCAAATTAATGCAGCCCCATAAAAATTACCAAAGACCACCTTCAAACTGTAACTAGACTACATTAAGGTAAAATGACTTTGTATCAGTTTTATCATTATTCCTGGACTTGGATTATGCTTTAGCAGTCAAAATGGCTAGAAATTTATAAATACAATTTACGTTATAGCTACTCTTATATTTGTACAAATGTATAATAATTGAAATTGCTTGGCGGTATGCGAACTTATGATAGCAGGCAATAACCTGCGTTTCCCAAAATACTGAATACAATTGCAACAAGGCGTAGGGTATTAAACATTAGTATACGCTGGGCTGTAGCTTTCAAAGTTAGGATAAAACGAAGTGTCTTTGTCAGTATTTCTTCCTTACAAAATAACAGAATCAGCACAAAAGCGAAAGGTTGTTAATGCTGTGGTGCTTAAACCGAAACTATGGATGATGTTGAGGCGATTATTACACTTGTCGCGCCTCATTGTCCGCTAAACCTTAAAGGGGCATTAAAAGATGAGTACTGTTCTTAGTATGTCAACTTATTGGTGGATGAAAATCTGTCGATGGATCTGAAGGGTAATTTTATTTCTATGAAGGCATTGGGTGGTAGTTTTATCCTTGAAGAAAACAAAGAGCCTATACATACATTACATTATCTTAAGCAAATTTATCATTGCCATATCATACGCTCTGTTGCCAGTCATTTTCACTTTCATATCGTTAGAAAATGCAGGTTCACTCATGTGTGCATGAGAGTGTCAAAGCAATAGGCGTTAGAAGAATTTGTTTTTAGCAATCTTTAAGGTTCTCGCAACAATTTATGTATATGAAGCGACCGAAGAGTATTTTACTCTTGAAAACAAACTACTGTAGCTTTTGTTACATGTTTAAAAAAAGGACACAAATTACTTATTCAAAAATAAGCATTCGTATTTATGGCTCCTACATTATTTGCAATTTGACCACTTGACCAATCGATGAATATTATATGCTTTTGGTATAAGAAAGTATTTTGAATGTCAATGGCAACACCAAAATCAAAATCAACCCTCACTCAATAATAATTTCAACCCCAATTTAAAAAAAAAAAGAGAAAAAGGTAACCTTCTCTATGCCGAAGACTACATACCCTTGCAGTTTTTAATCTTATTGGGCAAACTAATAAGTATTTTACTTTTAACACTCTGATTTTAAATGCACATAAGAGCTGTAATTCAATCGTCGGTAGTATTCATAATATCGATTGTGGAGAATCTCGATGGTAACTCTAGTTTAGGGGTACAGAAATTTTCAATAAAAAATGAATGCATTGATGTGTTTACAAATTTTTTAAAAATATCAATGATTTTTATGATGGAACCTAAAATAACATCGCCGTGTTATTAATGTTTATGCCTAAAAAAGCGTAATCATTGATGTCTGCATACACTGGTGTTTGTGCATTCCTTATGTAGATTAGCAAATTAAAAAAAAACAGTAAGTTTTTACAAATATATTGTAAAGCTGCCAGAGAACATATGGTCAATTTTTGTAGTTTTTTATATATCGCCGTGAAACTTTCCCTATCTACATATATTACATATATTAGGAATATCAGACCGATATATCGTACAGCTGCCATAGTATAATTTTTGTTAATACAAAAATGCGAACCGGCAATGGGTTTAAAAATATTGCAACGTATACCCAATTCGGTGAGCTACGTTGAGATTTTTTTCCTGTTTTTCGTTGTGCTTGTACATATACCGTATGAATATCATAAAGCCACCTAATAACATTGGTGTTCATATCGAACGTCCCTTGAGAGTAATAGGCACGACCACACCGCACCAAATTTCAGTTTGAATTTAACACTAAATTCTAGTTTTTTTTTTGAACGTTTAATTTTAATTCACATGAAAAAACGGGTTTGTTTTACGCTTAGATTTTGATAGCTCCCGCTATAATTATACCCGCTTCTCATCGAGTAGAAGGGTATTATAAGTGTGTTCAAGCCGAAAATGTATGTAACAGGCAGAAGGAGACACCTCCGACCCCATAAAGTATATATATTCTGGCTCAGGATTAACAGCCAAGTCAATATGGCCATGTCCGTCTGTCTGTCTGTGTGAAAATCTAGATCTCAGTTTTTGTAAGAGCTAGGATTACCAAATTTGGTGACAAAATGTGTTATTATTGCACGCTGATCAAGGATTTTGGATTTTAGCCACGCCCCTTTCTGCCTCCGTAAACCGAAAAAATTGATTTCAAGCGCAATTTTGTTGCCATATTGTTCATTTTCGGTTTATATGATAACTATAGCTAGCCAGGCGATCTCTGAAAATTTGATAGCAAGCGGATAATAAACACAGAAGTCATTCAACTCAACGTTTTCCATAGCTGTAAACAGCGCTGCCGGCAGTGCTGCCTGCAGCATTGTGCCGAAGAGTGCGTACGTGTACGGTGGTGAAATGGGTTATGTTGTGGACTGCAAAACGAACACTACTATTATGCATTTACGGGTTTAGGTCCCGCCCGCGTCAAAATCTAAATGTGTGCAAGAACTTTCTTTTATTATTTTTTATTTTAGATTTTGACTTTGCATAAATATTGCAAGTCCATGGTCTTTTACAGCCAAAATATGATTGTAGCCGTTCTTTATAGTTTCGTAAATAATTTTGTAGCGGGTATGTAACAGTCGAGCACACTCGACTGTAGCTTTCTTACTTGTTTTTTTTTTTTTGACATGCATAAACACAGAAGTGCATTAATTGATAAAGCGTATTCTTAATACATATGTACAATATACGCTAAATAAAAAACGAACAGATTGTCCATCACAACAATTTATATTATTTGAAGTTAAAGTTGCTCACGCGACAAAAGACAAAAGAACTGCGAATGTTGGGAAATGAGATAACAACAGAACATCTGAATCACATCTGGTCACCACATGCAGGGAGCATTGCAACTGTGCTAACAACAACGCAGACATATCACATTTCCTATAGCTATTATTATGTTTACAAATTGACTGCAAAAATAAAACAAGAACAACTACAGTCAAGATTAAACTGTTAAAACCATGACCCTAAAATACAGTTAAGTTTAATCAAATAATGAAAGTTACCGTCGAGCATACCCAACAGTAAGATACCATTCGCCAAACTTTCCAACAACAAAGTCTTCTTTAGCAATAGAAGCTATCCCACTCTTATGCTTATGCAGGCTAGCGCAAAGAAACTCAAGGAACGCCGTCGAAACACGACGTAGACGCGTTGGAAAAGGGTAACAAAGCAAAGGCTCAAATATGTATGCATATCGTACATATCTATGTGTGTGTTTAAGAAAAAACTCGAAACTTTAATACTTTCGTTAGAAATCGATTTAAAAATATGGCACCTCAAATTTTAAACAAATTTCAGGAGCTTGTGATATTTATATACCTTTATGTCAAATTTGGTGTCTCTAGGCTTTATAATAGCTGAAATCTGTGTGTTAGCACGGACGCTTGACGGACGGTCGGACAGAAGGAAAGACGGACATGGCACGGCCATTTTCAATAGTCGAATGGAATAAAAATAGTATACTAAGTTTGTGCAAATGTAAAATGCGCCTACATATATAAATATGTGTTTGTGTTTTGAAAAAAATTTTGTGTCTCAGACACAGAAAGAGACGAATAAACAGACGGTCATCGCCAAATCCACTCTACTATTAATCCCGACAAGGAACATTACTGAACCCTGATTGTGTCTACACAGTGCCTTATGTTTTGCTTTTGATTCAAAGTTCATAAAGCAAAATAAAAATATTGGAACAAACAAAGTGTTTGTTGGCTATCAATTGTTCAATACTTGCTAATCGCAACTGTAACAATGGGCTTATTGTTCCTAATAGTGAATTAATGCTCTTTGATTTTAGTGACGTGCTTCTAGAAGATGAAAATGAATTGAAATAAGGGATTGGTTAGTTTATTGTAGTGTTACTAAGATTTTAGTAGAAAACAAAAAAATAATTTATAATTCACTCAAATTTAAAGCGAAAAACAACAGAATAAAACAAAAACCAGTAAGAAAGCTATAGTTGAGTGTGCTCGACTGTAATATACCCGCTACCCAGCTGCTCGTACATCATTTATTTGCGGAACAAAAAAAACGGCTACAATCATATTTTGGCCGTAAAAGGCTATGGACTTACAATATTTATGCAAAGTCAAAATCTAAAATAAAAAAAAAAATATTTTTGCACAAATTTAATTTTTTATGCGGGCGGGACTCGAACCCGTAAATGCATAATAGTACTGTTCGTTTTGCAGTCCACAACTTAACCTATTTCACCACCGTACACGCACACACTATTCGGCACAATGCTGCAAGCAGCGCTGCCAGCTATGCCAGCTATGAAAAACGTTAAGCTGCATAACTTCTGTGTTTATTATCCGATATTTTCAGAGATCATCTGGCTAGCTATAGTTATTATGTAAACCGAATATGAACAATATGGCATCAAAATTGCGCTTGAAATCAATTTTTTTTTATTTACAGGGACGGAAGGGGGCTTGGCCAAAATCCAAAATAAACGTGATTAGCGTGTAATAATTACACATATTGTCACCAAATTTGGTAGTCCTAGCTCTTATAATAGCTGAGATCTAGATTTTCACACGGACAGACAGACGGACATGGCTATATCGACTCGGCTGTTGATCCTGAGCCAGAATATATATACTTTATGGGGTCGGAGGTGTCTCTTTCTGCCTGTTACATACATTTTAGGTTTGAACAAAGTCATAATACCCTTCTACTCTATGAGTAGCGGGTATAATAACAGAATAACGTAAATCGACCGATAGGTTCTATAGCAGCTGTACGATATATGAGTCCGATTTTGATCAAATTTGTACAGCCTAATATGGAAACACAATTTAACAAAAATAAGTTTTAAAACGATATTTTAAAAAATCACAGAAAAAAGACCTATAAGTTCTATGGCTACTATACGATTTATCCGTACGTTTCGTTTTGTTCTGACTTATCCGAAATTGATACACCCTTTGTATGTGTATAAAAAGTGAATACCAACTTTGATCAAATGTATCTATCAGAAGAAGAAAGAAGACCCTCAGTAACTAGCTCTTGCATGCACGCAAATATCCGACAATGATATTAAGAGCATTTCCCACAGTCTTTATATAATTTCAAGCTCCACCTTCGGCAGAAGCCACTAACCGCGATTTTGAATCTTGCTTTGTCCAGCCAAAACAGGAAACAACATTTTACTAGTACGGCAGAGATTTGATTTTATGCATTCGCATTCATTTGCGTTTGTATTCGCATTCACCTGTTGTTATTTCAAGAGTGCTTATTTTTGTGGCGGCAGCAACAACAATCACCACAAAAACAACTAAGTCAGCAACTACAACAACACCAACTAGTTTTCCATGTTTCGCCTTGCGCACATTCGCATTCCGAAACCTTCGGGTTTCGTCTTCGAACCGATCTTAAGTCTGAGACTCAGTTTCAGTTGCAGTTTTCGCTGGGACTTATAAATATTTATCATGGATGTGGCTAAGGGGGTCAAGGAGGTTATTGATCCTAAACAGTTTTAATTTATTTGTATGATTTCAGTAATATTGTGCATCATTGGTTCTATGAAAATGTATTAAATTATATAAATATAAGAAAATAATGATATATATTTCGTTGGACATTTTTTTCTTCTTTTTTTTTATTTGTTACTACACATCCTACCTACGACCATGTAAAATACACGAGTGATTGTGTCGCAATTCGGTTTGGACTTTAACTATCTACTCTAAAACACGTTTTCGAAGCAATAGACAAGTATACGCAATCTAAACCACACACGCACATACAGATGCAAGTACACGCACACAACCAAAATCAGTCACAGTCACAAACACAAATTTATCTTTTTACTTTTGCATATTATATTATTATTTTAATTCACTTATCGACCCAAAAATTAAAATATTTTAATAGATGTCTTTATTTGAATGTATAATCATAGACAAGGTACGTATGTACTTAAATCCATTTCCAAGTCCAGTAATATACTATACATTTTTATGCCATTTTGTAAGCTATCTTGATGACCCACAAATCTGTTTTAAGCTCTTCGACAATTGAAAATGAACTCCTAAAATATGAACACAATGCCAGTTTAACTAAAAACCCGTGAAAGCTCCAATTCATGCATAGCAACTTAAACACACATCTATTAATTAAAAGCAAAAGAGGGGAACTTTTAAACGAATGAATATATTTTCAAAACTCTGAATTTCTCTAATGCTAAATTAAAATAATGTTCGACACATTCAAGTTAATTTAGCTTGTACACCTTTATTCTATTTGATTAGAAATTCGAGTTTTAAAGTTTATTTGAGAGTAAGAAATCAAGATTTGGCAGTATTATTCGTAAGAATTTTTCTGTATTCCATTTAACGGTTTTGTAAAATTGGTCCAAGGGTATCTTACCTCGGGAGCGCTTGTCTGTAGATTTCGATACGTACTAATAGGTGATAGAGCAATAAAGATGAAAACTGTCGAAGCGGACTGTATTTTTCGTTACAGCGGTGACAGAGGAATAGAGATGAGAACTAAGAACTAAAAGCAAGACTAATAAAAAGTCATTAATAAATTTACTTTTTCATACCTTACACTCAAAGACTATGTGGAGTGTTTCAGTACTTAAGACATTAAACTAGATTTCGTAAGTGTTGTATTCTTATTTTTATTTGTTGATGTCTATTGTCTAGTTTAACCAGTTTACTTAAACTGGATAGAAAGCTTGTCACTTCCCTAAGCTTCAATCAGACATAGCAGCATCTGTCTTAATGAGCATGCATATAAGATTGCAATTGTATGTGTCCTTAACTACGTGTAGTATTGTATCAAACATTATTAACGAGAATTACTATATTAAACAAGAAACGAATGTTACAGTCCAGCGGCCCCGACAGTATGATACTCTTTGCCTAGTTTTGGAACATGTAAATAATTATTATTTGATCAATCTTTGAAAATCAGCTTTACACACGCAAAGACTAAAACGAAGCGTCGCGACGATGTTGTTACATTATGCAATAAAGGCGAAGGCAGCGGAACTACGGACGTTATTTAAATAACGTCCGATCTGGAGGATAGATTTAGCAATCAATATGAATTTGTGGATGCAATCGATAATAAACTGATAAAATAAATAAATCAGATTTTGGTATAGAGGTACCTTCATGTGATATTTGGTGTCTATATATATTTTTAAATCTTAAATTCAGACGTTCAAACGGACAGACAGTCGGACATGACACAATGGGCTTGTGATCTTAAGCATGAATATACATACAAGTATATACTTTATGTGATCTGTCCTGCCGTCTTATGCCTGTTACATACATTTCCTTTTTTTTACCATTTCCAATGATCGAAGGGTATAAAAAGGGTATGTTTGAGCATTTTGCCTGACAAAAGTTAAAATAAATATAGAATTCTAGCTCAACCACCAATACACTGAGAATACAAGAAGAAGGCAATGCGACCCATTCAAGGTAGTCGCATTAATACTCAAGTCGATAAATATTAAGATAGATGAACGGTATCTTAATTTTAGGGGAGACATATAAATACCAATAACTTTAATGGTATGTCATGAAGGTAAGCTATTTCTTGGTTACAACAATCAAATCCTTTGTTTTTACTGCACTAACTAGGAACTGCTATTTATTAATCTATTGCCATTGTGTTGTTGATTAAGCATCTGTCTTTTTTTGGGGGGATTTACCGACACACATATGTACATTATACAAACGTACACATCATGCGATTCCGGAGTTAGTGTCTGTTTACGTCTAAGTCTAAGTACATTGAACAGCCGCGCTATTGTGTGTGTTGTCTCATTGTTTATACCCTTCGACCATTGAAATTGATTAAAAGGGGTATACTAACTTTGTGCAAATGTATGTAACAGTCATAAGGCGGCGTGGCACACCCAACAAGGTACAGGATCACTCAGGATCACTAGCGAAGTCGATTGAGATTGGACAGACCTCACAAAGTTTATATATTCTTGCTTAGAACCACTAGTCAAGTCAATAAGACATGTCAGTTTGAACGCTTTTAAGATTATATGTATATGTATATGTATATGTATATGTATATGTATATGTATATGTATATGTATATGTATATGTATATGTATATGTATATGTATATGTATATGTATATGTATATGTATATGTATATGTATATGTATATGTATATGTATATGTATATGTATATGTATATGTATATGTATATGTATATGTATATGTATATGTATATGTATATGTATATGTATATGTATATGTATATGTATATGTATATGTATATGTATATGTATATGTATATGTATATGTATATGTATATGTATATGTATATGTATATGTATATGTATATGTATATGTATATGTATATGTATATGTATATGTATATGTATATGTATATGTATATGTATATGTATATGTATATGTATATGTATATGTATATGTATATGTATATGTATATGTATATGTATATGTATATGTATATGTATATGTATATGTATATGTATATGTATATGTATATGTATATGTATATGTATATGTATATGTATATGTATATGTATATGTATATGTATATGTATATGTATATGTATATGTATATGTATATGTATATGTATATGTATATGTATATGTATATGTATATGTATATGTATATGTATATGTATATGTATATGTATATGTATATGTATATGTATATGTATATGTATATGTATATGTATATGTATATGTATATGTATATATGTATATGTATATGTATATGTATATGTATATGTATATGTATATGTATATGTATATGTATATGTATATGTATATGTATATGTATATGTATATGTATATGTATATGTATATGTATATGTATATGTATATGTATATGTATATGTATATGTATATGTATATGTATATGTATATGTATATGTATATGTATATGTATATGTATATGTATATGTATATGTATATGTATATGTATATGTATATGTATATGTATATGTATATGTATATGTATATGTATATGTATATGTATATGTATATGTATATGTATATGTATATGTATATTATATGTATATGTATATGTATATGTATATGTATATGTATATGTATATGTATATGTATATGTATATGTATATGTATATGTATATGTATATGTATATGTATATGTATATGTATATGTATATGTATATGTATATGTATATGTATATGTATATGTATATGTATATGTATATGTATATGTATATGTATATGTATATGTATATGTATATGTATATGTATATGTATATGTATATGTATATGTATATGTATATGTATATGTATATGTATATGTATATGTAAATGCTTGTTAATATGTATGTCAGTTCGAATCTTAAAAAAAAAACCTGTCTCTTGGCTAGGAGTCGTACTTTGATCTGAAATTTTCTGCCTGCGTGGCAAATGCACCTGTCGCATTCAATGCTTGTGCTCAGTAGCACAGCAGAGAAAACGAAAGAGTAAAGAGGCTTACGAGTAACCGGTAGAGAACAGGTCCCGGAGTTCAACAGTTTCCCAATTGCCCACTTGTTTTAATCGTAGCAAACGAAAATTGTGAGTCGTGAGTATTTTAAAAGTTTTACTCAATTTTGTTTTGCTTTCCTGCCCTACTCTCTTTTTTCGTCTATCTATTTCAACAAGCCCTTGATACGCTAAGCCTATTCTGATGGTATAGACAAATTAGCTAAAGGCTTTTTTAAGGAGTCGCTGCACATAAAGCACTTCAAAAATTTTTAATAAAAAAAAACATTTACAATAATTAAAAAATCAAAATTAACCTGCCCAAATACTTACGTATACGGTTAGGTATATTTTATATATAAACATTCATATGTTTCTGTTTATGCATTTATACATATGTACATTTGTTTGTATATGTACAAACGCACATGTATATTAAAATGGTATTTAAAATTATTTATTTCATGAGCCTTACCTTTTCTTAAACAACTTCTTATGTTAAGGTATTCCATGCACTTTATGTGCTTGACTAGATGTATTTTGCTTGTAATAAATATGGCACTCAGAAAATTGTTTTTCTTTTAGTAAGTCACATTTCAAATACACTTTATTGAAACGCAATTAAATATTCGGCGTATCGTCGTGGTTACTTTGATAAATACAACTAAAGCGCCACATTTATATCTATGCACACTTGTCTCATATACAAAGCTATTCTTCATCGTGACACAATAAATATACAATTACATATATGAAAAAAGATATTTAGCTTTTAATCTGGTTAATAAACTGAACTGCTGTACTTTCCCCTGTCATATTTGTCTGCTTTTCCTACTTACACAAATCAATTTTTTTTGTTTTTACGTAACCTTTTTTGATTTGATTTACTCAACACGAAAACGGTAACATACGACCGACAAACGACTACCGATAACCGATACCTGCATTTGTATCTGCATGAGTATCGAAAACAATTGAAACCGCGACGCGAAATTTTACCTCCTCCACCACCACCACAGCGTGGCAATGTTAAATTGTCACTGAATTCAATTGGGTTCCACTTCCACCTTCAATGATCTGCACTGTATCTCGTAAGCATATTCAAGCGCTATGCTCTTTGTTGTCAAAATTAATTTAAGAGAGTTGCTTCGTGAGCTGTTCAAACTGCGACGACTCGGCGCGAGTTTGTACACACCATGATACGATGAATGTGATAGTCTCGTCGGCACCCGAAGCATTCTCGTTCAAAACCTAGTTGGTAGTGTTCACTCACTCACTATATTAAATTTGTTTCACTCGCACTTTTTGCTAGCAGCACAGTAAGGGCTTGCTTGTGACGACGAGACCACCTTATTCAATGCATCATGGTACACACTTTCTAAGGCGTGAGCTGCATCAGTGCTGGATTCTCTTTTGCCACATCGCTTTTACTAAAGAGAGCAAACATCAGAGCGAATTGACTTATGTTTAAAAAGCACAATAACCAATCAAAACACTGCATATACAAATAAGAACCAATCGCTGATATATCGAAACGAGTAGACTCCGCCTATATAGTGACTTCTTTATTTTGACTGGCTTGGATTTAAGCCGGAATGGACCGTATCCATGCGGAAATAAACCCTTTACATGGATCACTTTAAACGTCTTATGTTATCTTCATCTTTTAGCTTGTACCCTGTATCAAGAGCTTTAATGACTTATCGGAGCCATAAAACTCTCTTGTGATTGTTATTTGACCATTTCGAAATTTTGTAGGATTTAGACTTTTGGACAGAACCTATGAAGAAAATTTAAAAATCCTGTACAAAATTCAGAAACCCTAAACTATTTGATTGATGTACAAGCTAAAGGAAAATAAATCATTCACTTCTAAAATAGGTACAGTTTCTTAAGTACAGAATGTTTGGCTGAAATTAATGAAAAACATCCTAAATATTTAAATTCCAGCTCGAAAGTATGTGTGCCAAGCTTCATAACTGAGCAACTAGCTTGCGTTGAATGAATAATGGACATGGCTATTTTGCCTCTCTCTTTAAGTACACAATGGGGTCGGGAATATTTCTTTAGATGCGTTTCAAGAATCTGGAAAAAATTATTATACTCTATGCATTGTGACTTAATTTACTTTTTTGTGAGAATTTATTGGCCCTGCTTGTTTTTTTTATATTTCATGTCTACCCCTTGCAAGCTACTATAACTAAACTACTCCACAAAGTATTATATATATATTCTTATACAGAATCACTAGTCGAGAAAATTAATGCTGGACCGTCTACCTTTATGAGCACACAAAGCAAGTATAAAAACTAAATATTTACCATTAAAGTATCATATGCACATCAACCATCAAGCATTTGTTATTTTCAAGCAAAGTATTTAAGTTACAACATGCCAAACTAAAATCCAATAAGTAAGGAAAGCTACAGTCGAGCGCACCTTAGAGTAAGATACCATTCGCCCAAATTCGAAACTTTGTAACAATTTTATTTCCCTTGCACAAGTTCATCTGCCCTTTTTGTTTAAATAACAGCTATCTTTAAATACCGCCATCTACATATGAAAACATCATGAATAACTTTTGTGTTTATGATCCGATGGCATAAAATTTAGAATATATATGCATATAGAATAAGCAAATAGTGTAAGCTTTAATACTTTCGTCACAAAGCAAACTTAAAAATGTATTAATCAGAGAAAACAGAGTAATGAGTTTTCATAGGCTCATCATATCCTTAAGAAACAAAAACCTCGGGTTAAGTCTAAGAGTAAAAGCATCAAGCAGAAAACTGTTATAGACAAGTCATATAGCGTCTGCTGTAGACGCTGGCGAAATTTCACAACCCCAGAGCCACAGGCGCAGCTCTGCTTTGCGCTCGGCCCTCTGCCTGTCCAGAACCCGAAGCAGCCTAAAGCAACATTGATTCAGTCTCACAATGAAAACGGAACGATAAGCACAGGCGTATTTCTGCGCACTGTGATCGTTCCAATGTATGTGTGTTATGTATGCACATGCTTGTTTACATTTGTGTGCGCTGCTTTAATTAATTGTCTTGATTTGTCCGTGTTTTTGTTAGGAGTTTATATTGGTGTATAAGATAATTAATTAATTTTACAAGATAATCTGAAATTGGTAAGTGCAATTTCACCTGTTATTTGAACAGGTTAAAATATAATTTCTGTTTATTTTATAATCTAAAATATACTGAAATGAAAAAAACATTGCAATTCAATAGTTCTGAGATTTTGCCAGGATTGGATGTGCTGTAGACGCTATTTGACATGTCTATAAAAGCTCTCTGGTCGATGATAAAAGTTTAGGACCTTGCTTACTTCAGCGACGGACAAAAGATCAATGTTTTGAGAAATACTGAGCTACATTCCAATATCACCACCCTCATTATAAAATACAAAAATCGTTGGTTTAAGTCCAAGATAAAAAATAAAAATAAGTTGTGAGACTTCTACTACCTAATTGTGTTGTAAAATACAAGCAGTAACAACAGAACTATAATAGACTTGCCATATGGTGTGTACAGAGCATCCAGCACAGCTGTTTTTTCGCAACCCCAGAGCCACAGACGCAGTGCTGCTTTGCGCTCGGCCCTCTGCCTGTACAGAACCCGAAGCAGCGCAAAGCAACATTGATTCAGTCGCACAATGACAGCGGAACAGCGGATAAGCACGGCGTCTGTGGCTCTGGGGTTGCAAAAAACAGCTGTTCTAGATGCTCTGTACACGCCATATGACAAGTCTATTATAGTTCTGTTGTAACTGATACAACTTTAGCAACCTTAACAAAAGTTAACTTTTAATACACAAAATACAATATATATATTTTTGCTCAGGATCACTAGCCGAGTCGATTGAGCCATGTCGTCTGTCTGTCCGTCTGTTCTTTTTTAATCTTAATTGTATTTGTAAAATTTTTAGAACCTTGCAATTTCAATGACGGACAAAAGATCAATGTTTTGAGAAATACTGAGGAATATTCCAATGTAACCACCCTCATTATAAAATACAAAAACCTTTGGTTTGAGTCCAAGATAAAACATATGATACATTAAATTGACAGAAAAACTGTTAAAAGAGACAGCTATGATATAATTGAAACTAAAAATTTAAAAAAAGACAGAAATGCTATATGTATGTAAATGAAGTAAAAACTGTGGAAGGAGACAGAACGGAGCCTGATGGGCTGAAAATGATTATTGCAATAGTAATGTAAGCACAAGTGGAAAACAATTGTTTTAATTATGGTATGGCACATTAATTGATAAAATATAAATAGCAAAAGCTTAAATTTGTATAAATTTAAAAATGGAACAGAAACGTGAAGTTTGATATTTCAATAAAAAAATAGACATTTTGATCGCGCAAAAATAGTAATGATGATTCCTTAAATAATTCACACACGTCCGCTTATACTGCTGTTGCATTTTGTCTAAACAGCTGTTTTTATCGATAGGAAATCTATCGGTAAAAACAGCTGCTCTGACACTGAGATATCTGCCGATAGAGCAAGCAGTGTAAACCAGTGGCGGGGTTAGCAGGAAGAGTTGGCTGTCAGAGATCCTGCCTTAAGCCTATTCGGTCAACGATCCCCGCTCACCGTTGGGGAGAACTGCCGTTCGAACTGTCGGTCAGATGCCCGAAGGTCCAAGTTTGTGACCGCCGACGATTTTTTTTGGGCCTCAGTCGCAAAAGCGAAGGAGGAAAAGACCGAAGAAGTCGACAGGGAAGCAATCACCTGGTGAGTTCGGTCCAAGCGGAGTTCCGCCAAGGGACCTGTTTTAAGTTTCACCCTGCATCCACCCCACCGTCGACCCCAGCCCCGTTAGCGCTAGCAGGCCAGGAGCGGACAGATCGGCTAGGGTGATGCTCCGAAACCGTGAGCAGGAGCATCACATGGTTGGGTGGCTGCGCGGTGACCAATAACGGTCACCAAAGTGGTTGTTGTGGTTTAAAGTAGTATTTGTTCTAATTGTCGTATGAGACGTACAAGTAAGTATCGAAATTCAGCGGTATTTTGGTGCGGACTGCAGGGCAGCGGCAAAAACCCCTCCCCTCAGTGCAGCTGAGCTAGCCGACACAGCCCTGAGCAAGTAGTCTGTAACACTTCATGTGCTCAAGCTAACGTGTTGCTTCCAAAAAAAAATGTAAAACTAAATTTTCCGTTAAAAAATTATTTAAATTAAATTAATTTGTATTTATTTTAATTAATAATAAAAGAAAAATTTCACCACACAAATTTACTTTTCTTTCCGCAATCAAAATATTACCTATCAAAATTAACGTTATCAGTTTTCAAAAATTGAGACCATAGTCTTGCATCTCTACGTGGTTAAAATATGGGTGACTATAGTTTTTGAATCCTGGTCACACTGGTTATTTTTGCGGAAAAATTGTATGGAAATCGAGGACTTATCGGAGACTATATCTTCTAAACTAACCCAAAAATCAATAAATTCTATGTAATTTTTTTATCTTATTTAATTGGGTTCTATAAAAAACCGTTGTCAGATCTTAGCGTCACGCAAACTGCAATCTGACAATCTCTGGCTTTTGGGCCATACTGCAATGGCAAAAAACCTTTTATTAATCGATTGTGGGATGTGATGAATAAGTGCCGTGATCAAAGGAACGGCTTAGGCTATTTTTATGGGACTCAAAAAATATCTGCCTGGCGCTAGGTCCGAATTAGGGTTTCCATAGTTTCTTAAATTATAAATTCTTGAATATCTTCTATATTAATTTTTCGTTCTGCATTAAATTTTGGTAAAACGACCGTGCTGCATTTGCAACAGATTTTTAATTTCAGCAGCAATATAAATTTTTAATAGATTTAAAGGGGCGGAAAGTAGATAAAGAAACTTAAACAAATTGTGATAGTAACATATATTGTCACTAATTTTGGTGGTCCTATTTTTGATAAAAGCAGATATTTATGTTTTCACACAGACGTTAAGACGAACTCTATTAATCCTGAGCAAGAATATATACACTTTATGTGGTCAGGCACGCCTTGGTAATTCATTACATATATATGTATACGGGTAGCAGATGCCTCCTTTGAATTTATTTTTGATTTTCTATGCCATGCATATATTCGTATACATGTATACCGTCAAAATTACAATCGAATAATAACTAAACACCGATGCTATTGAAACTTTTATTATTCATAGCTTTCAGCAGCGTAGCCGACTTAGCCTGGCGTGTCGATTTAGTTTTTGCGTGCATGTCTATTTGATATTTGGTTGTTGGATTTCTAAATATGTTCGAAACGGTTTTTAAGAAAAGATGCGAAGGGTATTCTATTGTCAAGCGGGCTCGACTGAAGCTTTCGTTACTTGTTAAACATGTGTTCCTTAAGAGTTTAATGACATTTTTTTCCCCCGATAACTAGCCATGTACGTCTGTTGCAACGCAAACAAGTCTCTCAATTTTAGAGCTATTTTGATGAAATTTTGTATACATGTTTTCTTTTGCTGCACGCTAAATAATTCGGAGCGAGCCGGATCGGACCGATATTCAGCTGCTATAGAACCAATCAGCCGATTTTTGTATATTTTCATGAAACTTTTCTTAACTATGGGTAAGTATGTCCTTCAATGGCTTTGAACATTTAATTAAACTTGGACCGACCTATCTTCTAGCTAGTATAGGACCTATCGGCCGACTCTCATCATTTTTTTTAAGATTTCGATATAACTTTCCTGATATATTTATAGGTATGTCCACTGAATGCGGAATAAAAATGAAAAACACATTTCTTTTCTTTGAAGCGGGTATTTATTTACTCATTTTCAAGATGTAATTTTGAATACAGTTATTAATTGTAAGCTAAAACTTATAAATAGGGAGACTTTTTATTCATTTAGCTTGGGCCTTAGAAGCCTCCAGATTAGCATGACATGCTGCCGCCGCAACATATGTTCCGTAATATCTGCTCAAAATGTGCGGATCCACGTTATTTAATTCGACGTAGTTTTTCGGCATAGACAGAATTGGTGAAGAAGGTGCAGTTGCGGTTGGTGGGTGAGAGGGCGAAGTCGCCGTTATGGGGCACTCGTCAAGAGAATTCGAGTCATGTTGGCTAATGCTGGAAGCTGGTGAAATCGATATTGATAGGTTGTGGGGCTCTTGGTCTGCTTGGTCCGCAGAACATCGCCTGTTCTCACATAGGTACGAGTTGTCATCGGTAAGTTGCTCATCATGAAGCTCGCCATCGCCATCCACATCTATGTCTGTGTCGGGCTCAGGATCCACATTATGTGATGACCCTGAACTGGAATGTTCCACAAGGAGCTCGCGATGAATAGTTTGTTGCTTCTGCACCTGAACTTTAGTTATAACAGTCTGCGTCGACGACCCTTCATCTTCCACAAAATCGACGATCTGTACATCTGGTGCCAACAGAGAGGCTACATCAAACTGTCGTTTACGTGTCTGAGAATATAAATTCGCGATTGTGGTTGTGGTTGTAGAGTTAATAAACGCTATATGCTGATGATGCTGATGGAGATGCTGCTGCGGTACGTAGTTTCCATTAAGGTTTGACTGTTGTTCCGAATGAGGCTGAATGTGGATTTGTGCCCGCTGAAGCGCTGTTGCCGTCGTTGTGTACTGTGGCAAGCTGCCGAGTGTACTACGTCCAAAAAACTGACCGAAATACTGATGATTATATGGATAAGCTAAAGCGCCCACTGGCTTAGCACCTGTCACTGCCAGAGCAGGTGCTGCCGGTGAAGATGATGTCAAATCCAAGGGGGGTGGGCTAGGAGAATCTGCACTGGTATCATCTACGGACAGACCCATATGTTTCCGTACCTTGCGTTGTGCTTTTCGCCGTCGAAAATCACCCTTACGAAAGTCATCCATATTAGCTGGATGTATGGCCCAATAATGTCCCTTACCATTTGCACTCCTACCAGATTTAATAAAACAATCGTTAAGAGACAGATTATGCCGAATTGAGTTTCGCCAACCGGGACCACGCGTTCGAAAATAGGGGTAATGGTCGAGTATATATTGATAAATATCTGAAAGTACTAGTTTCATATCTGTAGAGCTAAGTATGGCCATGGCAATAAGTCCAATATAACTGTGCTGTGGCTTTGGTTCCTCCGGTTGAAACATTCGTTGTGACTGCGGAAAGAGCGATAAGGTCGAGAGGGCCGCTAAGCGATTGCTGCCAGTGTCACATCTATCTGTCGTACTAGCCGCATTTCCCATTCCAGCGCATTGTGATGCATAGGGATACAACCAAGGAGGCATCGTGGGTCCGTTTGTGCCATACGTTGGACAGCGCAAGCGTTCAATGTTAAAAGCATAGTTATATAGTTGCATACGATACTGATCTAATGACAAGCTAGTAGCTTGCGTTTGTGGGTGCGGATGCCTTACTGATTGTGTTGGAGAACCCATTTTGCTTAAGCCATAGCTACCGGTCATGAAATTTGACTTTAAAGACGTTGCTTCTTGCTGTTCTTCCACCGGAGTGTTAGCCATTAGCCTTTTTGCACCCAATACTTTGTTCTTCCAGTTATTTAAGAAAGATATTTTTCACATAAAGGGAAAGAACGTAATTCAGCTGAAAAAGAATAAAAAAAATTTTTTAGGTTTATTAATATACTTATATATGTATTTATACCATTCGATCATTGAAAAAGGTCAAAATTGGTATACTAAGTTTGTGAAAATGTATGTAACAGCCAGAAGGAGGCGTGGCAGACCCCACAAAGTATATATATTCTGACTCAGTATCACTAGCTGAGTCGATTGAGCCATGTCCGTCTGTCTGTCCGTCTGTCTGTCTGTCCGTTTGAATTTCTAGATCTCAGCTATTACAAAAGCTACAGACACCATATTTCACATGAAGGTTCCTGTATACCATAGATAGATCGAGTTTATTTTCAATTTTTGATGACACGCCCACCGCCCACGCAAATCACTTATTTACGATATTAGCAGAAGTATTAAAGTTACAGCTTTCTGCTTTGGTATGACCATAATTGCAATATAAATCTGTTCCCCAAATTACAATCCAATCAGACGATATACGATGTAGCGTGGGTAAACCTGATTGCTATGACGTTTTCATATGTAGATGACGCTATTCAAAGATAGATCTAATTTAAAGAATAGGGGGCGGATGAACCTGTGCAGAGTTTTTTGATGGAATTAAATGTGTGATAATATGTTTTGACACTGGGCAAATGGTATCTCACTGTCGGGCGCGCTCGACTGTAGCTTTCTTTACTTTTTTATAAGTAAAACAAGCTTTCTTTACTTTGTTATAAGTAAAACAAGTAAAGAAAGCTATAGTCAAATTATTCGAAACTGGGCGAATGGTATCTTACTGTCGGGTGCGCTCGACTGTAGCTTACTTTACTTGTGTGTTTTTTTTTTTCTCATTTTTCTTTGAAAACGCGTTTACCAATAACAGTTTTTTCATTCTGATTTTTTCATGATCTTCGAAAATCCATCTATAAGACATATAGTCAAAACATGACTGTAGCCGTTCTACTTGTTATATGCTTGTATGTGTATTTTTAATGATCGAAGGGTATACAACTTGTTAGTAATTTGTGTCATTTGGAAATATCAGAGACCTAATTATTCACTTTTTCTATATTTTGCCGGCAATCCAACAACCATACAAACATGCACTATGCACACAAGGCATTCTGTGGGGTCCATGAAGTGGCATTTTGACAGCCAAATGATTATTTGGTCAATTGATCTTCGGCATTTATGCTTGAGAGATCTACTTTATGTCACGTGCGAAGTGCTGGCCGACTTGCTTGTTTTCAGGCTTAATATAATAAAAAAAGCACACTCAACTTCTTAAGAGTCCCCTTGGTAGAATTGCTCTTTACAATCTGACAAAATACATATTATCATATATAACGGTACACATAACAAGCAACATAACATACAGCCCAAATAAGATAAGATACCCTCTTCCCATCTCCTAAATCTTGTAATTCTTAACTAAAAATCGTGTACATCAAAAGCGATATTGACGTTAATGGTTAGAAGTAACACGGAGGCACCGCTGCTAGGGAATAAGGAACGTTTACTTAAACAACTTCTGTGTTTACTCTCTGATCAGTTTTGGATGGGATTAGAGGAAAAATGAAATAAGATAAATACTTAAAGTATCCAAGAAATGGGTAACAATTTAATAGTTTTTATGCCCTTAAACCACTAGAAATTGCTAAAAAAAAAAAGAATATTCTAACTTTGTGCAAATGTATGTTACAGGCATTAAGAGGCGTGTCGACCCTAAAAGGTTTCTCAGGATACTACCAGCCGATTGAGTATTGTTTGACTTTCTTTATGTTCGTCTGCATTAGCACAAAGACATCAGCTTTTATGAAAGCCAGACACTGTAAATATAGCATGATGGTTTTTCCTTATCATTAGCGCGCCGATTTATTTTAATTTCTAGTTTAGATGCCACGCCTTTCGCTCAAAAAAGGTAATTTACTATTTTTAAGAAAGGTGGTAATGTTTTGTATTATGCACTTTCTTGGAAGAGTGCATAACACCTTAAACTTGTAAAAGCATCATCGAAATCTATATACTAAACTATAGAAAAAAGAGTGCAAATGTCAGTATGTAACATACATATGTATACATATATACTACGAGTATAACTGGATCACTAGCCGAATCGATTGTTTTTGTGAACACACTGATGCCGTTATAAAAGCTTAAGACGCCAAATCCAGGATACTGGATGGTTTACAGACTTTGTATACATGTATGTAACAGGCATAAGGTAACGTGGCAGAACCCACATGTATATTGTTGACCCCCATATATTGTTGCTCAGGATCACTAGCCGAGTTGATTGACCATGTCCGGCTGTCTGTCTGCTTTAACGTCAGGATCTCATTACAGATGCCAAATTTTGCATTAAGGTTCCTGTCTATAGTAGTCTGATCGAGTTTATTTTCAATTTTCGATGCCACGCCAATCGCCGACGGAAATCGATATATGTATACGAATATTAAGGGCTTAAGTATGAGAGTTAAAGCTTTTTGATTTGGTATAAACATAGATAATGCGATATAATTATATTCCCCAAATTGCGATCCGATCGGACAATAAACACAGAAGTTATTCAAGTAAGCATTTTTCCGTTTATCGTGACGTTATCGTCACGATGCTTCGTTTTAGCCATAGCGAGCGTAAAACTGATTGCTAGGACATTTTCATAATGGCGCCATTGTTTATTCTTAACTAGCGTTAACAGCCAGACTGTAGATATAGTTTGTTTTAAAATTTGCATACGCCCCTTACAGTTTGGTATATTGAATAATTCGAATGCAAAGTACAACATTCTACAACATTCATATTTGGTTTGTATAATAATTAGAGCCATCCCAACGATCTCTCAAAATTTAGATTTGATCGAACAATAAACCAAATAGTGGTTTTGGCGGTAGTCGGAAGGGTTGAGTGCCGAACTGCAAAACCAATAATAGTGTTATGGTGAAATAACAATGGGTTAAGAGGAAAATTTATATACCAGTCGAAAAATGGTTAACAAAAGGTATATTATGTAACAGACATAAGGAGACGCGGCAGACCTCAAAAAGTGTATATATTTGATTGCTTAGAATCACTAGCCACAGCATTTGAGTCGATTACCTGTCCGTCTGTCTGTATTCATGAACACACAGATCTCAGCTTTTAAAAAACCTAGAGACAACAAATTTGCCATAAAGGTGTCTGTATATTGTCAGCTTTACACTTTGAATTTGATTTGCAAGAATAGATACAGATATACGAGCAGTTCTCTGATGTTGAATACGATATTCGTACGTATTCAAATTAAATAAGTAAGAACGGCTACAGTCAAGTGTTGACTGTATATGACCATGGATTTTTGAAGATCATGCAAAAAATCAAAATAAGAAAACTGTTATTACTAAAAGCGTTTTTCAAAAAAAAAAAAAAACAAAACTTATAATTTTCAGTTGGACGCTCTGGGGTTTGAGCCCACGATCCCATCGCAATAACGCGTTGGTTGTCAACATTGATATCTATCAAAGCAGTTAGAAAAAACACTGCTTGCAGGAGGCGCAGTTCAAATCTATATGAAACGTTAAATAACTTTAAGTTTATTATCCGATCGGAGCCAATTTTCAGCGATCGTTTGGGTGGTGATAGTTATCATACACACCATAACTGAACACTTTAGCTTAAGAATTGAGCTTGCTTTTCGGTTTATCGATTTGCGGAGTCGGAAATAGGCGTGGCCCAAATTTAAATAAAAATTGTATAGCGTATGACCCACATGAGTGTTGTCACAATATTGGGTGGCTCTAGCTTTTTATACCATTCGACCATTGAAAATGTTCAAAAATAGCAAACTTAGCTCGTGCTAATGTATGTAAAAGGCAGAAGGAAAGTATATATATTCTGGCTCAGGATTGAGGCATGTCCGTCTGTCTGTCCGTCTGTCCGTTTGAACGTCTAGATCTCAGCTATTATAAAAGCTAAAGACCCCAAATTTAATATGGTGGTTCCTGTATTCCATTCGCAGATAAAGTTTATTTCAAATTTGGAGTGCCACGCCCACCGCCCACGCAATCGATAATTTACGAATATTAAGGAAAGTTTTACAGTTACAGACACCAAATTTGGCATGATGGTTCCTATAAATCATGCGCTGATAAAGTTTATTTCAAATTTGAGGTGCCACGCCCACCGCCCACGCAAATCGATAAGTTACGAATATTAAGGAAAGTATTACAGTTCCTATAAATCATGCGCAGATGAAATTTATTTCAAATTTGAGGTGCCACGCCCACCGCCCACGCAAATTGATAATTTACGAATATTAAGGAAAGTATTAAGGTTACAGTTTTCTAACAACCAACCAATCCAATCGGACAATAAACACAGAAGTAATTCAAGAAATCGTTTTCCATAGTACCGCGGTCCGCGCCATTACAGCATATCGTCGCGCATCGTTTTAGTCTTTCTGTGTGTGTCTGTATGTGTGTGTAAGAGCGAGTTAGTGCTAGTCAGTGCAACTACGAAGTTGGTCGAATGGTATATTACAGTCGAGCGACTGCAGCTTTCCTTACTTGTTTTTTCTTTAAATTGTAGTCACAGAAGTTATTGAAGTCAACGTTTTCTAAGGTTCCGCTGCATATCATAATAGTGGGAATATATATCTAATGTGAATACCTTGCACTGAAAATTATTTTAATATTCCCACTACTAACAAATATTTTTGCTCAGCATTAAGTTTCTCAATTCGCTTTTGGGAGAAGAATATGTTCAGAATTTGTTGTTAAAATTAAACTTGTTTTGGCCTATATTGATTCAAATAAATAAAATTATCGTGATTTGATTAGGCCGACGATAAATTTGGACTTTGCCAACCTATTAATAAACATGTAATAGTCGCAGGTTGTTTAAAAGCAATGCAAAAAGTCGAAAGGCGTCACTCTTAAACGTTTGTGTAATTCTCTAGAAAATTTAGCTTCTTTTGAGTACAAACATCATTGCCCAGGCAAAAGATTTCCGGCGGCTGCGCTGACTGCCAAAATATAGTACAATAGTTTCGATACTATAAGTTAACATTTATGCATTTTTTGGCTCAAAAGAACTGATATGGTGCGGTAGATAAATATTTATGTCTGGATCAAAATATTTATATTAATTTTTTAATAACAAACGAGGTATTTGAGGTATTTGTCCCTTTTTAAATTTGCTTGCATTTAAATAATTTTTTGTGACCAGTCTGGAAACACTGATTCTTAATAAACTTATTTCAATACACATATACATAGAATACTATTGATAGCATTTCTATTAGCTTACACATAATTATTTGCAATTAATTCACTTTTGCGTATATTGTAATCATATTATTTATACCTTAGTGGCATTACAAATAATTTTTTATTGCATCACACAAACACCATTTTAAAACTAAACGGTGAATAAATCGGTATTATTAGGCAAATTTAAGTGCAAAATATGTTTAATAAGTTCACTGGGAATCGTGCGTGTGGTCAACGCTGAGTTAGAACCGGGTCTGGGTGAGTAAGCGAAAATTGCCTTTGGATTGCTTTTGTACAACAAAATGGATGCGACTCTCTCGCCGTCCTGCTTTGGCGAGATATCTCTTTCGCGCATAACACTCTTTGGAAATGACAGCGTGCAAGCACCGCCTCACTCTGCTTGATTTTGATTGGCCGACGTGCTGGAGAGCAGTTTGCTACCTTTTCACACTTGCACACTTGCGAATAAATCACCCTTATTTTTCTGTTTCTTCTCTCCCTTTCTTGTTACCTGTCGTCATTCTCGACTATGTCAATTGCTTTCAAATCAAAAGGACTTAAAGAGTCAAAAACACCTTTGGCGATATTGTGTTCGCGCTTTTATCAATTAGTTACAACGATTCAGGAAAACTATTTATATGCAGAGTATTTTTATAATTAAATTAAATAACTTTGATATGTTTGAACTTATCGCAGATTTTTATTAGTAGCATTTGATCACATCGTAATTTTTCTTTAAAGATTGATACTCTACTTTAACCACCATTCGGGGGGTAGTTCAACGTTGAACAGAAGTTTTTCCGCAATGACAAAATGCTATTAAAGATGTACATACTTTAATGAAAGGTATCATTATGTTAGCATTAAAAATTGTATGCGAACTCCAGAAATATATAATGTGTATGTGTATGTATGTATGTATGTATGTATGTATAATATGTGTATTGTGTACAGTGATGATTTGTCGGTCAACATTGTAATTTGTTATTAGTTCAAGGTGCAATCACTGTATACAATTAAAGATTTATGGTACAATTGTCAAAAGAATATTGCTTGTTTTTGAAAAGGATTTTTTCTCATTGACTCAAAAAAAAAAAACCATTGGTTTCTCAAGAACGTTTAGGAAACACAATAATAAAGGTGAATGAAAAACAAATAAAAATTTTTCATAACTCCAGTTACCCAGTAAATGGTGAATTGAAGTTTATCCTTACAGATTATGCCAACAGCCTTTGTTTATTTTGAACTCTTAGCATTTCACATTAACCATTTTTCAAATGTCACCATTACTTTCCTATTTCACACTTGGTATTTAGCATTTGTATTTTTGTTTTCACTTGAATTCCTTAATCCGAAGATACTTGAATTTACCTTAAAGTCAACACACTTGAGCTAAACTACTTGCACACATCAAGAAAGAAAAGATACCTTTGGCATACCCTTGTTTTCTTAACCTTGGTAATCCCTTTCGCTGTATTGCCCATTGTTTGGGTAAAAATATAATAGCCTATGCAGTTATATTAAAAATTTAACAGTTTAAGGCTTTATACAAATTAAAACAAGTAAGAACGGCTACAGTCAAGTGTTGACTGTA
The DNA here is from genome assembly GCA_018904095.1 of Zaprionus ghesquierei. NCBI lineage: Eukaryota > Metazoa > Arthropoda > Insecta > Diptera > Drosophilidae > Zaprionus > Zaprionus ghesquierei. The sequence goes on along the minus strand of JAEIGP010000821.1, from coordinate 1,088,107 downwards.
TAAGACCATGGATTTTTTAAGATTATGAAAAAATTCAGATTGAGAAAACTGTTATTAAACGTGTTTTTCAAAGAAAAATAATTAACAAAACATATAGTTTTCAATTAGACGCCAAGCAGTTGGAAAAAACACTGTTCGGAAAAAACACTGCTTGCTTGCTTGCAGTGGGCGCATTGCAAATCTATATTAAACGTTGAATAACTTTTATGTTCATTATCCGATCGGAACCAAATTTTCAGCGATTGCTTAGGTGGTGATAGTTATCATACACACCAAAACTGAATACTGTAGCTTTATTATTACGCTTGCTTTTCGGTTTATCGATTTGCGGGGGCGGAAGTAGGCGTGGCCCAAATTTTAATAAAAATTTTACAGCGTATGATTCACATAAGTGTTGTCACCAAATTTGATGGCTCTAGCCTTTTTAGTTTCTGAGATATAGGCGTTCATACAGACGGACGGACGAACAGACGGACAAACAGACATGGCTTAATTGACTCGGCTAGTAGTCCTGAGCAAGAATATATATACTTTATGGGGTCGCAGATGCCTCCTTCTACCTGTTACGCACATTTCGACAAACACAATAGACCATGTATTTTTTTAAAATCCATGGTCTAAAAAGGCTTGACATCAGTAAGGAAATACAAATTCGGAGCAACTTTTATTATGTACTGTACTCTGCATAACTATGTTAGTTAAGTTCAGTTTTGCCAACAAGATAAGTGGTTTTTTTTTTAAACTAAAATGGAAATATTTAAAATAAATAGAAAATTTATTTTTTCAATAAATTAAGAGATTGTTTATTATTTCTTCATCTGACACAACATTTAGAAACAAACGAAAGGAAACGACGCACAGTGGCGTCTTTTTATACCATTCGACCATTGAAAATGATCAAAAATGGTATACTAAGTTTGTGCAAATGTATGTAACAGGCAGAAGGAGACGTGGCAGACACCACAAAGTACATATATATTTTTGCTCAGGATCACTAGCCAAGTCAATTGAGCTATGTCCGTCTATCCGTCACACGTCTGTGTGAACACACAGATCTCAACTTATATAAAAGCTAGAGTCACCAAATTTGGCATGAAGGTGTATAAGCATCACAAGCTCCGGAGATTATTTCAAATTTGAGGTGCCACTCCCACCGCCTTCAAAAATTGATAAATACATTTTTGAATTCGATTTGTGACGAAAGTACTAAAGTTTAAACTTTTTGCAATGGTATGTACTATATGCATATATATTCCAATATTTAAGGCGATCGGAAAATAAACAAGAAAGTTATTTTAATAAACGGGTTCTACTTTTTGCGTCTTTGCAGCACATCGTGACGTCATCGTCGCAATGCTTTGTTTCAGTCGCAGCGGGTGAAAGGTTGCTATGAAGTTTTCTTAGATGGCGCTATGCAAAGATAGATATAATTTGAATCATACATGAACTAGTGCAGAATTTCTTGTTGGAGTCAAGAGTGTAATAATTTGTTTTGAAACTGGGCGAATGTTAACTTACGGTCGGGTGCGCTCGACTGTAGCTTTCCTTACTTGTTTCATTTGCAGTGGGAAAAATGATAACTTTTGATCCAGAAGAAATAATTGTATGGTTTAAATCGCTACGCTCCGTCTTTTATATACAGGATTCATCCTATAATCAAACTTAAGACTTAACAAGACAATGAAAAATTATGAAACAATTTGGCATAATTTGTATTTCCTTGCAGAAAGTATTGATAGATTTTTGTTATTTTTTAATACATCATTTTAAGCCTTTTTCTATATATTTCTATGAATGTCCTTAAAAGGCTGTGTAAATTTTATTAAAATCGAGCCGATATATCGCACAGCTTCAAAAGAACCTATCATTCGATTTTTGCCATTTTAAAGACATTGTCATGAAACATTTGCTGTCTATAGCAATACAAAACTGTATTTTATATAGAGCAACAGCAAGCGTTTGAAACCTTCGGTGGGCCGAACATACTTAGACATAGATAGAAAAGTTTCATAGTGATATCTTAACAAATAACAAAAAACGACCGATAGGTTTTATTCCAGCCATACGAGCTGGATCCGGCTCGTTCCGAATGATTTACAGCGTGCAGCAATAAGAAACATTTAAATCAAGTTTCAATAAGATATCTCAAAAGACAGACGGACATGGCTAGTTCGACTCCCCTATTAATACTGGTTACGAATATATAATATGTAGGGTTGAAGATGTCTCCTAATGTGCGTTACAAACTTTTGACCAAAGTTAATATATCCCCTGTACGGGTATAACTAGTAAAGAAGCTATAGCTATCTATATATACACTTTGTGTGGTGTGCTACGCCGCCTTATGCCGGTTATATTTTCAGACCTCGGCAAACCGGTAATTTAAGCATACAGAGTACATACAGGTTGCAATCCGAATCAGGAATCAATGTTTGTCAATATGATTAACGTAATAATTTAAATATAAATTTTTTTTTTAAATTGTTCTTCGCCAAAAGGTATGTATGTATGGATACTTTTTATACCGCTGCAGATGGTATATTAATTTCTTAATAATTTTAGTGATATTCCATTTTTTGACACCTGCATCTGATTACACCAACGAACCTTTTTAGTTGTTTCAAATAAAAAAAAAATAAATTTGATCAAATGAAATGATAATTTTTGTGGTACCCTTAAATTTGAGAAGTCATCTGATTGCTTATTTTGGGCGGAATTCATTGTAGAATTAAAAGGAATAGGAAATGCACAGGGTTTTTTTTATCGTCCTCTACCACAATCAGAGTTATTTAGAAAGCAAAACAATAGAGTAACATCACACCAAATCGTCAACAACATCCTTCTAATAAATATGTTTTTATACATTCTTAACCGGTTTTCTTTTTACTTTATATAATACTGCATGTAAAGGTGGACTCAAACAATGCAAACTAAACTGACTGAACGTGTGCTCGGTAATTCAGTAGGTTTCTTTAATAGCCTTCGGCGAATATAAATTTTTAAAGCAGTGCGTTCTAATTTTTATGCGAAAATGTTGTAGTTTGTGCTATTGTAAGGGCCGAGAAAGTATCCTTCATTTTCCAGACAAGGTTTTTTTGAAAATGCATGGTATTTTGTGTATGTTAGAAGAATGTGATACAAGACTATTATTACTAGAACGATTTATTGGTACTTAGATTTTTTCATACTAAGACATATATAGAACAAGTAAGAAAGGTACATTCGAGTGTGCTCGACTGTAATATACCCGCTACCCAGCTGCGTACATCAAAATTATTTGCGGAACAATAAAGAACGGCCACACTCATATTTTGACCGTAAAACGTCATGGACTTACAATATTTAGGAATAGTCAAAATCTAAAATAAAAAAAAAAATTTTTTGCACACAATTTTTGATGCGGGTGGGACTCGAACCCGTAACCCATTTCACCACTATTCCACTATTCAGCACAATGCTGCAAGCAGCAAGCTATGGAAGACGTTAAGCTGAATAACTTCTGTATTTATTATCCGATTGTTACCAAATTCATTTGGCTAGCTATAGTTATCATATACCAACAAGTAAGAACGGCTACCGTCAGGTGTTGACTGTATAAGACCATGGATTTTTCAATTTTATGAAAAAAATCAGATTGGGAAAACTGTTATTGGTATCGTTTAGGTGATGATTGTTATCATTCCCATTAAAACTGAATACTCTACCTTTATTATTGCTATACGGTTTATCGATTTGCGGGGGCGGAAGTAGGTGTGGCCCAAATTTTAACAGAAATTTTACAGCGTATGATTCACATAAGTGTTGTCACCAAATTTGGTGGCCATAGCTTTTTTAGTTTTTGAGATATAGGCGTTCATACAGACGAACAGAAAGACATGGCTTAATCGACTCGGCTAGTAGTCTTGAGCAGGAACAAATATACTTTATGGGGTCGCAGATGCCTCCTTTTACCTGTTACGCACATTTCGACAAACACAATAGACCATGTATTTTTTTTAAAATCCATGGTCTAAAAATGAACAATATGGCATCAAAATTGCGCTTGTGGCCAAAATCCAAAATAAACTTGATCAGCGTACAATAATAATACATATTGTCACCAAATTTTGTAGTCCTAGCTCTTATAATAGCTGAGATCTAGGTTTTCACACGGACAGACAGACGGACATGGGTATATCGACTCGGCTGTTGATCCTGAGCTAGAATATATATACTTTATGGGGTCGGAGGTGTCTTCTTCTGCCTGTTACATACATTTTCGGTTTGAACAAAGTTATAATACCCTTCTACTCTATGAGTAGCGGTTATAAAAAGTATCCGATCCGGCTCGTTCCGACTTATTTACAGCGTGCAGCAATAAGAAGCATGTTTAGCAAGTTTCATAAAGATAGCTCTAAAACTGAGAGACTAGTTTGCATTGCAACAGACGGACGGACAGACGGACGCAATCTTCTTGATCTTGATGCAATTTTCTGGCCAAAATTAGTATATAATATCATCTGCAAAGATATCTCCTTAACAAGTAAGGAGAGCTACAGTCAAGCGCGCATGACAGTAACAAAGATTCCATAGCACTTATCTATGCTTACTCTATTTTACACACATATAGACATAATGCTAAATCGTGATCCCTAAGCTTTTGTAATAGCTGAGATTTAGACGTTCATCCAGACAAACAGACAAACGAGCATGCCACAAAGTAAGTATAAAATTTTAGACCATTTTTAATGGTCACTATAAAAAGAGCAAAATCACTTTGTACAAATTGTTGTATGTAGCAAAGCGAGAGGGGACACCATAAGAGAGAGACACCATAAGCTATAAGGCATTAATAGCAGGTTCAATTATGCCCACACTTGACGATTTGGACTATTCATCCCAACAAAATAAAAGAAGTAATGACAAGAATCAAAAGGTGCAATTGAGCCCGCCCGACGGTAAGATACCCTTCACCCAATTTAAAAAAGCCATTACAAACACATTAACAAATTTCAACAACAAAGTCATGTACCATGTACAACTTTCCCTCTTTTTAAATCATGCAAATATCGCTTCTCGTTCGATATATTTTTTTAACAACCCAAACGACAAAAGGCCCCACGGTGCGACGTCAGGCTGCGTTGCTGCCGACTGCTTGTAGCAATTGAAAACGTTATTGTGTTTATAGACCGGGCGAATTGTAATTTAAATAGTTTTTTGCATTTAATGTTACACTTTAATTTTGTGTGGACGGTGAACGAGGCATAGAAAATTTTAAATAAACCGTTAGATTGTAAGATACCCTATGCTTCACTTTAAAAACTCGCTACAAATACACAAACGATTTCCAACAACAAATCGTTTTATTTTGCCATCTTACTCTTTCCCCTTTAAGCGACGTCGCTTTGACGTCATCGACGATAATTAAATGCAGGCCGCAGTCAAGTTTTAACTGTATAAGGCCAAAGCAAAATAAACAATACCAATAGTCTATCCTAGACTTAAAACCCGTTCGGACTTACAACACAGAAGTTTTCATGTCAACGTTTTTCACAGCTTTTGTATTTGCAGAAGAGAAACTTGTTCAGAACTCGCTTATATGGATTATCAGTTTTTCGAAATTGGGTGAAGCGTATTTTACTCTCGAGTTAATAGAATAAATACAACTTAAGGAAAGGGAATATTGGAATATTAGCAGGTCACTGTGAGGGTTGCGAATGGGACAATGTGAACTGGGAACTGAATTTGCCTTAAGCTTTAACAAGGCACATTATTAACATCTATACATTCGTTGCTTAGCGGGCTTCCGTGGACTTTATTCCCTAAGGCATTAATTTTTTGCTATAAACAGATTATACATTTTGTCTTCTTCCACGTAAAACAAAGTTACTCACACATAGACCCCTTATAAAAAAACAAAAAAAAGAATTATAAAAAAATTTTAATCGTTAAAAGGCCAAATGACTTCACTTTAAAAAAAACTTTAGATGATTACATACAAACAAATATTATTTTAGCCCTACAATTGTTTTCGACTAGATTTTGAATCCTTAAACAATGTTCATTATCAACATATTTATAAGCCTAAGTTCTGATAGTCTCTGAGATTTAGGTTTTCATACGGACAGACAGACATTGCTTACACTCGATTGAAATTTATTTAAAATTTTTTTTTTGGGGGTTTTTTCCTTGCTTGTAACTTTTTTGGAGTATCGGTGAAACCCTTTTATAAATTCATTTTTATTCGTCTTTGAAAAAAAAAACTTTATGAATGATATCACAGCTTTTGTATTCAAAAATATAATGGCTGAGTTATATTAAGTTACTCAGGAATAATCGGTATTTTTGAACAAACCCCCATAAAAATGTATAAAATGTATCATGGTAACGGGTTCTGATGTATTTATAAGTTTCATAAATGCAAGTGTAAAAATTTCCGGCATACCGGAAGGGTATGTCAGCTGCTGGGTATACCTTGCTGTTGCATTATATCCAGCTTCATTCCTTTCATTGGTCCCCTTTTCGTGCCGCGTTAATACTTCTTATTGTTAGCATTATCTGGTATGGCTGCTGTCCTTTCTGTTAGCTGCTGCGCTGTTTCTGTTTCATTCTGTTTCTTCTGCTCTTGATATAACAAAATTTTGTGGTTGCTTCCTGTTGTGTGCATGCGTCCTGGGATTACTATGGTTCCACTCCCACTCCCACTTTCACTTTCTTTTCCATTTTCAACTGGCTGGCCCGTAATGCTTGTTGTGTTTAAATACCGTTTAACAACTTCCCGTTGCGTGCTATGTGTGGTGGGATTCTGCTCTTGTTCGGGGAACACAAATGAACAGTATGTAGAAAAGAAGCCGTAGCCATAACCACCCTGCAAGCCGCTTTTTCACAGTATTCAATTGCCTTTTACTGCCTGGTCACCGACTTAAGCTCGTTATGAAAATTAATTCCCCTGGGATTGAGGATATTCAAACAATTTGCGCGCATTATTCGCTACTTATACTTGCATGCTCAAGTATAAATACCCCATAAAACAGTTATTCATTAATTCTATCTTAATACCTTTAATTAAACTTGTTGATATTACCGTTTCATTTTTCTATGCACTATGGCTAATTTGTACTGCTTCAAAGTAAGTTTTGGACTCAAATCTTTTGTTATTATTTTCTCTTTCGGTTTTTTTTATACAATTGCAGATGGTATATTAATTTTGACCAGAAGTTTGCAACGCACCTTAGGTGACATCTCCAACCCTATAAAGAATATTTATTCTTTATCAGCATCAATAGGGGAGTCGAACAAGCTAGTCCGTCTTTCCGTCCGTCTGTTGCAACGCAAACTAGTCTAAACCAAACATGCTTCTTATTGCTGCACGCTGTAATTAAGTCGGAACGAGCCGGATCGGACCGATATATCGGTCAATAGTCGAATGGTATAATTAAGTTTTGTCACATGTAGTTTTTCACTTTGAATGCGTACGAAAGTCGCATCAAATGATAACTTTATTTAAGAATCTTGCCACTTTGCCAAGGTGTGAAAAAATTAGATGACTCTAAGGCGTTTCACAACAATTCCTGCCATTAACCACCCTAAACAGAAGCATTCAAATTGCCAGTGCTTCATCCCCATCAGGGCAAAAATAACCATCTCAATCAGATAATTTGCAGGTATCTGGTTACATCTTTACAGCTGTTGTAGACTGATTCTGCAACATCTGTCAAATTAAAGCATATTATTCAATTTGCTAAACATAAAAACGTTTTACATGCGTTTTACACCTTTTACTTTATAGAGTCGGAAATGTGTTCTAAGGTGCGCTGCAAACTTCTTTCCAAAATTTATATACCCTCTGCAGTATGATACTTCTCGGCCAATTTCGAAAAACCAACATTTTATCACACTCTTATTTCCCACAACAAACTCTGTACAAATCAGCTAAGCAACGTTTTCTTATAAGATTAATCATTCAGTAGATGGCGCCACTATGAAGTTGGCTTAGTTATTAGCTATACTTACTTGCTCTCACACACCCACGCAAAAACTTAAACGAGCAAGTTCTACAACCTGTTTATCCACCAAAATTATTACTGTAAATAACTTCTATGTCCAGAGTATTTGAAATTGCATATTTTGTTTTTTGTTTCCACCATGTTGCCCTGACAAAGGTTGAAGGGTATCTAAATCCACGTATATTGTGTTTAGTGCTATGATGTGTTCCTTGACAGTCGAGTGGAGAAACACAAATGTTTTTAATTCGTTTATAGAATTGAGCATTCATTTAAATATACAAAACCTTTAGCGAAACCCCAAATATTACAACACAACATTGTGTTTTTAGTCTTCTTTCCCACAAAGTGTTCTCCCCCTTATATGGATGGTGTTCCAGCCTGAGGCTGTGAGCTTACCACCTAGTGTTTAATACTGTAATCATTCGGCTGGAAACTCATTTAGACTTTGTTGTATAACTTATAATTGTGCCTTTTCACATTCACAATGAAATTGAAGATCATTATATCTTGTACTATTATTGTAAAAACCAGTCTACTAAAAATACATTGCAGACAATGCTTTTATATTACATACAAAATATGTTTCTGGTCAAATGCATCTCAAAATACCCTCTAACTATAAAGCCATAAGCCAACCCAAAAATGTATGTTACAGGCAGAAGAAGTCATCTGCGACCCCACAAAGAACATATGTATAATAAATGAAACCGAATACAGTCCAGTTTTGCGTCTATAAGACTGGTGAACTGAGAATGTGAATTATGTTATGACCGTATGTTTTAAGAAAAAACAAACCACAAAGGCTTCAGTCGAGCACACCCTCTTACACTTTTCTTGATAATCATAAGTTATATCGGACAGACGGACAAGGCTCAATGAACTTTACTAGTGATCTGCAAGAATGTATTTACTTTTTGGGGTCTGCACGGTTCATGCAAGAGGAAGTGATCCATTTTTATTCAATCTTCAAAATATCTTTAACAAAACAATAACGCATACAGAGTTTTACATGTATTCGCCTTTATTTATAATAGATTTATTTCCACATTCAACTGTGACCTGCTTTTAAATTTAAATTCAAAATCAACTCTCTTTTTTTGAACTGACGACAATTTCTTTAACATTTGTGGTTGTGAATATCATTGACGTTACGGCCCTTCTACATAGTCGCGGCCCCCAACATTAATGCGACCCTCAGCGGCGGTAACCGAGAAGCCAAGAATTCGAGCGTCCATTTTAGTCATCTTATTCTTCTTGATTTTCTTTTGTTTGTTCTAGGATAACAAAACAAAAATATTGTTTTATTTTATTTTTTAAATCTGGAAATGATTACCTTGCTATCCCCATTGTCGTTGCTTGATGGTGTTATTGCCGGTGCCGGCTTACACATATCATCATTATGTGCGTTCTGTGCACGTTGTAAGTTTTTATATTTACTGCGGCGTTCTAAAAACTGTTTAGCAAAATCACTTGATTCCTTGCCTTCACCTAAAAAAGAATTACAGTTTCAACATTGAAAAAATACTATTGATAGGCAAAACAAGGATTTTAAGGCCGGATAAAAGTTGCCCCACAGGGAGTGTCTGGCCAAATGAATTTTCACTGGTATGGTGTTTTGATAAAAAGAAAACTTGCTAGAGAGTTTAATCTACTCAGAATGACTCTCTATCATAAAGCTTTCACCAAATCAACTAGACAAAAATGAAGTTTTATTTTTTAATGTATTTCTGTAGTGATGTACATACCCAAGTAAATGCGGACATAGTCTTTTACTTCATACGGGGCTTCTAAATCTTGCAAAAATGCAACAAACGTGGGCACTGTTAATAATTAAGAATCAATTAAGACTTGTATTCATAAATTTCTGTAAGTAAGAAGCTCACCATCTACTTTGGCTGACATGTTTTCTAAGCTTTTAATGCACCATGAGGTAAATTCATTTTCATATTCGTTGATTTTGCTGTTTGAGGAAGCGTCATTACATAGCTGGTTATGCTTAGCTATCGACTTTTTGTCGTCGCTGTTACTGGGGATCTTGGAAGTTCCTTTAGTTATAGAAATTTTATTTTTATCCGTCTGTTGCTGTGACTGAATAGTGGACTTGGAATTCTTAGATGATCCAACATTCTGCATAGTAGGTAATGTTAAGCTTTTGCGTAGATTTCGAGGCGATGACAACATGACAGAACTTGACTTGGTTTGGTGCGGCTGCTTGTTGGTAATGGTGCTATTAGTAGCTAAGCCTGCAGCTAGCACTGTGGCGGCAGTTGTTGCCCCTATAGTGGGTACCGGATCATCCCACAAACAGCTTCCGGTAACTGCTGGGACAGAATTGGCAACAGAACCACTACTCCATGCCTTGTTGGCATTTCCCCAAATATTGGATAGACCGCCTGAAACGTTTAATCCTACTGGAGAAGCTTGCTGATGCTGTTCATGTTCCCGACGACGCTGCTGTTCAAGAATATCATTTGCCAAGCGCTTCGCCTCCTCAGCCTGGATATCAGCAAGACTCATGACGGGTGCTGGCGCTGGCGATGCTTGCCACTTAAGCAATGCATCGTTTGCTTCAGCAGCTGCAGCAGCTGTGGCACGCATCTGTTTATCCAGCTGTTCTTGTTGGCGTTGTTGATCAGCTCTTCGTTCACGTCGCTCAGCCTTCTGGATTTCAGCTAATCCTGGTGCGGCATTAGCGCTCACAGACTGCAGAGACCACGGTGCGATTGATGTGGGATGAGAACGCCCCTTGGGGGCGCCACCTGCAGCAATAGTTCCAGCCGTGGAAATAACAGTAGTCACTGAGGAGAAATAATGATATTATGGTCATATAAACGACAAACAAGTAAGAAAATCAACAATCGAAAAATAACTTAAAAACAATTAATTTCAAACAAAACAGCTCGCAGCAGTGCCATACAATTTTTTTTTTTAAATTCGAATTTAAGTTGTGCATTTCAAGAGGGCGTGCTGGTGCTAAGGTCGCTTTTTGGCATTATGTGAAAACTTTAATTTGAAAAATATATTTGTATACCATAAGATTGCCAGCCGAACCGATTGGTAGAGCTAGAGACACCAAATTTGGCAAGAAGATTTTTATTGACAAGTTTAGTTTTGTTGTTGTCAAGTTTATTTTAAACAATTATATGTAAATTTTACAAAAAGTGTAAAAAAGTTACAATATTTTGCGTTAGAATACACTTTGATGAGTATCACATGCATTGTTTTGTAAGCTGCAACTCTATTAAATTTATATTACAGAAGTTTTAGAGTCAACGTTCTCTACAGTTATAAACAGCGCTGCCTTTGGTGTATTGCAACTCTATTTTCTACTGGCTATTGACACGGATAAAGAATTGGTATGTAAGCTTAATTCAAAATAAGTAAAAAAGCTACAGTCGTGTGGGCTTCATGTGAAATTTGGTTTCTATAGCTTTTGTAATAGCTGAGATCTAGGCGTTTAAACGGACAGACGGGCATGGCTCAATCGACTCGGCTCCTGATCCTGAGTCAGAATATATACTTTGTGGGGTCTGCCACGCCTCCTTTTGCCTGTTACATACGTTTTCACAAACCAAGTATACCATTTTTGACCATTTTCAATGGTCGAATGGTATAAAAACGTTGACTTGAATAATTTCTGTGTTAAATTAGGGATTAATCCGCGTATTATTTTCATCTCTGTATATTCCGAAGCAGTCGTAACTTAAAACTTTCATTAAAAATCGCAAAATACCAGGTCACGCTGAGTTTCGATTGAAACAAAGCTTTAATAACCTTGCACATACAACAATTTAAATTCTAAGATATCTTCGTGTTATGAAGAGTAAAGGGCACCGTATCAATAATATTCTGGTACAACAAATAACCTCTATATATTTTATATTCATCTCACCTGATTCAGTAACAGCTCCTGGAATATTGCCAAGCAATGCCTTACGTCGTTGTGCTTGGATTTGTAGCTGGCGATCCTTTTCCTCCTGTATTTGCCGATTCTTTTCTTCTTCGGCAATAACCGTTCGTCGTTTTTCATCCTCCTGTTGTTGTCGTTTACGATCCTCCTTCATGCGTCTCTTCTCCTCCACATTCTCACGACGGCGCTCATCATCCCCTATTTTTAATTCGGGTTGTTTTCCCAGAAGTTTCTGAGATGGTGGCGCCTGTTTATTTGACTGCCTAATAGCAATTTGCTGCTGCGGTTGTAAAGGCTCTTCAAGTTTTTGCTTTTGATCCTTTGGATTTGAATCTTCATTTATTATCTGTTGTGAGTGTTGCGGCGACTGCTGCTGTTTCTCTAATTTTCCCTGTTGCTGTGGTGTCGGCTCAAAGTCTAAATGACTCTTCTCAATAGAATTCAAATTTGACCTCTGTTGCTGAAGCAAAAGTTGTTGATTTTGTTCCTGTTCCAATGTAGCCACATCCCATAAGGTAACCTTAGCATTGGGGATTGTTGACCATGGTTCAGCCGGATGTGGCTGTTGCCACATGGGCATCATAACATTTTGACCTACCAATAACTGCGACCCTACTTGCTGCTGCTGATTGATTGTTGTACCCCGTAACAACATTCTCAAATTATATTCATTCAAAAGATCTATGTCATTGCCGGGCAGATCACTAGCTTTGTTTATCTCTGGTAGTTGATGCTGTTGAACCGAATCGGGTTGACCCAATGGCTTTGTTTCTGTCTTTGCCTGATCCTGGCATTGTTGATGCATAACTTGAGCGTTAATTATAAAATCGTTAGCATCCATATAGACTCCAGTTGAACGCTGATCTACATTGCCAGGAAATAACTGCTGCTGCTGATGTTGATCTTTTTTGGTTTGTTGAGCTATTACATCGTATAATTGACTCCCTGCCATAGGATTGAGTGCAGCCAACGAGTTGCTCAGACCGCTAAAACTACTAAGGTACTCAGGAAGAACCAATAGCTGAACTTTGCTTCGAACGATAGCCTCTCGTTGCGCGGCATCGAGACGTTGAAAACACTCGTTCTTGGATAGTTCTGATAAAATAAGATACTCCTGATGCTGCAAGTACTGATCCTGCAGCATTTGAAAACGCATCGTTAGCATGTGTGACGTGTCAGTGATATGAGGGTGGGTACTCATTTGGCCCTTGACGGCAGCACTTAACGAATCAGCCGCAGCCGTGACATTTGCTCTTAATTGCTCGTCGACCCCTGATCGAACCTGCTGTTCTGATAGTGGCAATGGTAGAGGGTTGAGTGCTGGAGGTTTACGGGACGTTAACGTAATTTGAAGATTGTCCAAGTCAATAGACGTGGGCAGCAGATGACAGTGTGTAAAAGGCATATTGCCATGACATAGTTTTGTTAGCTCGCCCAAAGGCCTGAAGCGACTGTCTGAAAACCGGCGCACAAAGAGATTCTCATTGAAGTACCCTGCTCGATACCATTCTGTCATCTCAATTGCACTAAATGGTCCTTGCACATTTGACTGGGGATCCCGGTAAAACCATAAATCATTGGGATTCCCACTTATCATGTGCCCTGGCAGCACAGATAAATGTTGTTGCTGCTGTAGTTGTTGGTGATGCTGTTCCATAGCCAACTGATCAGAGAATGGCAGAGATATTGCGGTTCCCACAGATTCGCTATGTTGACTCATATGCTGTTGTTGCTGTTGATTTGGATGCTGGAGTAATGGTGCATTGTTCATAGAGATTGGTTGGGTAGAAATCTCAAATCTGTGGGTATTTGTTACATCTGCCAAAATTCCATCAAGATGACCTCCATCATCGTCCATAATTAGCTTTTCTACTTCATCAGCCACTTCTTTGAAGCGCTCTGAAATGTCACCATGGACAGCATTTAGCTTGTGATTGGGAGTTGACTGCAGTACGGAGTCGCTATCAACCTTGATTATGTCAATTGTTTTTTCATTGTTACCAGGAGTGCTTTCAGACCCAAAAGTTTCTTCCAACTCGCTTTTTGATTGTTTTGATATAAGTTTTACTTGCGCCTTTTCCGTTTTGATTTGGGCTCGGCCATCTACTTCGCTTTTTTCATTTGCTCTTTGCAATTTAGGTAAGTCAAGGTCGGACTGCTCGTGAGCACTGATGTTAAGTTTAAATTTAGTTTCAGCACTCTCACCATGAAAAGCTCCGGTAGAGTCAAAGGTTCCTCCCATCTCAGATGGGTTTTCTACTGCCCATTCCGGCAAACTATCATCACCATCTGCGCTGCATGCATTAATATTGTTTCCTGACCACTTGGAGCTTACCACACGATTTACTCCTGGTAACGAACTAGTGGCAATACCTGTTCCTGTCGGCTTGGAACGTTCTGTAGCAACAGTCCCAATGGTTGAAGTTGAGCGTTGAAGATGGGGTTGTGTATTACTTGCTCCATCTGAGTGTCCACCCTGCATCGACTCTTCATCTCGCCAGCTGGTCGATCGACCTATAATATAGATCAAACGTCAAAAAAAAAAATGTTCTTGACTATACATCAATACGACTTACCCCAGCGATTTGCGCCACCGCTGCGCCATCCGGAAACTTCTACGCCGCCTAAATTTCCAAGAGCTGGGCCGTCTCCAGAGCCGTCTTCATTTCGATTTCTACGCCAGTTTTCTAAATTTCGACTATGACCAGAAAACTCTTTTCGCGGACTAGAATTTGGTGTCCCATTCCAATCCAGTCCACCACTAGCGCTACTGGCACTTCCGACACTAGCTACTCCAACAGCGGTAGAGTCTCCAGTACCATTACGCTCGTTCCAATTTCGCTCAGACTAAAAATATAAAAACAATAATCATTGGGTCGAAACTCCGTAATTATTGACTAACCTTCATCGATATAACCGCTAAGCTTTCATCATACAAACTATTTGGCCTCTGGTATAAATTATGATAAGCAAGTTTACCACGCATTCTGCCCCGGTCCACCGTTCCACCTCGCCCTGAACCACGTGAGGCTATGCCAAAGCCGCCTGTTGGGCGCTGCAACCAAGCTGGGCGTGCCTTTAAATCAATGTAATGCACATTGTTAAGTTAAAAAATAAAAAGAAACATTGAATTTACTTACGCTACTTCCAAGTGGACTGTGACTATTTATTTCCTCTTCGGAACTAGGTGTCAGAGCAAGAGGATACTGAACTTTATCCACAAAAAGCTTCTTAAATGAGGGCAAAATCTGTGGTACCAAACAATTCCGATCAAATAACGACAGCATCTCTTCGCGCCCATAACGGTACTCTGGAAACGAATTTCGGGAGGCTGTCGGATGAGTATGACTGGCCAAATTGTTTCCTGCACTTGAGCCTACGCTGTGTAGGGAAAGGGAACTGCCAACGGAAGCAGCCATATTATTGCTGCTGACGACTGACGGCTCCGCTGACATATTGCGCAACCATTCTGGTCCAAATTTCATTGAGTCCGTCATTTTCAGAACTTCTTGAACTTGTTTCCTTTATTGTCGCTGGAATTAACAATTTTAACCATAAACATCAGTCAATATAAAGGCTATTTGTTTAAAATAGTAAAATTGTATACGTCATTGAAATAAATGTGAATTTAACATTTCACAATTTAATGTACACACACATATATCGTACACATGTATGCATACTGCAAAAAAATTGAACAATAATAACGATAGCAGAGCAAGAAAAGCAAAACATAACCTACAAAATGCGGACTATATTATTTGTACGTATGTATATATTAATGTTAATTGCATACACAAACGCGTAGATAGCCACGCATCAAGTTAATTCCGATGCGACACATATTCCTTACAAACTAATAAGCATACTTAGAATTTGTGAATGCACTCATCTGTATATTGATTAATTTACCAATAATAAAACTTAACACAAGGTATACGGCTACATATACAACTGGTACTTCCTCAGGAAATGTGTGTACATATGTATTTTCGTACATATGAATTTATGTATGGATACTGACCAAATATAGTGCTTTACTGCGTTTTATGTCATTTTTTAGGAATTGAAGAATTCCTAGAAAGTTGGCAGTCTATTCCAAGACTACTCTTACTAGAAGAAGACAACTAATTTTATCGTCAAATTCACTTATTTTTATTGTTACTTTCACATTTACGAATATGGTAAGGCCATAGAAGAGAATACTTTCCTATGTTTAACTTCATACACAGACACTATTAAGCATAAATAATGTTGGCACTTACATATATGTATGTATGCACGAGGCTATATATGTAAACTTAAGATGACATGACATACTAGAGCTGTCAAACCAAACGATTTAAATATCGATTAAATCCATTCATTAGATTTTTTAAAAACCCGTTTGATTTAGATAATCGATATATCACAAAGATGCAAAATAAGCCAACATCGATGAAATATCGATTTAAACATCTATTTTTGTTTTGGTTTCTGATGGTTTGCGTTTCTAACAAATTACATTAGATATAGATTTACATGTACATTTAAACAGAAATGGTGTATGTTTGAAAATATTATATTAATAATACGTTTAAGCTGACCCAAGACCAAAGGTGTGTAGAGAGTATCGGTAACAGTTCGGTCGCCAGATTGTGGGACTTTCCATGGAAATATGTAGCTGCAAAATTTTTTTTATATCGATTAAATCGATGTTTTATGTTTAATATGTGGTAGGTCAAGTGTTCGGAACCATTATAAACGTTTTTTTCGGATGAAGCGGCGTATTGCCTTAAGACAATTTAATATTGATAAAATATTGTTTTATAGTAACCAATAGCTACTAGAAAATTTAAGACATAGGTTTACTAGACTATTTTCGATTTAATCGATTATCGGTCGATAAAGCAAAATACGGTTTTGCTAATATTAAAAAAACATAAGTGTTTTATTGAAGATTCAAGTTAAAACTGACTTATGACAATTATAGCTTAGCTTAAATAACCGCTGCCGTTGGTACCTCTGCTATCGCCGGTGCCGCCGTTGAAGCCGCTGCTGACGTTGTCGGTTAAGGTGTGAAATTCCTGAAAGTGGGTCCCACGGTATGAGTATGCGGACCCAGCACACGTGACGGATGTAGTGCATGCGCTGCAGACGTGGTTGGTTTTGATCATTGCACTCTGGGTGCACTTGCCCTGACTATTTTATATTATGGCAACGGTTTTGTTTTATGCCAATATACTTTATTGTCAAGTCCGTTCTTAACTTATGTAAGGTTATATAATCTCCCTAGTTTATCTGTATTTATTTGTCGCGGAACGGACTAGTTGGCTATCGATAGTTATGTTTGAATTTGGCGCCATTTGGGCACACTTAAATCTAGTATTTTATTTGTATAGATATTTTGCATTGCCGCATTCGATCACACCGATTTGACCGAATGTAAAGCTAAGTTCGGCGCGTTGGGTAAGTCCTGCTTGCAATATCCCAGAGAGTGGGAGGAGAAACTGCGGTGCGTATTTTAAGTCTAGGAGGAAGGTTAAAATTTATAACACAGTTGTATTTACAATATACAATACCAGAGGCAGTTGGTGTTTGTTAAGAGCATTTCCTCGGGATATTTGCCGTGGCTCGACACTAATAGCTATTTTCCCCTATTTGCAAAACTTCTGTTTCCGTACCCTTTTCCAAAAGTGAATCTAACGCAGATGTGTGAAGGCCCATATGAGTAAGCAACTTATTTCGTTTTACATTTTGTTTATAACTCAAACAATACTTTACTTTACCACCCGCCACCACCGGTTTAGGCATTAGGCCGTCAAATGTTTTTGATCCAGAACCCATTGAATTGTAAAAAATTGTGATATTGGTAAATAATTTGAGTAAGGCTCATCTTCTTGATATTTGCTAAATATACATATACATATACTTTGTGGGGTCTTCCGTCTTTCTCTTGCCTTATCATACATTTTTTAAATTTCGAAACATAACTTTCAATAAAAGAAGGATGCCCTTCTTAAGTTTAAAAGTAACCAGCATTAATAAAATATGTTTGTATATATGTGCGTATGTACTTTTTATGCATGTATATTTTGACATTTTTTAGCTAATAGGTAAACTTATAATTACAATAAAGAAATTATGATTCACGCATACTACTTATGTAGGATCTTCTATAACTTATTTACAAAATTAGGTCTGCAAAAGTTCTTTTCCAATTGTACTGATAAATACAACAGACTGTGCTTTTTGGTTCTTTTGGGAAGCAAAATGTGAATTAGATTATGTAACTTGTGATAAAGAATTTACATAGAATTTTTTTTACATTTTCCTCGACTTATGTTAATTTCTAAGGACAAAACTCATTAACAATATCAATTTAATATAATTATCTCATTTTCTCATAAACATCATCAGTTTTTGTAAAGAAATTGTCGACCTGTGGGCTATATGTGAAAACGAACTTGTATGCATGTGGGGAACTGTTAAATCTTCTATCATGCACCGTTTAGTTAAACAGCGAAAGCGAATACAACGTGAAATGGAATGAAAAGTTAGCCAATGGCGACAGCTTTTCAATGTTTTAAATGCACCTTTCAGCACGTTTTCATTTCGTTAGTGTAAAGGAAGCAAGAAGATAAAGTCTCGTTTCCTTGTCTGTTCTGTTACGCACAACGAGGCAACAACAATAAAAACAAGTAACGAAAGCTACTGCCTGACACAGAGATACTGTTTCAAACCCGTTAGAAATACCAAAATAAATAAGTTTTTATTGACCATTGAAAATGGTCAAAAATGGTATACTAAGTTTGTGGGGTACGCCACGCCTTGTTACTGTACTGCACACTTTAAACATAAAACTTTTGGTCTTTAAATTAAAGTTTCAATTCAAATTGTTTTATTTACGAAGGCTAAACGGGGCTGTACAAGTCTTAAAAAACTTGATCTGCGTGGAATATGACGTTGTCACCAAAGCTCTAGCTATTACGTTGTTGGGAGCTCTAGCTATTACTGAGGTCTAAGTTACAATACAGACCAGAAAAATAAACGGGTATGGCTATAACCAATCATACATTTTGTAGGGCCAGAGACACCTCCATATGCCTGCAACAAACATTTTTGGTTGAAATCAAGTTTTAATACCTTCCTACCCTAGAAGTTTACTCAAAAATGTGTATAACTGGTAAAACTAATATTTCTTGCGTTTACATAAATACATATGATAATGGTAAATATGATATTCATTAAAAGTGAGCGGGCGAAATTTTAATACACATGCGTTTATGTATTTGTTGATAATTGTCTATGGGTGTGTGATTTTTTGTAAGTTAATGTGTGTTTGCGTCTATGTGCCCATTGTTGGTTCCTGTCGTATTTCGGACTTTAGCTTTACAAATTCCTTAGCTACTTCATCGTTATTTCGTTGTGATAATATTCTTAGTATGGTCCAACCCGTTTCGTCCATATCAATGCGTCGTTGCAAAGGCAACCAGCAGGCAACGGATCCCTAAATAATCAAAAATATGATTAATTACAAATATTACGCATACTGAATATTTGTAACCTTTTCCGATATATCCTTCAGTGGTATAACTGCCACGCCCACTAACCGATCGTCTCTAGCAAAACAATAGTCCTTAACGCAAATGTGGAGCTCAAAAAATTCCAATTGTTCCTCATTACCAATCCCGCTAGGATGACAAGTAAAAATATGTCCATAGTATTATAAATGAACTCTTATCTAATACAGATATGCATATAGATTTTAAATAAAAATACTAACAAGCTAAACGACTCATTGTACTTTGGAGACCAGTTATTTGATTTTGATTTAGTCGCAAATTTTCTCTTTTTATCCTGCAAATGCGGTCCAATAAGATTTATTTCCACAAACGGTCGGAACATCCCGGAAGGAATCTGCCACTTCAAGTCATTAGCTGCTACAACTGAAATACCACTAAATAATAAAAATTAAAATGAAACTGGCTTAAAAAGTTTACCTTTAACGTTGACTTTATGCTCTCCAGTGCCCGGATGGGAAAACAGATCTATTTGCACAGAAATTTCTCCAACACTTTCCTCTGCGTTTTCTGGATTGACTGTGGGTTACACGTAGTTTGTAATAGACGGATTACTTTTTGCACATGATTTTAAACTTACCTTCGGGAGCTTGACTGCTAATAAATGTTTTAATTAAAGTGTCTGTCATTTGTGTGTACAAGCTTAGAGCATAACGTAAGCTCTGCAGCTCGGGCGACTTTTCTAAAAATGTCTTCTTTAGTCCATTTCCGCCGGCATGAAAGTATTGTTTAATTGTATCTAAGGCAACATCTAGAACGGCACATTGTTTGGGAGAAAGGTTTTTTTCCACCTCTTTCGATATGTCCATAACACCACTAAGAGCACTTTTCACGTCTGGCTTGCTAGCCATATGTGACTTGAACAAACGACCCATGTCCTCGATTTTTGCATTCGAAGCCAAGTTCTTTGCATTATCTGTGAGATGTTTGAACATCATCTAAATTGCAAATTGGGGATAGTTATGATACATACATATATTTCACGCATTTAAACTTACGGTTTTATCAGTCATCGGAGGCAGAACAATAGTTTTTTCTAGAATTCGCATAACAATTTTCCATAGCTCTTTAAGTAAACGCTTAAGTACCGTTTTTTCGCATGACTGGGCATATAAGGTTAACGATCCATCCAGTAGATCCATTAGAGGCCTAAGTACATCGTCTGCCTCTACGGCAACAGCGTTGCGTTGGGCTGCCTGATTTCCGGCAGTTAGACCCCCACTTCCCCCTTTGATCGATAACAACATATCTCCAAGTTCCCGCACCGATTGAGTAATGCGTGGTTCAAGACTGAAGATAAGTAAGTGCTTATGTTTATATATATTTGCACAAGGTAGTATATCCTTTTTGACCAATTTTAATGAATGTAAAAAGGTTTACCTTATGGCAAACTGTGAAGCCAATTCATCGAGAGCAGAATTTAGGTTTTGCTGCAATTCCTTAAGAATATTGGCAGCATCTTCCTCCAGCTTATCTCCGCCCATCGATTCGAACATTTTCTCCAACTGAACTCTTAACTGTTGTATATTGTTCATAAGAATGCAAGCCTTTTAAAAATAAATAAAAACTATTACAAGCGATCTAAACTGTAAGATACTCTGCCTTCAGTATGCAGCACAAGTTGATATGTTGTATAATTAAGTTAAGCTTAATGTTGATGTAATGGGTTAAAGTCCCGCCTTCTTTCTTTTACTTGCTATCAAATACTATCAAATTTGTCAGTTGCTTATGTAAACTGACTTGTGTTTACTTACAATTCGTTCGTCCTTCATATGCTCTGGAAACTCAATTTTTACAATATCAGCATATGCAATTAACACTTTAACGATAGTTTTAGCAAAACGCCTCATGTAACGTTTCCAAATTTCTGGATCTGGACACTCGAGCTTGCTAACAACATCGAAGCATTGCGTTAATTGTGTGAAAACGTCGACCACCGAATTTGAAAATAGCGCATGTTCGCTGCTCTTTTGAAACTGTTTAGATAAGAATAAAAATTGATATTATAGAGTATTAACAAGAAGGAAAGCTACAGTCGGATGTGCTCGACTGTTATATACCCGCTACCCTGCCCGCGGGTGGAATTTGAACCCGTGAACGAATAAAACAACTGATGATTTTGCAGTCTACCACTTAACCCATTCGACCACCGTACTCATACGCACTATTCGGCGCAATGCTGCTGGTAACTGCTTACAGCTATGAAAAATGTTAGTTTGAATAACTTCTGTGTTTATTGTTCAATCGTTACCATTTGGCTTGTGATAATAACTATATATATATATATACAATATATAAATATATATATATATATTGTCACCAAGAGAAAATAGATAGACGCTATGAAGTCGGAGATCTTCTTTTCCCTGTTATATACATTTTTGATTTTAAAAAAAGTTATAATACTCTTTTACTCAATAAGTAAAATTGACGCCAAACAAACAAATGTAAACAAAATTTCGCGCACTTTTTTTCTAACGCAAGCTAAAAGTAATAGCTGATAACTGACAGAAGAAATAATGCAATTACAGAGTCACAAGCCGTTGAAAAAATTTGTCAACGCCGACTATATGAAAATTAGCAATTACTTTTTGGGCAACCCAATATATTACCAACAACACACTCTGTAACACAAAAAGAGTTTAACGAAACCCTGACATAACATAGCGAAGTTTTAGGATTTGGTAGGAATAAATGTTGTTTAAATTTTAAATTATTTAAATTGTGGACTGTTTACAAATTATTTTTTGCGGGAAATACTAAAAAAAAGTCTTCTATGTCAGTACAGGGGTTTAAATTGAATGGTTACAGGGTAGCTAGCTAAAACCGTATAGCTTACCCCATCTTTTTTATCGCGATTAAAGGCACCATGAAGATATTCCAAAGATACATCGTCGTTCTCGTTTAACCATTGCATCACAAATGGTTCAAACCATGCAGGATATTCGGGCACAGCTCCTTTATATGGCGGTACCTCCTTTACATAGTTACTGTACAGCCACTTAACACGAAAGTGTAAATTCATATAAGCCGACGACTTGCATAGTCTATGTTGTTCATGCTCCTCTAAGGCATACTTCATGTCTACCGCAAACAATCCCCACATTGTGGCGGCGGACAGCTAAAAAACAAACATTACTTTTTAAATAGTTGACAATGTGAAAACTTGTTTATTTTATGGTTTTAGGCTTGAAAAGGATCAGATTATTTGAATCGTCTGACTAGAGATACGTATGTATATGTTGCAGATCATTTAAATTTAACGACATTTTTAGCAATTTCGTGTTTCTGCTTGGCACGCGCCATGCAGGCGGCTTTTCTATTCTTTTGTTGCGCGGCAGACAACCGTTAAAGTTTCTGCCGAACGTAGTCTAGTCGCGGGTAGGAGCGAAAACGAGAACCATACAGAAAAATGCAGTGTGCATTAGTATTGGTGTATGCGGACTAGAATAACTCTCCAAATTGTGTTGGTATTGTATGTAGAGTTGAGAACTACGCATAATTCTGATTTTGTGAAATGAGATTGAGTCAGTCAGTTTTCGATAATTGTGCCTAACAGACATGCCTCGCTCACGCGCCAGAAAACGTTGCGCAAACAATAGTGAGAGTAGTGAAGAGGAAGAAGGGCATCCTGATGACTCTTCGACATATACATAAATTGAGCAAATAGTTTTTAAAATACCTGTCCAATGTTTAGCTCTTGAGGAAATTGATTAAGTACTGTGCCATAACTGTTCTTGTCCTCATCAATCACAGAGACAATAAGAGCAATTAGTTTATGCCAAAAGTCTACACTGTCTAGCTTTGGTCCATGATCGTCGGTATCACGTTTTGCTTCGTTTGGATCAACCTAAAAAAAAAACAAAATAAAAATTACAAACAATTATAACACAGCGGCATATACTAAATAAATCGATTTATTTGAATTGTTGCTTATTTTTGTATATTTTAATCGGATGATAATTCACAAACCTGAAATTCTCTGTTATAGAGCTCGTAACAATTTTCGAAAAGAAATTGATACGTGGATCTAAGGCAAGCTTTTACGCAATCTTTGACAACAGTACTTGCCCTCGGTGGACTAGACAGTTCTTGAACCTAAAAGAGAAATATCATAAAAGGTGTATTGGAATTTTTAATTCAAGGACATAAGGATAATCAATCATTTGCCCTCACTTTCATACGAAAAAATGTTATGCTAGTCAACAGGTCTACTGTGGACTTTAGATCCATAAGTTTTTCCTGACTGGTTGCTGGAAAGTTGTTTCTATACATCGAAAGATCAATTCTAAGAGAATTGTGAAGCTGATCCAGTAGCTTAACAAACTTTTCCTTCTGCAAAGTTAAATTTAATAATTATTTTATATTAACACATATATTTATATTGCGTATACACACTCCGAAATTGCTTGCTGAAAATCGGTCGCTTGCGGAAACGGCGGAGGAAGCAGTTGTGTGAGCATAATATGCATTTATATTCGCCAAGAGAGTGCTCATAACAGCTGGAACTCCAGGACACAGATATTTTGTAGAAAGACAATGAAAATGTGTCATTGCCTGATAGATATTTTCAATACCATATCGCATAGAGAATTCATCCACAATCTCCTCGGGAATTTCATCGAAATACAATTTCCATGCGTCATCACCCTTTTGTGTGGGAAGCTTAACCTGTAAATTTGGTCCATGATATATAAATAAAAACAAAAAAAAAATGAATGTTACCTTCAGTCAGTGAATCATACTATTTAAATTTTATCAATATGGGAAAACTACATGTATCCTATAGTAATCATTAGAACATTTAATTAAAAATTAAGTTGATCTACATATATATATATTCAACAAAATTAACTCTATAAGCGGATGGTACACAAAAACCTGAGAAACTTAAGCAACAGACAGCTGGGCAGATAAACGGACGGACAAACGGACAGACAGACATGGCTAGTTCGACTCCCCTGCTAATGCTGATTAAGAATATATACATAGATACAAACTTCTGGCAAAAATTAATATACCCTCTGCAAGGGTAAAAAAAAAGAAAGAAATTGAGTAAATCTTACCATTCCCGTGTTCTCTTCGCATAAGTGATGAAAAAGATTTTCGTGAAGACAAGTGTATTGTACATGATATGGGGCTACCTTCTCCTCGCCTTTGATCTCAACGGATATGTGTAGACGAATTGCCCCTGATACTGCCGACTTATCCGTTCGCTTTTCCAAGTTGTACCACACATCCATTTCTCCGGAAAGAGTTCGCACTTCGATGATTGTTTGGCCAAGGAAATCATCCGACTCACGTGTTAACTTTTGCCGCAATTTTGACTTGAGGTCATTATCTTCATCCCAGACTCGAACCTTTATACGATCTGAAGAGTTGTGGCACTCGCTGTACATGCCGTAAATCATTTTCATCAGTTTCAAAACGATTAAATCCATTAAGAAACTCACTATTTTTGTACATATATTTATATATCAGTGTGAGATACGTGTATTTGTTAACTTTAAAGTTTTGATTGGGTTTGTTGCAACAGACACGAAGTTCGTTTCGTTACCTTGCTTGACTTTGCATTCCTGCTGTCGAACGAGCTTAGCGAAACTACACAAACGGTCGACGTTGACTTTTACCTTAAACGTGTGCGGGTAGAGCTAAGGCCTATGCCCAGCCAGAGCCTTTTACTAAACACACGTGTATATCAGTGCAGTTGAATACTTAAGGCGTGGGAAGAGGGGTTGGGGAGGGGATGTTTGGGTTGTTGTTTTGGCAAAAAGGGTCTACAGCTTAAAATTCACTAAAGGAATAGAGCTCTACATTGAAAGAATTTACCATTAAAAAAAAACAAGTAAGAAAGCTACAGTCGAGTGTACTCGACTGTAATATACCCGCTACCCAGCTGCTTCTACATCAAAATTATTTGCTAATCAATAAAGAACGGCTACAATTATATTTTGACTGTAAAAGGCCACGGACATACAATATTGTTGCAAAGTCAAAATCTAAAATAATTAAAAAAAGTTTCTGCCGGCAGCGGCTCCTTACAGCTATGGGAACCGTTGAGTTGAATAACTTCTGTGTTTATTAACCGATTATTACCAAATTCAGAGATCATCTGACTAGCCATAGTTATGACATAAACCGAAAATGAACAATATGGCATCAAAATTGCGCTTGTAATGAATATTTTCCGATTTACGGGGACGGAAAGGGGCGTGGCCAAAATCCAAAATAAACTTGATCAGCGGGCATTAATAACACATTTTGTCCCCAAATTTGCTCTCCTAGCTCTTATAATAGCTGAGGTCTGGATTTTCACACGGACAGACAGACGGACATGGCTTTATCGACTTGGCTGTTGATCCTAAGCCGGAATATATATACTTTATGGAGTCTGAGTCTGCCCCCTTCTGCCTGTTACATACATTTTCGGTTTAAACAAAGTTATAATACCCTTCTTCTCTATGAGTGGCGGGTATAACAAGTAAAAAAGCCACAGTCGAGTCTATTTTGACTGTAAAAGGCCATGGACTTACAATACTGATGTAAAGTCAAAATCTAAAATAATAAAAGTTTTGTGCACACATTTAATTTTTGACGCGGGCGGAACTCTAACCCGTAAATGCATAATAGTACTGTTCGTACACCGTACACGTACCCACTATTCGTGACAATGTTGAAGGCAGCGCTGCCGGCATACCGTGAATACCAAGCAACACTTTTGTTTAATTTAAAGATGCATGCACTCGAGGGTTAACAGATAAGTGCATCAAAAGTTTATGAAACTAAACGAGTACGCTTTAATGCAGGTTTAAGTTACGAAACGTTGCTAATTTGTTGCTAAATTTAAGAATTTAAATTTTGTAGAGTAAAAGAAGTGTCAATTTACTTTAAGGGTAAATGAAAAGGTAGAAAGTTGGCTTTCTATTTTATATTTCATAAACATCATTTTAGTAATGGGTCTTTTAAAATATTGTCTTCCATTAACATCTGTGGTCGCAAGATGTGAACCAATTTTGAAAACAATATTATTTTTGAAAACTTATAAATTTCAATCGAGCCTAATAAGAATTGCCTCTAATTAGAATTACTTTTGTGAAACAATTAATTGCAATTGGTTAACTTTTTTTTATATATATAAGAAAACATTTGTATTTCCTTACCATTGCACTATGATTCAAATGACCCAAACTTAAGCATTTTTTTTTTAAAGTCAATTTATAATAAACACATAAAGTAAATAAACAAAATTGGTTTGTTCTACTGAAGCTGTTTATAATCTTTTCAAGTGCTCCTTTAATGCTTAATAAGCTTAAAATGCTTAAGACAATCTACTGCTCAAAATATAAAGCTTTTGTGTTTTTTCAAATGAATGAAAAGAATGTATAAAAACAATATAACCTCTTCAACTTAATTTTTATTCGTTGCTTTATTTCGAAATACAATACAGTTTCATGCAAACATCATAAATTCGGTCGATTGTTACTAAGGCAGCAGTATATTACAAAGGTCCGCGTTTAAAGAGTATGCAACACATATGTTTGGTATTTTTAGCTTTGTTAATAGCTAAGAACTGTACACTGTTTTATAGTTGTCATAGAACTGCTGTTAAAATTGTATAAAAATTATTTTTAAGACCTGCAACATACAAAAAGACTCATTTTCAAAATACAAAATTTTGATTACGTCGCATAGTTGTGCCTTTAGGGAATCGAGATAACAAAAATAATTTTTTTTCATTTAGGAATTAAGAAAGGGGAACACATATACAGTGCTCAAAAAGAACTTTGAACCTAAAGGAATAAACGTTAAACAAGACAAGGTTTCTGAGCATGCATGCTTTTATAGATGAAACCAATATATAAGTTGAAGCATACCAATATATTTCAATAACAGTTATTTCCTAAAATATTTAAATTATACTTTTTATATCCTACTTTTACTATGCTATTAAACTGCCGTCAACATTTTCTTAAAGCCCACCATAACGTATTGCTAGCATTGTCAAAGAACTACATAGCAGTTTTTCAAGAAAATAGTTATATGGTTTTTGTTTTGTTGATTTTAAAATTTTTCTATTGTTATATGTTTTAGCTTGTTTCTTAATCATTAAAGAATTAAAAAAAAAAAAAATTTAAAACATAAAATAGTAAAGTTTTTTGATTTCTTTGGTACCTAAACATTGTATTATTTGGCCATTAATATACATATCTAAATTGAACTTCAAAGAAGCATTCATTTTAATCATTCTATTCTCTTATCTGGTTTTATAGTTATCCTTATTTGCCACCTTAAATTTTTGTGTATTCTTCGTTTGTAAGGGAGGAAGTTGCCTTCCAAGTTTTAGTTAAGAATTAATATTAGGGTTTCAAGTCAAGGTCAAAACATATAATATACAGAGAAGGTGGACTTTGGGATTAGGCAGAGAGAAAGTGAGTGCATGTAATGTCATTTCAAATTATTTGTTTGTATCTACATCTTGTTGACACACATATTTCTTTAAACATAGAATGAATTCAGAGAAGCACATAGAAAGCGAAATAACTTTGGAAATACTCACAAGTGAAACTTCTCGTTCCACACAGGGTTCAACTCCTGGGGCATAGTTCGTGTTCGCTTTTTCACCTTGCTAACTTGCACCGTCACATACGGATCACTCGTACCGCTTTTATCCTTCGCTATCAGGCCTTGAGCACAAATCACTGCACAGTTTGATCCGATAGATTGATTGTTATGGAAAATCATTCGTTTCAACACCAGAACGAACCCTCACCGTATGGGCCAATTGATTGTAATATACCACAATTTGTATTTAGATTTTAATGTTTTATGTGGAAACAATATAATATATGTAAGTGTGGGTATGAAAAGCAAAATGTTAATTAGAATTATGTAATATAGATAGTATTTTTTAAAATATGAAGAACAAAAAACATTGTTCCATGATTCAAGTTTTTTGTGAGTCAAAAAAGTTTGGTTTTTGTAAAGGTTTGAAACGAAAGTAACCGTTATAAGATTTACATATGTATATTTTTATATACATTTCCAATTATTTAGATTTAGATTAGTGTCCAGTTTTGTTTATCAAGGGAGAAAGAAGAAGAGGAAAAACGGAAGTTTTTTTTTATTATTAAAGATTTTTAAAAAAGCTCCAAAATTAAATGGAAAACACAATTGTATTTATATTGATATCTTATGTGAGCTTCATTTTTTTTTTTTTTTTTTTTTTTTTTTTTTTTGATTTTGTTGCAACGGTACAAATGTGGTGTAAAAGATTAAATAATTTGTTTTTAAAAAGTATTACTAAGTTCTACTATACTATACTGCCACAAGTGCTGCAAAATGGTCTAGAGCAAACTAATAGTAAAATTAATATTCAGAAAGGATTTATAAATATACTAATACAATAAAAAATAGTATAAACAGACGGGAAAATGTCTATACAAACTGTTGCAGAAACTTGTGCAGCGTTGTGTAAAGCTATTTTATCAGTAGCTTGAATTAAAAGGAACTGTATAAATAATCACACATATCAAAAAATTTACTATTTATGCTTCTTATCTTATCCCTTATTAAAAGCAAGTAAAAGAATGTGTTTGTGTGCGATGGCTGTGTTAAAACATATGCCACATACTGCAAGCGTGTAAACATTTAGAATATTTTTAATAAAATTTTTATATTATAAAAAAAATGTGAAAATAAAAATAAAGTTAGCAGACAACAGGTAATAAATTCTTAAACATTTGGCAATATTGTACAGTTTAAATATCGTCTTCATTATTTGTAATAGCTTTTCCTGTTGAAAAAGGTAAACGCGTTAATCACTCGAACACAAAATAATCCACAAAGAAACTACCGTTATGTGCGATTGCATGTTTCAACAACTAATTTAAAAGTAAGTTTGTAGTTAATATAAAAAAAGCAACATACTTAGTGTTTAAGAAAAAAAGAAAAAAATAAAAAAAAATACAATCACTAAAGCGCTTTTCTGTATGTGTACCTGTTATTGTTAGTTTGCATGACCATTTAGATGTTCCCTCAACAGTCGCGTGCTCAGCTTGTTCTAATGAATCTATGTGTGTATCTGGATCCACACCGAATGTCATCCTTGAATTGAATTAAATTTTATTTGTATATGTGATAATGTACACCAATGATACTACTAAATAGTGAACCTTTTTCAGGCTGGTGCTGTTTCGCTCCGTTCATTGTAAAAATGAGAATCAATTTTTGTTTGAAATAAGAGAAGAATTTATTTCATATTTCATAAGCGAAAATGGAAATATTATGTTAGTCGAAATCCTATTTTTTCTGCAGAAAAAATAAGAACCACAGAGCTTTACCAATGAGAATAAATAACTAGCAAACCCTAGCATTTCATAGCTAAGAACTGAGTTTAAATGCAACAGTTTTAATGTTTCAAACTTATAGATATGTTCGTGTTTTTATTGGTTTTCGTATTATTACCAGATTACATTTATAATGTGCTTGAAAGGTTACATGCATACAAAAGACTCACGCGCCAACACTCATAAAATATTGTAGATATATATATAGACATTTATAATTAGCTCAACACCCAATGCGATCCAAATATTTACTGTAGCCATACTAATAATGTATAATGTATTTTTAAATATGACACATCCAAATCCATATTTAAGTTTATTATGAAACTATTTTATGTATGCAAACCTGTAATTGCTATTTTCGCTGACCATTTACTGGTACCGTCCAGGACACTTTGCTTAACGGCCTTCATGTGACCAGTATGGCTTTTGTCCTCAATGCTGAATACGGCTCTAAATATTTTTGAGTGTATGTATATGTAAATGTATATAAATACGTTTAAATGGTAAATAACCTTGTTCTCATATTAACTATCAATTTTTTGTACTTATTTTTTACCTATTTATAGGCTATTCAATACGAACACAAATATTATAATTGCATTGAGACTCATGTTTTCTATCGGTAAATTGGGAGCATAGCACACGTTGACACTCGAGCGTTTGCAAGATAATACTTTTTAGAAAAATGTACACCCAGTATTAGCACTAGGATTGTAAGGTTTGGCAATTTTTAACAACTTGCTGACTGAAAGCTGCAGTCTGATTTAAGTCTCCTGGCGTTTTTCAATTTTTTGCACCAAACGTAAGGAAACATATTGAAAACTATTTTAGGGCAAAATTTACCAAAGTATAAAAAGAAAATAAATAAAGAAAATAATACAATAATTGTTTAGTTTTATGATTACGATATTTATTTTATACTGATAAAAAAAAATATCAGTTGTGCTTTAGATTTCGGTTTCGATTGATTTTACTTCAAATTTATTCAGAGTTTACATAGAGCACTTAACTTTTTTTTTGAGATTTTTGGTTTTGCTTTCAATAAGACCACTATTTTGCTGGCGGAAAATTGTTCAATATTAAATTTCAAAGTCAGAAGGGCGAAGCTACGGGTATAAGTGATTAAGAGCCTTTTATATGAAATAAAGTGGTCAGGCGAACGCGAGATAAGTCGTACTATTTCTATGAGAACAAGGCTTTTGGAATAAATTAATCGCAATTTTAATTGTGTAAAGATTGGAGAGCAATAACTTTAACTGCACCAGCCCATAAAGACTGTTACAACATTACCTAATTAATTCGAATATTTCTGGCTTGTCACGTTCTCGTTGCTTCATACGATCCTTCATCGCCGTTATGATTGAATTGGCTTTATCCTCAGCACCGTGCTTTGAACTTTTTTCGGCAGCCCCTACATTGAAGAAAAATATAAATTCACTTTTACTAAAATTAAGCTTATTTGTAGAAAAGGAAGAACTATGATTAGGTAGTACGCATGAAATCATAGGAAAATAATATAATGAGCGGGCTAGACCAAATTAATTAGCGACGAAAATCTATAATCAGAAGCATTCGCTGTTTATGGGTTTTTGCTTTCTGAATTCCTATTGATTTGTTTGAGTTTGACGAAATCTGCGTAAAAGGCAGAAGGAGGCATTTGCGACCCAATAAACTATATATATACATACTTTATGGGGTCTGTCACGCCTTCTTTAGGCTGTTTTATAAATTTGCACAAAGTATACCTTTTTTCAACCACTTTCAATGGTTTAAATCTGTTGAGCTATGTAAGAAAACTCATTTTTTTACACTTTAGTCAAACACACGAACAAAATTTGTTTTAGTTAGTAGTACACGTAGCTCTTCTACTTACTCTGTAAGCAGTCCGCGTTTAACAGATCTTTGCACTTCTCGTGGCATTTGACACCACACTCTGTGCAACGGACACCCTGACGCGCAATCCCCCACAAAAGACCTTCGCATTCGTAGCAATAGGTCGGCGAAGTTGCCGTCCATAACACAAAGTTGTGTGGAGTTGTTGACGATATCGGATAGATTAATGCCTGCAGAGCCTTCTTATACACATGCATTTTCTTTAAAAAAAGAAAAAAAGTGTTCTCAATAAATGATTGTTTTTAAAAATTCGTCATTTTACTTACCAATTCCTCATCGTTAAGAGTTGCGCGGGGTACAGCAGATGTAAGTCCGGCGTTTCTTTTTGTAGCGGCCATAGTCTAAAGGTATAAAAACAAAATATGAACCAAAATGAAACAATATCATAGACGTACAAGTGGGCTAAATGAAGCGCAGAGTAAGACTTTATGTTATTGCATCCGTAACAAAGTGAACCAACTAAGTATATACTCAATTTAACCCAAACAACTAGAAGAAAGGAAAGCAGCAAGAGCAGGCAAATAAAAATAATGCGTAAATGCGTCCGCGGTTAAGTTGCGAACTGCGAAACTTATAAACTTTCAGTTGGGATTTTAACCCACATGGGGTCGTATGTTTTTATTTTTTTTTATTTGAAAAATGCGTTTATAAATAATAATTTTCTCATTCCGATTTTTTTCATAATTCTTGAAAATCTATGGTCAAAACTTGACTGAAGTCATTCTTACTTATTTAAATTGTTTTATTTATATTTTTAATGATATATTAGATTAAAGTTCATTTATGTCTACCCAATGTGATAAGATTTAATTATGTTATGTTGCACATGTGCTCATTCATAAGAAGGTAAACACAGACATACTTAAAACTTACAGACTAAGCATTTTACCTTGGATTATGAAACTATCATGATTTAAGACTTATTAAATTTAAGATTAAATAAATAAGCGTTGTGATCAAAATGGTAAATCGTGTAAAAGTCGAAAAACATTAAAAATAAATACATTATTTAAAGCTTGCATCGTTACACCCTAACTCTTAACTTTTAACCCAAGAAATAAATGTTTTGGTATTTTCAAAGTATACATTCACCCATAGTAAAACTATAAGACAAAAGTCGTAAACTCAACATAGCCGAGTACACTATGAAATAAATAGAATATAGTAAATTAATAAAAAAAAACTATTTTTTGTAGATCTACTTCATATATATTTTTGATACTGTTTTAAGAACTTATGTGCATACTAAGAGAAATTTAAGAAAATTTACGTAAAATGCTGCACAGTACAAATATTAAGAAACATTTTACAAAGCTTCAAACATTTTAACATGGATGATAAATAAAATGAGCTCAAAAATTTAAATCCAACTGGAAAAATAATGTGAAAAAAGCGATAGTTGTTTTATACCTTGAGCACCTGTAGTCCATTATCAAAATATTTTGATGATACGTAAGAAAACAAAAAAAAATGTCATAAAAAGTTGGAATTTTTAGAAGTTTATTATATTTGTATATGTTTGGGATTTGGTAAATATGTGTTAGGTAAATACTATTCAAATGGGAAATTGACAGTGAGAGAATAAATTGACAAGTTTGAAGCATTTGGTCTTACCAATTCAGAAACAAGGGGAATAGATTTTCTTCTTGGTCGAATATCCGGCATGCTATCAATGTTGCTGTAAAAGGGATTGTCACTGGGATGACCATTCACTCGCAAACCAACATCGCCAGTACCAGATCCATTCTAAAAAGTGAAATGTTTTTAATTGCAGTTAAAAATTTGTTTTGGTTTTTACCAAATATTAAAACGAATTTATTTTAAAATAGGTTTTTTGACTTTTACCAGAGACAAGAAATGCGCCACTGACATTATGTAATTGGATTTATTGTGAGTCAGTCTCATAAGAAAAGTCAATTAAGTTTCGTCCATATTCTTCTAAACCTTTCACGTGAATTACCATACCAGCAGGCTCCTCTAGCCAATAACTAACAAGTATTTAATTTAAGCATAAAATATATATTAAAACAAATATATCACTAGCCGAGTTGATTGAACCATGTCTTTATGTCCGGCTGCCTGTCTGGCTATCTGTTTGAACACACGAATGTCAGCTATTACAAAAGCTAGAAACACCAAATTCAGTATTAAGGTTTTTATGACATTCAGATTTTAACTGCCACGTCCACCGCCTCTGCAAATCGATAGTTTAAAATTTAACTTGTAACAAAAGCTTTAAGATTACAGCTTTACATTTTGGACTACCTAGAGATGAAAACCTGTGTGTCAGTATGTGTCGGTGAGACCTAGTTAGCAAAGCTGACTGCTATAATTTTTTTGCAGTTGCGCCATATATTAATATTAATCTAGTAGGAAGCTAGCTTTGTTTTTTACTAAATTACGTATCGTTTTCAAAGTTTACCTTTTTTTTTGTATGGGCAATTATATTTTAGGTATCATATACTAGAATACAAATTGTAAAGCAAAAGTTGTTAACGTAACGTTATATTTTAATTTATTTTGAAGATTCAGACGTGTGATTCAATAATGTTTTTTCATTAAGTGCCCATTAAAGGTATTATTACCCTAGGGCCTCTGATACCGTCGGTATGGCTTTGCTGCGATGTCACAAACATTTTTTCTTTACTCGGTACAAGTAACTCATAACCAATTACCTTTTTATCTTTAGCTAATTCTTCTTCTTTAATCTTATCTTGGTTGTTTTTCTCTTCGATTTTACGCTCTTTCAGAGTTTTAAGCAATTTCCATTTGCTACTGCCTGAATTTCCAGTTGCTGTAGAAGCTGCAGGATTTACTGAGTGCGGATCTTCAACTATCATCTGGTCCGGCTGAACAGAAGCATTATTGTTGTTTATACTCTCATGTTCTTTTGCAAATTTTGGTATTTCATTATTTAGTTGAGAGTCTTCAACAACGATACTATTCGCATCAGCATTTTTTTCAAGGATTTTTATTGAATACGCTGCATTTATGGGTTCCTCTGCCTCCAAATCATCGCTTAGTTGACCGGGACTATCTGGTCCGGAAGTTGCTCCTGATGATAAATCATGCAAACTATTTACATCTACATGTTTAAATTCATCTTGCTTTTGTTTGTTGATTAGATTATGTTCTTCCTCAGAGGTGTACGATAAACTCGGAGAAGAGCTGGAAATATTATTTTTTACGTATTTGCTTTGATCCCTTATCTTTGTTAGAAAATCTGATTTTAAATTTTCTTGATTTTCCGACATATACTGTACATTTTCGCCGTCTTCGACACCGCTTATTTCACGATTCAAATCAATTGGTAACAGTATTTCGAAATTTACATCCTGCCAAGCGCTGTGTATGTCTGAGACCTGTGCAAACTTTTGGGGTGGATTGTGCTTTTTCACATCCATATTTTTATCTGTATAAAGATCTGATGTATTTACTGTTTTAATATCAGGTTTGTCACGCACAACACACTTAAGTTCAAAAAGCACTTCGGACATCTTTTTCTTAACACTCTCATCGGGGTGTAAATCTAATTGCTGCTGAGGCACATTGTCATTGAGTAGGCAGTTGTTGATCGTCAACTGACCAATTTGTGTAAATAGAGCTTCCTTTTCAGCACGTTCCAGCTCTTCAGGCTGACTATTTAACTGATGATTCATTCTTTTGGCATCGTAAGGACATTCGTTCATCATCAGCTGTCCAATTTGAGTAAAGAGCACCGCCCCTTCAGTACATTTCATTTCATTTAGTGTTGGTTCCACGTCCGCCTCTAACTGCGTCTCAATTGGTGTTTGTTTCTCCAGTTCCTCGAGTTGTCGAAGCTCATAGCAAAAGTACTCGTCATCAGTATCTATACTCTCCTCGGTACTCTGACGACGTGACGAAGATAGGGTGCGACCCGAGTATTGACTCCGATTGTCGTCATCATCGCGAGCTGCTAACGCAATGTTGCTAGGAATATCTAATGATTGCTGTTGGTGAACTAAATTGTTTAAGTTAGGACTGTTGGCACTACTCGTCGGAGTTTTCTCTTCTGACGTAATAACCACTGTTGCCGACGATACGCAATTGCATTCAGTGGTTTGAAATGGAATGACGACATTTTCGCCCTCAACATCGACAAAAACTGTAGAATTTGTAGAGAAGTGGGGTAGTCCGCTTTCAATTATTTCGTTTGAGTCTACAAATATCTCTGGAATATAATTATTTAACATATCATTTGTTTTTTTTAAATCTCCAACAACTGCGAAAATATTTTGGCAATCATCACCATCGATTTCACTGTTTTTTAAAAAGTCGACATTTAAATGACTTCTGATTTCCTTATCGCTTTCAATATCATTTTCAATATTATTTTCCGTCGATAGTGAACTGTTGTCATTTGGTGATGTAAAATCCGTTACATCGTTTTCGGGCTCAGAGATGCTTGAAACGTGGCGCAGGCCAAAACTGTGCCGTTTATAAGTTTTGGCTTTTTGCATTAGATGATTCATTTTAAGCGAAAATGAACGCTTCTTATGCTTAGCATGTGTTTTGATTGCAACTGAAAATGGAATTTGTTCGGAATTGGATGAGGTCATAGTCTCTTTGGCGCGCACAAGACGCATTGGAAACTTTTGAATACGTTTAGAAAGCTTCAAATTGGCTGCAACCAACGGGTAAGAGCTTGCCTGGCCACGCCCTTGTATCTGGGAGCCCTTTGCGTGGTCAATACTGCCAGGTAACGACTGTGAACGACTATTATAGCCCAACGATCGTTTTAGTTTCAGATTTTCTGGCA
Organism: Zaprionus ghesquierei; assembly: GCA_018904095.1. Classification (NCBI taxonomy): domain Eukaryota; kingdom Metazoa; phylum Arthropoda; class Insecta; order Diptera; family Drosophilidae; genus Zaprionus; species Zaprionus ghesquierei. Next base: position 1,051,628 of record JAEIGP010000821.1, on the reverse strand, counting down.
AAAAGTTACTCAGTTTATTCCACTTTTTTGGTGATTTTCCCATCATTTGATCATCAACCGAAACCTTCTGATGCGTGATTGGCAAAGATGAGTGTCCTTCAATTGATTTTCGATTAGAACCGTTGTGCATATTATCATTCAAATTTTCTAAGCCCAGATATGATAAATTTTGGCTGCTGTGATAAGCAGCAATGCCATTCGTAGAAGGATAATAGACGAGTCGATCGGTAAGATGGGGTTTTCGCGTGTGATTCACACCAACATCAACATCAATATCGGTTTTATGATATCCGATAGAAGTTCCTTTTGTCTTATAACTTTGTTTATCGTTTTTCAACAGATCAGGAGTGCCACAATTGATATTTGATTTCAATCTTCGAGAGAAAACGCCAGTGTGTCCATAATTTTCATCCCAATAAAGATTTTTTTGTACACTGGAAATTTTTCGATTTGGTTGATTTATTGAATTTGCATTGAATATAGATTTATTTTCATATGCTGAACAAATTGGAATATTTTTCGAGAGTTCATGTATATAGTTTAAATTCTCCTCAGAGAATATATGATTGTTTATCCTAGATTCCTGTTGAAACATGTGCTTAGGACAATCGGCTTCGATCATCATTTGAATCATATCCACGGTGAGGTCATTATATTTATTCTGAATATCATTTGGTGATACAACAGGAGATTTCAATGACCAGCCACTTAAGGTAGATATACCTGATTGCGACTTTTGTTGCGGATAATGTTGTAGTTGAAACTTAACAGTTAAAGGATTTACGGATGGACATTCGATATCAAATAAATTATCATTGGGAGCTGGTGGCGGTGGGCTTGTTGTTCCCGATAAAAATTCATCCAAGTGAGCTGATTTTGCTTTATGCTTTTCAGGATTTTGCAAATGCAGTAAAAACAACATGCTATTATGTCGATCTAAACTTTTTTTTAAGGACCTAATATATTCATCCTGATTGTAAATACTTGAAGAAGATTCATTAGAGAAAGAAAGTTTCTCAGTGTGCGATTCATTATTATTCACAACTTTCAACTGATTAACATTAAGTTCTAGGTTATGAAGTGTATTTATTTTATTCTGATTTTTTTTTCGATTTATTTTAGATTCTTGATTATCCAGAAGCTTTAGTTGTTCATCAAGATCTGAGTTATTTCGCACCAAATGTTCACTGTAATTATTTTCCGTTAACGATTTGGTCTTTTGATCTCCGATTAGTTCAGGATCAGTTGATAGGATTGAATTTCTTTTATAATCCTCAAATGAGTTTCCAACGAGTTTCTTAAGAGTATCTATATTTTTTTCAAATTTTTTTATAACCAAATCAAACTTATCTTCAGTTTCCATTACGCGCAAACGGTATAGCTCTTCCGTCATAGTAACTGGGTTTAACAATAAGAGAGTAAGATTTTTATCAACCTGATTCAGTTTTTCGAAAAACGTTTGCTCATTGCGTATTATCTGCCGCAGTTTAAGTATTTGTGGAGATGACAATGATTGCAAACCGCTGATTTTATTGATTTCTCTAATCATAACGTCGGTCATTTCATCAAATATAACTAGATTTTCGTCCTTACAATTGCCACTATCCTCAGAAGAAGAAGAGGTTATGGAAGAGCGATTATCTCTTTCTGAAAAAGGAATAAAACTCGTTTCTTGGTTTGGTTTGCAAATATTAATAAAGTCGGTATTAAAATTCATATTTGAGTTTGATGCTTTAGCTAATATGCTTTTCAAATTGTTTATCATATCCATTTCGTGTTTTCGATGCTTTTTCTTTCGAAGACCTTTTCGTGCATCTTTATCTGTTCCAATTGATATCGTTGAAGAAGTTGCAACTGAAGCTATAACCGAATTTTTTGTAAGCCCTGCGACATCATGATCTATATTGAGATTGTCCTCTTCCTTACCCTCGTATATCATCATTAGCGGAGAAGTAGCATTTAAAGAATCAGGGGTTGTAATATGTTCAGCTGGTGTCTGGGATTGTTTAAGCAGGCGTTCCATATTTGATATTTCCGATGAAATGTTAGTTTGACCATATGCCTCATTAAGTTTCTGATAAAAAATTTCGTTGACTTCTGCTTGAATTTCTGGTTTGGGTATTCTTGTTCCACCAGTATCTTCAATTGGTACTACTTCATTCCCTCCTTGACCCGTTTTAGTGGCGGCTAAGCGAAAAAACTGAACCTTCTCAACAACTTCATCCATTTCATTGGAAGTGCTAATGTCTTTTAATGTATTTAAAGTGTTAAAAGAATTTTTCTTTGCTGATGCGGTAACTGTGTCAAAGGTGGACGCTGAAGCTACTTCCTCAAGAACGCGCTGACCATTTAAAAATTCCTGCAAAAGTTGAGCGCGTGCATTGTTTGCCATTATTTGCTGCTGCTCGTATATTAACAAATCCGAATCAGAATAGAGTTTTTCAATGACATCTTTTTGAAGTCCAGCGTCCTGCCAGGATTGCATTCGATCAGTGGATTGGACTTCATCGTTAATGGCATTTATGAAAAGCTCGTCGCTTGCATCTCGTTCATCAGATCCCAGTGTGTGTCCATAACTCACATCGTTGACAAACAAATCGTCCATAAATGCATGGCTGTGTCCTTTCTTTAGCATCTGAGATTCGTCTGATAAGTTATCTACTTCTACAAAACTGGTAAATGGGGCTTTGACATCAAAGTCTACTTCCAATTCTAACTCCCTATCCAGGTCCATTTCTAAGTCCGTCTGCTGCTGCTTGGCTGCTGCGATTAAGCCCATCAAATTGCTTAATACAGATTGTTGTTCCGCGGAAATGTTCTCCAATTTCTCAAGACGCGTCCAAATCTTCCCATACTCATTGGATAATAAGTCTAAGGCGCGCCAGGCAAACTTTAACTCCGTCTCCAACATGCTAATACGTGTTGCTATTTTATCCATATAGTCCGAAATGATGTAGTCCGAATGTTGCTGTGCGTTGTACAGTTGGCATAGCTGCTGTTCGCTTCGAATGGAAACCATGCTACCATTGTCAAGGTTAGACCGAGACATTGAACCGAGTGGTATCAATTGCGATCTGCTGGTTTGCATCTGCACTTGCCTTGAAGTGTCCGGGCATTCTTGTACAGCATGAAATTCAAGAGTTTCTAAATCCGTCTTATGCTGCTTTTTGATTTGCTCTTGTTGTGGATTGAACTGTTGCTTAATCCTAAACTGACTTTGTATCGGATTCGCCATTGGCTGGTGATCCGTTTCGACATCAAATCCACTGTCCAAATTCATTGGCAGTTTGCGAATACTCGGCACAGAGAACTCAGCGTAAGAATCTACACTTGGTGCTGTTTTAAATACCGAAATTCGTGTTGCTTTTGGGGAGGACGATGCAGATGCTGATGGTAAAATAGGCATATTTGTCAGCCGTTCGATCTAAATACAATTGACGTTTAAATACCACAATATATATGCATGTTTATAGATATATTTACATACAAATGGCGTCCTTGATTTTTCAATGTAACGACTTTTAATTGCTTAACGCATAGATTCCAAAACAAATTATACGTTTTCTTGGAGCAAACTGACTTCACTCCCTAAATATGCTGAACACCGGGTGGGAAATATAATCAAATTTTTAACATACATATGTACATACATGCATATACATCATACATATAGACAAAGAAATAATCTAATACTCTTCTGCGTTTACTCATACACAAAAAAATAATGTAGACTCTGCGGACGGCTCTTGAATATTAAAAATAAACTATTTGCTAATTCTCTTTATGCGGTACTTCATATGTACATATATTAAAGCAAATGATATTGTCAAAAGATTCAGATAAGATATACATGTAAATTTATGATTTAAAAAAGTAATTTGTGATTGTAAGTAACAACACAATATATGTAGTAACAATATTTTTTGTTTTAATTTAAGATCTGTATATAAATCATGTATACAGAAATGTTACTACTGAAATATATGCTGTTTATACATATATTTTACGTTTGAGTGTATGAGTAACGCTTTTGGTTGGGACACATTTAACTTAACGAGTATTCACATATAGATATGTATGTATTTGCATGTATATATGTTTGTATATTTAAAATTGTGTGTAGACATTTGTTTTCCGTATTGTTAATATTCACTGCAAATTTTAAATTAACTTTATTGACATATAAATGTCAGTGGTAGAGGAATCCAATTATATTCAATCGAATTGTTATTCAGGATTAAACACTTTTAACAACGCAGCCAGAGTAAAATTGGTGTGAATTGAAAAAGCTAATGGGTATACTACATCTTTTCAACTATGCTTTCATGCATGTATGTGGGCTTAAAACATATTTAGATACACTCGCTCTCTCGGCCGTATTATTGTACTAGTGTATGTCCTCCCTTAACGGTTTTTAAGCATTGACAGGCTATGAAAAGCTTCGAGGGGCAGAAAACATGTAGAGTGCACACAAGAGAGCAAACTTTTACAAATCGGTAATAGATTGCGCATGCCCGAAACAGCAAACTGCTATTTTATTTGTTGTTCGGAAGTAAGCTTTCTAAAAGCTGTTAATGATAAATGGCAAAGGAATATAGAAAAATATGAGATGTATATGCGTGTTATTTCACATACATATATATAGCTACGAGGGTAGTCTAAAATATTGTAAACCTAACAATAAAGGCAACCGCCTTTTAGACCATGGATTAAAAAAAATAGATGGCTGGCTGTCTGTCTGTCCTAAAAGAGCTTGAGCTACCGAGTTTGGAGATAATATTATATTTGATTAAATATTCAGCTTTCTGCTTCGGCATACACAACGATGCCGATTATGAGCACTTAGTCCCCAAACTACAATTCGATCGGACAAAAAACACAAAAGTTATTCAAGTAGCTGATTGCTATGAAACATTTTTATCCAATGTTGTATCCATTTATATTCCGTGTTGATTAAAAACTTACTTCTGCCCCCAAACTATGGCGTTTATTTTTAAGTAGGCAGCTCAGTTTGCGTGTGCGTTCGGCAACCGACGTAAAAGCCATTATTGTTTTAATTTTTTGCTTGTTTAATATTTAGTAGTACGATATATAATATATATTTACGTACATAAGAGATAAGTAGTTACTTGTCCGCGACTAGGGCAAAACTGAAAGTTCCAAATACCTTACACTAACCCTATCACGTTCTTATGTAAATTTTACCGAAAACCCCTAAGGGCTTTTTTTTTTAAATTTCCACACACAGATATACGTATGTCTATCTACAGGAGAATAGATCATTAACATACGTAACTTATACAGCGAATAGATACTGTGTAGCTGTAAATATATTACACATGGTTGAATAACAGTTAAAACAAAATAGGTAAAGACAGCAACAGTCCAACGCGCCTGAGTGTAAGATACCCTTCGGGGATCTTTTAAAACCGTAATAAATTTACAAACAATTTACATATATAAGCAGATGTTGTAACTTCAATACCTTGGTTACATATCAAGTTGAAAATTTTTATATATCGATTTGCAAAGGCTTTGGTATACCTTCACATCATTTTGTCTCTAGCTCTTATAATAACTGAGATCCATGAGTTTGAATAGACAGCCAGAAAGAAAAACGAGTATGACACAGTCGACTCGGCTAGTGACCCTAAGCAAAAATGTATTATATGTTCGGCGCTTCCTTACGTCCACTACATACATTTTCATAAAGTTAGTATACCATGGCCATGAATGTGCGATATTCATGCGGGATGCGGGACTATCTAGATTTCAAATTAACCTAAAAAAAAATAAAATTGGTAAAAGCCACCAAAAAGATATAGAATCCTGATTTGCGTATGCAATATAGATTTTCACGTGTATTTTGACCTTCTAAATTTGTTTCCGACATCCCTAGACGTCTAAGACTCGATTAAACCTCAGCAAACTCGAAAAATTTTAGGTTTTATGATCTGGTCGTGCTATATATGCTTTGAAATTCATTTTGACTTTATAAAACCAACCTTCTGATGCCGAATTTAGCATCTCAAAATACATATGATTTGATATGTCGCACACCCAGCTCATGAGTCTTTTTTGTGGGGTTGTGTAATCGATTGATTTGTTTGTTCTTTCAGACTTGTAATAATTTTAATAAATTAAGTTACTTACGTTAATCTGTACGATGATCTTATTGTATGCCCAATGCCAACGTTGTTTGGCACTAATTTCCGGTTTGCGTAATATTTGCATATGACCGCCAACAAGTTCCTCTGTTTCACCCCGAATCAGCATCTTTTTCTTCAATGATTTAGTTTTTAAAGATTTTAAGTCAGCCAACTGATCAGCATCGTCGATCCTCTGGTCTATGAATAGCTCATCACCAAAGTAATCTTCTTCGATAATAATGCTATCCTGTTTTTTTATTTGCTGATGAGCCGCAGGCAATTGCATCGAGACACTGGCGTCTGCTTCATCGCCAGGCGATACAATAACACCAGTGCCAGAACAAGTGGCAGCAATACCGGGAGCAGCTTCACTTTTTGCAATACAGGCGGTATTCACGATAATGGGAATACTTCCACTCGAGCTCTCATCTAGATAATTGCCACAGTCTTCATCACTCAGGTAGTTGGCTTCCGAAAGTTCGACGTCATCGTCCTCGTCATGTCGATCGTCCATATAGTCTCTCGAGGATTGCGTTTGCATAATCTGTTGCCGTCGCTGTTGCTCAAGATATTTGTATTCATCCTCCTCGTTAAAGAAGTCTTCGCGATAATCATAGCCCGTATCAACTTGTTCATAATAATCTTCTGCCCCGCCTCGACTAGAGCTTGCTGTTTGTTGAGAATTTATATAATAATCATTCCGCTCACTATCAATGTGATAACCTGTTAGTTGTTCAATGATAGCTGAATCACCGTTTTGACGTGTCTCGTTGTCAAAGATTTCAGTTGGCTGCTGCTTGATCAACATCCCTGATTTACCATTTATGGTGGGGAGTTTTTTGCCGCTGGATCCTGAGGACAACATTGTTGGCAACATCTGTTGTTCACATGTCGATATATTATTGCTTTGACTATGATTACAATCCGAATAATAAAGAGCATATGTCTTATTATCATTGTCTATATTGTAGTCTAAAGACATATGGGTATTGCTATTCTCGTAATCATCGTCAACTACTGAGTACTGCCCGGGCACTGGGTCTTCATTTTGTGTCAAATCATTATAATCATTATCCAAAGCGATGTGATATTTTGCCGTTGTTTCATTACCGAACATAACATTATTGGGAAAGGAGAGGCTTGGGGCTGGATTGCTTAGCTTAGATCCACACGGTATATTAGTAGTCTTTTGTGTCATTACAGAGGCAACCGAAGAAGCACTCTGATTGACAACATGTGTAGCCGACTGTACTGCTGCAGCAGCCTTTCCAATAATGGAACCAAACATTCCACTTGCTTTCGCAACAACTGGCTGGGAAGTGTTGGTTTCACTTTCCTTTGTAATATTATCTGGTAACATGTTGTAAGGTTCTTTAATAGAGCAATCTATATCATCGTGAATCTTGTTTACTAAATGACAGTTTCTTGGATCATCAACATAATCCAATTCTGCTTCACAAGGGAATGAATGTGATTCCATTCTGGAATCCACAGAGAAAACAGTCTCATCGTTGCTAATGAGATACTCAAAATTGGGAGATAACTTAAGACCAGAACAAGCTTCCGCATCATATTTAGAATCATTCGTATGCATTTCATGTAAATTACTTGTGCAGTAATCTATCGTTGACGTTGGATTAACTGCTTCCGAATTGTATACAAAGCCATATCCTAAGGCTGTGTTCTTTGAGGCAGTGTCTTCAATTTCGACGGAAGTATTGCCAGTGCAAGTTGTTGCTAATGTCGGCTTGTTACCACTAGAAAGTAATCCGCTTGGCATCAGTTTGTGGGCCAAATTAAAAGTGAAACTTTTCTTGCTGGTGTTGCCGCTTACCATTTGCGAACTTCCCACCCCGAGTACTCCATCTAAGCCGCCAATCAATCCCTTGGAAAGTCCACCCAAAACACTGGAGGCGGCCTTTGTTTTTGAAGGCGTTTCAATTGTAGCAGATAATGATAGATTATTAGTATAGTATGGCTTATAGTACTTTCCCTGGTCATTTGCGGGCTTGCCATTGGAAATTTGATTCAACTCGTTCGTAATTTCTTCATTTTTTGTATCTGCACTTTGCTCAATTGCCGACGGTAACATCGCTTCGCAATTAATATCAGCCATTGTAGCTGTAAGAGCCGATAAATCAACATTGAAACTATCGTAAAAGCTATCGTCAAATGTGGCAATTGTAGGAGATAGTCGCTCTGGTAGTTCTGCCATATTATTTAAATCTTCTAAAGGATAACAAGTTTTGCTTTCTATGCCATTTACATTTCCTTCAAATTGATAGCATGGTAAAGGCTTTTCATCGAGCCTGCCTCCGTCTAATTCTGTTTCTTTGAGCTGAAAAGATGAAGTTACAGCTAAACTGTCTGTGTCGATATACGAAGCTAAGTTGAGCTCTGCTGCCGTGGTTGTTGCTGTACATGAAACACTAGACACATTTGTTGTAACTGTATGTATTGCTGTGTCTGCACAGACACCTGGAACTGGAACCAAATCTAAAATCACTGGTGAGCAGATATCTGGAATGGGTGGCAGTTCTGGTAGCTCAAACTTCTTCATATAATCAATGTAGGATAGGGATGGCGCAGATTGAAGAGTAATTGACATTTCTGTTGTTATTGGAGCAAAAATATTGCTATTATCATCGCTTTTAGTTGATAGACTGGTTGCCAGATTAGATGTTGTGAACACGTTGCCAAAATTGGAATCTTTTGAAACGGGTTCAGTGATTAGATCGCAAACAAGCTTCTTGCTGTCCTCAACACAAGTTGAGGAGCTCATCCAGCTGATTGGCTTACTTATCATTATCGAAACGGGAGATAATAAATCATTTGGTGGTGTTGAGACGACGGCAACAGATGCACAATCTTTAGATAGTGAATTAGTTTCTATATTTATAGGACCTTTTGAATATGACCTATGTGATTCCAAAGATGTCTGCGAAAACGAGTTTGTTGGCTCATTTTGTTGTGTGGAGGTGATACTTGAGCTTGATGTGGTGGCTATGACAGGTATGCAATCAATTTGATTATATGTACAAACTCTACTAGGCTCCAATGAAGAAGGATTTAGATATTCAGATAAATCAAATGCTGATGATTCCGTTACTTTAAGTTCGAGTTTATCTGCGGCTTTCACGGGCGACAACTGCCCTGACTCTTTGACTTCTTCAATTGGGGATTTCAGTGTTTTTAAATATTCAGCTACCAATGATGACGAATGTGGCGGTGATGTTTTTGATGACCATGAATTGAATATATCGACGGAACTAGTATAGTGATTAAATGTCTGATCTTTCTCTTCTAACTGGTCAACATTATTATCAACGTCATATACTGTAGTTTTAGCTACGCTAGGTTTTACACAGCAGCTATTAATTGTTTTTTGATCGGAATTTAAACTTGCAGGTGCCATGTGATGTACCTGAACGTCACTCAATAAATCAGAGTTCGCATTTAAGCTGGCTGTCGTACTTAAATCATATGTTGTATTCATTTTTATATCAAAATTGGAAATGGTGTTCAGATTTGAATTTAAAGAAGTTTTTGTGTTGGGCAATTTTGGCAATTGTTTAGTTCGATAGCTTCTCTCGAAGAGCATCTGAGATGGTTCTAAAATGTCATTTAAATTATTTGCAGAAACCACAGTGTTAGCAGTCGTAGTCAAAGTCGCAGTCGTATAGGCTGGTGTCTTATACTGCGGTGACGGCGGACGTTTTGGCAATTTTCTAGATGTAGCCGGAGCTAACGACCACTTCTCCGTGACAAAGTGAATGATGCTATCTCGATCTGAGGGTGCAGCAGGCGGATAACTTTCGTTGCGTTGTATGGGCACCCTTGTCTCCCCAGATGCTATAACGGATGCTGTCGTCATGGCCATCATAAGCGAGATTTTACGTTGCTGCTGTAGTTTTTGCTGCAAGTTACTCATTGGTGGTGTGTCGCTATATGCCGACAGATTATCCGAACTAAATCCATAGTCTGTGTACTCGAGCGGCAGCATTGAGGTGAAGGGTCTTTCCATTTGGCTGGGTGCGTCAAAGTCCCGATTACTGATCGCTGGCCTTTCATTGACATAAAAATCTGACTCTATGCTGTGATCGTCCCCGTAATGTCTTTGTTGATGCTGTGGTTGGGGCAACAGCCGCAGTGGCGTCGCTGTTGTTGACAAACAAATAAAACTACCAATTCGCTCATCTAATGGGCCAACATGGTGTGCAGATCCAACATGTCCGTTGAAATCACTTTGTGCAGTCTTGTAGGCGACCGCTTGCGGCAACATCCGATATTTGGAATTATCAAACGGTGGAGCCGGCAAGCGGACACCAAACCGATTGCCTCTTCTAACGTACATACCTTTCGCCGTAAGCGCTGCTTCCTGTTTGTCGCATTGTTCTTTTCCGTTATGAAAAACTGGAACCGCGGGTAGAATTTTTGCTGGCGTTGCTGTTGTTGTTGTTGAGACGTTTCCGTAGGGGTTTTCACTGCTTACACTGGTATCCCAGTAGTCTCTAGTTGGATTCCCATCATGTGCATAGTCCGCATCCTTAAAATCGTGTGTATAGTTTTGGTTGTAGCACTCCACATCCACGGCGTTATAAACATCGTCAGGTTCATATAAATCTGTTTGCGCATCCTCCTCATCTGTGCAACTGTAAATGTTGCTGATGTTTGATTGCTGGTTGATTGGTCGGCTGTCAGTGGATAAGGCCTCATTTTTATTGAAATTATATAAGCATTCCCTACGGTCATAGTGCTGCAATAAATCATTTTAAGAACTGTATTAGTTACTTTTGCAATACTACCAATTCCTACCTACCGTCATATTTTATGTGATAACTGCAGTCTTATTAAATGAAAAATGCTGAGCCCGATATTTGTATTCCCGCTCGCATTGAAATCGACTTTTAGATGCTTCACTTTTGAACGTAAATCATCAGGATGGAAAGACATCTTATCGTCTTATCGTGACATCTGTATCTTTTCGGCATAATAAAACCAAACTGTTTAGGAAAAGAAAAACACAAAGAATCATATACATATCCGGATATAAATTCATTAAACAACTTTTGGGACGGATTTTAATTCATCTTTCGAAATATTGCAAGTAAATAAAACGGAATAAACAAAAACAAGCTTAAGGCTTATATTCTACACACCTTAATCTTAGCTTTCCAATATTCTTTTGTATACCCCTTGTCCTGTTAAAAAATAAATGAATATTTTATAAATGTTCTTAGAGTAAATACAGTGAAAACACGCTTAATGGTTTTAAATGTACATATATATATATATATATATATATACATATACATACATATATACATATGTTCAAGCAAGTTGATAGCTTTTGCTGTATACAATCACATATTTCCGTACATATGTATGTGTGTACCCTAACACACAAATACATACGCACAAACTGTTCAACGTCCTCTTTTACAAAAACAATTGTGTAAGAAAGACTTTTTCACATGTTTATTTATAATAATATGTGCGCAAGTGCACAAAATCCATAAATTTAACATAACACTTGGATAGCCGTTAAAATAAAGCAATTATAAATGTGTACTTAAAGGCAAACACAGATCCATGTACATGTGTGTGAATTTATGTAAATGCATATGTGTGTATGAAAAGCTATACTTTTGTACATAGTTTGTAAGGAATCGCGAATAAAAAGTATCCAGTTTCGACGTGTAGAAACAATTAATAGCTTTAATTTTAATTTTTAATTTGAATTTTTTATATAGCGACCCAAGTTTTCTCGATAATAATTACAAAGGTTGACCCTGATATGTGGTCGTTGACTCTACAAATGCATATAATATATTAAATGAAATCAACAAATTTTAGTATTGTATGTTTTACTTTGTTTATGCGTTTGACAGTTAACTTTTATATAATTATTTCCTAATTTTAAAAAATTACGGAAGCTTTTTCGGATAGAGCTGATAAAAAAGATTATTTTGTATTGTATAATTCTTACCGTGTGAGTATGCAATAATAAGCATGCGCAGTTTACAGAGAAACAGTCCAGTTTTCAATAAAACTTGTCAGTGGCAGTTACTTTAGTGTTGCCAGGTTGTGGTGAAATGCTTTTTATTGAGATTAGTTTTCTTCAGAGCAAAGTTGCCTCAAGCCTCCTTGCGGCAATGCAAACACAAAAAACAAGTCAAAGAAATTATTTGATATACCATTCGACCATTGAAAATCAACTTTGTAAAAATGTATAAATCAGGCAGAAGGAGGCATGACATTCTTAAAGAATTTTCTTCATGTATTACACATCCTCAATTCTTGAATCAAAAAAGTACTGTTTACCACATTGATTTGTAAAAGGCGCAATTTTGTAACGGTTTCTACAATTTTTTCACATGTTTTTAACATATTAGCAAATTAGCATTTTCCATATTTTCAAAGAAAACTTAATACTATTAAGTTGTTGTGCCGTTCAGGAAAAATAGTACTCTCAAGATGAAAAGAATTGTAATCTATTGCTGTCATATAACGTATTAATAGGAACACCAAAAATTAAGTTTGTTGAAATGTTATTTTAAACATAACTTTTAAAATTAAACATTGAAATCTACAATTTAGTTAAAAAAATTAATTTTTTGTAAAAACTTTGTTGTTATCGATTTTTTGCTTAAACTTATCGATGTTTGTACACCCCTACTTCTAACCACTATTACCGTGCAGTTATATTCGATTATTAGTTTTTTAGAGCATCCCTAGTGTCGATGACAAACATTTTTGTGAGAAAAACGAGAGCAAAGAAGAATATTGAGAGAACTGAAAAAATTTTAATTATATACAAAATGATTATTACGGTAAAAAATTTACAACAACAAACATTCTCAATCGAGTTTGATCCCGAAAAGACAGTAAGTGCGAATTGCATTTATATGTTTTGATTTATGTAAACACATACCCATTAATTTAAATTTACTTGTGTTCATACCAACTATAGGTTTTAGAACTGAAAAAATTAATTTTCAATGAGCGTGGTCCAGAATACATTGTTGAAAAACAAAAACTTATTTATGCTGGTAAGTAGCTATAGGTTTTTCTCATACACTTATGTGCAAACAAATTTTGATTTTTTTAAAGGCATCATACTAGCGGATAACCGAACAATCAATTCATACAAAGTTGATGAAAAAAAGTTTATTGTAGTAATGCTAACTCGAGATCTCGCAGGTAGTGGGCATAATATAACCCAGAGCAGAACTCCGCAACTTGCAGCGGTAGTTACAAACAAGTCAACTGAGAATACAAACTTGGCTTCGGAGGAGTCGGCGGAAGATAAACAGCCACCAATTAAAGTACTTGACTCTTCAACAAAGCCGGACACAAATATTAAAAAAAATACCCAGGTAGCAGCTGAGGAGAAAGATAGTGGTACAGTCAATTCCGAAGCCAGTGCCCTAACTACAAGTTCAGTTGAAACACGAGAATCCGATTTGTCAAGTGCCGATTTGGTTGGAGGTTTGGCAAATACCACATTACAAACAAACGCAGAGTCGAGTTTACTCATGGGTGAGGAATACAATCGCACAGTCGCTTCAATGGTGGAGATGGGTTACGCCCGTAATGAAGTAGAGCGCGCAATGGCAGCCAGTTTTAATAATCCTGAACGTGCTGTGGAGTACTTAATAACTGGAATTCCGCAAGAAGATAATCTATTTAATAGTACCAATGATGAAGAGCCGCCTTTAAGAGATTTAAATTTGCGTCAACCAGTTGTAAGCGATGTGGAAGGCGAATCAGGAGCTGGTAATGTTTTATACAATTGATTTACATTATTTTGGTGACTTCCAACTAGATGTTGGATATTGAGAAAATGTTTCCCTATTTTCAGCGTATTACCTTTTGTCGCTTTTTAGAACGTGGATTTAAAAGTAAAATCATGATCTTTATGATTGTCGGAATTGGAACAGGCAGAAAGAGGAATCTAAAACTTTTTAAACTACAAGCCACAATGGAGACTATGAGCTAGAGCTAGAACTAGGGCTGTCTTTGTTTACATCCTATGTTTTTTTGCATAAATAATGGATTCATGGCCACAATCAAAAACCACTTAACTTAAGCTTCTAGTTGAGGGTTTATGATGTAGATTTATGAACCATTTAAATTTATTCCTTTAGTGTAATGCTGTAACTTTGTTATATCGTCTCAACATGTATATACGTGATTTAATTAGGATTACTCGCCATGTCGGCTTACCCCTTCCGTTACAAGGCCACTGTCAATTTGCTATCCAATTTTACTATATTATAAGGTGTCTAACCGTCTGGGGGCCTCGACTGCTAATATACATATTTGCATAAATAAATATTTCTTTCTAGATCCATTCGAGTTTTTGCGAAGTCAACCACAATTTCTACAAATGCGCTCCCTGATATATCAAAATCCACATCTTCTACATGCTGTTCTACAACAGGTGAATTTAACGATTAGAAATCCTTAGTTTTCAAACTTAAACCGGTGATTATAATTTCAGATTGGACAAACTAATCCAGCACTTCTGCAACTTATTTCGGAAAACCAGGATGCTTTTCTCAATATGTTAAATCAACCTCTTGGTGGTCAAGTGGGTGATAATGCTCAGCGAATTGGTCGATCAGCCTCGAACCCAAGGTCGAGTGAAAGCCTGTCGTCATCAGTTGTTCATGAGGATTCAACGGAAGGACAACGCTCTGCTGGAGGTGACGAAATACCTCATGTTACATTTTCAGCAGAGGAAGTCAGTGCTAGTACAATTGCCACAGAAAGAAATGCACATCAGCAGCAATCAGAGAGCTTGGGGCCTATTCGCCTCACACCTCATGATCAAGAGGCAATTAATCGTGTATGTAGTATATATAAAGTTTTACAGTGAATATAGATTTTCATTTACTATAAATTCTAGCTCAAAGCACTTGGGTTTCCGGAAGCTCTTGCTATGCAAGCCTATTTTGCATGTGAAAAGAATGAAGAATTAGCTGCAAATTTCTTGATTTCCTCTAATTTTGACGATTAGACCAGCTGAGCTGACAAAATGTTGCACATTTGTATACCATATGCAGAAAACGTTAAAAATAAATAAATACCTTTATAATTGACTGGAACAACTGTAACTTCATCATATTAAAAAAAAAATATATATATATATATATATATATATATGGGCAATTATCCAACATTTTTAATTGGGAGCGATATTTTAAACATGAAAAAATTTCAGAATTTTTATACCCGCTACTCAGAAGAAGTGTATTATAACTTTGTTCAAACCGAAAATGTATGTAACAGGCAGAAGGATATATCTCCGACCCCATAAAGCATATATATTCTGGCTAAGGATCAACAGCCGAGTCGATATAGCCATTTCCGTCTGTCTGTCCGAGTGAAAATCTAGATCTTAGCTATTATAAGAGCTAGGACTTCCAAATTTGGTGACATGTGATATTATTGCACGCTGATCAAGTTTATTTTGGATTTTGGCCGCGCCTCTTGCGCCCCTATAAATCGAAAAAATTGGTTACAAGCGCAATTTTGATGCCATATTTTGGTTAATATAATAACTATAGCTAGTCAGATGACAAATTTGGTAACGATCGGATAATAAACACAGAAGTTATTAAACTCAACGTTTTCCATAGCTGTAAACAGGCAGCGCTGTAGCATTGTGCCGAATAATGTGTACGTGTATGGCTCACAGTGTGGGCTTAGTTATGCAGAATTAGCTTGACTTTGAAAAAATTAGCATTTTAACGCCGGTGTCACTATTATTAAACGAAAAAAAAAGATGAAAATTTATATATACAACATTTAAAAATTAAAAAAATTGGCTATTCAAATAATTGAATTGAAAATGATGTCAACCCTAGCAGCCCATTTCGAAAGGTGCGAAATTTCCTAAAACTAAATTAGACTGCGCAGTGATATTTAGAGCGCACTTCATTAAATTATATTTACATTTTTTTGGTATTAAAATAAATTTAAGGCTGCCCATAAGTCAATTTAAATTGATTTTGAATCTTTTGAATTTGAACCAACTCTGCATTAATATATAAAACAGTGCAGCCTGTTTTTTTTTAAATAAAAAACAGTTTTTTGTTTTTGAAATGCCAAAACCAAAGTTTAAACACGGGAAATTAATACTATTTTCATAATATATGCCTAAAAAAACGTACGAAGTGGATCGTTTTTCTAAATTCATCGTAAAAGTAATTTTATTTTTTTAACTTTATTGATAGAGTTAACGAATAAATCAAGCGAAGGTAACTCATTTCATTAAACAAATAATTCGTGGGTAAAAATAAGAAAAGAATATTATAGAAATTACAAAAGTTTATAATTTATTGTAAGCGTCCACAATTCTCGCTCTCCGTTTTCCGTAAATTGTTCCCGCAGTTTTACTTTAATAAAAACCAAATTGAAAGAAAAAAAGCGGATTTGGCAGCACTTCTACATACACAAATATGAATTTTTTTGGATTTGTACGTTTGACAAATGTGGTCACACTAGCAGATAAAAAAGAGTGAGCGAGAGCAACTTATGGGTGCAAGTGCGTTTGATATGGGTGCATAAAAGCATTTTGTAAGCAATATTCATTCATTTGCTAATAATCTGATTACCAATTTGTAAGTGTTGTGAAAATACATTTATGATTTTAAGTAAGTATGCATTCGAATTTTTAATAAAGTTTTGGTAATAAAAAACAAATTAAAAACTCACCTGCATACATACCCATGTGTATATTCATTAATTTCGTGTCCATGTATTCGTTTCATTCGTGTACATTTGTTAGAGTGAAACAATTGTATGTTACGCATAGAGTTGTCATGCTTTTTATTTTATATAAGAAAAATTACAGTTGCAATAATATTGAAATTATATAGATATATATTAAAAATTATTGTGGTTAAATACGCATAACAGATTTGCATGATTAAAATATATGCTTACAAAATTTGTCTATACCTTATAAGCTCAAGCTCGGTTAAAATGTGACTAGGTGGCAATATGGGTTGAGTAGCCATTTATACAGTAGTAATTTGTCCCGTCCTATTAAAAGTGTGGTTGGTTACGTTTTTTCAGCAAGTGCTTATGCGCTTATTTCTTTATAATTATTAATTAAATGTATGGGTAATACTGATACAAAATGGTTTTTCTTTCGTGTTTTGTGATAAATTGATAGAAAGTTATTTTGCGTACATTAATTTTTAAACATATAAATATGTATGTATCTAAGCATGTACATATGTATAAACTTTGTGAAATCAGCTAAATGGGTTGGCTAAAACCAAACTAAATTGCATACATGCGTAGTTATTTGCATGCTAAAGTATAATATTTATTAAATTCACCAAAATAAATGTTTGAATTTATTTACAAATAATATATTTGTAAGCGCATGTATTCGCGCGTATGTTTATGATGAAAAACTGCGTCTAATCGATATGAGTTTAAATTTTACATAAAATTGGACATTTTCCAAATGTTTGGTTTTCTTTATACTAAAAAATAAAATTGGAATTAATACATTAAATAATATCAATAAAAAAAAAAAAATTTTTTTAATGCAAACTACAAAATTAAAAACTTTAAAATGTACATATTTTTGTATGTTTAACGTGCACATCACACATGTATATTAAATACATTTATTTTTATGTTTTGGATTAAGTACTCGTTACTGATAGATGTTAAAGTAATTATACCATCGAGCATGTTTTAATACATACGTATGTAAATGGTATAGTATATTTGCTAATGCGAACGTGTATGTGTATATCTGTATCTGAGTAAATTTGGTGTGAACAAAAGTACAGACTTAAATAGGGTGATTGCGTCAATCACTACCGACCAGAGTTGTCAAATGTGTTGGTGCAGACGCACCCACTAATATCTTTTTATATTTGTATGTCGTATTATAGTAGGTATAGGGTAAAAATACCTCTGTAATGTATAAAGCGCCTGCAGAAAGCAAAAAACAAAATTCACAATTAAACTGTATACCTCAGAAAAGTTTACATGCACGAAAGTCTTTACTTTAATATAAAATATATACTTCGATTTTAACCTGTAGTAATCATTACCATTTTCAAATATTTTATAGCCTACATATGTAATTAAATATCACTGGAAGTCACGTCTTGGATAGAGACCAAATTAGCCAACGCATTTTAGCAACAAATTAATATAATATTGAAAACAAGATTATCAGTAGCCGTAAAAGTTTATTTAATGAAAATGGCGTTGACGGGCAAGTTAATACAGGAATAGTTTCGGTTGGGAAAAGAAATGCTCCACCAAGCTCAAGTGCAGCTAAACATCATTTTAAGCAATTGAGAACAATGCGGGAGGCACTTTTCTCTCAGGATGGCTGGGGATGCCAGCATGTCAACCAAGATACTAACTGGGAGGTACCCAGTTCTCCAGAACCGGTTAATAAAGACTCATCTGGTCCGCCAATGTGGAAACCCAATATAAATAACGGCACTGACTTGTGGGAATCGAATTTAAGGAACGGTGGTCAACCGCCTACCCAGCAAATACCAAAACCATCATGGGGTCATACGCCATCATCCAATCTGGGCGGCACTTGGGGCGAAGATGACGACGGTGCGGATAGCACTAGTGTCTGGACTGGACCAACGGCTAACACACCAGCATCCGGTGCATCTGTGGGTGTTAATGCCTCCAATGTTAGCGCGGGTGTTGGCGTTGGCACCTCCAACGGCCCACAATGGGGACAAGGAATTGTTGGAGTAGGACTGAGCTCGACAGGTAATAGCAGTTCGGGAACAGCTGGACCGTTGCCGGTGCTGACTCCAGGATGTAAGTAGATTTTTATTTCAGCATAAAAATTAAAAATGTGCAAATACCGTGGCGGTCGCACTGCCCAGCGAAATTTCATTCGTAATTATTTTCTATATGTCTTATGTGATCCAGTTAAATTTGTTGTGACCTGCTGCATTAAAATTTAAAGTTATATTATTTTATTCCAACTCTTACTATTACTATACAATATTTTTGGTTTAAAAAAATTTTATTTAACAGCTTTCAGCTTAAATGGCATTATCTAACTTTTTGGTAAAAGCCCCACAGGTCATTGCGACCACTGCATTGATAATACTTTCAATAGGACACTAAATCAAGCGGTCAAGGAAAGGTGCAATCGTTTTAGGGCAGATACCCCAACAAACAAACTAAATTGTTGATATAAAGCTTTGTTTAGTAAAAATACACTATAGAGTTACTTAGCCCATATAAAGAACCCAAGGAAATTGCGTTTTTAAAAAATTATATCTAATTCTAAAATTGGTTAAAAACAACGCGTAACCGTTAAAAAATTTGATAATGTGTGTAACAGGCAGATGAAGGCATCTGCGACCACATATACATGATTTATATATATATTCTTGCTTAGAAGGTATAGCTATGTTTGTCGACCGTCCGTCCGTTTTAAAAGAGCTCTAGCTATCAAATTTGATTACACAAGTGGGTGTCATAAGCTTCTAAAATTGATTTAAAATTGGGACACGCTCACTTCCTCTCCTGCCAATTGATCAGATTCTACTAGTAAGCGCAATTTTAAAGCTACAGAACTTTGTTTCGGTCTGTAAAATGACTTTCACTACCACCTGCACTGCAATTATGCAAACATTTTACGCCTCTTTTGTCTATAGGACACTAAAAACATTTCTATATTTTCTTTACTGTTTGTTTGCTTGTTTGTTAATAAAAACTAAATATTTACATTTTAGGTGTTAGTAGTTCAAACAATTTGGGTGCACCAGGAACTGTTGGAGGAAACGGCGTTGGCAGTGTCGGAAATTCTGGTAATGGTTGGGGGGATCCTCGTGAGATTCGCCCATTGGCTGGCGGAGGTCCAATGGATATTCGGAATGTGGATCCTCGTGATCCACTTCCTATGCGAGCAGTTGGCGCACCTTCAGGAGATCCCCGAGACTTACGAATGATTGACCCACGGGACCCAATCCGTGGTGATCCACGTGGTATATCAGGACGTCTGAATGGCACATCAGAAATGTGGGGGCATCATCCCATTTCCCATAATCAAATCCAAAATATAAACAAAATGGTCTGCCCACAGAGTGTTGGTGCAGCTGGCGTCACCGCTTCAAGCTCAAATATTGGGCCGAGCGGTGTTGGATCTGTTTCCAATAACATAGGAACTCAATGGGGAGCCTCCCAAACTGTTGTTGGAGGTGGCAAAGATATTTCCAAACAAATTACGGGATGGGAAGAACCATCCCCCCCACCACAAAGGCGTAATATACCCAATTATGACGATGGGACATCGCTTTGGGGTCAACAAACGCGCGGACCCGGCGGCAGTACACACTGGAAGGATATGACAGACTCAATAAATCGCAGCCATATAATGCGAACTCAAAACCCAAGTGCCGCTCTTTCAGGAAGTGGTAGTGTTCCAGTTGGGGGTAATCTCAATAATCCAATGACTGGGGCCGTTGGCCCGCAAAGTCGCATAGCAAACTCTATAGGCCCAAGTGGAGTTGGTCAACATGGTAAACCTGATGCCTTATGGGTACATCCTAATAACAACTCCGGTGGAAGTGGTGGAGGTGTTAGTGGCAGAAATGCTTCGGTAAGCTCTTGGGGCGAAGAGACTCACAACGTTGCCACAGTTTCCGGTAACAATTGGGTAGATGATAAATCAAATGCTGGAATTGCGCAAATCAGCTCTAATACAAACTCGTGGAGCGATACATCTTCAGGCGGGGGTGGATGGGGAAATAAGCAAAATAAATTATCAGCAACAAGTGGAACCCCATCCAATTGGAGCAATGCCAACGCCGTAGGGGCTAATGTGGAAAGTGGTGATCTTTCATCGGAGTGGCCTCATGGTGGCATCGTTGGTAAGCCACAACAGCAGCAACAGAAGCTTACCGGTGTTGGAGTTCTCAACACAGAGATGGTAAAGCAGAGTAAACAATATCGCATTCTAGTAGAAAATGGATTCAAAAAAGATGATGTGGAAAGAGCTTTATTAGGTGCCAATATGAACATTGAGGAAGCGGCCGAAATGCTACGTGCAAATGTTAACTCTTCATTGGCAATGGATGGCTGGCGTCGCCACGATGAATCCATTGGTTCCTATACTGACCATTCAAATACACCAAACAGTGGCGGATTCCCACAGCGCTATCCTGTAAGTGGTGCACAACCTTCTCTGTCATTCCCTCCGGTAAGTATATTAATTTGGACACAATTCAAATTCATTTAAAAATGTACAATTACAAAAATATTTATCACGCCTAATTTTCAACCTGCACTAAAAATAATTGTATTTATGTTTCACGAACTTAAACATTTTGACTCAGTATTCGGTTTCTGAAAACATATGCCGCATGACCGCATGATCATAACCGCCAATATTATTTGGGTTTTTGAAGATTTTTTGAGTTTTTCGTTTTAGCCTTGAACTTTTTTCGAGCTTTTGAATCGAAACTCAGACGTACAGAATAAATTTCAGTTCCTGAAACAGGCTTAGAAGGTCATAATAAACATGAAAACATAAATATGAAAACATATATCACGTCGCCAGTTCAAGGTGATATATTTCTTGGCTAGTTTTCTATAGTTTATAGTTTTTATACCCGATTCCCATAGGATAAAACAGTATCTAGAAGTTAAGTTATATAAAAGTCGAGCACACTTAACTGTAGCTTTTTACTTGTTATTTTAGAATAATCTAATGACCAACATAACTGGAAGCACATCCGTCGCTGGTAGCAGTAATTCTGGTATAGCTGCTTTACAAGTGCAAAAGTATTTAACCCAAGGAGGGCCTCACACTGTCGGTGTCGCGGGACCTCAATCGGTTAATGTAAATACGAATCCCTCGGTGACATTCTGTCAGAATCCTTCGAATTCAGCGCCAACAGTGAATATTGCATCAAATGTCAGTAATCAGCCATCTGGCCAACACATTCGAATGCTGGGACAGCAAATTCAACTAGCTATACACAGTGGGTTTATATCCAGTCAGATCCTCACACAACCTCTTACTCAAACTACTTTAAATCTATTAAATCAACTACTCAGCAATATAAAGGTACGTAAATTAATTTTAAGTTATATAGATGTAGATAATTGCATTTTTAATCTTACAGCATCTTCAAGCAGCCCAACAGTCTCTTTCCCGGGGAAACAATGCCAATCCAATGGCAGTTAATCTAGCCATTAATAAATATAAGCAACAAATTCAGAATTTACAGAACCAAATAAATGCACAACAAGCTGTCTATGTGAAGCAACAGAATTTACAACAAAATTCACAACAGCAGCAACATCCATCTGGACATTTAAATACCGCTGCCAACGACTTTTTAAGAAACCATGAGTCACTTGCATCACTTCAAGGCAATTTCTCTGAGTTGAATCTTAATAAGGTAATTGACGCTCTATAAGACAAATGAAATGGTAAAAAATAGTCAGAAGAATCAGTATTAATAGCCGAGTAGATATTGCAATGTATGTCCGTTTGTATGAGCGTCTTTTCTCGGAAAATAAAAAACCTAGTCAAAAGTTTTTGTTTTTTTTTTTTGAGTTTGACAAACCAAATTTGCAAAACAAAAATACTCTCCACCCTGACGCTTACTACTCTTTTTTTTTACAGCCAAGTGGATATCAGAGTGCGCCCAATCAGCAATCCCGTTTAAATCAATGGAAGCTTCCAGTATTAGAAAAGGACACCATAGCTGCAGATGGGACGGACTTTTCTCGTGCTCCGGGTGCAACAAAGCAATCCCTACCAAGCAACTCTAGCAACATGGGCCCATTGGGGTTGCAAAACGATGGGTAAATCATCAAAATTGATTGAATTTTAAAAAACCTTATGACATTGTGTATCCTTATCTTTATTTAGTACATGGTCGACTGGAAGAAACATTGGAGATGGTTGGCCAGACCCAACCACTGAAAACGAGAACAAAGACTGGTCAGTTGCTCCAACAGCAGCTGCTTATACCGACCTTGTACAGGAGTTTGAACCGGGAAAGCCATGGAAGGTAACTGTAACTAACTTTTATTAATAACATAACCAAGCAGTTGTTTATTTTTAAGGGTTCTCAGATCAAAAGCATTGAGGATGATCCCAGTATTACTCCTGGAAGCGTAGCTAGATCTCCATTGTCCATTAATCCGACGCCAAAAGATGCTGATATTTTTGCCAATACTGGCAAGAGCTCTCCGACTGATCTGCCGCCATTAACTTTATCGTCGTCAACGTGGGGTTTTAACCCAAACCAAAATTTTTCTAGGTAACTGTATTGATTTACTTTAAAACCTCCCGTGTAAAAAATTAACTTGATTTTAACAATTGTGGGAGTCATACTATTCTTAATCATTTTACATTTTGGGGCCTCTATGGCCTGTCACACTTAAAATCTGGTTGTAGCCGTTTTTAATTGCATTACAAATAATTATGGTGAACGAGCAGCTGGGTAGCGGGTATTGTAGACCCCATATGTGTGATTCTTTAGATAAACGCGCTAGAGACACCAAATTTGGCATGTGGTATTTTATATGACATACAAAGATCGAGTTAATTTTTAAATGTCATATGCCACGCACTCAGCTCTCATACGAAAATTTGCGTTCGATTAGCCACACTGTCTGTCCGCCTCTGTTGGATCCCTACTAGTCTCAGTTAAAGCTATCTTGATGAAAGTTGGTCTACATGTTTCTTATTGCTGCACACTTAAAATAAGTGGGAACGAGCCAGATCAGACTGATATATCGTATAGATGCCATAGAATCTATCGGCCGATTTAATATTTGGAGTTACTGTAAGCGTATGAAACATTCGGCGTGCCGAAGGCAGACTTTCTCACTTGTTTTTTCTAACATTTGTGTGTGCAAAACTTTTTTTATTATCTTAGATTTTGTCTTGGGATCAATATTGTAAGTCCAAGACCTTTTTAGGTCAATATATAATTGTAGCCGTTCTTTATTGTTTCGCAAATAATTTTGATAAACGAAAACCTGGGTAGCGGGTATATAACAGTCGACCACACTCGACTGTAGCTTTCTTACATGTTTAACATCAGTTAACGTCAACTGTAAAATATTTACAAAATTCATAAAAAAAGGATTTAAGTAATTTTAAAATTAAAGCAACGTCCAAATTTTAAAAAATTTAATGTATCTATAAAATTTATTATTAAAAATGTTAATTAATTTGTACGCTTTGTGTAGCTGGTCGGACAACACACAACAATGTGCCACCTCAGAGCTATGGACAAGTCCTTTAAACAAAAACCCATCCCGAGGACCGCCTCCTGGATTAAGCACCAATAAAACTGGCGGGGTGACGACTACCACACCACCTTCCGCAGTTGCGGGGAACTCCAATGGCTGGTTACCTAATCGTGGAGTATCCAATACTAGCACCACTTGGACTGGATCAAATGTTTCATGGAACCCTAGCTGGTTACTTCTTAAAAATTTAAACGCTCAGGTATACTAATCACAGATTAAGGCATTAAATAGAAATAGAATAAATAGAAGAACTTTATTCTATAACTTTAAATAATAGTGCAAAATTCTCAACTGTAGACTTCTTACCCCTTTTAATTATATGTGGGACTTCATGTTCTTTTTTTTTTTGCAGATTGACGGATCTACTTTACGTACCTTGTGCATTCAGCATGGACCCCTTGTAACTTTTCACCTTTATTTGAACCAAGGAATTGCTCTGTGCAAATACGCTACACGGGAGGAAGCGAACAAAGCACAAATGGCTCTCAATAAGTGCGTGCTAGGCAACACAACAATTTTTGCTGAATCTCCTAGCGAAAATGAGGTCCTTAACATTCTTCAGCATTTGCCTCAAAATTCATCTTCGGCAAATTCAGCAATTTCATCAACTGGAACAAATGTGTCTGGCAATAGTAGTAGCGTTGGTGCAACAGTCGCCAACGTCTCTACCAGCTCTGGTACATGTAACAGCAATGGTAACGGAGGCGGGAGCGGACTTATGGCTAGTGCTGGCACCGTAAATAACACTACAAGTGCCAGTGGCAATTCCGCTGTAGGATCTGTAAATTCCGTTAGTAGCAATAGTAACAGCGGGGGTAATACTAACCCACCAAATGCTAATGTTTCTGTCAACGGTTCTGTTGCTGGTGGCAACAATGTGTCGAAGAGCGTCTCGAGTAGCAATAGCATAGCCATGTCGGCGGGCCAGCCTAATGTTCCGAATGTTTCTTCCTCAACCGGCAACAGCTCAACATGGCGTCAGTCAACGCAGAATCAAACCCTTCAGGGCCAGAACAGACAATCTGGCAGGGAAGCTGACTATGATTATATATCTCAATATGTTTGTTCCATTGTTGATGATTAGTGTGATTATCAAGGACATGGATAAAAATCTTTTAATCAAGCCACATATACCAGTGTGTATGTATATGTTTGTGTGGTCGTGCGTACATACATATGATTCAGGTTTAAGCAAGCGAAAACAATGTGTACTGTGGATGATCGACTGATAAACGAATGGACTTAGAATTTTGTATGCCTGTAGATTAATTTTCTTTAACGTTCATAGTGTGTAAAACTGTAAATGTAAGAAAAATTCACATATATACATACATACATACGAAAATAATAATTTGGAATACTTTCCCAAAACACTTACACATACCTATCTTAAAAATTTTTTGCAAAATCAATCAATACTTGTTTATACACGGTATAAAGTAATTGAGTCTGAGGTTTGTTAAGTTTAAATAGATGGAGGAGTGCAGTACCAAGTACAACAGAAGTGTATGTAGGTAGCACTGGTAATTACATATGTACGAGCCGCATCCCTCAGTTTCAGTAAGCCTATTTATATGATAGTTTGTGTAGTTCAATACACATTAATATTTGATGGAAAGTTTCCGAAAAATACGAGCAGCAGTAAAAAATATTGCTTACCCTACCCGTGTTAAAAATACATGAAAGGAAGTTATGATCAATAAAGGTTTTGCTTTCAATATAAAGCATTCCCACCGAAAACGATTCGGTTGAACATACATACATAATTAGCTAATAATATAAAATTACCAATGAAGTGAATTAGAAACAAAATAAATATATACATATTCATTTATAACTGAAAATTATATTTGGGCCGTGTTGGTAAACCTCAATCTTTCGCAAACACTTGAAAAATGCGAACAAGATGATAATAAAACACAAAATATCTAATAGAACGTATTCTGCAATGCGTTTGAGTTAAAGATACCTTTGCAGGTTGTTATGTTGCCTAGTTTCCATTATATTTAATAATATTTTTATCCATTTAACTAAATAACTTAATGCCCAGCGAGACATGTGGCTCCGGTGCCACCACCTTATTTATTGCATCATGTATGCGGTGTTTGCGCTGCGTTCACCCTTCGCTTGCAGATCTCTAATGTACAGTATGTAGGTACATCTGATTGCAAAGAAAAAACAAAATTAAATTGATACCTTTGTAGTAGTACACATAGGTTTTTGTTTTTAATGCACTAAGTATGTTACGATATACATTGTGCACACACCTATTAGTGCACACATCTATTAGTGCACAAACGCCTATAAACAATTATTTAATAAATCTGTTTGGGGTTTTATGATGGATTCTTGTTGCTGCCGAGTCAGTCCTAACTCGATTATAATACAAATATCTAGTGTACCCAGCATGATAAGTATAATACTAATAAATCGAATGTATTCGTTTCAAATTTATGTATTGCGGAGAAATCGGTGTATTTATTTCCTTCGATTTATGTTCATTTATTAAGAAGTTCATTACACATTTATGTATGTATGTATGTATATAAAATGTATAGGTTGACCTTCTGTTCAATGCCGTATCAGTTTTTCACGTGCGTATGTACATATGTACCAATGCATTTATAATAAACATACGCATGCATATGTACTCTACGGGGCTTTATAAATGTTTACTGTACAAGTAGCTTCGATGCACATTTGTACAGTTTGTCTACTAGTTTTTTGCAAGAGTAAGAATGTAAAGACATTTTAGCTTTGAAGTACATTTTGATTAACAATTAGGAAAGCATAATTTCAGTGTGCATGACTGCTGCCCACCTGTCTTTCCAAAAAATTATATGTTAAATAAGAAAGAAAACAGTTTAATTTTAACTGTATTATTATTTTAAATATTTCATATCATGTTAAAAATCAAAAAGTTTATTTTTGATTCATGTGGGATATTAGTCCTCTAGATCGCGTAATACAACTATTTATATTGCAGTCCACCATTAAACCCGTTCAACCATAGTAAATTTACGCACTTAACATCATGGACATAGACATGTCTATATCGACTTGACTCTTGACAATGATCAAAAATATACATGAATACTGTGTGGGGTCGTCAATATTTTTTTTTCAGTCGTATATTATCTTTACAATTTCACTTTTGCTAAGAATTAGTTTTTAAACTATACCAACCTTCTCAAAATAGTACGACTATATTCACAAATACTTATTTACGGGACACTCATATATATATTGGTAAATGCCACTCATGTATCATAGATGTGCATGCGGTGGTTTTTTCCTTCCCACACCGCATGCATGACACAGTGAAGAATGTGGCAAGTTTGGCAAAATCGAGCCCCTATTTAGTATAAAGATCACTACAACAGGCCATAAAAAGAGTGAACCTCGAATGCCGACGATATCACCTTATTCATTAAATCATGCATATGTTGTTTTTGTTGAAAAAGCCCATCACATGCAATTCTATGGTATGAACATTTGATTGTAAATAAATAATGTATGCATATTTAACTGTTACCTTTTAAACTGTGATTTTAAAGGAATAGTTATAGAAAGTCGTTGAAGAAGGCATCTTAATTTCTAAAGATAATACGAAATATTATCAATAGTATACATACGCAAAATTACAGATTTTATCAAGTGGTTTAGAGTGATTAATTGTAAATGTTTAGAAGCAGGAAAACAAAAAGAAATATATGTATATACATATAAATGTACATACAGATTCAAGTGGGAATTTTCGAGAAGTCGAATGGAAACTTTGTATCCATTATCTGTGAACAAATAATTGTTTAATTTTAATAAAATATCAAGCTTTTTCATTCAAAATTAAAATATGTCAATAAATCGTTACAGCATAGTTACAAAACCTATCCCATTTATACATAGTGAACTCAATCAGATTGCAGCAAAATTGTAAATGTCGTATGATTATTGCTTAGATATTTAAACATTTTAGAGGTTAAGTTAAAGAGGAAACGTGCAGGGAAAATTTGGACTTAGGAAATGGATTGAGAAAGTTAAAAATAAAAAATAATACCATGTGTAAGCGATTTCTCAGATTAAGATAATATTTTTCTAATGGGTTTTTAAAGGTTTTCCTGGTTTTAAAACCATTTATTTATGAGATTGTGCAGCTGACAATGAGATATCCTTGGCTCAATTTCAAAAAAATCGGTTAAAACATTTTAATTCGCACAACAAATTCTGCACACATCTTCTGCCACCTATGCAATTTGAGGAACGCTATGTATTTTCAATAAGTTCCGTGCCTATTATCCGATCAGATTGCAATTCGGAGGTGCTTATAAAAACACGTTTGAGTGTCTTTAGAATTTCTGTACATTTATATGCATATAAAACAAAACCTACATCCATTTACGCCTCAATGACAATTAAAAAAAAGTAAAATAAATGAGTTAACTGTGTACTTTGGTTCAAACACGTACAACTACTTATGTATTTAAAAAATTACAAAATATGTACAAGTTAATAAAAAGTAAGTTAAAATTATTGTTATAGGATTAAAATATTAATAAAATGATATCAAAACCGCGAATAATTATAAACATATAATCAACTACTTGCATTTTAATATATGTATGTATTTGTATGTACATAAATACATACATACGTAAATGCCTAGTTTTTTGTATTAGCATGTCCAGGCATATAAATATGTATGTCTTAAAGCAAAGTAAAAATCCACGTTAAGAAATCAGTTATTAATTTAAGAGAAGAGACAGTTTATCATACCTATTCATATAAAAATTATTAAAAATAAGTATTAAAAAATAAAAATTTTAAATTCAGCGCAAAGTCAACTTCAATTCACGCGACAGAGCTTCTACGGATGGGCAAAAAATATTTTACGATAATGTCTTTTGCTGCTGCAAATATAGATCTGTCACAACATTATGACTTTATCCAGATCGGACGATACATGTAAAAGACATTCAAAAATTAACATTCTATGGAATTGATGGAATCCCGAAACAAATTCAAACCCTGCGACACGCACTTATATATTGAATGTTGTGTTTCTACGGGAAACATTTGGAATAACTTACAATGAAACTTTGCCGGACTGGAAGAGTGAAGGGCTCTTAAACCAGCGATCCTTGGCTTGATTTCGCATGCTTGAGACACGTGGAAGCTTCGTATTACCTCTTAAACAATAAAAATAAATTTGGTAGGTAGTGGGTATATAACAGTTAAATATACTTGACTATCGGCTTTTTTATTGCTGTGGTGGTATTTTACGCTGTGCATTTTTTTGGCTTCTTTTGTGATTTTCTAGCAGTCTTAATACAAGAACAGTAAGTGATAGCAGCAAAATTGTATGTATGCCTGACGACAATGAGTGCAATGAGAGCAAAACAAATTTTTGTTACTTTTTGTCTAATTCCTTACGTTGTAACAAATTCAATCATAAGAATAGGTAAGACTCTGATGATTTAATTAAAACTGTAGAAAAGTAATTTAAGATATTTTACTAAAGGTGCACTATTTCCAAAACTGTCTGATGAACTGACTTATCCTGAAGTTAGCTTTCAATATGCTGTGCATAGGATTAATTTGGACAAAAGTCTTTTACCGGATACATATTTGGAGCATCGAATTAAATACCTTAACGAAGACTCTTTTCAAACTGTTAAAAAAGGTACAGTTAACATTTTTATACCCGCTATTCATAGAGTAAAAGGGTATTATAACTCTGTTCAAACCGAAAATGTATGCAACAGGCAGAAGGAGACATCTCCGACCCGATAAGGTATATATTCTGGCTCAGGATCAACAGCCGAGTCGATATAGATATATCCGTCTGTCCGTCTGTCTGTCCGTGTGAAAATCTAAATATTAGCTATTATAGGAGCTAGGACTTCCAAATTTGGTGACAAAATGTGTTATTAATGCACGCTGATCAAGTTTATTTTGGATTTTGGCAACGCCCTTTTCCGCCCCGTAAATAATAAATAAATTGATTACAGGCGCGATTTTGCCATATTGTTCATTTTCGGTTTATATGATAACTATAGCTAGCTAGATGATCTCTGAAAATTTGGTAACAATCGGATAATAAACACAGAAGTTATTCAACTCAATGTTTTCCATAGCTGTAAGCAACGCTGCCTGCAACATTGTGCCGAATAGTGCGTACTTGTATAGTGGTCAAATGGTTAAGTGGTAGACTGCGAAACGAACAGTTCGTTTATGCATTTACAGGTTCTAGTCCTGACGGCATCAAAAATTAAGTGTGTGCCAAACCCATTTTTTTTGTTTTTTATACCATTGAAAATGGTCAAAAATTGTAATTGTAATTGGTAAAGTATGTAGAAGGAGACATGGCAGACCCCGTACAGTATATATATCCTGGCTCAGGATCAAAAGCCTAGTCGATTGAGCCATGTCCGTCTGTCTGTCTGTCCGTTTGTCCGTCTGTCTGTAGAACGTCGAGATCTCAGGTATTACAAAAGCTAGAGACACCAAATTTGACATGATGGTTCCTGTATACCATACGTAGATTAGGTTTATTTCAAATTTGGTGTGCCACGCCCACCGCCCATGCAAAAAGATGATTTACGAATATTAAGGAAAGTATTACAGTTACAGACAGCAAATTTGGCATGATGGTTCCTATAAATCATACGCAGATGAACTTTATTTCAAATTTGAGGTGCCACGCCCACCGCCCACGCATATCGATAATTTACGAATATTAATGAAAGAATTACAGTTACGGACACCAAATTTGGCATGATGGTTCCCATAAAACATGCGCAGATGAAATTTATTTAAAATTTGAGGTGCCACGCTCACCGCCCACGCAAATCGATAATTTACGAATATTAAGGAAAGTATTCAGGTTACAGCTTTAGAACACGTAAAGATGCTGATAATATGCACCCAATTCCAAAATTACAATCCGATCGGGCAATAAATACAGAAGTTATTAAAGAAAACGTTTTTCATGGTTCCGTTTCCCGCGTCATTACAGCATATCGTCTGCATTGGTTCAGCCTTTGTGTGTGTGCCTGTATGTGTGTGTGAGAGCGAGTTAGTACTAGTTAATGCAATTACGAAGTTGGTCGAATGGTATCTTACGGTCGGGCGCGCTCGACTGTAGCTTTCATTACTTGTTTAGATTTTGACTTTGCATCACACTCGACTGTAGCTTTCTTACTTGTGTTAGATTATTATTCCACTATACACTGGGCGAACCCATATGCAAATATATAAGAAAGCTACAATCGAAGTTACTACCCGCAAACCAAAACTTAATACGTTTAATTTAATTTCAACAGGTTACAGTCGAGAATGGCCGACAGAAAATACCATTCGCTCAATTTCGAAGTTAAGCACCAGATATGTCAATAGGTGGCACCACTTCAAAGATTTCATAGCAATCAGCTATACCTACTCGAACCAACACACCCAAACAGCAGCAACAGTACAGCAATGTGTGCCAATTGACTTTGCTGTTAGGGCAAGGGTATTTTCTTGTCAGTCATTTTTTCTGTAGCTTTCTTTGCTATACAGTCGTATAGCAATGTTAAATTTTAATTCTAATCGTTTGTTTATTTATCTACAATCTGTTCAGTATGCAACCTTCTCCAAGGCGGTGTGCAGGCTATCTTTAGTTCATCCGATTCTGTTCTGGCCAGTCACATAAATTCCATTTGCGATGATCTCGACATACCAAATATAGGCATAGGACGTTCAACACAAGACTTTTCGATCAACGTTCATCCGTCGCAGCAAGATGTTAATCGTGCATTCATCGATGTTATACAATACCTAAATTGGACGAAATTCGGAATTTTATATGAAAAGGATCATGGTAGGTGTTGCAATGTTTCTTCAGTTACGTGTTCATTACACGTGTCATAGTAGAAACTCAAGAAACAACGGCCACAGTCGATCAAAGTCGATTGTGATCAGGGCAGTAGCTAAAGGTTCTAATAAATTTATAAGCCGTATGATGTACATAACCTTTGGTGTCTGAAGCTTTAATAACTGATGTGTGTGTGCGAACAGACAACAGAATAACTGCAAGGGTATGAAACCTTCGACATGCCGAGGGTTGCCTTTCTTTCTTGTTATTTTAAATTTTAACTTGGCATCAATATTGTTCTAATATAGACAGACTGTTATTGCTGATTCAGATATATAATAAATACGTATACTTTGTACTTTTCCCAGGGCCTACTTAGCTTTAAGTACAATATACTTTTTATATCCTTAGGCCATTAAAAAAGAAAACAAGTATAAAAGCTTTAGTAGAGTGGGATCGACTGGTATATACACAGTACCCAGCTTACAATATTGATGCCAAGTTAAAATCTAAAATAACAAGAAAGAAAGGCAACCTTCGGCATGCCGAATGTTTCATAGCCTTGCAGTTAATCTGTTGTCTGTTCGCACACACATATCAGTTATTAACGCTAGAGACACCAAAGGTTTTGTACATCATACGCCTTAAAAATTTATTAGAAGCTTTGGATGCCACATTCACCGAAAGTTGCAACTTTCTGAATATGCTCGACTGTAGATTTTGTATCCTTTTATATGCAAATGTTAAAATTGTTACATCTTACAGGCATTTTAGCTTTAAATGAAATTTCAAGCTCAATACAGGCAGAAATGTATTTACGACAAGTATCGCCAAAGTTGTATTTACCAGTGCTTAAAGAATTTAAAAACAAGGAAATTCACAATATTTTAATCGATGTTAACTCCATCTTTGTACCCATATTACTAAAAAACGTGAGTATTGAACAAATTTAAATTATTTTCAACACCATTCGCTAAATATTATTTTTATACCATTCGACCATTGAAAATGGTCAAAAATGGTATACTAAGTTTGTACAAATGCATGTAACAGGTAGAAGGAAGCGTGGCAGACCCCGCAAAGTGTATATATTCTGACTCAGAATCACTAGCCGAGTCGATTGAGCTATGTCTGTCCGTCTATCCGTTACAAAAGCTAGGGTCACCAAATTTCACATGAAGGTTCCTGTATACCATTGGCTGTTGGAGCTTATTAGCCGTAACGTGTGTAAAGTAATTGCTATGCTCTTTTAATAGATGACGCTATGCAAATATATATTTAATTTGAAAAAAGGCGATAGATGAACTTGTTGGAATCAAAAGTGTCATAATTTGATTTAAAGCTGGGCGAAGCGTATTTTACCGTCGGGCGCACTCGACTGTAGCCGTTGTTAAGCTAAACTTCTCCTATTTTTTTATATTTTCAGATTCTTCAACAGCAAATGAACGAGTACAAATACCATTATTTTTTCACAAGCTTTGACTTGGAAACTTTCGACTTGGAAGATTTTAAATATAACTTTGTCAATATAACATCATTTCGACTTGTTGATTTGAGTGATGTATCCATAAAGGAAATTCTAAAAGACATGGAAACGTATTATCGACAAACAATTCGTGATAAGTCCATGTACAGCTTAAAAAATTCTATCAGTATTCAGGTTAAACAAAAATATTATTTACATTTAGCTTTTATTGCTTATTTTATTTTCGATTTTTGTTCTCTTTCTGTAGACTGAAACAGCCTTGATGTTTGATTCGGTATATGTATTTGCCATTGGTCTACAATCAATATATCCATTAATCCAAATTTCTAATCTAACTTGTGAGGATGAGACCCCATGGAATGGAGGCTTGAGCCTGATTAATTTTATAAATTCGGTACGAAGCTATTCAAGATTGCTTGTGAGAATATATATGAATATCATTATTAAACTTACATTGCTTTGAACATAAGGTTGAATGGAAAGGGTTAACAGGACCAATTCAGTTTAAGGAAGGTCAACGAGTTCAATTTAAGCTTGATTTAATAAAGCTAAAGCAGCATTCTATTGTAAAAGTTGGGGAATGGACTCCCCAAACACACTTAAACATAACAAAGCCCACATTATTTTTCGATGCTGGGTCTATGAATGTTACTTTGGTTGTTTTAACAATATTGGTTTGTTTTTATCCGATCAAAATAAATTTTGTTGTCTTTCATAAATATATTAATTTCAGGAAACCCCATATGTTATGATGCATTATGGGAAAAACTACACAGGAAACGAGCGGTTTTATGGCTTTTGTGTGGATATTTTAGAAACAATATCACATGAAGTGGGATTCGACTACATATTAGATTTAGTTCCGGATCGAAAGTACGGTGCCAAAGATCCAGAAACTGGCCAATGGAATGGCATGGTTGCTGAGCTTATAAAATATGTTCGTATGCTTTTCAGTTTCTGGTCACAATAGTTTTTAAATTGTTAAATTTAATTCTGTAATTTTAGAAAGCGGACCTCGCAGTTGGGTCTATGACAATCACCTATGCAAGAGAAAGTGTTATTGATTTCACAAAACCTTTTATGAATCTGGGTATAAGCATTTTATTTAAGGTATGTATTTTTAAAATTAATTCAAAGAAATAAGTACACTCCATATTAAATACCCAATACTCAAAACTTAAATAAATTTCGCTCCTACATTTCGTGTCTTATTTTGCAAGCTCAATAAATTGCTTGAAGCATATTAGTTCAATTTATTTTTGAATTTTGCCGTCAATATTTTGCAATTTAATTGCTAGAACTAAGTAGAGAGCCTATAATCAGGGCTACCGGGTCAGCCTTTTATTTTATTATATTTTTTTTTTAACATTTTTAAAAGAAATGAAAATGAATATACAGGAATGTGCGTTTTTCATCTCTATCTATCTATCCAATATTTTCTATGATTTCAGTTACCGTCTACAGAACCGACAAGATTATTTTCATTTATGAATCCTTTGGCCATTGAAATATGGATCTTTGTCCTGGCCGCTTATCTACTCGTATCACTTACAATATACATTGTTGCAAATTTATCTCCGGTCGAATGGAAATGTGTCAATTCCTGTGACTCGGATCATAAAAAGAAAAAAAATCAATTTTCCATATCTGACAGTTTATGGTTTTCTATTGGAACGCTAATGCAGCAAAGTACAGATATATATCCAAAGGCTGTTTCAACCCGGATCATAAGCAGTATCTGGGGATTTTTTTCCCTTATCATTGTGGCATCATATACGGCTAACTTAGCAGCATTTTTGACAGTCGAGCGTATGACAAATCCTATTGAAAATGCCGACGATTTGGCCAGCCAGACGGAAATATCGTATGGTACATTGGAAAGTGGTTCAACAATGACATTTTTTCGTGTATGTCTTTTCCATAGTTATTGTTAACGTACTGTAATCTGTAATTTTTTTTTGTCCAGAAGAATAAGACACGCCCAATTTCGTTAGTCACATGTGTGCATATTTTTAATGAGAATCAAAAGATAATTCGAACAAGACATATTCTTCTATCCCCCTGGGCGTTCAGCTGTGAGCACATTGCAAAACAAGATAGTTTCTAAATCAGAAGTGCGTATAAAAGAGTTTTGGATTGCCAAAGATAGAAAAAGGTATAAAGCAATACCTTAAAAAATACCAAACATTGACAGATAGATTTATAGCATCTGTACGATATGTCGGTCCGATTTTGATAAAAATTTAAATATTGTAAGACAAAGACAAATATTGTAATACAAAATGCAATGTGTAAGGCATTATATTGTATGATACAAGTATAGCGTTCGATACGGCTTGATCCAAAAGCATGCAGTGTTCAGCAATACCAAAAGCATGTATACCAAGTTTCTTTAAGATAGGTCTAAAAATTACAGACTAGTATGTGTTTCATCAGACAGATAATTGCAACTGTTTTTCAGAGTTGGGTAAAGGGTGTACCAAGCGTGTTCGACAATACATTTCGTTACCTGTTTCTACTTACTATTTCGTTCAGAGTGTTCATCTTTCTTAGGACTCGATGATTGAAACTTACAGAAAAATGTGGAGAATTATGGATAACAAAAAACCCTCCGCTTTTACAACGACCTATGAAGATGGAATACGGCGTGTAAATCAAGGAAACTACGCATTCCTAATGGAGTCTACAATGCTAGATTACATTGTTCAAAGAGATTGTAATTTAACGCAGATTGGCGGTTTATTAGACACAAAAGGTATTCCTTTTCTTATATGATTTAACCAGAGTTAACAAATAACAATTGAGGAGGCATTGTCCAGAGTTAACGCATGACCAAACTTGGTAACAATATTTCTTGTTGTTCCATGCAGATCCAGTTTTTTAAGAATGTACTTACACCTTCAAACACCTCTGTTAATAAAAAAAAAAATTACACAAATGTTTGGTTGGCACCAAGTAATAACAAGCCATGATCAACTACAAAAGGGTGGCCATTGATACCAGAGCAACCTACGCCTGGGCGAAGAAGGCAGACTTCCCGGGCTTTTAAAAAGATGATTGACGAGCCATTAGGCGCTAGTGGAGAAAGTCAATTTCCCTGTAGATCTTAAACGATAGCCCACCGGGACTATGTGGTCCAATTTGCTAACGAGACTGTCATGGCAGATGGTCGAATGTTGCAACCACATAAACAAAGCTAATTTCTTATCTATTTTCAATGGTTCTACTATAATTAACGATTTAGTCTTTTTATACCATTCGACCATTGAAATTGGTTTGTGCAAAAATATGTAACAAGAAGAAGGAGGCGTGGCAGACCCCATAAATTATATGTATTCTTGCTCAGGAATACTAGCCAGTCGATTAAGCCATGTCTGTTCGTCCCTCTGTCCGTACGTCCGTCTGTCTGTATGAACGTCGAGATGTCAGCTATTATAAAAGCTAGAGACACCAAATTTGACATGATGGTTCCTGTATACTAAACGCAGAACAAGTTTATTTCAAATCTAAGATGCTTCGCTCACCGCCCACGCAAATCGATAATTTACGAATTTTAAGCAAAGTATTAAGGTTACGGATTTCTGCCTTGGCACACGTAAAGATGCTGAAGATATGCACCTAATTACAATCTGATCGGACAATAAACACAAAAGTTATTAAAGAATTTGTCTTCCACAGTTCACGCGCTCAACTGTAGCTTTTCTTACTTGTTTACTGTTGTTTTCATTTAAGGCTATGGAATTGCCACTCCAAAGGGATCCCCATGGCGTAACAAGATTTCATTGGCAATATTAGAGCTGCAAGAAAAAGGTGATATTCAAATGCTCTATGACAAATGGTGGAAAAACACCGATGAGACCTGTATTAGAAAACGCAACACTAACCATCCTAAAGCAAATGCCTTGGGTCTAGAAAGTATAGGTAAGTTAATGTGTACCCTTGTTTATTTGGCATTACGATGTAAAGGTTGGGCTACTTTGGTTGTTAATCTGTATTTTTACATTTTTAGGAGGGGTATTCGTGGTGCTATTTGCAGGAGTCTCGGTTGCCTTTGTCGTCGCGTTTTTGGAGTTTCTGATCAACTTCCACCGACAACCAAAGCTGGGGCAAGCTCACTACAACTGCAATTGCTCAAATATTGTAGTAACTAACCAATGCGCAAGGGCTGATAATAGTTATTTATCACATTCGCCCTCCTTAAGTTTTGAAATGTTTCAGGAACTGCGTTTCGCTTTGTGGTGCACCAACAATCGTCAACGCCCCAATCTAAAAAGGTTTTGTAGAGAATGTCAAATGAATAAAAACTACTAATAGTATGCAAAAAACAATTGATAAATTAATTAACGCAAAAAAATGCATTCATCAGGGGTACGCAAAAATACATTTAAATCAGTTTGCTTGTACCCCAATTTTATTATTAAATTGAATCATTAAATCCTTGCAGAGCGCTTATGGGTATCTGTTTATCGGGCATACTTGACTGTACCTTTTGTAATTAGATCATGGATTTAAAAAAAAAAAAAAAAAGTAAGAACGGCTACAGTCAAGTGTTGACTGTATAAGACCATGGATTTTTCAAGGTTATGAAAAAATCTGATTTAGAAAACTGTTATTGGTAAACGAATTTTTCAAAGAAAAATAAACAACACATATAATTTTCAGTTAGACGCCAAGCAGTCCAAGCAGTTGGAAAAAAACACTGATTGGAAGAAACACTGCTTGCTTGCTTGCAGGGGGCGCAGTGCAAATCTATATGAAACGTTGAATAACTTTTATGTTCATTATCCGATCGGGACCAAACTAAACTATCGCTGAAAATTTGGTTCCGATCGGATAATGAGCAAAAAAGTTATTCAACGTTTCATATAGATTTGCACTGCGCCCACTGCAAGCAAGCAAGCAGTGTTTTTTCCAAGCAGTGTTTTTTCAACTGCTTGGACTGCTTGGCGTCTAACTGATTAATTATATGTGTTGTTTATTATAATTCTTTGAAAAACACGTATAACAGTTTTCTCAATCTGAATTTTTTTCATAATCTTAAAAAATCCATGGTTTTATACAGTCAACACTGACTGTAGCCGTTCTTTCTTGTTTTTTCTTGTCATTGAGTGTACATTTACACAATCGGTCTGGCCACATACATATATGGAATGCATTACAAAGTACTGTAAGCCTATAATCTCGAAAATCCATCCAAATATAGGGGTCGGTTTATCCAATTTCCCCTAACAACACCAGCACAGTATATCGATGTGCGTTTGCGACCTGCATTATCTGCGCAGTCGTTATACACGTACGGAGCCCTCTCTGTAAATCATTATTAAATTAAACTGCATAATAAAATGACAGACAGCCTTGTTTTGCTTTATTTCAATCAATCCCCGGTCGTATACACTTTCTAAGGGCTCTTCCGTCTTGCTACAAAGCAAATTACATTTGAAAAAAACGGACATATGAACAATTTTGTAGTGTTTGATATATATTTGCATACGTATGTACACAAAATTTTATTCAATTATCCCAGCGTTTTTATTTCAACTGTATTGCTTTGGAAAGGGTATTAAAGTAGGTGTCTTTACGCCAACTAAAATGTTCCATCCCGTTAGATTTTTTTTGTAATTTTGTAGGTTGTTGGCGTTTTGTTCATTTATTTCTGTGATCGCCTTTGGTTTCTGACTGCGAGATCAAATAAAACTTAGTTGGACTTTCGCAAGTGAACCGTATGGGTGTCATCGGTGCGTGATATATATTTTATTTTCATTGTGATCCGTTGTCAAATTTTACAATAAAAGCATAAAAACGAATAATACAACATTGTAAATTATTATTTATGTAAAACTAGCGTTTTAAAAAAAATCATATACAGTTCGATTAAAGCTATGTATATAAGCATCTTACAGGAAACTTATAGTTTTGTGCAAAAAATTAGAAACAAGTAACTTTACAATTTATCCAAGTGAAGCTGTAAAACATTAGCAGATGTTATTGAGTTTTATCACCACCCCTAAGATCGCGAAATTTAAGCGTAAATATTCTTAAAATACAACCTTTTTTGGATTCAACTTCATGAAAAACTTCCTAGATAATTAAAAAAAACATTTCTTGTCCCTCCATTATTGAAAATGGTGTATAACATAAAAGAAAGTCTACCTTGACAATTTGAAGATTTCGTATCCTTGCAGTTACTCTTACTATAAATTTGTTTTGGATTGCTAGCAAAACTTACATAGCGATAACTAAAATAATACCAAAATTCCATGGGTTCTATTACAGGTTGCGATATATCGGTCCGATCTTCATAAAATTTGCATAGCCCAAAATGGACATACTTAGGGATAGATTGGAAAGGTTTTGATAAAATTTGTATAGACTTTCAAGAACATTCTAAAGCACAGATAAAAAAATTTCATTGCGATATCAAAACTAACAAAAATTAACCGATGTATCCTATGGCAGCTATACGATATATCTGACTGATTTGGATAATATAATTGCACTTATAAAGGGACATACTTCGACACATATTGGAAAAGTTTCATGGGTATATCTTAAAAAATCGACCTATAGGTATAGAACCTATAGCTATCCGATGTATCGAACCAATCCAGCTTGTTCCCACTTATTAACAAAGAAGCACATATACCAAGTTTCATTTAGATAGCTCTAAAACAGAGAGCCTAGTTTGCATTACAACAGACAGACGGACATCACTAGTTCGACTCCCTTATTGATGCTTATTAAGGATTTGAGTTGCAATTTTCTTTATGGTACTACAGTTATTCAAAGTTATAGGAGTCTACCTTTTTATACTGCGAGAAGGGTTGTTGCGATAAGTTAACGTCGCGTCGCATATCCTAAGGTGCCATTTTTAAATGAGTGTGTTCAATTTACAATATCTAAGGATAGGTGTTCAATATAATGAAAAAGCCGTAACTTCAGAAATTCATGGATTCGGAAAATTAGTTTCTCCTAACAGAATTTAAGATACTGCTGCTAAGAACTATAAAAAAAACCAAACCAACCAGAGGACAAACGGAGACTTACAAAATGTCCAGTAAGTGTGGGATCGACGACGACAGCGGTGATCGCCAGAACCGTGACCCACTTGAAATGGGTAAACTCTTGTGCGCAAAGGACTTAACAATCACAACAGAGTTATCAACGACAGATGTAACTGTTACGTCTACAAGCCAGCAAGTAAGTTTTTTAGAGCCTTCGATTATTTAAAATAGTTTATGCAAATGTATGTAAAAGGCATGAAGCAAGGTAGGCGTGGCAGACCCTACAAAGTATATATGTTCTCGTCACTAGCCGATAAAGATAAATTAAAAGTTAAAAACATGTAATGTTATTAATTAGATAAAATGAAATAACAATAATTAAATTAATATTATAAATTCAATTAAATAAAATTGTATTATTACAGCTAACTAAATGCCATCTGCCAGAACGTGGAAGCTGGAGCTCGAAACTAGACTTTATATTATCTGTGGTTGGCCTTGCAATTGGCTTGGGAAATGTCTGGCGCTTTCCATACTTGTGCTACAAGAATGGTGGTGGCGCATTTATACTTCCGTATATTCTGACGCTGTTTCTAGCTGGTATTCCCATGTTTTTTATGGAATTGGCTTTAGGACAAATGTTGACCATCGGAGGACTGGGAGTGTTCAAGATTGCTCCAATTTTTAAAGGTAAAATAAATTATAACAAATGTTTCGCAAATTAACCTTATTTATATTATTATGTTAGGGATCGGCTATGCAGCTGCTGTAATGTCCTGCTGGATGAACGTTTATTATATTGTCATATTAGCGTGGGCAGTGTTCTATTTCTTCATGTCAATGCGAGCTGGTAAATAATGGCGAAACTTATAAGCAATTTAACTTTCTCAGTCAATCTGATTTCATTACAGACGTGCCGTGGCGCACATGCAGTAACTGGTGGAATACCGTTAACTGTGTTAATCAATACGAACGGAAAAATCTTAATTGTTGGAATACAGTTCTGAATGGAACTACGAAAAAGATTTGTTCAGTTGCAGCTGTAAATATTTCGTCCACGGAACTCACAGATCCTGTTAAAGAATTTTGGGAGTAAGATTAAGTCTAGTGAAAGTTAAAGTGATATAACTAAGTGATATACTAAGAGTTTCTTAATTTTAATAACTTCGGAGTTTATTGCATTATATTTATTTTTCCTTAATCCTTGCTTTACCTTATCCTTTAATACTTTTCATTATTATCGTAAAATCTTGACTTGCATAGGCCGTAAGCGTGGCATTGAAAATTGGAAACAAGTTTGATCTGATGTATAGATTTCTGTATTTCTGGATTAACCTATGTCAAAAATGTCTAATTTTACAGACGACGCGCACTTCAAATATCATCGGGAATCGAGGAAATTGGAAGTATTCGGTGGGAATTGGCGGGAACCTTGCTCCTCGTATGGATACTATGCTATTTTTGCATATGGAAGGGGGTTAAATGGACGGGAAAAGTTGTGTATTTCACAGCACTCTTTCCATATGTCCTACTAACAGTTTTATTAATTAGAGGCATTACTCTACCAGGAGCTTTAGAAGGTATTAAGTTCTATATCATACCCAACTTTTCAAAGCTTTCGCAATCCGAGGTGGGTATTCTAGTTTACAAGAACAAAAAAAAAAAAAACAATGAACATCATACATCGGTGTAAAGTTATTTTATTTCAGGTTTGGATTGATGCAGTCACGCAAATATTCTTTTCATACGGACTGGGTCTAGGTACGTTGGTCGCCCTCGGAAGTTACAACAAATTTACAAATAACGTTTATAAGTAGGTCGCCTCATTTAAAATCGGGGATGGAATTTAAAACATTTTGCACATTTTTTCAGAGACGCATTAATTGTGTGTACGGTTAACTCTAGCACCAGCATGTTTGCCGGATTTGTTATATTTTCTGTAATTGGATTCATGGCACACGAGCAACAAAGACCCGTGGCAGAAGTGGCAGCATCAGGTTTGTATTATAGGAGGATATTTGATTGTTTTAAGGAACCTGATTATTACCTGGTTAGAAAAAAAAATATATGAATATATGTATCATAGATATATTAATTTTGACCTGAACTAAACCTAAACCTTAACCTACACTGCTGATCCAACTTAATATATCTTCGATATGAGTTTAAAATACACAGTGGTCCTCCACTAAAGGGTTCCTTATTAAGGTTTTACACTGTATTAAGTTGTTGTACTTCTCTTCATAACTTTGTTGAAACCTAAAATGTATGTATCAGGCAGAAGAAGACATCTCCGACCTTATAAAGTATATATATTCTGACTTAGGATCAACAGCCGAGTCGATATAGCCATGTACGTCTGTCTGTCCATGTGAAAACTTCGATCTCAGCTATTTTAAGAACTAGGATAACCAAATTTGGTGATAGTATATGTCATTATTGCACGCTGATCAAGTTTGTTTTTATACCCGCTACTCATAGAGTAGAAGGGTATTATAACTTTGTTCAAACCGAAAATGTATGTAACAGGCAGAAGGAGACACCTCCGACCCCATAAAGTATATATATTCTGGCTCAGGATCAACAGCCGAGTCGATATAGCCATATCCGTCTGTCCGTCTGTCTGTCCGTGTGAAAATCTAGATCTCAGCTATTATAAGAGCTAGGACAACCAAATTTGGTGACAATATGTGTTATTATTGCACGCTGATCAAGTTTATTTTGGATTTTGGCCACGCCCCCTTCCGCCCCCGCAAATCGAAAAAACATTGATAACAAGTGCAATTTTGATGCCATATTCTTCATTTTCGGTTTACATGATAACTATAGCTAGCCAGATGATCTCTGCAAATTTGGTAACAATCGGATAATAAACACAGAAGTTATTCAGCTTAACGTTTTCCACAGCTGTAAGCAGCGCTGCCGGCAGCGCTGCTTGCAGCATTGTGCAGAATCGTGTGTGCGTGTACGCTGGTGAAATGGGTTAAGTTGTGGACTGCAAAACGAACAGTACTATTATGCATTTACGGGTTCGAGTCCCGCCCGCATCAAAAATTAAATGTGTGCAAAAATGTTTTTTTTTTTTTATTTTATATTTTGACTTTGCATAAATATTATAAGTCCATAGCCTTTTACGGTCAAAATATGATTGTAGCCGTTTTTTTGTTCCGCAAATAAATTTTGTACAAGCAGCTGGGTAGCGGGTATGTTACAGTCGAGCACACTCGACTGTAGCTTTCTTACTTGTTTATTTTGACCACGCCCCCATCCGCCCATCGTAAATTGAAAAAAATCGATTATAAGTGCATTTTTGGTGTCATATTGTTCATTTTCGGTTTATATGTTTATTATAATCAAGCCAAATGATGTCTGGTAACGATCGGATAATAATAGCATACTCCACTGTCGCTTTCTTACTTGTTTTTTAATGTGGTTATTTCAGTATATACAAATTAATGTTTACGTAATAAATTTTCTGTTGTCCAGGTCCCGGCTTAGCATTTCTAGTGTACCCCTCAGCCGTATTACAGCTGCCCGGATCTCCCATGTGGTCGTGCCTCTTTTTTTTCATGCTTCTGCTTATCGGCTTGGATTCGCAGTTTTGCACTATGGAAGGCTTCATTACTGCAATCATCGATGAATGGCCGCAATTGCTGCGGAAGCGCAAGGAAATTTTTATTGCAATAGTTTGCTTATTAAGTTACTTAGTTGGCTTAACATGCATAACACAGGTAAGTTTATATTTATATTTATTCAGTAATGTCCGTTTATATAAAATTGTGTTATGAAAACTTTTAAAACAATTAATACATTATAACACTCTTTTTCACATTTTAGGGAGGCATGTACATTTTTCAAATCCTGGATTCATATGCAGTTAGTGGGTTCTGTCTTTTATGGCTAATATTCTTTGAATGCATTTCCATTTCCTGGTGCTACGGCGTTGATCGATTTTACGATGGCATAAAGGATATGATAGGATATTATCCCACAGTATGGTGGAAATTTTGCTGGTGTGTTACAACACCCGCAATCTGCTTGGTAATACTTTTTAGCAACTTAAAATCATGATTATTTTACTACTGCCTATTTAATTCAACAAGAAGTACA
Organism: Zaprionus ghesquierei; assembly: GCA_018904095.1. Classification (NCBI taxonomy): domain Eukaryota; kingdom Metazoa; phylum Arthropoda; class Insecta; order Diptera; family Drosophilidae; genus Zaprionus; species Zaprionus ghesquierei. The sequence goes on along the minus strand of JAEIGP010000821.1, from coordinate 1,006,727 downwards.
AATGTAAATTGTATCTTCGGCTTGCCGAAAAATTTGTATCCCTTAACGCTTCAGTCCTAACCGGTATCTGTGATACCTGTGTTATCAATACATATTCATTATACAGTGCTTACTAATAATTTTCCTCACAGCACAATTGTATGCACATTTACTTGTTTTGCACTTAAATCTTAAATATAAGACAAATGTTACCCATAGATCAAGATCCTTTAGTTACCATTAAACAATCGCCCAAAAATTTAACATCAAATCTTAAACAAAGGTTTACGCAGATGTATTCCAACACCCGTCAACCGATGGCTCCAAAAACCTTAAGCATTTCTACAACGAAGCCAATGTATTAAAGAAGTTATCCAAAGTCATGAACACTCAAACATCATTGATCACTTCAGTTATAAAAACTATTCGTATTTCATAACATAGCCGAATCGTCCGAACCTCGACCACCTTTAGTTTAGCATTAGATCGTTATAATTGATTAAAGACCTCAAATCAACTTTTAGTGTAGTTCTACTTGATCTCAAATAACTTTTGGTGGAGACTTGAACCTTGTTCAGAACCGAACTACTTATCTCGCTCGCTTTTGATCGAAACGCTTGATGGCTCTGATTTCCGTGCTTGGTATAGGGGGCAAACAAATTTGTGCAGAATATATTGCTGGAGCTGAAAGTATGGTGACATGTAACGATGGCCGAACGGTCGAAACTTGACTGTAGCCGTTCTAACTTACTTAATCCATTTTAAATCGTCGATGGGTTTAATGATACAAACAGATTTTTATAATGTTATTGAAACTATTCTTGGTCCACAGGGTGTCTTCTTCTTTAATATAGTGCAATGGACAGCAATTAAGTATTTAGACTATAACTATCCATGGTGGGCACATGCATTTGGATGGTTTACCGCGTTGTCTTCGATGCTCTACATACCTGTGTACATGGTTTGGTTATGGAAGAGAACGCCAGGAGACTTGTGCGATGTAAGATTAAAATACTTTAAACATTTTTAATCAAATACATGAAATTTCGAAAATCATATCCCACTGATATAAATAAATGTAAATTTTTGCAGAAAATACGTTTGATTGTACGTATAGAAGAGGACATTACGAGGTTACGTGAAAAAATGCAAAGCGAAGCATATGCAAAGGAAGTTGAATTTAACTCATTATAGAAAATAATTAGTATTCGGCGGTTTTGTCAGTATGACTCATATCTAATTTTAATATTTTGATATGCGCACCTTTAGAATATATGTTAAAACCCAAAGCTGTAACCTTTAATAGTACTTTTTGTATACTGGAAGCGCACGACTTTTCGCTTGGTTTGTGAAAAAAGGACGGATAAGAGTTAATTATATAAATATTTCAACTTCAACGATTAATAAAAACAAATGTGCATGAGTGGGCTTAGATAAAAAATAGTAGAATTTTTTGACTCGCATTCCAGGTCTTCAAATAGAAATTTGAATTTAGCATATTTTTATTTCTTGAATTAGTTTTGATGACGTTTATAGATAATGTATGTATGTTGGGTATACGAAGCACTTGGGTATGTTAACGTTTAATTATAAATAAGTTATTTAAAAACATATAAGTTGTGAAGTACTTGCGATTTTAGTTGTAATTCATTGCAGATATTTTAACGTTATTGCTTTAACCAATTTGTCGACAAATAAGTTATTAAGCTCTTGCGATTTAAGCTGTAATTCATTGTAGATATTTAAATGTATTTTGCTTAAACCAATTTGTTATTCGCTATTTTTTAAAATAAAAAACTTGTCAAATTGTTTTGAAAAATGTTTTTACGCCATTGTTAAACCGCTTTGACCAATAAGGTTGTGAATTACGTTATTTTAAATCAGCCGCATTCGCAAAAATCTTGAAATTTTCCGATCGTTGTTGGTTGATGAGTCCCTTATTAATTTGGTGCGGTGACTGTTTGACCACGGACAGTAATTTCATTTTGTTTATTTGCTTAACACTAAATTCGATGTATTGCTGATGTCGACCGAGCTTGTAGAGACTACACGAACGGTAGGAATCGCTTTAAATCCTGGCCAGACATAATATATAAAACTTAGTCTTTCTACAAAAAAGTTTTATATTAAAAGATGGAACATATAGAGGCGTGTGAATGATAACAAAAATGTTAAAACCACTACTAATAAGCGTTTTGATATTCTTTAAAGTTTATTAGGCATTCTGACACATATTTAGTACAGATCTATGCAAGCCATTAAGTCTAAAACTGTCACTGAATGGTTTTGAGCCACTAATTAAAGTCCATATACGCCTTACCGCAGTAGCCCACTTTTGCTTAATTTTGATGGGTACATTAAAATGAAATATAAAATTATATTGGGTTATAAAACACTTCATCAGGAGTATGTAGTATCAACGATTTAAATAGTTTAATTTCATGTAAACATAATTGTAACACTGTATATAAGCTAATACTTATATATAATATGGGGACGGAGGTACCTCCTTTGTTTACGAGTGTATTCCTAACATAATATGATCTTTCTTGTGCCAGGGTTTACGTAACGTAAGCTATTATTTTACTATATTTAAGCTGTAGTTCATGTGTATGTAAGTGAAGTGTGGTACTGTTTGTACAAGATACCCGAAACATAAATTAAAAATTACCGGTTCCTTTATTTTCTCGCATATTATTGCAGGTTATTTTTTAGAATTTCTTTGTAGAATAGATGGATGGTTCTTGTATTTTAAAAGCACATTTACATATAATTAGTATAAATTTTTATGAGTATACGACAAACATCCAGTTTAGTTTGAGGATGAAAACATATTGGTGTTATCCCATTCAAGTTGGTTAATGTGTGCAAAGCTGTCCTTCATAACTGGAAGATCGATCAAATATTTATAAATTTTGAGAATCATTGTACATCACGTACTTACTTTCATCATCTTCCGAATCAGAATTTTCCGTCTCGGAGCTTTCTTCAGATGTCGCATCTGTTTGCATTGGATTTATAGTTATGGTTAATGCGGAATCATCCCATATTAAACCTTCGTCAGAAATCTAAAATACAGAAAATAGCTAAATATATCTAATATAAATATTTAAATATTCAAAAATTTAAAATAAACTCGATCTACCTATGGTATACAGGAACCTTCATGTAAAATTTGGTTTCTCTAGCTTTTGTAATAGCTGAGATTTAGACGTTCAAACGGACAGACGGACATGGCTCAATCGACTCGGCTAGTAATCCTGAGCAAGAATATACTTTGTGGGGTCGGTTTATTTTATTATTTATTACTTGTTTTCATTATTTGTTTTACCTTAGGGCAAGGCTGGTGTCGATCGGCGTATTTTTGGTTATTCTTAAGACGTACGATTGAAAGACCGCATAGCAAAACGATAAGAAATACCGAAACCAATATTATTAGCATTGTTGGATGAGACGCTTCAGCTGAAAATTATATAGAAAAAATATAGTTTTTCTGTCAGTTATTTGAGCTGTAAAACAAACCTTTGTGAATAATTGAATGAACGCGTGATTTAGGCTCTTGGACATCGTTTGTATGTAGAAGAGAATATGAGAAGACTTTTGTGCCTGTAAATAAACATTCATAACCCTTTTAATTTAAATTTCTTATGATAATGAGGCCATTTTTGCACCTTGAGCTTGATCTGCACTTCCACTTATTTCATGTTGCTTATGGTAGAAGCCTGATAAATCATTTCCTTCTGTTGACGAAGACAACGATGACAAAAATGATGATGATGGCGCGTTTGTGGTCTTTACAGATTGCTTTGGATGCAGAACAGTCAGTGTAAGCGTATATTCACTGATTTTAAACTGTAAGCTGAGCTTTGAACAGGAGAGTTTGAAAACACGGTTTAAGTAATAGGCTGGTTTCTTGTTGCTGTAAACAAGAGCACGAAGCACACTAAGATAATTGCTCGTAGAATCGGTACCGATCATCTCCACGCCATCCTTATTAATATTGGTACGAATATCCATTGAGGAGGACAATGATTCATCACCATCTATTTGAATTTCCTCGTGATCGGGATTTAATGACGGAAAAACAACGACACTGCATGTGTCTAGTTTTTCATTAAGGGATAATGGATTTCCGTTCATCGAGAGGTTGATGTGAACTTTGTCCAAAATGTATACCCCGGATTTGATTTCCTGATAAGAAACCAACTTGTTTTGCGTACCTGTAAATAGGTATATTACAATTTGGGATATAGTTGTCGGATTTTAATAAAATGGTGTACTTATATATATGTAATTGTATACAATAATTTTTAATTAATAACAAAACCACAAAAAACAAAAATACACATAATCCGGGTATGCGACATAGGTCACCTAATCCAAATCTGGTCTTAAAATTTCGCCATGACTAAACTTTAACTTAACCTCAAAAAATTTAAAAAAGTAATTATCCAAGTCAAAACTTTCTTCAGCTATCATAAAACATATTAAAAATGTTGGTTGGAACGGCTGTAGTCAAGCGTTGACTGTATAAGTCCATGGATTTTTGGAGATCTTGATAAAAATCAGATTGAGAATTGAATTAACTGTTGTCACCAAATTTGATGGCTCTAGTTTTTTTAGTTTCTGAGATATAGGCGTTCATACAGACGGACACACAGACATGGCTCAATCGACTCGGCTAGGGATCCTGAGCAAGAACATACACTTTATGCCATGTATTTTTTTAATATCCATAGTCTTAAAAGGTTAGTGTATAAAACCTTTTGGTGATCGCAAGGTAACCTGTTTTGTTTTCATTCATCATTAAATACCTGAAATTATTATTTTGGGTGATTCTAAATGATGTCTTTGATCGTACTGCAGACTTTGGGAACCTAGTTCACCAACTTTATACATAGCGGCAGATTCCATGGTTTTGTCAATGTTGTTTTCTGTAGTTACAATATTTGAATCCGTTATTCTCAAGGTTGGCGCATTAACCATAATATAGGTTTCTATAGTGGGTAGCCGAATTGTGGTCTGGTTATTACACATTAGCGTTGTGTGTACCTCGACGTTTCGCCGGCCGATTGTTGGGTTCTTCTTGATATTAATGTATTGAATCTTTCGCAACAATTCTTCAATCTGATGTTTGCTTTGAGCCTCGATATAAATTTCATTCATCTGTGAGTTCACCTGAACCTCGCCCAACTCCTTTGCCACTTCTGGGTAAGAAATTAAATGCTCTGCACAACTTGTGCCACATTTAATATCCTCGATAGAAAGAATGTTGTTCAGAGCAACTTTCACCTCCGATATGTCGCCATTAAAGCCGTGCTTCAGTCGATTTTCCGAGCCTTGATAGCAGGCACCCACGGTCAATGTAGTATTCACACCATGTGCTGCATGAAGAGGCCAATCATCGATCACTTCTGGATTCGTATGATGATCCTCGGGGGCACTCTCGAACTTTTCACCATCAATAAAGAGATCCACTTTTGATGACTGATCCACATTGAGAACATAATGATGCCACTCATTGTCGCATACCTGCGGTATTTTCCATCTCCACTCAGCTGGGCTAAAAATATTAAGATCGCCCTCATTATAATTTTTTCGTAATAGCAAGATCAAACGACAGTTGCGCACAAAGATTGCCATATGATGACGATTCATTTTGTGATCATCCGCAATGCAAATAATGTGCTCTTTAACATGCTTGTTTTGTATCATGTTCTGACTGCCATGCCGAAATATGGTCACAATACTAAATGATTGAAGCGAGAAGTCGTGATGTCCAACTGCAAACAAATGGTTGGGCACAACCACTCCAGTGGAACCATCAAAATGAAATATAGGCTCGCTTCCCTCATCATATTTTAGTTCCTTGGTCCATTCAGCGCCTCGAGGTAAAAGATTTTTTAAAGTCAAGCTTCCCGAACAATTAGAAATATCTCTATCGCAGCCAAATGAGATGTGTTTTGTCTGTTTAAGAGTCAAAAAATCGATGTATTGATATATAATAAATAAATTCAACTCACCTTAAGAGCTATCGATGCTTGAATATTCAGGTTATCCGAGCTACACATTATGTTGCACATATCCAAGCGGACATTGGGAAACAATTGTAGATTCGCCGTACTACCAGACTGAAAATAAATTTTTAAATATAATGCCCTACAAAAAATCTTAAACGGTATGGGAAAACCGTCCGAAATAAAAGCCGACAAAGATTCAGCATTCATGTGTTCTGCACTACATTTATGGTTAAAGTCCGATATTGTGAACATAAATGTCACAAGTAAAAATAATTAATTATTATTATTAATTATTATTCAAGCCCCGCGTTCTGGAGTCGTTATTATTATATATATATATATATATATATATATATATATATATATATATATATATATATATATATATATATATATATATATATACATATATATATATATAACAACGGCACAGACTTAAAATATAAACTGCAAGGTTTTAAAACATTTGACAAGTTAAGTGTAGACCTTAACCCCCCAGCGAAATTGTTATTACAGAAATATGTTTATTTTTCGCACTTACCGTATAGTCAATTCTTTCTGGAATTCCTGTGAACTTAGCATCGCACACACGTCGCACCTTAATGCTCACCATGATAGGGTTGGAATCCTTCATAGCACAGTCGTAGGCCACAACAGAAAGAATATGATTTTGAGAAATTTTATGTGTTAGCGGTTCTGTGTTCTTTATCGAGCCCTCATTGTCAATTGTGAAGGGTTCATCACTATTTAAAATCTCATATTTGCATACATCGCCAAACAGAGGCGTGCAGTCCTTGTCAGCTGCTTCGACACGTATGATTTCGTTGTAAAGTCGTCCCTCATCGACTTCTGTTACATATGAGGGTTGTAAAAATGTAGGGGCATACTCATTTATATCTATTACTGTGATATGAACATTAGCCGAATTTGAAGGCGTTCCATCACAATAAATAGCAACAATCTCAAAGTGATAGCTCTTGCGCTTTTCACAATTAAGTATGCGACGCGCCTTTAAAATACCCAAATTGTTCACCAACATAATCTGCAAATTTTAAAATATTTGTTATGTTATTTATTTTTAGATGTTACTTCCATTGCAATTCTTAAGCTACACTATTCAGTATTTAGTGTGTATAATAAATATCACCAGTCAAACGATCGCTGATTACGATCGGCTAGTAAACATAGAAGATATTTATGTCAATGTTTTCATAGCCCCCTATAGGGAGCGTCTCATGCGACTGGTTTGCTTTTGATGTATTAAAAGAGCTACCGCTTACCGCTTTACCGCTTTATAAAAACTCACCTGAAATGGTATTTCATGATATGGCTTTTTTAAAATGCGAAAATTACAAATTTTCTCCTCGTCTACTTTAATTACAGGTGTTATTTCCACAAGAGTTTCATTTTCTCTAATCAAACCATGGTATGACTTTTCTAAAATATATTCTGAAACAAATAAAACATATGCGCTTTAATAATTTACCTGGCAGTAAGTGAAACAAATAGCCAAACAAACAGTCAATCGCGCTCGAAAGTCAGATAGACATTGCCTAGTATTTTACCTCTTTACCTTCTACCGCACGTTCAAAAAAGACATTGTACTGTCAGATTGTCAAAGGTTTTATACATTTTAAACATTATACTTGAAAGCTCACTCTTTGGCTCATATAAAAGATTGTACTACTTCTGCATAATGACGTCCAATACGATCAACAAGAACTTCTTCTAAAGTCCAGCGCTCAAAGTTATTCTGCTGACAGTATCATTACGTTCAAAAATTGAGCCTTGAGCGATCGTTCGGTAGTCTTCCAAAATTCCTTGTCGCTTTCTTGCATAGAGCTTAATTGGCACCGATGTAATTTAGTCTGCATCGATAGGGGAGTCGAACTAGCCATGTCCATGTCTGTTCGTCCGTCTGTCTTTATTAATTTAATTTATTATTATTATTAACGAACCACGTTGTGTTAAGTACTCCTCCTCGTTTTCAGCAGACGTCCCTAGTCCATTAGACGGCGATGGCCAATTTATCAAAAGTACCAAGGCCAGGCCGACCAATAATTTCAAGCTATTTTGTTGCAACACCATTGTTATAAATAAATTCAGAATGCCTTTTTCACAATACTCTTCAATTCTGAAATTAGAGTTTTAAGATAAATAATGTCAAATGGTTTTTAATAAGTAATATTTTATACTAAGATAACACAAGGGTTAAGCTTGGTTTCCTTGACACCCAACCTAAGAGTAATATTTCGGATTCTCTACGTAATTTTCAGTATCATCACCCGAACGTTCAGACAATAGTAAATACAACGTTTTTAACATCGCTGATCAGCGTTACCGGCGCGTAAGGTGCAAAACAGGCCGTAACTGCAATTTGTTTTGCTTTTTTGTAGGGAATAAATGTAAACTATTTGAATATTTTTTTTGTTTTTTTTTTTATTTTGAACATGCGTTTTAAAAAAAGCTATTTTCTTAGTTTTGAATGAATATTACTAATTTATGGTCACAACTTGACTGTAGCCGTTGTTACTTGTTTCATAAGTTCACAAACACATTTGTTGGTTAATCCCTAAAAAATGGTCGTTTTTCAAAATTCAAATTTCACAATTTTTGCAAATGAATGTATTAAGGATACATAAATATTTAATATTTTATTAAATATTAAATGTTTTGTGAGATTTGTAACACTGAAGGCATTTCAAGGCGAATAAAACGTTTTCACTAAAAATTATGTGTGTCACGCCCGCAATTTAGCAAGGGAAGCAAAACAAATCTGAGTCTCCATGAATTATTAATAAGCTAGGTTAAAAGACACAGAAAATCTTAAAAAGAATAATTTTGGAATAAGCTCATCTGACAATTGCCGTTTAAAAAGGTGCATTTTTAAAAAGCCCTTCTTCTAGGTATTTACTACTTATGTACATATGTAAGTAGACAAGTACATATATATCTGGGATACACATTTTACAAGATACACACATGCCGAAACATCTACATTATCCATGTATCATGTTTACATGTTTGCATGTTTTTATCAATATATATGTCGGATGCAAATAAAAATATTTAAAATAATGTAACAGTGTTAATTTCAGTGGCCAAATGCTTTTAGTATTATACAATTTCAATAATTGATGTGTAACTTCAGTTTTAAAATTGTCTTTGAAAAAATCAATTTTAATACTAACACTGAATTTTTGGCGACAATAAACACCACATTTAAAAGTTAAACATGTCTATAACTATGTTATCTTCCGCTTGATCTTTTTAGGAGCTGGTTTATTTATTTAACAATTCTTTAACCAACATTTTTATGTATTTGCCAAGAAAAGAACCTGGTAATCTAAAATGACCTAAAAAATACCAAATTACAACAGAGCTCGTTGCCTGCAGTGCTGCCAACTTTTAAGAACAAAAAAAAATTATAAGCAAAAGTTCAAATAGCTAAAGAAGTTATTTGAGCTTTCGTGTTGCCCTAGGTCTTATGCCCTTGCAGCTTATAATTTTCTTTATTCCCGATTATTTTTATAATAATTATAGCTATAATAACTGCGCATACACGTGTATGTTGAATGTTTAATGAACTCAAATTAATGTAAACAATATTAAAAAAATCTTAATATTTTATTGATTGCTCTCAAACTAAAAGAAATAAATATGAAGGTTTATTTATTATATTTGTACATATATATTTAATACTTTATATTTAATATTACATATATTATAATTGATTTTGCTGGGCAATGTTGCTTGCGTGGTATTACAGAAAATTAAATTTTCGATAACAAGACGTGCAATCAACTCAATTCATAACATATCTTTACATAAAATTAAATACTAAAAAAAAGTGGAATATACAATAACGGTAATTGTCTAGAAGTGTCTAGGTGGACTTTTACCAAAATTTTCAGTTTTTTTTTTTGGGTTTTCATTTAATTAAACTCAAAAAAAAAGATAAATTTTTAGGTATTCGTTTCGGTATTTTTCGGTTTTATGTGTTTCCCTTTCGTTACGGTTTGATACCCGGTTTGAAATAAAAAGATGAAATCAAAATATATAGAAATCATTTAAGCCTGTAACTAACGGTTTAAAGAATCGCCTTTCGATAACGATGACAAGCATAGGCATTTGCCATAAAGTGTATCTATAATTTCATTCATGGCAAAATTCATAAGCTTAAGACTTATTTACAAAATTACCCATTTTTATGTACACCGATTTATGTGTGTATATATACGCCCGCACACCACCAAAAAACAAAACCCGAACCAAAAGCCGAAGCGGATGTTTAAGTATGGAATAGTATGCCGAGTTGCTTTGCGTTCTCCTTGCCGAAGCGCATTAGAAGCTTTTAAAGTCAGTTCAATTTATATCGTGAGCTTGTGCAGTTCATCATTACAACTGTATACCTGCAACACGATAAAAATAAAATTAAGTGCCTGCGTAATAACTCTTAAATCACTTTCTTCAATAATTGATTTGAATTAAAGAACTAATGTAAGTACGAATTTTAATGGAAACTGTTAAGGATTTGCATTTAAATTTAAGCATAAGCTTATATTACCTCCATACATATGTATGTATGTATATAAATATACATATAGTGCAGATCGCGTTAGGTAAATCGCATCGCGCGCGGATCGAAATTACAGATGTGTTAATATGTGCATGTGCGTTTGCTAACGCATCACTGGTCATTTAAAAAATGTAATTCACTCTTTCAGTAAAAAATTTGAACTGACAAAGAGCTGGTGCGCAATCGTGAAAATAATACCAACAAATTCACGCACACTTTAGCACAAATCTAGTCATGCGTACATATGCATACATTTATATACATACATGTATATATATGTATTAACAAATATGCAAATTCGTATCCTTTTTGAAAGTTGAGGTTTTTGATCAATTTTTTTATATCACATTTTCGGCAATCCACATCCAATACAAAACTCCTAGCTTAGTTTTAAATTTACATCATATATGTTGTGTAAGGTAAACACTAAAGTCAGGGAGCGCGCGAGAAACGATACGGTAACACGCAAGAAAGCTCTGAAAGCCTTTTAAATTCTATCGCTCAAAAGCTTTCAGGGTGAGAGCGGGGCGATAAGCATCTTGATGCAATTATAAGGTGGTCTCGTCGGCACCCGAGCCGCTCTTTGGTTTTACCCTTGTTGCTTTGCTAAGGAACAGAATTCCGAACGGATAAAAGCCCACCTTTTGTTATTTCACTATGAAATAGACCTCGATTGCATCAATAAATTAGTCCATTTAACCAAAGCACACCCTTAACAGTGAGTGAGTGAGTGAGTGCAGCGAAGGAGTGTTTAGGGTGCCGAGAGAACCAGCCTCTATAATTGCATTATGGAACAGACCACCTTATTGCTTGCATTATACCCAATCTTTTCTGATCTGATTGGGTTTTTCTGGGTTTTCCCCAATCCTTCTGCAACAAATGTTGGATCATTTTAAATAAATAAAATTTTAATTATTCTTTTGTTCACCCAGACTAGTCATTAAATTTTTGTTTTAAAATTGTAATTATTTACTTCACTTTTAATTTTAACTTTTTTTAATCTTAAAGATAATTTAACTTAATTTATATGAAAATTTTTTAATTTTATGTTAAATCTTTTAAAAAAAAAATTGAACAGAATTCGTAATTGTAGCATAACGACTTACTTAATTTTTAGAATCTATAGCGGCAAGAGTGCTATGCGGATGAGCTAAAACATACACTTCAAAAAATGTTATGTTTGAAAGTCGATGCTCATTGTCGATGCTTTTTATGCTAACAGAGTGCCGTGAAATCACTTCGAACCGAGTATTCAACTACAAAGTACTGACGTGTGGCTAAGAAAAAGTCAAGCTTTGGGTTTTAAATGCATATTCTTACACTATGCACTTTACCGGCACAATTCACGCAACAAACCATTCGGCTGTGCTAGTTCTTGCGAACTAGACTAAGTTTATTTTTTTTTCCTCGATCAGCAATCTTGCAGAAAATCTCAACTATGATGCACTTAAGGCGCTCCCATCGGAACTCTAAGCCCTCTCTCGATCACCCTTGTTGGTAGTGCTCACTTAAAGATTTTCGTCATTTTGTTGGCGCAAATGTACGTATATTGTAGTATATACATATGTACATATAGTAAATATATATAGGATGTACAGCTTAGGGTAGGGTAACACTCGAGAGCGTTTCTTACTAATTTGAACTCTTTGAACTTTTGCATATTGGAAAAAAAGGTGGGTCTCGTCGGCAAGAGCAATCCCTTAATGTTTTGCTGGATAAAATTTCTAGTAAATGGTAGCAATACGTGTGTGCCAATTTGATTTCAGTATAAAATATTTATCAATTTATTTCGTTTGTTAAGAACTGAAATTGATATTTTCTATAGCTCGAAAATGGTTTTGGCTTATCGCACTTCAACTCATCTGATATATACAAGATACTCGATGTTGGCGGCGAAGCAATGGTTCTATAACTTAAAAATGATAATTGGAAACGACTATAAATACAGCCAAAAAGTAAATCTCAAGCTAATAAAATATGCACAAAGTCTTGCTTTGCCCAATTCCTTTTGATGACAAATGCACCAATAATTATAGTTTATTCAGCACATGCACGAGTATAGATGTACATTATGTACATATATACATATTATAATATTATAATATATAGTACTTGGAAAGATTAATTTCAGTAGTTTTTCAATAGGATTTAAAGAACTTAAAAGAATCTAAACAAGTAAAAATTCTATAATAAAAAGTTCTCGACTGTTGTACACCTGATACGCACCTGTTTGTTTATCAAAATCACATTTCTTTAACAAGTAACAACGGTAATAATCCAGTTTCGGCTGCATAAGACCCTAGATTTTCAATATTCATGCAAAGCTTAGAATGAAAAAACAAGAAAAAAAGCTACCTTCGGCTCGCCGAAGGTTTTATACTCCAACAGTCTTACAACATTAAAAATTATTTTCCTGTCGGGTCCGCTTGAATCCACCTTTCCTTACTTGTTTTTAAAATAATGTTGTAAGTTTTATAAATAATAGAATAACTGAAGCTGAAAATGTCAAAGGTATAAAAGCTTTGGCAAACCGATGATAGTCTTTCTTGTTTTCTTTCAGAATAAGTTTTTTGCAATAGATCTTTAAAATCGAGTTTACGTACTATGTTTTGAATTGGTCTAATACAGTAAAAAATTTACCTGTACCCTTATTAAACTTGTTTTAATTTAAAATGTTTTCATCACTGAGAAATTTGGATTTAGATTTTTTACGCAAACTAGCCACTTTTTAATCTTGCTTATCTTTAAATGTTCTAATAAAACACAACACAAGAAACTTTGGCAGTATGTGAATATAAATGCGAAGGAACGTTTTGCTACAGCTAAAAAATCATCAATGAAAAAAACCTAGTAAAAAGACACCGAATATTTTCTTGATGTGATTGTTTTGTATTTATTTTGTCTACTCCAATGGTTTCTTAAAGAGCCCAAATTAATATTTTCTGAGACTATAAGCAGACTTTGTAGGTTCGGCATTTAAATATTGCTTGCCAATGGTTTAATTGACAAGCCACTTAAATTGATAAACTTAGCATGAAAATCTGTGATAGGGTAATTAATAAAGTTTATTTTTGAGAGCACTTACTTAAGTTAAATAACACCGTTTTATTATTCTATGTTATCGCATGCCCTTTAAAATAGGTTTCAATTAAAAGTCTTACTAATATTTAAATTTCAATTCAATTTGACGACTTTTCATCAATATAGTTAAGGCAGCGTGTTCAATTGGCAACCGGTAACATTATATGATATACAAATACATACTTTAATAAATGAATATATAAAATATTATATACGTTAACATATATATGTATTTATAACTATATATATATATATATATATATATATATATATATATATATATATATATATATATATATATATATATATATATATATATATATATATATATATATATATATATGTGTGTGTGTGTGTATATTCATATACATATATATGTATGCGTGTACATGTATATTATTGGAAAAGATGTGGAATACCAGCTCGGTAAGTATGACTTTTGTGTTTACACTTTGAAATGTTTTATACCCTTAAAGCTATAGAGAATATGAAATCCTTAAGTGAGCAGACTAAAGAAAGCTTGGCAGACCCTTAAATGAATATTTATTTTTAGTCGGGACTCATAGCCATGTTTATTTGGCCAGATAGGATTAAATCAAATAACAATCAATTAATTTTTAATTACTGCTGTATTTCTTTATATTTTTCTTTTTTTTTAAGAATTCAGTCTTATACTGTAAGGTACTTAAAGCTTGATTTCGAAACAAAACTATAAATAAATAATGCAGACTATAACAACTTCAACAACTATTTTAAATTAAGCATTAGTATTTAAACAATAATTACAATAATGAGAAATTTATGTAATAAACTCAAAGGGTATAACCCTTCGGCAAGCCGAGGGCAATGGTTTTTTTTTGTGTATATAGATTGGTATACTTTTAAAATACTCCGCTTTCTATTTTTACAATTTTAGAAGATATGTGTACAGATTTTACCGTTAGTCGTCTTGAATCTCGTCGCTCTAGGAAATGGAAATTTCTTGAATGAACTAAGTCACGATTTTTCGGTGCCAACGTTACCGGATAGCAGCAAGTTTATAAAAGGAGAAGACAGAACAGCGGGCATCAACAACGGCCTAGTTACAAATGGAGCTGTAGGAGCAGTCGGTGAGGTGTTTGTCCCAAAGACTTTTCCACTTAGCTCCCAGGAACCTTCGTGCGAGCAACTGCGTGCCATGTGGATGTGGGTTATGTTTTTAGTACACGTTATGTTTATTTTATAAAACAAAGACATTTTTTCATAGCTTTTCCAAACGACAGTCCCGAGCGGCTGAAATAACGAATGAAATACCTACATATCGCGACCCGTTTACATATAATGTTTGGGAACCTCTATATTCAAACCCTAGAACTCAAGGACTGTAAGATAAATTTATTTTTAGATCTATGTAGATAATATACTATTACTTTCTTAAACTATGCTATAATTAGACAGCGATTGGTAGCAAAAGAACGGACCCGATCTCCTGTATTTGGTCGTGTTGTGAGTCGAGAGCCTGTAATTCCACAGCGTACGGCATTTGAAGTACGCCCTAGTGACGTGGGGCAGGGTAGACTTTACGGTTCCGAACTACGACCGATAAATATCCCTTCACATCTAGAATCATCTGCATCCACTTTATCACCTCGACGATCTAGCAAGAATCGATATATGGGTTCGTCAAGTAGTTCAGCTGTTCCGAACTCTGCAGCCGTTCAAGGAAGTTTTCAAAAACTCAAGGAACTCATCTGGACAGAAAGAGCGAAGGAATTGACTCAGCAACGTCGAACTGAGGAGTTGGAAGCACGTGCAGCGATGCTTAAAGACATTGCAAACGGAAAAAAGTAAGAAATCAAATAAAATAAAGTATAGAGATAGCTCAGGATCAGCGGCCGAGTTGGTATAGCCATGTCCGTCTGTCAGTTCGTGCGTATGATAACCTAGATCGCAGCTATTATAAGAGTTTCTACAAATCAATCTAAGTAACAAAACTTTATCTTATTAAGTGTCGAAATGCAAATGAAGTTTAAAAGTAATGTTTTGAATTTTTATTATTTCAGCATACCGACTTCTTACAAGTCCATTATGGAAAAGCCAATGGACACTCTACTAATGGATGAGAACCGCAGCCCTGACCCAATGGACAATAAATATTTGAACTATGAGCGTGTGTCTATAGCCAACCGCCAAATTTTTGATGACAATAACAAAAACAAAGATGCAGGGCTCAGAAATAATGGTGGCCGTACATCCACACGTCGTATTGGCAGCAGATATGGAACCTTTCCATCTGCAAAGTCGAATGCAAGAAGGTTTACGGAAACATCGGATAAAACTGGTATCGGTAGAAATGGTAAACAAAAAATTTCGACAATCGAAAAGAATCAAGGTAGACAAGATCAGGCCATTATAGGCATATCAAGGACATATCCAATTCGACAATCGCATTTTCGAGAAAGGAATCGTTCTCTTTTGAAAGAGGTAATATATGTGGCCCGAATATTATGTTTAATTAGGTTTTATAATAACCGAGAACCAGATTTTCCTTAGGACAGATAGACAGACTAAATTTGACAATATTTGTCTTTTTTGTCTTTTATTAATTCATCGAGTATTTGGACTTTTTCTGTTTTCAGGATTTCCCAAATGATTATTTTCAACGGAACACTCGGAAACTAAAGGAATATAATTCAGAGATAAACCGATTGTCACCTTTTTTATCAAATTATTATGACTCAAAGGCCACTGCCAGTGGACTCTTCTTTATGAATAATGACTCTACCAGGGATAAAAATTCGTATATGTTTCTAAATATGTAATTAAATATTGAATATTTCAAAACTCGTTTTGTTAAAAATTGGAATGTTAATTTTATAGAATGAAGATCGTTATCATACAACTACGTATAACAGGAGAAACGGTTGTCAATTGAAAATAACTTTAAAATTAAAATAAAAAAAATTAATTTAAATATTTATGTAAAAATCAAATACATTTAAAAATTGCTCTGAAACTAAACCCATAACGTTAAAAATGTAAATTGTATCCAAGTTTTGCATGTATGTAAATATATGTAATTCATTTTGATCCAGCTTTATCTACCTTATATTATTTATTACAGAATTCTACATTTGTGAATATTTACTATGTATATAAATTTGAATTTATTTGAAAAAAGTTCAAAATACCATTTTCAATGTTCTGTTATGTCGTTTGAAAAAACAAAATGCTTCCTATAAAAAATCAATCGGCAATTATTCCAGAGCTGCAATGTGGTAAATTTTGTTTATATGATATGTATGCTTAGGTTCTAATCACTGATGAAAATGTGGCGTATGTTATATATGTTATTATTATTTATAATCTAGCGTTTTCATATTTTAATATGCGGTATTCAAAGATATAGAAAATATTTGCCAGTACGAAACTGATATAACTGTGCCTGAACATTTTAACTTGTTACCTTAATAAACTGTAACATTTTATCAGGATGTGATTAAATAACAATTAACTTTTTTTATTTTCATTAGGTTCATTTATTTATTTTTTGTTTTCAAGCTCAAAATCATTTGTACCTAAAAAGAACCCATATATTGATACATACTTAATAAATGCCAATTTAACATATCGATCTTAACATAAACAAAGTAATTGCGATACCTACTTCTGTAAAATAATGAATACATATGCATGCACATGTAATTTATTAGTCGAATGGATAACGATATTTTACACATGGTAATTGTCTGCACAAATGTGTATTGAATGCAAAGTTGCAACTTAACTGAAATTTGTATCAAAGGCAGATTTGAAAACTGAATTATTAAAAAAAGAAATTTTACAATGAAATAATAATATCCGACTTTACTAAATAATCGTAAACCACCTTTTTTTACTCAATTGTGGACGATAATTACTCTTACTAATCTATACATACAAACCAACTTTTATTTTCCGTTATCCTATATACATACTTACTATATAATGGATAACTGGCAATTGACAATAAATTTAGCTGTAAGCTCCGTTACAATATATTGTTATTGTTTAGTATAAACGGACTAATTGATAAAAGTAACGAAAAAATCCGGGACTTCACGAAATTGATGCAATTATTTAATTATTTCTCCTTTTTCTCAATACAATTCATTTTATATTTCGAAAGCTAAGAAGATTAGGTTTTTTTAAGGTTTTACCAAAAAAAGTCGTGGAACTATTAAATTTGTAACATTCCCCGACGCGTGAAGGCAAATATAAACACTTTTGACTACAAATTAAATTAATATTTTTATCATACCTAAATATATACAATATCCAAAATAATTGTGTATTAATAATCGAAAGTTGTCTACGCATGGTTAATGTTTTGGGCAAAAACAAATAATATACAATAAAAAGAAAATAATGGACAATAATTTGGTTTAAGGAATGTGCGTTTCTATAAGTTTCTGTGGATCTTATTGTATAATAATGTACTATATAATGTAAACATAACAATAAATAAAGACAAGTAAAAAAGCTAAAGTCAAGGCCTATTTCTCAAATTTTGTCCTATCGCTTGAATGCGGCTGACTGGACGCTGGTATATACATTAATGCGCGTAATAAACATACTATTTGTATGCTGCTTCTCAGATATTTACTTCTTAAATATAAGTAATATATAATAATGCCGATCTACTGCCGGCGTCACCGGCAGCGCGGCTTAGCTTTCCTAGATGTCTTTAAGAAATGTAAGAAGCATTTAACGTTTATCGTCACCCGGAGCAAGACCATACCTGCTCTTTTTTAAAAAGAAATAAAAATAATAATAATAAATACAACATCTAAAATCGAACATATAGAACTACCGAAGGTATACAAATATACACTATGTCTCCGGCAGTATTCAAACCCGTAGCCCTCTTGCTATGTACACTTTCACTCGGCTTCCATAATACATTTTGTTACACACACAATTTTGCAATAAAGATACGATTAATCTTTAATACCGTTCAGGGTGTACATCAGTTTACATACATATTGCATTAACAAAGGTGATTATAAGTCGGGGAGCCGTAGATGTCTTAAAATAAATATGTGCGTTTAAATGTCCATTAGTATTATATAGTATTTCCACAACAACTTATAATTCTTAGTGTGATTAAACTAGGCCTTCTGCTGCTCATTAAGATCCATTTTCCGAAAATTCCAATTTCCCTGACCATCAAATTCCAAAATGTGTGTGTGAAATTTCCTTGTTAAAGCACAAAAATATATAATACTTTCAAATTTCTGTTGCGAATTTTACTTACCAGAGCGTTGGTCTGTGAGTTATTGTTAAAAGTGTGATTCCCATGCTTTTAGCAGTCTCATAAATTGAACTTTCCACATCAATAGAGACTGCGCTGGTGCATTCGTCAAGCAGTGCATAACGTGGTCTGTTGAAATTAAAATTTCACATTAAATCAAGCAAAGTTATGAGATATATAACTACATAACATACTTATGGTAAAATAGACGTGCAACGGCCATTCGCTGTTTTTCTCCACCGGAAAGTATATCCTTCCAGTCTCGTACAACATCAAATCTGTCACTGAATAAATATCATTATCATTTATATATATAAATATATAAAATTATGTATTATAAATACATATATAAAGAATATATAAATAAGTTTATTTACCGCTGCGCAATGTGCTCCAAACTAACCATCTTTAAAATGTCTTTTAACTCATTTTCAGTTATCCCCTTGCGGTTCATGTCATCACGTGTATCCGGGTAAATAATTTGATCACATAAACTACCAATCGACATATAGGGTCTCTGGGGAATATAGAACATACACGGCTTGTTCTCAACAGGCCGTGGAATATGTAACTCCCCGGCATAAATTGGCCACAGTCCGCTCAAAATTCGAAACAAACTTGATTTGCCACAACCATTTGGTCCTGTTATTAACAAATGCACGCCCGTATCAATACACAATGTCAGACTAGGCACAACGATATCACAGTTAGGGGTCACGACGGGCACAGCACGCAAACTAATAGCCATGTTGCCAGTATCATCGGTATAAATGATGCGACCCTTTGCTATGGGTTTGCCATCGTAAAACTTTATTATTTCCCCACTTGTTTCTGTATTTCTTTCTGTCTTAAAAACCGTTGCTTTGATGTAAAGTCCCTGAGCGGTCTCTTCAAATACATTTAGCATACCAGCCACTCGATCCGTGTATCCGGCCAGTGCAACAATCTCTTTATATGAGGACATGAGTCTCTCTATAGCATCACTAGCCGATATGAGTAGATTCCTTGCAGTAGTCAGGTATTGCGTTCGTTCACTGACGTTGGAGTCATTAGCTTCGCTACCTCTTGGTTTTGCACCATCACTGATGCCTGTCAAAATTGGTAGAGATACCATAACCATTCCAGTGCCGGACCATACATATTTCATAAAAAATTGTTCTAACATTATAAACCAAAGCTTCTGGCTGAATATGCTGTTCATTTGATTCACCAAACGATTGTAAGCCTGGCGCAGCTGATGCAACTCTACCTAAACACAAAAATATGAGCTAAGGATTAGGGATTATTGACAAACAACTTATATTTTAATACGTACTTTGTGTCCGCCGTAAAAAGCAATCTCTTCGGCATTTGTTATAATACGGGAATGAATATGCCTTAAATACCCATAACGATTGGCCTCTTCAGAAACTAGTTGCCCAAATTTAGGGGAAACAATCCGTAATATATGCGCTGTAAGTGCTATAACGCTCACAGAAAGAGCTGGGCCTAATTTTTGCGCCAATTCGTAAAAAAATTCCAATTATGCAAAAAAAAAAATTATATTTGCCTGATAAAATGTTGGCCTGCATCTTCCTGGAGGAACGCATTAAAGCTAAACCAATCAACATAAGATCAAAGCAAGGTTTTGTTAAACTGCCATATAAATGGGCCACAGAGCTCGTAAATACAGATATATCTTCCGTTAGTCTGCAAAGAAAACACAAAAAAAAAAAAAAAAATGTTACTTTTAACTTCCAAGAAGAATGGTTTTTTTGGTAAGTCAAGGGTTACATTCCAATAAACTTACCTATGATCAGCATTCTCAATTCGTCCGTCTAAATTTGAAACGCGATAGTAGTTCTGATTTTTAAAATACAAACGATACGAATGCCGTACAAGCCGAGTACTATAAAAAAAAAATATAGTATATAATAATTATATATTTAACAGTGTACAGTATAAGCTCGCACTTACCGAAATGCCAAAGCCAGTTTACTTTCCAAAAATCGTATCATTGAATTAATAAATGTCGCCGGTATCGCAATGCCGAACCACTTAAGCAGTACGAGTGTGAATTGCTTGACATCCTTGCGAACGATAAACTTTACAATGGCACCCTCAAGAGCGGCTACATAGATGCTTAGAAAGGTTCGCGAGATAAGGCACAAGGTGTGCACGGTTAACAGCCCAGTTTCGTAACAAAGTTTCTGTGGAACCATTATACGAACAAGCATTCCAAGCTGCTTTAAAAACTCTTTATTCAAGCCAGGTTCTAACATTTGTTTACTTTTGTTCTTTAGCTGTTTTTCGACAAGTAGTTTTTCCGCCTCAGCCAACTTAAGATCATCGTCCGCTTCTCTGGTGTTTGACAGATTTGTCGACCCATTTTTAACCTTTGGTTTTGCACTTTTCATGTACGGTACGGTTATTTTAATTGTCAGTGCAAAGAGGGCAGTGCCCACAACAGCGTAGCTAAACGCCTGCTTGGCCAATCCAGACTGTTCATATTTAACCGCTATACGGTCAAAATATTTGGAGAGAACTGCCATGTTTTCATGCGTCTAAAAGTCTATTTTGGTATTAAGGTGAATGTATTAAAAATGTAAAGGGAATTATTGCAAGGGTAATTAATAGATAATAGATAAACGTCGATTATTATCTTTAAAGGTCTGAAACTCTTATTGCTATATGCCATTTTAAAGTAAACCTACTGTCGGAAACTCGACTATACTATCCTCACAGAGGTAGCCGGAAGAAGACCCCTAGTATGGTCATATATTTGTTGTTGTTATCTGTAGTTGGGCGAAGAGTAGGACCTCTTGAAATTCCCCAATCCCAATGGCCGGAGGGTTTTTCGGTCTAAAGTATGCAAACTCTAATACCTTTTGCCCTTCAGTTTCATGTAGAATTCTCATGGCAGACAAGCTAAGCCGAGTTATGCTGGACTGCATCCTAATTACTACGAGTCTCCTAATGCTTTGACCACTAATCCCTTGGATTGGATAGTCCTGTCTTCTCGTCACCCGACAGGCAAATGATTTTTGAGGTATATTCGACGCTTTCAAGTCTTTGCAAAAATCGGGGTCCAACGGAAGCAGGTGCCTAAGTCGGGAGACTGCGGCTGGATTCTAGATCGTCTTAGAACGACTGAAGAATCACAAGAAGGTTTACAAAGCAGCAAGAAGTTTGAACATATAGCTAAGGCCCTAATTACCCTTACTACGCGGCATGTGAAAATCAAGGTGAAGCGGACGCATCCCCGAGCCAACCGGTTCAGCCACAGCAAGGGCTTTCAGGTAATTCACATTTAGACTGGTAATAAGTATTTTAAACTTTTTTTTATCGTTGCTAAGTTGATAAAGAACATTTAATTCGCGTACATAAAGCAAACTGACAGTACGAGTCTGTACTTGGGTATGGCCATAAAAGTATAAACATATCTCCCTGAAGCTCTCTGATATATTTCACAATAAGCTGACAATATTCTTTTATGTTACCTTAAATTGATTTAATCAAATTAATAAATTAAACTACACTTTTCACTAGTTTCGGTAATAAAGTCACAAGCGCACTTAGCTCCTTGAATTGTCGACGTCCAATTAAAAAAGTGTTCTAACTAGCATATTACCACAACCTGCCGCTAGGTTTAGAACTTGCAATTACATTATCTAAAAAAAAGGGTACCCTAATTGTTTTATTGAACCAAAAGCAAAGCTTATTGTGCACATTATATTATTTGCCTTTTAGCTAATAACCAGTTACTTTCGTATATGTGATATTGGATTAGATTAATCAGAAGCCGATAATGTGTTCGGATTAGATTAGTCAGGTGTAAGGGTTCATTTATGTTAGTTTCCTTGTGGGAATACTTTGGATGACAGATGCATAGCATATTGTATTTGCTGGCATACGATAATAAAAGATGATAAAAGAAATGAGAAGCTGGAAAAACTGTATATAAAACAAGTAATGAAAGCTAAAGATAAACATTCTCGACAGTAAAATACCCTTCGCCCAAGAAAGTCTTTTACTTCTATTGCTATCTCACTCGTACACAGCGAAGGCAGCAGAAATATGGAGAATAGCGTGCAATTTGGAATATAGTTGCATATGGTATGTATCTGTGTGGATTTCGAAGCAACTTTAATACTTTAAAACTTTTTTTATTCATTTGTAACAATCAAATTTTAAAATGTACTTATTAATTTGCGGGGGCAGTGGGCGTGGCACCTTAAATTTGAAATAAACTCCGAGGCTTTAATATTTATATACCTTCATACCAAATTTGGTAGGACGAAGAGACGGACTGAGCGGATACTGAGCAAGAATATATTTACTTTGTGGGCGGTGTCTTTGTGTCTGCCACGCCTATTTATCCTGTTACTTACATTTGCACAAAGTTAGTAGTACCCTTTTTGAAAAGGTCATAGGGTATAATTACCTAAGCCCAAACATTTTTTACGCATTATATACTGTACAATGTTTAAGGCAAAAAGTTTAGAAGTTGTGAAAAGGGACAGTAGCACATCATTCACTTACTTTCAATGAAAGTTGTACCCAAAAAGCCTGTATCCGTTTAGTACAGAAATATTCAATTAGTCTTTTGAATGCATTCATGCAGACTTCTAATGTATGTATATGTACATATGTACTCATGTTTTTATGTTATGTTATTTATGCTTACTAATGCATATGTATGTACATACTTGATTAGAAAGAGAGATTAGAACGACAAAAAAGATTATTCGAAATAGCCTAAGAGCAAAGTATTTATGAGATAAGTCTACAGAAATCGATAGATTATCGAATAAAATTGAACTTTGCCGTTTTACTCAACCAAGGCAAAACGTAACACATAAACATGGGAGCTATACGATTTATTGGTCCGATTTTGATAATCTTAAAAAAAGAACATGTTTGTACAGATTTGGGAAAAATTTATTGTATGACAGCTAAAGAATATTTCAGTCTGATCCGGCTTGTCCGAATTATGCGTTACAAACTTTTGGCCAAGTTAATATTCCTTCTACAAGGGCTTAAAAATTATTTAAGCCATGCTGTTTATTTTCAAAATTCATTATTTATGTTTAGCCGCAGTTCTTCTACTCTTCGACTATTAAAAATGTTCAAAAAATGGTATACTAGCTCAGTATCACTAGCCGCGCATGTCTGCCACATTTTCAATGTGAACACACGGATTTCAGCTAAAATAAGAATAATAGCTGTTAGCTATGACATCTTTGGAGTGGCGCCATCTATTAAGAGATTGATTTAATATGAATACGTTGCTTAGGCGGCAGAATTAGTGCAGAATTTGCAGTTTAAATTAAAAGTAAGATAAATTGTTTGTAAGGATTTTTTTTAAATTGGGCGAAGGGTATCTTCTATCAGGCACGCTCGGTTATAGCCGTCTTCACTTACTGTTAATTATTAGGTCTTAGCAACACCGAAAGGCGCGTATGTATGTATATCTATATATTTCCACGCATATATTTTTCAATATGCCTTCGAGTGTTTGGTTGCACTCACACATTTTTATGTATGTATGTATTTTATTTCGCATGTATTGCAAACTTACGGCTGTTAGCTTTTGTTCGAGCGCAATCAGCTGATTGATGTTTGTGAGTGCTGTTGCAGTCACTGCGTTTAGTTTTTTTACTGTTGTTTATTCAGATTTTCATACTCAGAGATAACAAAATGAATTTAGTCCGTACCTTTAAGTTGAAACATTTACACATAATATTGCCCAACTAAATGTTATTACACTCGAGAGTCATTCACAAGAATCACAAAAGAATCACATGTAAATGCATACGTCCATATCCATACATAGCCCGTACATATATATATACATGCATATGGATGTATTCCCTTATATCTACTCACAAGTATTGATATGTATGTGCGGTGCGTGTAAAACAATTTTTTTGTAAAACAAGTACAACAAGTGTTCTGTCACATATCGAATATTTTTTATGACAACGTTTGTGCAAAGTACGACAATGAGAAAAGCACGACCAAACTACGCAAAAGCTTAAAGCTTAATGTACCATTTTTATGTACATATGTACATTAATGTAATCTTAGTTTTAAATTCGTCTTTGACTGAAATCAACATAGGAAACCTATTTATGCACATACATTTGTAAACATACACATATGTAAGCACATATTTATTAACGCACATATTAAACACACATGTGTTCATATTTGTGTGTACACTTCATTTTTATGACACAAATTAATTTGTTTTTCTAAAGTTAAACATTTAATTATTTCTATCAAGCCCGCAGCAGCTTAGCTAGCTTATATTTTTTTTTAAACAAATGCACGGTCAACGTGCAATGTGCAAAAATTCTTCGAGTAATGATAACGTATTGAAACCTGGCTCTATACTTTATATTGTTGTACTTATTATATGTCAAAGTAAACTTGGTCGAACCGTTAAATCGTACATATGTAGTTGCACGTAGAAACAAGTAAGAACGGCTACAGTCAAGTGTTGACTGTATAAGACCATGAATGTTGCAGATCATGAAAAAAATCAGATTGTGAAAACTGTTATTGATAAACGTGTTTTTCAAAGAAAACTAATAAACAACATATATAATTTTCAGTTAGACGCCAAGCAGTCCAAGCAGTTGGAAAAAAAAACACTGCTTGGAAAAAACACTGCTTGCTTGCTTGCAGTGGGCGCAGTGAAAATCTATGTATATGAAACGTTGAATAACTTTTATGTTCATTATCCGATCGGAACCGAATTTCTAGCGATCGTTTGGGTGATAATAGTTATTATACACACCGAACCTGAATACTATAGCTTCATTATTGCGCTTACTATTCGGTTTATCGATTTGCGTGGGCGGAAGTAGGCGTGGCCCAAATTTTAATTTTATATAACTTAATAATTGCAATTTTTTCAGGGGGGGGGGGGAAATGTACGATGCCCACTGCCCATTGTACCTTTAAACCTCAATTATTGAATATCATTGGTTGTATTCGCCTCGAAGGGCCAATTAGTTTTACAAACCTGACAAACTCATAAATTTGCCTTAGTAAATAACTCGATTATGATTTCCCCGCCGCCACCGAATTATGCACTAGGCGGTCAACCCACATGGGTTTCTAAAAAACTTTTGAAATGTATGAACTTTGGAAAAATCTAATCGTTTCGATATTAAAAACAATGTATAAGTATAATAAATACATATATCATTAATACGATATGTGAAATATATTTTTACAACTCTATTTGTTAATAATAAATCACAGTTTTGGCATACACTGATAAGATACTCCAGAAACAGAATCTAGTGCAAAGCAAAGGATTGCAATGGGTCATCTGGCACTAAATTATTTCCACTGGAAAAGTTATGTCAATCGTTTTTGGGATACTCGAGGGGTTATATGTATATTTACATTTACTAAGCCAAATCCCAGAATTTTTACTTTGTCCGTGCTCTTAACATTTCGCCGGAGGCTACTATTCATCACTTTATGAAATATTGATCGACATTTTAAAAACTGTTTTTTTTTTTTTGGCAGGCCAGAAACTTTGCAGTCACCCGTATACCCGGAGCCTTTTAATAAGCAGAAGCTTGGGTCATGAATGGCATTTTTATGTTTGTTCTTTTTATTATATATAAGTAATTGTTTCATATACATGCAAATTGCTCATACATATGTTTACATATTATTTTGTTTAAGTCAATTTAATAGAGAATGTTTATTTTACCATTATTATTATATAGTTTTAATAAGTATGCTTTTAAATTTATAAATATGTTTTTATTGTATAGTGTGCATGGTCTCCCGCATAAATTAATAATTAATTCAATGCATCCGTTATATTCTTAAATTTGTGTTCTATGTATTTCATTCTAGAATATACATTAATATTTCGTATTATTTTTTATGTTAATTCGTTTCAATTTATACATTACATTTGTGAAAGCCTTACCTAATCAGTACTATTTACGCATAATAACTAAGATTTGACGTTTGAGTGACTAATTATTATTATATGCCATTAATTCTTTTATTTTTTATATAGTTTTAAAATTTACTAATTACAAAGCAGTTAAAATGTTCTCATATTCTGAAATTTGGCCTATGAGATTTTTTGAAAGAGTGTGTGGGATATTTAATTGTGTAATTAAAATAATATTATTTGAGCACCTGGAAGGTCGGTTTCGGTTTTTTAAAATGTAATATTAACTGTTGAACACCTTCTTTAAATTAATAATTTTAAAGCCTATAAGATAGACGCAGATTCTAATAAAAACCATATACAAAAATGTTTAGGTGTTGAACATATTCAAAAAAAATACACATGAAATACCAATATTTTAGATATAATTAACAATGTATTATTATTTACATTATAAATATGCTTAAGACTATGTTTAGTTTGTGTAAATGCTTTTATGATGGCTGTAGACTTAATAAAGATAGATAAAATGCCAAACGAAAATAAAAATAATGAAACGTTCAAATATTAGAACAAATAATATGTACATTTCGGGCTATTTTAGAATTTCTTATAGGTCAATAGCATTAGTATTAGTATTTGTATCAATACTTCGGCAGCTTTGAACCATTTTTTTTGCATAAAGATTATGTTTTCTTTTATATGTATATCACAAGTTTGAAGAGAGTAGAAAGTGGAGAATTAACTACAATGGGCAGTAAGCAAGGTCAAATCGACAAAAGACAGCGAATCGTTAGTAATATCGAAACAGCAATCGAAATTTATGTCAGTAGAAGTATTACCACTGCATTTTTACACAAGTGCAATACTGTTGATTGCACTTTCGCTCCCATAGCAAAACTGTTGCAGAAGTATAATTATTACAGAGTCCTTAACGCCGACGTCGTTTACTACATAAAAAAAATAAACCGGGTTACTTAATTAGTGGACACTCAGCTGTTTTTCAACGAGTAAAAATACTTTATATTGGAGAGGCAAAAAATGTACTTTTCCTAAAGGTATGTATAAGCATTTCGATTTTCACTTTTGTAGTATTGTGAGTAATGTGGCTACACACCATTAAGAACTGCTACTAATTGTAGATACGTTCTACCTACTGTTCCGGATACTTTAGCAATCGATGCCTTTCACATTGTTGCATATTTGCGATACAGCATTCGATCCGCTGCGGACCCCATGCACACCATGAATACCCGCTAACTGCGGAATATTGCCTGTTTTGCAGTTGCTTGCGGCGGCGTTGCTGCTCTCATTTTTATCTCGAAATCTCGGAATTTCCTGATCAACAATCTTGCTATCCAGAGCACTTGATTGTGATGTAGTTGCTGATGTAGTTGAATCAAAACAGTTAGGGTTAGCTGAGTGATGGATAATTGATTTAGAATTTGCAACGTTTGTTTGTACATGATGATGATGATGATGACGGACGGGATTACCAAGTGGGTCGTGTACAAGCACCTGATTGCTACTTATCAAGTTGGTACACTCAACTTGGCTACCTGACATCAGGTCGTCCTCCTCTTCGTCGCCCTCACCTTCATCCTGATCTTTCTCAGAATGATGTCGATTGTACTGGTGTTGTTGTTGTTTTTGCTGCTGTTTCTGTTGCTGCTTGAGCGATGATTCTACATCGAGTGATGGAGGATGTCCGTACCTATCGCGCTGATAGCTGTGCGAACGTACTGCTAAAGTTTGAGCGCCATTGGCACGCTTGCCGGCAGGGATTATGGAACGTGAACCTGCTGATCCGTTGCCCCCGATGTTTTGAAGTGTACCACTCTTCCGCACACCGTAAGAATTAAAGCCGGAGTACCGTACGCCATTCGAAGAGGAGCACGAATTGGTCGAGTTGGAACTACAACGCTCTGGGTTTTCATAGGATATTCGCTCCAAAGTGTTAACGTCTCCGTTTTGCTTACGAGCATGAAGATTTTGTCGAGACCGTTCCGACCAGCACTCGTCGGATTTCTCCTTAAAGATGGGACGCTCGAAATTACTAAATTCATAGCTGGAATTTTCCTGTAATGGTTCCGAATAGCAACTGTCACTTTGCAACAGTAGCATTTGCTGTTGTGATGTCCCCGATGAGCCCGAACCGGAACCGGAGCCTGAACCAGAGCTCGTTGTATGTTTACCTAACTTCTGCAATGGTCCGGACGCGACGCTAACTCCCAATTCCAATACCCCATCTCCCCCTATTGAATTTGTGCGTAAGTCAAAGTTTGGATTCTCGTAGTGATCCGTTGTCCCATCGGTCATGTAATCTGCACTGACATACGCAGCCGACAACAGCTGCTGCTGCTTGTGATTGACATTAAAATGGTGATGATAACAGTCTCCAGCCGCTATTTGAGGCTGATTTACAGCACTTTGAATAGAACCAGTATCGTAAGGTCTCTGATACATGGGCTCTTGTAACTGAAAGTCTATACCAACACCTCGCCCTACTGCGGGCGAAGCGACACCTCCAAGCGAACTCAAGGCATAGCTGTCATCGTAGATAAGCTTACCGGTTCGCATTGTATAGGTATGTAGATTCGTATTGGCGTTGCAAATGGCTGGATAGTCAGTTTCAAACTGTTCCTGACTGGAGCTATTTGTGCAAGGCAAAAAGAAGTTAGCCATTTGAGCGCCAGTATGGTGAGTTTGTTTTTCTTTAAGGCTACTGTTTGGAGGAATTCCTGTTGGAGCCAGCCCATTAGCAGCGCTACCAGGGACGCCAATTTCGGATGTGCCTCCAGTACCACCCATTGCACTAGTTTTCAGACCAGTAACCCATGAAATTAGCGTAATAATGGCAATTTCAATAAGACGAAGCGAAAACTGATAGCCCCACTGCATCCAATCCACCTCTAAGGCAACATTCGATTGGCTCATCAGCATGCGAGCTGTTGAAATGTATACAGCTCCAAAGACCTGCAGAACAGCAAGTAATACAAACAGCAAAGCTGTGGCGATGGTTATATGAATTCCATAGGATAAGTTCTGATAGCCGTGTATGTAGTTCTGTGACTTGCTACGCAAAATGCGCTTTAGTATTCGATATAAATAAAGATAAAGTAAACCCAAGCTAAGGCAAATGAATATGTAGATGATCTGGCAAATCAGCGACAATACTTTTGGGGGAGGAGGTGGATTTGCCAGTGTAGTTGCCGCAGATGAAGGCTGCACAACATGTTGTCGGCGAAAATATTGTTGCTGCTGTTGCTGCTGCTGCTTAAAATATAACAGATGATTCTGCAACGTATAAGATTCCACATAATGGAGCGTTATGCAAAGCCCAACATGCACGCCGCAGCCAACCACAACAGTCAACGGGCGCACCAGAGCAGAGTATCGATTATTCTTGTGGTTCAACGATTTAAGAAACAAAAATAAAATAAGAACAGAGAAAGCGACCGTCAAGAACGTGGAAGGCAAGTTGAGAAGCAGTTCAGCAGGAAATAGATGAAATGTGCCATGGATATTGTATGCATCATAGCATAAATAAAAAATACGCATGACGCAAATGAAAATGAGAATAAGATAAATATAAACGAAATACGACTGGGCAAATAAATGTGTTAGTTTGTTATACGTGAGCAGTTTGTAAAATGAATAAACTGCTAATATGGTAAAGAGTACTACGGACAAGTAAATATGTATATTCCAAGCCCACGTCCAGGTGGTATGAGCCGAAGCAGCCGCTGCAGCGGACGCTGCGTTGTTTGCATTGTTATCTAATTTTTTTGAATTTTGAGTTGGTCGAACCGAAGATGATGCGGATAAATTAAAAGTTGTTGTCGCCGCCTCGCCAATCGCTGCTGCTGCTGCCGAAGGCGTAGTGGTAACCATACTTGCATCGTTTGCGATATCCAATTGCCCGGGTGATTTTTTTTTCTTATTTATATTTGGACTAGCCCCAGGATTAGCAGGATTATTAACATCAGTACTATCCTTTGCTTCAACCTCCACATCAACAATGGGCGATGCAGGCGGCTGCTGATAGTTAACTATGGGATGATGAGTAACTTGTCTGAGGAGGACAGCAGGTATGTCTCCTTTCTTACCATTAGAGCCCAAAATTCTACGAATATTGGGAAGTACCTCTTGCCGTTTGTTTGCTTCCTTGACATTGATACTTTCATCTATTTCGGGCGTCGCCTTTTTGACAGCTTCACCGACTGCAGCATCGTTCCCACTGCGCGATGGAGTGTTAAGCGCTTTTTTGCGTTCATCAAAAGTGCCTGACAATGAGCTAGTCGAAGCAGCAGAAGAATTTTTGGCTTCAACAGAGCTGAAGTTCGTTTCGTCCACAGAGGCAGCAAGATCTGGGGGCCGAAACGGAATTCGCTCGTGCCCGGGCATGAGGCTTGGTGGCGGAATAGGTCGTCTATTATTAAATATCACTGTATTTGCAACGAGTCCGTCATTATTTGTGCCACGCAGAGTTGGCTTATCTGCAAAGGGATTTTGATATTCCGGGGGCAGCGGTGGCGTAAAGAATGAACGTGATGGCGGCGAATACAATGGAATATCAGCTGGATACATCGGTAGGGTTGGTTGTCCATTATTTTTTTTTAATAAATTTGGAGCTGCAAAAAAAATAAATTAAATCCAATACAGTATTTTACAAGTAACGAAAGCTTAAGTCGTAGAAAGTTGTGACTCTTTCTGTGTCAACATGGTCTGGTGTCTCTAGCTCGAAAAGCTTCTGAGATAGCGCGTACATCCGCACATGGCTTGATTGACTTAGCTAGTAATATTGAGCAAGAACATATATTAGGTCAAGTACAAAGTTCGTTCGGTTTTTTATTGATTTTTCAAAAGATGATAATTTTGTGTACATTTGTCCGATTTAAGTCAAATATGCGCCGTTTCGTTCAAAAACTTGTTGCCAACGAGATTCCAACTTCATAGAAGGCTGCGTCACTATTGACAAAAAACTCAGAGAGCCAATTTTCACAGGCCTCTTGAAGCCAACTTCTCACCATTAAGCGCGTTTGTCATGGACAGGAAAAGATGGTAATAGCTTGGTGCCAGGTCCGGTCTATTATTGGGACCTCCCATCCAAACTCCCGGAGCTTTTGGCGCGTCACCAAAGACATGTGTGGCCTCGCGTCATCCTGATGAAACACAATTCTGCCTCTGTTGATCAAAGATGGCCTCTTCGGGATGAGTGCTGCCTTCAAGCGGTCCAGTTGTTGACAGTAAAGGGCCGAATTGAGCGTTTGGTCCTAGGGGTGCAGCTCGTAATAGATGATTCCTTGCCAATCCCACCAAACAAAACCTTGCTAGCCGTCAATCCGGTCTTGGCCACCGTCTGGGCCGCTTCTCCGAGCTTTGAGCGTTTGCACTCGTCGTAAGTGACCTATTATTCATCGCAAGTCACAATCCACTTCAGAAACAGGTCGATTTTGTTGCGATTCAGCAGCGATACGCAGATGAAAATTCGGTCCATTATGTTCTTTTGCGTTAGTTCGTGTGGCACCCAAACATCGAGCTTCTTTTTGAATCCTAGGTTATGCAAATGGTTCCAAACGGTTTTCTGGCTTATTTTTAGTTCCTCAGCAATTAAATAAGTGCTCACGTGACTGTCTGTTTCCATGATTTTATCGCAATTTTCGACAACAGGCCTCCCGATGCGTGGTGCATCTTTACCATCAAAATTTCCGGAACAGAACGTAGCAAACCACTTTTGTGCTACACGTTCGTTTACAGTATTGGACCCATAAACAAAATTAATTTTTTCAGCCACTTTGGCAGCTTTTTCGCCATTATCGAAAAAAACTTGTAAATTATAGCGAATTTTCTCTTACAGAGTTAAATTATTGATAAACTGTCAGAGACAAACTTTTAGCGCGAATAAGCACGTTTTCACCGCCGTATAGTATGATATGATGCGACACGTAACACTAGTAATATGGACAAGAACGCCATCTCTTAGATAAAAACCGAACGAACTTTTTACTTGACCTAATATATTTATATATTTGAGTCTTTCCGTCTATTGATTTTATTTTAATAGCCTTGCGTAGCAGATCCTACAAAATAGTTATATTCTTCTATATTCGTTTAACCGTCTGGATTTCAGTTACTTCAAAAGCAAGAGTCACATGAAGATTTTTGTAATCCATACGCTTCATACGCATAAGCCCATCTAACCTCCAAATTGCAATTCAATCGGACAATGATTGTGTTTACCCAAATGACATGACATATCCAATAGGATTATACAAATTAAATTTTTAATTCTAGTGGTAGTAGTAGGAGTATATGACCAATTTGGCGCAACCAATCCGTTAACTATGCAACACAAAATACGTTAAACAAAGAGGTTCATTTAAAAAGTTTTTGCAGGACAAACAAGTGAGAAGCAAGGTACTTAATAGTCGAGTTTTCTCGACAGTATCTTTTGTTTTCCCGTCTACTACACATATTATTTTCACAGTTTTCGGACTGTAAGCAAATAAAGATAAGCTGGGGTTTATTGTCCTGATTGTAATTAAAAAGTCTTATATGACTTTCAACCAAAAATAAAAATAAATCATAATATTTACTTGATGGCATCGGAGTTGAGTTGTACTGAATTATGTGACGATGGCGTTCTCTATCATGCGGATTGCTATGATGGCGATTTGGGTTGGGATAAGTCGGATTGTTATTGCTCTTTAATATGTCCGCATTTGGGGCAGAAGTTGGTAGCGCATGATCTCTTTCCAAATCCAGTTCATAGTTTCTATGGCGACTGCCAGTATTTTGAGGTTGATGTGCAGATTGGTATCTAAAATATAAACGAAACCATTATCTAATAAGTTTTCTTTTATTATTTGTACACTTGTATGTACATAATACAGTAGCAGACATTAAAATTTGCACACTCTTGTATAAAACTTAAAAATTGAGTTTAAGTTCTAATAATTTTTTTACCACTCTCTCTATACTAAATTTGTGCAAATGTATTTAACAGGCAGAAGGAGGCGTGGCAGAACCCACAAAGTATATATATTCTGAATCAGGATCAGGAGCCGAGTCAATTGAGCCGTGTCCGTCTGTCTGTCCGTTTGAACGTCTAGATCTCAGCTATTATATAAGCTAGAGACACCAAATTTCACATGAAGATTCCTGTATACCATAGGTAGATCGAGTTTATTTTCAATTGTTGATGCCACGCCCACCGCCCACGCAAATCGATAATTTTCGATTTTCAGGAGTAGTATTGAAGTTACAGATGCTTTGGTATGAACATAGATAATTTCAATATAAATCTATTTCCCAAATTACAATCCAATCGGACAATAAGCACCGAAGATAACGTTAATGTTTAACGTTTCTAGCTCTTGAAATAGCTCAGATCCAGACGTTCATCCTCACAAACATGGCTTGTCTAGAGATCCTGACCATTAATACTTTGTGGCCATGCCTCCTTCTGCCTGTTATAGACTTTTGCACAAAATAAGTGTACCCTTTTTTACGATTTAAAATGTTCAAAAGATTTAAAAATCTATTTTCTTTATATAGGTTTCTATTATTTTACTGTAAAAATTAATCTATTGCCTACGCGCCGGGCTTCAACTTATTTTAATATTCCCACTTTGGTTCACACCTGGTACTAGTGCATGATTAACTAGTTTTGAATTGCTAATTTTGAAAAATTTGTATTCAAAATCTTTCTAAATTCGACTCCAGATAAGATAAGAGTCCTCATAGTTTCCGCATTAAACTAAAATGGGGAAAATAAAATATTCCTATTAAATAATCAACACCTAATAAAACATTTTAAAACGGAAATCACAAATATAGTTGGAACATGCTGCTGGCTATTAAGAAGTCTATCTATACTAAAATTTAAGGCTTGCTTATAATTATAATCGTTATTATTACTACTGCCTTAACTATGAATATTACTTACCTAAGAGTGGTTAAAAGCGGGGTCGCAACCGTGGTCAAGCCCAAATTATAACTATTGTCAGGGATACTTCGTTTAGTTGTCGAAGTTGTGCCATAGGCGACTTTTATTAGCACAGCAGCCACACTACGCTCTAAGTTATCCAGTTTGTCCAAATATCCATTAACCGCAACGGAGCCATTGCTTAACAATGACTTATAAGCAGCAATTCGCTTAGGTGGTGGGCTTTCTGAGCTACCACCACTAGAAGCCACGTTCTGGTTCTGATCTTCAAATAATATTGACTGTGACGAGCATATTAGATTTAAGCCGATGAGCATCACAAAAATCATTTTAAAATGTGGCCCAAAAATTAAAGCAACATTCGATCTGTATTCAAATTGGGCCCAATTTGATATTGCATTTAATACTGTTTGGCAATGTTTAGGTCCTGCCATTGGGTAAGCGGAAGTCCTTACATCCGGAGTTGTTGACAGCACTGGCTTTTGGTAGAATAAAATATAGGATATTACTAAAATACGTTATTCCGTATTTTTAGACTTATAAATTGTTTTGTTTTATTGCTTAAAATAATAAAGGCAAATTATCGTCGAGGTTCATAAGTTCAACCAACAGAAAAGTGAGTATGTCACAAAGTAAAACAACAAAACAAAACAAGCAACGACGGAAACGTCAAAAACGTGAAAACGTCATGACAATCAGCTTTATACACGCTACGGCTGAAACGAAGCATCGCGACGATGTCGTCACGATATGCTGCATAGGCGCAAACAATGGAACTATGAAAAACATTTACTTGAAATATTGTACTTCGGTGTTCATGGTTTGATCGGACTGCTATTCGGGGATTTTCGGATTTCACACCAAAGTAGAAATCTGTAACTTAATACATATCTTTCATCTTGAAATCGAAATGAACTTGATCTGCATAGGGTATACAGCAACCACTATTCCATATTTGGTGCCTCTGGCTTTTGTAATAGTTAAGAGGTACTCGTTCATACAGACAGGCGGACATGGCATAATCAACTGGGCTAATGATCCCGAGCAAGAATATATGTGCATATATATACTTTGTGAGGTCTGTCACGCCTTCTGCCTGTTACATACTAAACAGCTTTTATGTTTATTATTTAAACGTCGCCTTATATTCTACAAACTTTTGGGCGGTGATAATCATTATACACACCAAATACTACTTTCGGCACATCGAAGGTTTCATACCCTTGCAGTTACTCCAAATATTAACTCGGCAGATAGTTTCTATGTCAGCTTAACGATATATATATCTGTCCGATTTTAATAAAATGTTTAAGGCATTTAATGGACATAGACATATATCAGGAAAGTTTCATAGCGATACCTTGAGAAATGGTGAAAGCCAACCGATAGGTGCTATGCCAGCTATACGATAAATCGGTTCAACTTTCATAAAATTTTCATAACCTTTGAATGACACACTTATACATAAATAGGAAAAGTTTCACAGCGTTATCGTAAAAAATAACAAAATTCACCCGATAGGTTCTATGGCAGGTATACCATATATCAGTCCGATCCGGCTCGTTCCCACTTATTTACAACGTGCAGCAATAAAAAACATGTATGCCAAGTTTTATCAAGATAGCTCTAAGACTAAGAGACTAGTTTGCGTTGCAACAGACGGAAGGACGAACATATGAACATGGCAAGTTCGATTCCCTTATTGATGCTGATTAAGAATATATATGCTTTCGGAGATGTCTCCTAAGATGCGTTGCAATGGTATAAAAACTCTGAACGAACAAAGGGTATGCAGAATGTAGTCTTTCTTGTTTATTTTGTTTCGATTTAATCTCTTGATATGAACATGGCAAGTTCGATTCCCTTATTGATGCTGATTAAGAATATATATGCTTTCGGAGATGTCTCCTAAGATGCGTTGCAATGGTATAAAAACTCTGAACGAACAAAGGGTATGCAGAATGTAGTCTTTCTTGTTTATTTTGTTTCGATTTAATCTCTTGATAAATAGTCTATACGCACTCACTGGATTTTGCATCAAGAATTTAAAAAGAACACGAATTAAAAAAAAAAGATTTATAAAGGGAATTTTGGGAAAACCCAACTTTAAGACATTAACCGATAAAAATAAGGGTTAATAACCGAAGTAAAAGTTTGGGTATGGGCTTAACTAATTTTATACATGCATAAATCAAACAATTTATACAACTTTTTACAGAGTACAAATTGAACCAAAATACATACAAATATACAAACTTACATATCGGTTAATAGTAAGATTATTTCATATCCATATAACAAACAGTAGCCGCAATTGTTACACAAAAAATTAAACACAATCTTATATCAATAAAACCTTCAACGCATATTTGTTGGAAACGAAATGTAGCCACTAGTTTTTTTTTTAACATCCAAACTTTATCTAAGGTGCTTGTATGCAATTGTGTACACCCATACATAGATATGAACATACATCAAACAAGTTTCCTTGCACGCATACATAGCTACACGTTCCCCAATATGCATAAATGTATATAAAGCCACATGAGCATCAGACTAAAGTGGATATACATATGTAGGCAACGTTTGTATACGTTGTTTAAAATTAACAAGTTAAAGATGTCACTTAATACTGTGCAGTATAGGTCAAACTAATCAATCCTTTATTGGCAACACTTTCATGATATATTTTATTGAGTAATTAACACTCAGAACCTCCTTCACAATTATGTTTTCTTAACTTTTCTCTTGTACACAAAATGGCGTATTCGCTAGAGGTGGCAAAGTGAGTCAGCATAAATATCGCTGGCTATATCGATAAGTCGATGAATTTTTAAATTTTGCCTTGTTATTTTACGACCGTCGTCGTTTCATAATACTTTCTTTTGTGTGAATGATTTTGTATGCACGGTCAGACCACGGTAAGGAAGAGAAAGACGAAACAAACAGTTTGACCGACAGATTTAGTTTTAAAAATCAATATTTTAAACATATATCAAATTTTATGAACTTGATAATAAAATATCAAAATTCCAAAATATTACAGCTTAAGCAACATTTGTTTTAGATTCGATTTAATTTTGGAAATTTCTTTCGATCCGTTAACTTCTGTATTACAACGATATTGATGACATTTTTTCAAAAAGTTATTATATTATAATATTTTATATTATATTATTATTATTATTATTATTATTATTATTATTATTATTATTATTATTATTATTATATATTATATATATTATATATTATAAAGTTTATAATCTAAGTTGATACCAGATTTTACAATATCCATTCCATCCAAAAATCAATTCGTCAAAATGAATTAACATTTGATCTAGCCCAATAGAATCGATTAGGCCGTTTGTTATACGATGGTATCCAACCATTAACGTACACCACTAAAATTATCGAATAGTTTTACGATCCTTATCAATACGCCTTATCTCATCTCTAAAAAGAAAGAAGAATATACAAAGAATATAAAAATTAAGTTGTTTTGATAATTAGTTTTTTTTACTTGTAAAGACAGTTGATTTTTAATAAGTCATGGATACATTTGATGTATCTGACAGAGGCAGGTGAGACTAGTATACAAGGTATTTTACATTTACTTACTAATGAGCCGCTCGGATACATTGAAATTACTTTTAGGTTTTTTAAAACATTTTCACATAATTTTAAGATATAAGTATATATATAAACAATTTTAACGATCTAACCTAACTACTTTCAATGAAAATATTGGATTTTAGCTGGTACTTTGGCTCAATGTCCCGCCAAGATGCAACTGAAGTTTTGATGAATGAACGGGAACGCGGAGTGTTTTTGGTGCGTGACAGTAACACAATCGAAGGTGACTTTGTCCTTTGCGTAAGGTTGGTAAATAAATAAAATGTGCCCTAAATACAATTACGACATTCCATGTTTATATATTATACCTGTTACCCAGGCTCCAAGGGTATTATAGCTTAAAGTCAACCGAAATGGTAAGGGCCAGAAGGAGGCATCTCAAGCAACAAAAAATCCATTTAAAATTGGCAACAATAGCCAAGTCGACATAATTATGCATGTTAGTCCATCTGTGTGAATATATATATAAATAGTTATATATTTGGATACTTCCTTTTGTTTTTTTTTTTTAATGTCTTAAGTAATTTTAGCATATCCTTTCGATCGAATGTTGCCTGGTAATTAATTTTAATTTTTAATTTATATAGGGAGGATACAAAAGTGAGCAATTACATTATAAACAAGGTGCAACAACAAGATCAAATTGTGTACCGCATCGGAGATCAAACGTTTGAGAATCTTCCAAGATTGTTAACCTTTTACACGCTGCACTACTTGGACACTACACCACTAAAGCGACCCGCACAGAAGAGAGTGGAAAAGGTTATGGGAAAATTTGATTTTGTGGGTAGTGTAAGTGAACCTAAATAAAATTTAACGATTATGAAAGTAGCGCTAATATTTTTTTCAGGATCAAGACGATTTGCCGTTTCAACGAGGTGAAATTTTAACCATAATTCGAAAAGATGAGGATCAATGGTGGACTGCTCGAAACTCTATTGGTCAAGTGGGACAAATTCCGGTGCCATACGTTCAACGCGTAAGTGAATTTAAAGATATTAACTAAACACAGACATTTTGATTTATAAATCTATTGTACAAATTATCCAAAAGGTGTTACTAACTTTGTGCAAATATATATATAGATTGATAGATAGAAGACCCTAAAAAGAACTGGGTACAAGAGCGACTACGACTCCTTTCGCTTCTCTCCTGTTTTATTAAGATGCTAAACATTCCTCTGATGTTAGGGATGGCACCCATGGATCAAAGTACATCTGACAAGTTTATAAGTAGGCGTAACATACTCCATAAAGTACATAGATCCTCGCTAAGGATCACTAGCCGATTTGATTGAGCCATGTCCGTCCGTCTGTTTGAACGTTTGGACATCACGTGCTACTACAGCTAGACTGACCAAGTTTCATATAAAGATTTATAGTATACAGGCATATACCATTGCAGGTGGTATATTCATTTTGCCCATACGTTTGCAACGCAGTGTAGGAGACATCTCCGACCCTATAAAGTATATATATTCTTAATCAGCATCAATAGGGTTGTCAAACTAGCTATGTTCGTCCGTCTGTTGAAACGCAAACTAGTTTCTCAGTTTCAGAGAAATCTTAATGAAAAATGTTATACATGATTCCCAATGCTGCACGCTGTAAATAAGTCGGAAAGAGCCGGATCAGACCGATATATTGTATAACTATCGACCGACTTTAATAATTATTCAAGATATCGCTGTGAAACTTCTGATATATGTATAAGTATGTCCATTAAATGCTGTGGACATATTATTAAAATCGGACAGATATATCGTTAAGCTGCCATAGAACCTCGGCCGAGTTAGCATTTGGAGTAACTGTAAGGGTATGAAACCTTTGTGCCGAAGGTAGCCCTTTTTAATTTTTCATGCCCCATCCACCGCCCACTTAAATACTTATATCTAATTTTGTTTTAATGTTTTCTTTTTAGTACGACGATGATATAATACAAAATGGAATTGAGAACGGGACAACAATAAACAACAGCCTTTCTCGCGCGAACGACTTGTCGGGCGGCAACTGTGAGCTACCAGCCGTTTCGTCCAGTCAGTTTAATACTTTGAAAAAAACAGACCTCAACGTAAGAAACAGCAATACTTTAAATTTGTCTATTTCTTGCTTAACATTTTTAATGTATACAGCGTAAGCTTCCAGCTCAAGCACGTGTTAAACAGTCTAGGGTCCCAAATGCATATGACAAAACTGCACTCAAGCTAGAGGTGGGCAATATAATAAAAGTCACAAAGACCAATATAAATGGACAATGGGAGGGAGAGTTAAATGGACGTAAGGGTCATTTTCCGTTCACGCACGTTGAATTTATCGATGATTGTGATTTTAATAATGCAAGTACAGAGGCTCGATTAAAAAGCACCAATGAGGATTGGGTGGAGTAACAATATTAAATATTAAAAAGGAAAAATGTTTATTATTAAGGTATTGTATTAAAAATTAACGCATGCGGGGTGTTTCATATATTGTTAAACCTTTAATTGTATTTATTAATCATAGATAATTTAAATGCAAAAAAATAATATTTTTTGTAAAAAATAAATAAAATGCGTCAATCTTTCATCATTAATTTAGTGTCAAGTTCAATGCTTATATTATTTATAGATTAAAATATTTGCGTTTATTAATATCCCATAATTTCGACTATATGTACACTCTTTTGATTAAAGTCAGTTGCTAAATATATTTTAATCTGTCAAAACAATTTAAAAATTCGACTCAAATAACTTATAAAATATAAAAATTACTAACTATGTCACAAAAGTTGAACGCCACGGAGCAACTGGAGCTAAATGATTGGCTGTCCAATAAGGGATTGCAACTAAAAAAACGCAACTGCCATGTTTTAACCGACGTTTCGATTGTAGCTCGGCTCATTAGAAATGTCTGTCCAAAATGGTTGGATATGGAAAAATACATTTCAGAAAGCAGTAGCCTCTCAAAGCTTATTAACTGGAAGACTTTTAACCTTAATGTGTTACAAAGAATTGGGGTCGGTCTTACTTATCCAGAGCTGCGTGGTGTAGCCCATGGGGAACTAAATGCATTAAAATTTCTGCTTAATAACCTAATGCATCTGGAAAAATTAAAACTAAAGTCTACTAAAGTCAAGATGGAAAGATGGATGGTTTCTAGAAGAGAGAAGCAGGTGCCCTATATAAGATATAAAAATTTGATACTGGAAATCCAAAAGAAAAATAAATACATCTGCTCGATTAGTCATAAGGTGCTGTATCTGGAAAGTCTAATATCGGTTAAAGAAGAACTTATTAATAACCTAACGCAGCAACTTCAGAAATTAAATTACCCAAATTGAAGCCAATTAAAAGACCGTTAAAATACATCTTTACGTTTAAAATTAACAATTGTATACAAAAACTATTATATTTCGATGACTTAAAGTTTATCGCTTACAATTGAATTGTTGAAAATGTCAATTTTTGGTAAATGTCTACAAGATGGGCTCTTCCCAAAATTCATCTTTTTTAAAAATTTTTAATGCAAAATCCGGTGGCGGCTAGTGAAAAAGTCATCTATTATGCGAGCTAATAACTTAAAGAAAGCGCGAAATTTCCAGTTTTGTGACTCTGTTTGGCACTTCAAGCCAAATCAACTAATTTCAAAATGAATCAATGGGTATCAAGCTGCTCGACTTTAGCATTCGTCACTTGTTATTATAAATATATTTTAATAATGTTTTTCATTGCATCTTGCCAAGAAAAATTTTAAGAAAAGGTGGCAGCACTGTTAGTGATGAAAGATTCTCGATATTTTTTTGTATAACAAATAGGAAGAAAATTGATAGGGTTTTCAGTTTTGTTGTTTTCCACATCACTGCGATACTATGCAATTTGGGAATGACGCAAAGATTTAGAAAATGGATCGACAAGGACTTGGAAGTACACAAGTCACTTCGGCTTCATACTCAAATTCGGTAACCGTTATAATGTAATTATATATATATATATATATATATATATATATATATAGAACAGGCCTATTGCTGATTAGAACGTATAAATTCCAAAATTATGCTCAATAAATCGAAAAAATAAGCAAAAATTATCTAGAAGATCGAGAATTTATCCGTTTTGTAATACTTTTCCCTAGAAATTATGAGTGTGAGTGTTTTCAGCCCTTAGTGTACTGTGGGCCGCATTGCCTATTTTTGTCAATAAAATGGGGGTACTTGTCTAGAGAACGGGCTTCTTATTAACCGCAACGTAAACATTTCGGGATTTGGCTTGATTCATAATCCGGTATAAATTTTAACCGAGTTATTAACAAAAACAAAGTGCAAAACTACTAGTTTTTTACCCACTGCTCGACTCTTCGAGGCGTATAAAAACAACGATGTTCACCAGAAATTCTTTGTGTAGAAGTGTGTTCAGCTCAAAATGTACAGTGGCCTTTAGGGCAAATTTTTGTCTTCAAAAACGGTAATGGTCTAGAAGATAGGCTTTTCTCAACATTTTCTTTCACCGTAAAGAGAATAAAATTCTCTCTTGGGAAAAATACATTGGTATGCGTAATCTGTAATGGTATTGAAAATATCGTATATTGAACATTGCGCATTGCGAAAAAAAACATTCTGTTCGCATTAATAGTTGTTGGGGCTCGTTAAATAAACTTAATTTAAAAGAGTTCTTACAAATTCATATTCTTTTTTTAAGGTTGCGTTTATATACATATTTAATCTTATTGTTGGAACAGGGGCGCTTACCCTCCCAGGAGTATTTGCCACAGCAGGATGGTGGCTCAGTCCTATAGTATTGTGTCTATTAGCAGTAATCAGCTATATGACCGTTACTTTCGTAATTGAATCCATGGCTTGCGCAAATGCTGTTAAAAATTGGCAGAATCTACAGGTTGCTCATCGTAACCTAAATGACAGTGAAGGTGTCCACGATGATGGGTCCGAGCGTTTGATTAGAACTGATTCTGAAACAATTCCATTAATTATTCGAAATGGATTTCATTACTATCAACTGACACATAAATTTGAATTGGGTGAAATTGCGACACTATTCTTTAACGATTTTGGTCGAATTTTGTTTTATTTATGTTTTGTCGTTTACCTCTATGGGGACTTGAGCATATACTCTGCAGCGGTGGCCAGGAGCTTGCGAGATGTTATATGGTAAGAAAAGAAAAGTATAAAAAATAGAGTAAGGCTTATGGAAAATGCTGGGTACATAACATAAAACATCTCTTCTTTTGATTTAGTGATCACGAGCATTTAAACACATCAAATGTTTCCGATTTGGGTTCGAAGTCCTTGTTTTTTTTCCCAGGAGATTTAAAGAGTAATGAGGGACGCGTTTGTTGGGCTGACTACCAGATCTCTAGACTGGACATATACCGGAGTATTTTGATTTTATTTTCACTTGTTGTTGGACCCCTTGTGCTGTGTGACATGCAGAAAACAAAATATCTACAAATAATTACCGCTGTTTTTCGTTGGATGGGTGCGTTCACATAAACATAAACAAATATCGTTTTGTTCATTTAGTATAATATTTTTCTTGTATGCAGCATTCGCATTTATGATATCAATTGCGTTAAAATTAATCATTACAAACGGTGTAAAAGGACATCCAGTTGGCATTAACATCTATGGACTACCTTCGTTGTTTGGCGCCTGTGTATACTCGTTTATGTGTCATCATTCTCTTCCCGGTATCCTAGCTCCTCTACGGAATAAGATAGTGGCTACACGCATTCTGTTCTTAAATTTTGTTGTAGTTTGTACGTTTTATATAGTTTTAGCTGTAACTGGCATTTTTGCATTCGAGCACGTACAGGATCTTTATACTCTAAATTTTCTACCTGATGAAATCAATAACCATGGCTTTTTGTCCGTTCTACAAATTACCATTGATTATTTTCTTTCATTATTTCCCGTTTTTACCATATCAGCAAGCTTTCCCGTAATTGCGATAACGCTCAAACATAATCTACAAACTATTTTTTTGGATATGTCACAGTATGATAGATATAATGTCTATGTCCGTTTACTTTTCCCGTTGCTTGCAATTATTCCCCCATTCTGGGTGACGTATTTTACGAATAGTCTCTCAAGTCTTGTTGCGTTTACGGGAAGCTATGCCGGTTCTGGTATACAATATATAATACCGGTGTTTTTAGTCTACTTTGCTAGACGTACGTGTGTGGGACTTTTAGGCTGTGGAATTTCGAATCCATTTCAAAGCCCATTTAAATCAAATTATTGGCTAGCATTGGTACTTGGTTGGTCAATCGTGTGCATATTATTAGT
Source organism: Zaprionus ghesquierei (assembly GCA_018904095.1). NCBI lineage: Eukaryota > Metazoa > Arthropoda > Insecta > Diptera > Drosophilidae > Zaprionus > Zaprionus ghesquierei. The sequence goes on along the minus strand of JAEIGP010000821.1, from coordinate 962,021 downwards.
AACAGTTAATTTGTGCAGGTTATAAAACAGATTTGCCTTTACCATTGGCTGTAAAGAAAGATTAAATTAAACATTAAGATGGTTATATACCAACTAAATAAGAATTTTCAAAAGTTTTCTATCATAATGGAATACTTTACGAATTGAACTGTTGTAAAGAAATCGCATATATGTGTAATTCTCCAGATGTGTAACCCGCGAGCAGATTTATGCAGCAACAAAATTAAAAATATTAAATTACACATTTGTTATTTCACTAATATCTTAAATATGGTAATTTTATGATTTTGTATTGCAATTTTATTTAGCTATCTCTCAGCTTTAAAAAAAAAATTAGGAAAGCTACAGTCAAGCACCCCCTACAGTAATATACCATTCGCCCAATTATAACAAGTAAGGAAAGCTATAGTCGAGCGCGCCCGCCGTAAGATACCATTCGACCAACTTCATACCGTAGCCGAGTCGATTGATCCATGTTTGTCTGTCCGTCTGTATGAACGCCTATATCTCAGAAACTAATAAAGCTAGAGCAAGCAAATTAAGTGACAACACTCGTGTCAATCCTAAGCTGAATTGGTTCAAATACGATTCGAAAACCTTACTAAATATTCATTTCTTTAAACGTTTTTCATATCTTTTGTTAAGAGTGCTCACTACTAGTATATTTATGTATAATTTGCACTTTAATGATCATTGTTCCTTCATACATAAAATTTATTTGAAGCATTTTCCAAAAAACTATGATTATAAATGTGTGCTTAGAATGTATATTGGGACACAAATAAGAAAATTTTTGTGACACTTTTTCCTCGCGGCATTCCATTGGTAAAGACAGTCATGCTTAGATCCAATTCAATATCCTGTGGTCCCTCTAATGACTTTTTTAATACAAGATTGACTTGATTATTGTTCTTTAAAGTGCTAAAAATGTAATTTAAAAAAAATATATGTATTTATTGTATGTAGCAAACGAATATAACTTACTCAAAATAACTTTCGGTAGCCTTTTCAACATTTGTAGCTGCTTGAATTCGTATTATTTTTAGATCGAAATCAATATTATCATACCATATTGGACCCCGTAGTGTAAATATGGTTCGACCATCTGGAGGTATCAATAATTTCGATACAAACGTTATAAAATTAAAAGTATATGCAGTGGGCTTCGTGTAACACTCTTCGCCCTCGCAGAAATTGCTGTTTTGGCGGCAGCGGCTGAAATATTAGGTCAAGGTAAATACAAAATGTTCGGGTTCATTAAAGTTTTAATTGCGCATTTATACTTTTTTTGCTCTAGGTCGTTTACGTAGCCAGGCGGGCAATTAACTGTCGTACATTTGAAACTACCACGAATGTTGGTGCATATGTCGTTCTATGGAATTACATAAAGTATAAGTTTGGAAAAAGTGCTAGACAAAATGAATATATTCATACTCGACCAGTGCAGACATGGTATCCTTTTTCCGTACCACACTCGTCTATATCCCGACAGGTTGTCTTATCTGCTGCCAATGTGTATCCGCGTGGACAGGAACATTGGTATGAGCCGGCCGAATTGATGCAAAAGCTGAAAATATTCAATATTTTAGTTTGCTTTTTATGCATACTTCATATACCCATCGCATGTTACAAAGAAAGCATTTTCAACTATTATCTAAGAGAATTCCATGATGTCGTGATTTTCTGCTTTGTAAATTAGCGGTTGGTATATTGATTTTATATCATTTGTACCCCATGCAAAGTTTGTAGTCTTTATGAACTTCACATTCGTCAATATCGTTACAGGTTCGGTTATCGTGAGCTAATTCGTAACCTTGGTGACAGGTACATCGGTAACCGCCCCAAAAGTTAACACATTTTTGCTGGCATAGTCCAGATATGGATTGACACTCATCCACATCATAGCACTGGGAATGGCCCTGTCCACTTTCTGCCATATGACCATGTTTTTTTTGGAAACCGGGCTTGCATTCACAGTAGTATGAGCCAATTGTATTGAAACATTGTGCATTTGATGAGCAGACGGGCTGATCTTGGGCACACTCGTTTATGTCCACACAGGTATTGGAGCCATCTGTCAAACGAGAAACCTGATGACCCGTGGGACAAGCGCAAATATATCCTCCTTTTCGATTGCGACAGATTTGCCCTTCACCGCAATTATTATCCTCTGTTTCGCATTCATTAATATCTGATTTCGCAATAAATTAAAATGAATTTATTAAAATATATGTAACAAGTGAGTAAGTATCCATGTGTGTTTCATACTTCCATACTTATTCAGAATTTAAAATAAATGTAATCTGTATATAGTATAAGGAACTTCATGGTAAATTTTGTGTCCAGCTTTTCTATTGTAGTGTCTGAGATCGGCGCATTTATCCTGACGGAAGGTTAAACAGACAGGACAGATAGACGGACCTGGATCAATCGACTCTGCTAGTATAAATATACTACGCTTCCTGCATACTTCTGCCAAACATTTGCACAATGATTTTACTCGATTTTCCCCATTTGTAATACTCGAATGATGTAAAAAGTAATGAGAGCTACAGTCCAGCGCAGTGAAATATTCTTCGGTTACTTTCAAAAAAGTGTTGCGAAAATTCTAGTGTTTTATACTTTCCTATCGTACAGACATGCATGCAAGGACTTAACTTGATTTACAGGAATCTTCATGCCAAATTTGCTTTGTTTTTTAGTTGTATAAATGACTGAGATCCTGTTGTTCATCAATTGGACAGGCAAAAGAAGGGCTTTTTAAACCATGGATTTAAAAAAAAACATGGTCTATTGTGTTTGTCGAAATATGCGTAACAGTCAGAAGGAGGCATCGGCGACCCCATAAAGTGTATATATTCTTGCTCAGGATCGCTAGCTCAGTCGATTGAGCCATGTCTGTCTGTCCGTCTGTTTGAACGCCTATATCTCAAAAACTAAAAACGCTAAGCCACCAAATTTGGTGACAACAGTTATGTGGGTTATACGCTGAAAAATTTTAATTAAAATGTGGGCCACGCCAACATCCGCGCCCGCAAATCGATAAACCGAATAGCAAGCGCAATAATAAAGCTTCAGTATTAAGTTTTGGTGTGTATGATGATTTACCTATAACAGTTTTCCGAATCTGATTTTTTTCATAATCTTCAAAAATCCATGGTCCTATACAGTCAACACGTGACTGTAGCTGTACTTACTTGTTTTGTATAGAAAAAAATTAGAATGACTGTGGATGTATAGAAACTCACCTACACATGAGCTGCCATCCGGAGTTGATTTATAGCCGGCGGGGCACTGCAGCAAACTCTCACAGCGGTAGGATCCATTCAAATTGATGCATCGCTCATGATTCATGCAAGGTTTGTATTCTGTGCATTCGTTTATATCTGCCAACAATATAAATATGTTATATTAAAAACTATATATTATTTTTAATTTTTATAGCTAATAAAATTAGGAAATTGAAAAATGCATCAAATTGTTTTAACAATTTTCTTAGGCTGCGCAAGTTTATTAAAACAGTGTGTCTTAAGTTGTATATGTATATCTAGTATACGTACATAAATTTATAATACAATAATTATATTTACCAACACATGCCCCTAATTGATTGCGATGAAATCCGGCTGAGCACGGCTGTCGCGTTATTATATAACTTGGTGCATAGTTAAAGCGACTATAGCCCTGGTGTGCCTCATAATGCGGTGGGTACGTTGTTGTTGTTGTGGAACTTAATCGCGTTGTTGAAGTTAATGTTGTTGTGGTCTTCTTATGGCAGCGAAATGATCCTTTAGTATTGAAGCACTCGTAGTTCGAATCGCAATTGTGGGTTTTAAGTGTGCATTCATCGTCATCTTTAATTGAGTAAAAAATAATATGTTATCAAAATACTATTCGGCAGAAGGAGGTGTGGCAGACCCTATAAAGAACATATATTCTGACTCAGGATCACTAGCTTAGTCGATTGAGCTATGTCCGTCCGTCCAACTGTCTGTTTGAACGTTTGGGTCTATTAAAAAAGCTAGAAACACAACATTTCGCATGAAGGTTCCTCTATATATCATAGGCTGATCCAATATAAATTTCCTATTCCCTAAATAACAATCCGATCAGAAAATAAACAGAAAAGTTATTCATGTGAACGTTTTCCATAGTTCCACTTCTTGCGCCTCTGCTGCATATCGTGACGTCATCATATAGATCTTATTTAAACAATAGATAATTCGTTTCAAAACTGGGCGAATGGTATCTGATATATATCTAATATATATTCAAATATTGATTGGAAATGGACTTTTATAACATCATAGAAAAGCTTTTTGTATAAAAGCTTGTCCTGTACAATAAGTCATCTATTCTGTTTTATTTCCATTTAAAATAAATAACTTTCTACACATACAACGGACATGTTTCTTACCGTCGCAATTGCCAGTCTCTGCATTAAGGGTATACCCCGTTCCACAAGAAGTCCATCTCTATAGAATATTAATAAAGAAAATTTCTTATCTGGCTGGGTAAAAGGGTAGGGTAGGAACAACATACAGTACATATATATGAACCGATTGTGTTATCACATCTTTGGGTTGGCAGGCAGTTGTGATTATTAATTGAGCACTCATTAATATCTACAGAAAAAACGTTTTGCAAAACACAAAGTAAATATTTATTATAACATGGTACAACGGTACAAAAATCTTTATTATAGCTTTTCCTTAAGTAGAGCACTCACCCACGCATTCATTTTGAGTGGCGTCCAAACTGTACCCGGACAGGCAATTGCAGTAATAGCTTCCAACGGTATTCTTGCACTCCTGATGCATTTCAGTTTTACACAGGTTTGTTATATTATTAAGGCACTCATCTACATCCGCGCAGCTATTGTCTTTCAAAAAAAAGCCGGTGCCACAGTTCTCAGCATCTGGCGGGACGCAATGGTATCCACCGGCATGGTTGACGCACTTATATTCATTTTCGCACATAGACTTCGAGCACATATCAACTGCTCAGTGTGGTAAATTGAAAAAGAAGCTAACACTGAGTATGTTACATACTTACGTTCACATTCATTTGATTTATTATTGTAGACATATCCCGTTTGACATGTGACATTATTTATATTCAGACACTGATAATCTCCAATCTTGTTATGACAATACTGATTCGGTTGGCATTTGTGCAAGTGCGTTTTGCACTCATCGATGTCCACACATATGTCTTTAAGTTTATCCATAGTATATCCGTTGGGACAGATGTCCTTATTTTCATTGTTAATCAATGAACATGTCACATTATTTTCATCTAAATTATAACCCGGCCTACAGCTGCATTTATAGGCGTCAAACGTATTTTCACATATGTGCGCGCAAAGATTGGGTACCTTTCCGCAAATATCTATAAACGTTCATTTTTATAGTTAGCTCAGCAACTGTATACATACTTAATACAATTTATATGATTTCTAAAAAATTTTAACCTTGTTTTTTTTTAATCATCTATCTATATAATATTGTTTTTTACAGACTAGCCACGAAAACAAATGTTTTCTAACTTGTTCTTACCATCATCGGTTAACACAATAGTTCCATCGGTATTTTCGTGACTGTGTTCCATAAATTCTTCTGCATCGGCATCAGCATTGTAAGGAATATCTTCAGCGAGATCTTCCTGTTTGCTATTCTTATTAACATTTACAGGTGAGTCCACGAAACTGATATCAGAACAACAAATGCGATAGGACTCAATATTCGATAGGAATGAAAAAAGAGGATCTTTGCATTTTTGCTTGCTAGCCTTGACTGCCAATCCAACTGAAATAATTAATAATAGACATCTAAATAAAATACAAAAAAAAAAATTGTTAATTCTGGAGTGTTTTCAACCTTGGCAAGCCCGGCAGCAATCTGTATAGGAAGTAGATATCATATTATCTACAACATCACATTTTGTACCATCCAAAGCAGCTAAACGACCCAGCTCACATTTCTGATTTTCCAATTCCCTTGAACAGCACACTCCGAATGTAGATGAGCAGAGTCCAACCCAAATTTTGGAAACACTAAGCACCGACGAGTCCATATTCTTACATCCATTCTTAATGCGTGCATTTCTTAGTCCACTTATGCAACATTTTCGTATATAGTCCGAAATTTGTTCTGCTTGTGAAACAAAAATAAACGTAAAAATCGAAAAAATCTGTTAAAACAATGAACAATATGGCATTAAAATTGTGCCTGTAATTAATATTTTTCGATTGACAGGGGCGAAAGAGGGCGTGGCCAAAATCCAAAACAAACTTGATCAGCGTGCAATAATAACACTTATTGTCACCAAATTCGGTAGTCACTCTTAGAATATCTGAGATCTAGATTTTCACACGGACAGACAGACGGTCATGGCTATATCGACTCGGCTGTTGATCCTGAGCCAGAATATATATACTTTATGGGGTCGGAGATGACTCCTTCTGCTTGTTACATACATTTTCGGTTTGAAGAAAGTAATAATACTTTATGAGTAGCGAGTATGACACAAGTATATATTTAAATATAAATTAACGATTACATACTTAAGCTTGTGTGCACATATATATGTGCATACATACAATGTATTTATGTGTGTACGGATGTACCTTATTTAACACAAGTGACGGAGATTCAAATTACACGGCTTAAGCGGAATCAGCAGCACTGATGTTTGCACATAATATATATATATATATATATATATATATATATAAACTTCAACTTCAACTTCAACTTACCCTCTGCTAGGCCCCCAGTTAGGGAGTATATAATTCCGATTGCTTGAATGTAGCTGCAAAGTAAAAGAATGCGCATTATAAATATTTGAAATTTAAAAATTTCGTTCCGATGCTTAATGGTGCGCTATGAGACGTATTGTCTCAACTGGAGATTTCTTCGGTCATGTATGGAAAATGAAAATAAATAATTCAAACACGCGGTATTCAAAGGCAGTGATAAATTTAAAGATAAAGAGATACAAACAAAAAGATACACATAAAGATAACAAAATAAAACACTGACAAAACAAAGTGGCAACTATGCCTTTAGTACTGATAAGATTTTAAACCAATGATATGAGCGTAAGGTCAGAAACTCTGAGTAAGACTGCATGTAAGATATGTGAAAAGATTAGATTGTATATCTGTCTGTCCGTCTGTTTATATCCGCTACCCGCTACCCATTGTGTGAAATGGTTTTATTGCTTTGTGCCAACCGATGTTACATTCGTAAGAGGCAGAAAGAGATATCTCCGACCCTATAAAGTAATTATGTTCATGCGCGGCATCACAAGTCAAATCGATTAAGCCACGTCCGTTTGAACGTCTAGATTTCAGCTGTTTAAAAAGCTTAAGACACATTAAGGTGCCTGTATAGCGTAATTCAATTTTTGATATCACGCACACCGCCCACACAAATCGATTATTTACTATTATTAAGAATTGCACTGAAATTACAGATTGCTACTTTGCTATGAACATAGATGAATGCAATATAAATCTATTCCACAAATTACAATTCGATCGGACAATAAACACAGAAGTAATTAAAGTAAACATTTTCCCTAGTGCCGCTACAGGTGCCTTTATCTCATATCGTGACGTTATTATTGCGATGTTTAGTTTTAGCCGTAGCGTGTGTAAAACTGATTACTATTACGAAGTGACGCTATTCACAGTGGCGCCACCTTTTTATACCATTCGACTATCGAAAATGGTCAAAAATGGTATACTAAGTTTGTGCAAAAATATGTAATAGGCAGAAGGAGGCGTGGCAGACCCCACAAAGCATATATATTCTTGCTCAATAACCGAGTCGATTGAGCCATATCCGTCTGTCTGTTCGTCTTGCGTCTGTGTGAGCACACAGATCTCAGCTATTTTTAAAGCTAGAGACAAGTGTGAAGGTGTATGAATATCAATATTTTTCTTCCAATTTTGGATGCCACGCCCTCCGCCCTGCAAATCCAAAGTAAACTTTTAAGTTTGATTTATTACAACAGTTTTTTAAGTTACAAGTGGGTTTTGGCATACATAAAGATGAAAGCGATATGCCCCTAACCTCCAAATTGCAATTCCGATCGGACAATAGAGACAGAAGTTATTCAACTAATTATGTATTTTCCATAGCTTTGCTGGCTTCGCCTTGCAGTATGTTATGCCGTCATCGTTGCGAAGCGATGCTTTAGTCTAAGCGTGTGTGTCTATGCTATGCTGCTATGATATCTTCGCAGTGGCGCCATCTATTAAAAATTGATCTAACATTCTAACAAGAAGATTGGGGCAAGATTTGGTCAAATCCAGGGCATTGACCAAAAACCTCGTTATTTTGGGAATATAGCACTTAATCTCAACCAATTAAAATAAAACAATAGTCCACATATATTTTTATTAAAAATCAAATTTTAATTTTCTACAAACGTCTGCATATTCTACATGTTCTTGTTCCTGTTTTTAATAACATTGACCCTCTTCAATAGAAATAAGCTTAAGTTTCTGATTTTTCTGAGTTCTGTAATTTGGATTACATATATTGTTGGCAATTGCTGTGTCGATATTTGCCTTTAAAATACGAAAATTGATGTCGCCATAATCCAGTTGGCTGTACAAATAAATTGGTAAGCGATTACTCATCACCCAAACGTTTTGGTTTACCTCGTGATCTACTTTTAAATCATTTGGAAACTGTATCCGATTGTCGACATCATCATTAAGGGCTCCTAAATTCGAACGAGCATAGGGCTTAGCTGTGTCCCAGCAGCCAATATTATCCCTATGAACTTGTGTAAAAAACATTACGCCATTTCGAGCAATACCCGATGTCGATGATTGTCCATTGTAACCACGATCACCAATGGAAACAAAGAGTTTACCCGTGTCCAAGCCGAGACTGTTATTTGTCCAAACCGATTCATCCAGTAGCAAATTTAATGGTACCATAAATTCCTAAAATTCAGGTGAGATTCAATATTGTATAAATTGAAAGAGAGTAAATCTTACCTTGTAACTGGCCATTGGATGAAAGTATAATAATCTATTTGATTGGCTGATACTTAGACCAAAAACTCCATCTAGCCATTGAAAGTTTAGGCCATATATATTAAAGTCAGATGCAATCGGGTTTGGTGAAAAGTTATAATTGGTCACCCGCCAACTTCTGTGCTTGGCAAGGCTATAGACAACGATACCAAACCGCCAGACATCTGTGACGAAAACATGCGCATTGGCACAATTTCCTCCCTGCACGTCTACAGCAATGTTCGAGTGTAATGATTCCTGCTTTACTTGAGATGGGGGCAACTCGTAGCGAACAAGCATTCGATCAGAAGTCAAATCAAAAGCGACAATTTTTGGAGGACAAATTTGATTTAAACTTATTGTTGCGTTTACAATTCCCGAATCGATTAGCCACAATCGATTACATTCGGGATCGATTGCAGTACGATAGACCGATATAAGCTTGGAACAATCGGCATTATAGGGGCTGCTATGTGATTCCCAATTTGGATATGGCCGCATCTGCGGACTTAGTTCCCTCGAAGGATACGTAATGGTCACTAAACTTGCAGGTACACCGTCCTTCCATCGCGGTGTTGTTATAAAGATTCGATCTCCGTAAACATCAATGCCCAAAGGTAAATTGTTTTTTGCTATAAAATCGCTTTAAAAAAACAGATCCATTATTTAAAAAGTGTATTTTATACCATTCGACCATTGAAAATTGTCAAAATTGTATTTAAAGTTTGTGCAAATGTATGTTACAGACAGACCTCAAAAAGCCAGGATCACTAGCCGAGTTGATTGAACCATGTCCGTCTGTCTGTTCGTTTGAACGTGTAGATCTCAACCATTACAAAAGCTAGAGACACCAAATTTCAAATGAAGGTTCCTGTATACCATAGGTAGATCAAGTTTATTTTCGAAATCGATAATTTACGATTATTAGGAGAATTATTGAATTTACAGCTTTTTTTTGGGCATGAACAGCTGCTTTGGTATGAACATAGACAATTGCAGTATAAATCTATTCTCCAAATTACAATCCGATCGGACAATAAACACAGAAGTTATTCATTTAAACGTCTTCCGTAGTTCTACTGCTTCCGTCTTTGCAGCATAACGTGACGTCATCGACACGATGCTTCGTTTCAGCCATTGCGTGTGTCAAGCTGATTACTATGACGTTTTCACATGTAGATGGCGCTATTCAAAGATAGATCTTATTTAAACAATAGGTGGCCGATGAACTTGTGCAGAGTTTTTAAATGGAATTAAATGTGTGACAATTTGTTTCGAAACTGGGCGAATGGTATATTACTGTCGGGTGCGCTCGACTGTAGCTTTCTTTACTTGTTATGTTATTACTTATCAAAATATAACTTATGTCATTGCCACTTATGCCATCGGTGCATTGCTTTGAATGCAACCCATTTTTGATTTTTGTTTTTCGCAACATTTACCCGTTTAATATAGCCGCTTGTCTTTCAACAAAAGTGGGATACTCGAAATCTAAGAACTTCCACTCGTTAACAATTTGAAATATTTGCGATGTTTGATTATTATTTGTCTTTTGGTGTGCAAAGTTGGTATCAAATGAGTCCACTGATAAAAAGTAATGAAGGAAAATCATTAAAAAGAAACGAATTGTAAGAAAAACCGCCTTCATTCTTTTGATTAAAACTGGTTACTATATGAACGAACATATATTGTATACGTGTTGCAATTATCAAACTACAATGCACCCGAAACACGATCGACAAACTCGTCTTACGCACAAAAAACAACTGAATCGATGCTGAGGTTTTTCTCTTTTAAAGTAGTTTGCATACCCTGTGCACTTCAAATTTACAAACAAGGGGTGTATAATAATAAAAATATTAAGAAATAAAATTTTCTTTATATACCTGTAATAAAAAATTATATATTAAAAAGAAAGCTTTTTTACTGGTTTAAAAATACTTACATATCCCTTTGTAACTAGGTATGTATATATTTTTTAATTTACTAGTTTTCTTATAGTTTAATTGTGATTTTTATGGCAGTTTGTTGAAAGTAAATGTATGTATGCATGTATTTTTATGTTCAAGCTATTGAGTTCAAATGTGTTCACAAATATAAAGATATTTTCGATTCTCTGTTATTATAATCTTGCAGAGGATATATATTTATACCATTGCAGATGGTATATAAATTTTGGCCAGAAGTTTGCAACGCACCATTGGAGACATCACCGACCCTATAAAGTATATATATTCCTAATCAGCATCAACAGGGGAGTCGAACTAACCATGTCTGTCTGTCCGTCCGTCTGTTGCAACGCAAACTAGTCTCTCAGTTTTAGAGCTATCTTAATGAAACTTGGCATACATTCTTCTCAGTGCTGCAGGCTGTAAATAAGTCAGAACGAGCCGGATCGGACCGATGTATCGTATAGCTGCCATAGAACCTATCGGCCGATTTTGGTCATTTTTTAAGATATCGCCAAGAAACTTTTCCAATCTATGCCTTAGTATATCCATCCACAGCTGTGCAAATTTTATCAAAATTGGACCGATATATCGAATAGCTGCCATAGAACCTATCTACCGACTTTAATCATTTTTCAAGACATCGTTGTGAAACTTTCCTGATAATCTAATTATGTCCATTAAATGCTATGCAAGTTTTATTAAAATCGGACAGATATATGGTTAAGCTGCCATAGAACCTATCGGGCGATTTAATATGTGGGGTAACTGCAATGGTATAAAACCTTCGGCGTGTCAAAGGTAGTCGTCTCTCTTCTTTTCTTGTTTTATTTTTTTTTTTTTCAAATTTAGCAACGACTTCCAAAAAAGCACGTGCTAACATATTTTAGTTGAAAATAACTCACTTATAAGTATTAATTAACATTATGAGGTAACCAAGATATAACTTAACAATTTTATTTAAATCAGATAGATACAAACTATACCTTTTATAGGAATAATTAGTCAAAAATTTAGATTTTCGTAAACAATTTGTAGTAAGTCTACAGAAATCAAAGTGCGGAAAACTCTTAACGAACATATGAACAATGTTAAGTAACTTTGTACTATGATATATGTATATAATTGCTGGCAAGCTTTCAACATTAACAGTGGAGTGGAGTGGAGTGGAGTGGATAAGTTAATCAGACAGATAGAAACAAGTAAGGAAAGCTACAGTCGAGCGCGCTCGTAATTGCACTATCACTCGGATTGTTATTTCGGGATTAGGTGCATATTATGAGCATCTCCACGTGTGCCAAAGCATAAAGCTGTAACCGTAGTACTTTCGTAAATTATCGATTTTCGTGAGCGGTGGGCGTAGCACCTCAAATTTGAAATAAGCTTAATCTGCGTATGGTATCCAGCAATCATCATGTTAAATTTGGTGTCTCTTGCTTTTGTAATAGCTGACATCTCGGCATTCATACAGAGAAACGGGCGGTGGGCATGGCAACAAAAATTTAAAATAAACTCAATCCTACCAATGGTATACAGGAACCTTCATGTGAAATTTGGTGTCTCTAGCTTTTGTAATAGCTGATTAAGAATATATGTATGTATATACTTTATAAGGTCGGATATGTCTCCTAAGGTGCGTTGAAAACTTCTGGCCAAAATTAATATACCATCTGCAATGGTATAATAATGAGATATTAAGAAAAATTTAAATAATATAAGAAAAACCATTAAGACATGTAATAAAAGATCCAAGTGTATTAAACCTTCAAAATGCTCCAGGTAGCCTTTTTTATTGTTTTAGTAAAACATAATTTCACAATCTGCGCATGCGTACTCCAATGACTTCGGCAAGTACCAATTCCAAACATATATGTGTATACATACATATATATAGGTGCATACACACATTTCTGTATGTACATTTAATCAAGCGTGTCTACTCAGTTTAACTTGGCATTTTTTGTTCGCTGTTGGGCGAAAAACTTATGAATAATCAATTTAAAAGGTGTATTAAAATTTTATAAAAAACTGTAGGATAGAAGTTAAAGGAAAATAAATGTTTTTTAATTACGTATTTTGATATATTATGCGTTCAAACAGTGGTATTTTGTGGAAAATCGATAAAATAAATAAAACAGGCCACAATAATTTATTTGTATAAATCAGAAAGTTATTATCGTGTTATTGGAATGAATACCGAAGGTTATATCCATTTACAGTTATAAACAAGTCAACACGCCGATGGTTTCATACCCCTGCAGTTGCTCAAATTATTAAATGGACCGATAGGTTCTATGACAGCTCAACGCTATTTCTGTCCCATTTTAATAAAATTTTACAACCTCTAAAAGATATACTTAGACATATATCGGGAAAGTTGAATGGAATAAGAAAGATTTATACCAATTTTCATCAAGATAGCTCTATAACTGAGAGACTAGTTTGCGTTGCAACAGGCGGATGGACATTGCTAGTTCGACTCCCCTATTAATGCTGACTAAGAATATATATATACTTTATAGGGTCGGATAAGTCTCCTAAGGTGCATTGCAAACTTTTGGTTGTTTAAGCAAATTTAAATTTTTAATTTCTTCCGGGTTTTTCACTTGCGCTCCTTTCTTGGCTTTTCCAATCGTGCCTTATATTTTGCGTATCCATGTCGTCCGTTTTGCGACAGTGCTAATGTTCGTTGTATTTTAAGTCCAAAAACTTTAACAAAAGCCGCTACTCTTGGATAATTGTCCCATAAAAAATATAAAAGTATAAACATGTATCTATTTTCCAGATTGGACATTGAGAACCGAATGAATCACAATGAATCAAGTTGGCGGGGAGCTTTTAATGGGGCTAACATCGGTGCCACGTCCACGAATATCAAATAGAAATTCTACGGAACCCAACTCGTTGGGCATGGCAGTCGGCAGCGGACGAAGGAAAGGGCTCAGTTATCATCAGCCCCAGTTGCCACTCAAATCAAATGACTCAGATACTTCCGGTTCAGGAGCAGGCGGTACTGAGCTACCATCGGCTGGCCGATTTAGTCCTCATCCGAATGAATTATTTTTGTCACAATCGGGCAAACTCACGATTCCGCCGCAGGAGAAGTTTGATGACACCTTAATAAATAGCTCATTACACCCACCACCTTCACCGGCACCCAACAGCGATTCCCACGCGGCTAATCAGATGCAGCCACTAAACCTCAACCACTTTCACACGCCTTCCCAAACGCATGCTCATTCGCAGGTCCACCCGCATACCCATGCACATTTTCATTCCCATCCGCATCCACACCCCCACTCGCATCTCCAATCCCATCTGCATTCCCATTTGCATCCTCAGATTTATCCACTGTCGTCGTCAAACTCGATTTCCTCACTTTGTACCAACAATTCAGGTGCCAGCGCTGCGCCGGCGTCACAGGCGCCGAATAAGCTACATAATGTTCGATCCATGTCACCCAACTCCAAGATGCGCGTAGAACGTTATCGTGAACCAGGCCAGAAGTCCCCAGCATTATCTAGCTCTTCCGCTGCGCGCTATTACCAATTGTCGTCGGTGGGCAGTAACTATTTGACCACGGTGCACACGCCCGTTAAACGGTACGTGCCAACACCACCGGCATCCGCCGACACCTACGCAGAGCAGTACATGAACATCCCAATGGCCTACAATTATCGGTCCAAATGCTGTCATCAGCCTAACGAAACAGATTCCGCTACGAAAAGCGCACAAACATCCTCTGTTGTGACGAACTGTCCTTGTTCCACAGAAATGATAATTGGCATATCACCGCAAACCCAATCTCCTAGCGTATGCTCACCCAAGCTGCGTTCAGCCTCTGATACAGATTCCATGCTAGGTTTGCAGACACCCGCGGAAGGCGGCAGCAGCGGGGGCACTTGTTTGCACTGTAACACAGCACGACGAACAACTGGAGTGCATCAGACTACACAAACGACGGGCCCCATTAGTCCAGTGCCAGTTGCGGTACATCTTCCGCATACCCCATTGCTGGTGTCTGCAATAAAGCAACAGCAGCAAGAGCGAGAGCGGGAGCAAGAGCAATTAATGATGACCCTTTCGCCAGCAGCAATCGCTGTCGAGCCGAGACAGGCAAGTTCGAATAACACCATTTCATTTTCTGGGCAGGCCTTATACTCGGTGCCGCAACAAGCGCTGCAAATAATACCGCATCAACAACATTCACATCCATACCAACAACAACTACAGCAACAGCAGCAGCAACAACAACAGCAGCCGCATCGCTATTCCTGCAAGAAGCGTCTCGGCATTTATATGCGTTGTGAGCTGTCGCGTTTTTTTGGCGTCGAGCCGAGCAGTGAAGAAGCAGATTATGCATTATGGCATGGACGCCATCGACGCTTGGCCATACGACGCTTTGGTTCCTTGAATTACAGCACTGAAGTGATAGAGTATTCCGACACAGCGACCGAACGGCCCGATATATTGCCCGCACAGCAGCAAAATAGCGATATGTCTGGCGATGGACTCGGAGCTGAGCGAGATTTTCATGCCGGTGAATTTGTGGAGCGCAAGGCAACTGTAGCTAAACTTTTTTTGACCAGTGTTTTCTACATAATCAACATGATTAACCGGCGGTCAAAAGAGTTGGAACAAGGTCAGGGACATCTTATCGGCAAGCGACGGCAACGTCAATGGTCGCGCAGCTTTGCTCCCATCCATGAGCATACTAGTCTCGATCTTGATGCAGAGTGTAACCTAGCATCTCTAATCGAGGATGAGCTTTTCTTTGATATGCCAAATGAGGTGGCTGTTTCTGGCTCTTCGACAATCGAAGAAGTTGTTAACAAAACCAATAATCAACAAGGATTAACCTTGGATGGTGTTTATATGGGCGAGCGTCATCACAATGGCTGGCGCACGTCCACCTTAACAGGCAGCAGTGATGTTAATTTAATAAACAATCAAGAACAGGCGTCGCACCATCATCAACAGCAACAGCAGGCTCATCTCTTAACCAGTTCAGTGCAAAGTCATTTAGTTGCCGCGCTAAGAACCTCTAATTCAACAAGTGCAATAAACCATGGTTCACGTATAACGGCCCAGCTGCTTGATGGAGTACTTGAAAATTCACGGCGTCCACAGTTAACACAAATTAAATATTTTTCGATTGATGACTTAGACGATCGAACAGACCACCGCCCCTTTTTTACATACTGGATAAATACTGTTCATATTGTTGTACTATTTCTGTCGCTTGTCTGCTACGGTATCGCACCCATTGGTTTCGGCTTTGAACAAAAAACTGGGCAAGTTCTTGTAACCAGCTTAAGTCTGCAAACAGTGCAACATGTGGAGCAACGTAATTTATGGATCGGTCCACGCAACAATGATCTTGTACACATGGGGGCCAAATTTTCTGCCTGTATGCGGCGTGATATCAAAATTATTGACGTACTTACTAAAACCCGAAGACAGGAGCGAGAGACTGCATGCTGCATACGAAACGATGATTCTGGCTGTGTTCAGAGCTCGCAAGCCGATTGTGCTATCCGTGGACTATATCCCACAGTAGGTAACAGTTTAACAATAATGAAGCAAAGTTATTTATGTTTTGCATCAATTTAGAAATCGATATCCACTTGGAAGAAATGGTCCCCAGGTGAGTCTGGACCAGGCGGTCGGATATCGGGTTCAGTTTGTGGTCTAGATCCGAAGTTTTGTGATGCGCCCGCCTCTATAGCTCCGTACGAGTGGCCCGACGACATCACCAAGTGGCCAATTTGCCGGAAAACAAATTCGTTTTCGCAACGTTATCGCTATAAGGATCACACCGCCGAGCATATGGTGTGCGAGGTTATTGGACACCCCTGTTGCACGGGGCTCTACGGTGAATGCCGCATAACGACGAGAGAATATTGTGATTTTGCAAACGGATATTTTCACGAAGAAGCCTCGCTGTGTTCGCAGGTTGTGTTAATGCTTCAAACTCACCGACATGTTAAATATATATATATATATATATATATTTTTTTTTTTTTTTTTTTTACTTTTACTACAGATATCCTGCCTAAATAACGTCTGTGGCATGTTCCCGTTCATGTCTTTGGAAATTCCTGATCAGATTTACAGGCTACTTACATCACTATGCATGCATGCTGGTGTTCTACACCTTGTCATAACGCTCATATTTCAGCATTTATTTCTTGCCGATTTGGAACGTTTGATGGGAACAATACGGACTTCCATTGTCTATATTATGTCGGGAATGGCTGGAAACCTTACCAGCGCATTACTGGTGCCACATCGACCCGAGGCAAGCTATAAATTCACAATCTATATTTATTATGAAGCGATATTTTTATACCCTACCCGACCTCATTCCAAGTAAAGGGCGGCGTGACGGGAACCCACAAAACTTATATGTATACTCGCAATGTCCGTCTGACTGTTCGTTTTAGTAACTATAGTAGCTAGAGACACCAAATTTTGCATGTATTTTCCTGTAAACCGTTAACAGATTAAGTTTAACTTTTATTTTTGATGAGGGGCAGCTGACAGCCCCGCTTTACTGTAAGATAGTATCTTTCACATCTTTTATATTTGAACTTTTAACAGGTTGGGCCATCTGCATCTTTATGCGGTGTAGTCGCTTCATTGGTTGCCCTACTTATCTGGATACATTGGAAACACCTCCAGAAGCCATATTTGGCGCTTTTCAAGCTGCTTTTACTATGCTCTGTGCTCTTTGGGATTGGCACATTGCCATATCAAACTAATTTTGCAGGATTGCTGGCTGGCGTTGCTTGTGGTGCATTTCTCACTATATCTTTGGTTCCGTTTTCATCATTTACCAAATATGAACGCAGCAAAAAGGTCTAACATGAAATGATTATAACCTAATACTACACCTTATAACCTAATTAAATTATGTTTTATTTAATTGCAGATAAATCTTATATGGACTTGCGTCTTGTTTCATCTCTTCGTGTACACAATGTTATTTGCAACTTTTTACATTTACCCTAGTGAGTTTAACAAACTTAACTTTATAGATGATCTATTTGGCAGTCATAATGGAAATAGCTTTATAAGTGCCACAAATGGCAATATTGCACTGCACAATAGCAGTGGTGTTACTAGCAGCACCACACGAAGACACAGTCAAACTCAAAAGCCACAACTCTATTATCACCACCACTCGGAGGACATAATTAGAAACGATGTACCCTTATCCCAGGACAACAGCATATCGGTAAGAAGCATCGGAAAACCATACAAAAAATCAATATCTTTATTAAGTTTATATTTATAGCAGATATTTGCTGAGCCACAACATCAAAAAAGGTCTACAATTTGGAAAGAGGATTTATATAAGAATTCTTTTCCTTACAATTCCGATTCCAGTTTTAAATACAACTTTAGCACTGTTGATCAAAATTTGCAAAAAATTACAAATACTTTCGGCCATATACCTTTAAATTCAACTTTATCCAAGGACTTGAGCGTTTATCGAACAAAAATAAGAAAAACAACAATAGCCACTCTCGCATAATATTATATAAAATATCAGCCAACCAAAAAAATATAAAAATATGGGAAAATGTTAAATAGGTGTCTACATTTTTTTTTGCATTTTTTTTAATTGATAGGTTTATCAAGATTTTAGGTAAACGAATTATGTGGCGGTCGCTTCTAGTTATACCCGCTACTCATAAAGTAAAGGGCATTGTAACTTATTTCAAGCCGA
The DNA here is from genome assembly GCA_018904095.1 of Zaprionus ghesquierei. Classification (NCBI taxonomy): domain Eukaryota; kingdom Metazoa; phylum Arthropoda; class Insecta; order Diptera; family Drosophilidae; genus Zaprionus; species Zaprionus ghesquierei. The sequence goes on along the minus strand of JAEIGP010000821.1, from coordinate 943,300 downwards.
AAATGTATGTTTCAGGCAGAAGGAGACATCTCCGACACATAAACATATAAAGTACATATACAAACTCAAATTTTAAATAAACTTGATCTGCGTATGGTATGCAGGAACCATGCAAAATTTGGTGTCTCTAGCTTTTGTAATAACTGAGATCTCGACGTTCATACAAACAGACGGACAATTTTAGGCCATCCGCAATTTTTGTTAAATATAAATCGCTTATGGAACACTGTGCGCAACTTAGTAAAGTTTTACTCAGAATCACTTAACAACAAAATACATGTAAATTTAATTATTTTTAAAATTCAATTCGCCATAAAACTCGTTCACCTAAAATCTTAATAAATATAAGCCTATCAATAAAAAAAATTTCAAGAAAATCGATGACATAGACAGCAATTTAACCTCAACCAAAATATGAGTGTAACAAACCTAAACATTAACTTACTAATTGTAATTTAATTAAAAAATAAATTCCAGCACAAATAATCAAAGAAATTCAATTGCAATTAATTAATATCTATATAATCTTTTATATACATATACTTATAAAATTGTTGTATGTACAATTGTACAAAAATAAATTTCCAAGAATGTAAAAAACTAAAGCCAACGTAAAGTATATTAGATCAACAGCGCAAACATCAGAACTATGGAAAACGTTTACTAAAATATCTTCTATGTTTATTGTCCGCACCGATTGTTGTTTGGCGGATAGATTAATATAGTAATCATCAAAGTTAATACCAAAGCATATAGCTGTAACTTCAATACTTGCCTTTAGTACGGTTCATCTGTCTGTACGAGCGCCTAATTTTCAAAGACTATAAAAATTAATTACTAGATACAACCGAATGTTTGCTCGCATGAGTTCTGCTACTCATAAACAGAAAATAATATTTTTTTTTGAATGGTGCCTGACTGAATATTAAATATGAAAATTTAATTTGTTTAGTTTTTATTTCAACTCTTCGGTCTATACCTGATACTTATTACCAACGTCCACGTCCTCCGCCGGAACCACCACCACCGCCGCGACCTCTATTAAACCCTCCACCTCCTCCCCGGCCAGCACCACCTCTAAAGCCGCCGCCGCCAGAGCCACGACCGCGTCCGCCTTAAAATAAATAATTAACTTGTATAAGATTTTTGAGTTCATCTATTAGCTTGTTGATTTACCTTGACTTCCTGCTCCACGACCCCTGCTGCTTGGTACACCGACACGTTTTTTTACTCCTTTCGGCATCGGTGGCTTTGGCAAAAATCTAGAGATTGGCAACAGCTTGCTAGGATCGATGTACAGCGTTTGGCTTGGTTTAAAGCTATTGGCATAGACGTTGTCCGACAATTTAATAGACACGGAATAGTCTCGAACCGTTCCAAATATTTCATCAATTTTTCCAATCTGCTCCTTGTTTTCCAAAAATATTGGTGCATTAAAGTATGGAACATCGTCGATATGTACTTTGCACACAAGATCATTCTGACAGGTGTAACTAAAGTGTCCCAATGGAATAACACGCTCTGGTGGACCCTGATCGAATGCGCCTCTTCCGCGTCCACCTTTGTTAAATCCGCCGGTCTTATTAAATCCTCCACCACCGCCGCCACGATTAAATCCACCGCCACGGCTGCCACCGCTTCCGCCACGAAAACCTTTATCAAAAATATTAAGAACTGATTGTGTGAAAAATATATGAAAAAAACTTATACATTTATCAACAAACCTCTTCCGCCTCCCCCACGTGGACGACCAAAACTCATTTTGTATATGAAAGTAAAATATAAATATTACCAGCCTTCAAAAGAACGCCAAATATATATCAAGCACGTGTGGTAGAGCTGTAAGAACTTCGATGTTTACTGTTATCGATAGATGGCCATATTGAGAGTAGGGCTACAGAAACATGGATGCATGCAGGAATTAATGATTGCGATGCTTTTATGCAAAAACATCGGTTAACCAACGCGCCAAGACTTTATTCTATATGTATAAGCTATGTAACTTACAGCTCTTGATAACTTAATTTCAAACCTACCATAATGACTTTTTTAAAAAATAAATCAAACCAGCAGCTAAAAGTTTTAAAACAGAACTTTTGCACTTCTATGATTTTGCGTTGTATTATCTTATATGTAATTTATAAGTACTATGATAATTTGAGTTAAATAAATTCCCTTAAAAAAATTTTAAAAATATTATTTTGTAGGCTTTGCATTTGCTGTGCTTGAGTCAATATATATTTAGTCTATTGAAGTGTTCACAGATGTTATTTATCTATTAACGGAACTAAGTTCATACGTTCAATTTGCAAATTAGTTCAATCGAAATTTATCTGAACTGAGCGATACAACTCTAAAAGGTATATGCCAATGTTCATTTGTATAGCAATTCACTTGCACGAATTAGAGGTAGGTGAAGAATGACGTCATTAAAAAAGTTTCAAAAGCTTGTGTAAAATTAAGATTTTTGAAAGTTCAAACACAATTTTAATGAGATTGTACTCTAGATAAGTATAAACGCAATGCCTATATTCATATAAATGTCTCCTTTTCACTTAATACAATTTAAAAAATGTATTTGTAAACACAAAATATGTGTATTTACGCATATTTACAGACATTTTAATATGTGTATGTATGTAAACGTGTGGTTATGGCTTTGTATAAGTAAAAATATACAAATTTAAGAACGAAAAAGAAAATTGCACATACAATAATACGTTCGTTTTTACGGTGTATACATACACACTAAGCAACTACTTATAATCTTTCTATTTTGCCTGAGCAATTTAATTTAAAGTCATGATTCTTGGCGAGCTACAAAAGGAGCACGAGATAAAACAACAAAACGCTAAGGACCAAGGACAAGGTGATACAGTAAAAATTGGAAAAGCTACAGGCCAGGACAGCAAACCGATGGACAACGGAAACATAGATAAAACTAATGGCAATTTAAAACTTCAAAAACAGGTAAATGAAAAAATAAACGAGTGATATAAGCTGAAACAAAACCAAATCAATGCTGTCACATGTTAAAAACATCTGATAAATATGAAATAAAAGTTTTGTATCAAAATGTGGAGCAGTTATACTGAATCAAAAATTGAGATGAGATCACTTGACGTACAAATTGATACACACACACGCATACGCACTTGTTAAAAACAAACATGTATGCATATTTATTTGACAATTCGTACGCGTAATTGTCCGATAGATACATGTGTACATATGTACGTATGTATGTATAATAAATACTTAGGTTTTTATATGAGAGCTCTTTAACTATTCAACGTTGACTTCATTGAATTAAGTTTACTATTTAAAAATGTAGTTGAACAATGAAAAACAATTTGTATTTTTATACAGAACGATGCGACAATATCATTTTTAAGAGCCTCTCGTAGCGGTGACCTTGGCAAGGTTTTAGAATTTATCAATGGCGGACTAATCACTGACATAAACACTTGCAATGCGGTAAGTTTCATTATTAAAGTTATTTTCGGTTAGATTTTGAATAAATATTTTCACTTTCATCGTGTAAATCACCATCCCTATGGTTTCATGGGTGCAAACGCAAAGTTCCGTAATAGTATATAACTTTTCGTTTACCCTTTGCAAATCTTTAACCTTCTTCTCTGGGGCAGGCAATACAAGACCATAATTGTACAATGATTTGAACAGAATTTAATGTAAAACAAGTCATTCATTCAGTAAACCCAAGTAACATATTTTTGATTCACTTGCCATTGTATCAAGTTAAACGCATCTACCTGTTAAGAAGTTTGGGTTATATTGAAGCTCTGTGTATTGGCAATACTGAATATCTATCAAATTTTTTTGTGTTGTAATGTATCAAATGGTTAAATTAACCATTCTTGGTATTTATACCCGCTACTCATAGAGTAGAAGGGTATTATAACTTTGTTGAAACCGAAAATGTATGTAACAGGCAGAAGGAGACACCTCCGACCCCATAGAGTATATATATTCTGGCTCAGGAGCAACAGCCGAGTCGATATAGCCATGTCCGTCTGTCTGCCAGCAGCGCTGCTTGCAGCATTGTGCCGAATAGTGTGTGCGTGTACGGTGGTGAAATGGGTTAAGTTGTGGACTGCAAAACGAACAGTACTAGTCGAGCACATTCGACTGTAGCTTTCTTACTTGTTTTATTTTAGATTTTGACTATGCATAAATATTGTAAGTTCATGGCCTTTTACGGTCAAAATATGATTGTGGCCGTTCTTTATTGTTTCTCAAAAAATTTTGATGAACGAGCAGCTGGGTAGCGGGTATATTACAGTCGAGCAGACTCGAATGTAGCTTTCTTACTTGTTTGATCCTTAATCTTTATACTACTTATAGAGTAAAAAGGGTATTATAACTTTGTGCCAACCATAAATTGATATAATATTCAGAAGAAGGCATCTCCGTTTCATAAAGAATATTCTTGTCCAGGAACAGAGCTGTCTGCTTAAAAGATACAGATCTGAGTTATTTATAAGTTACTTGCTGACAGTATTTAAGCGTAGCTTCGAGAATTTCTTGTTGGAATTTGTAGTAAATTTGTAATAGTTTTTTTAAAGTTCTTCGAAGGGTGTCTTACTGTCGTGCACACTCGACTTTTAACACTTGTTTAAATTTGGTGATTGCATCTTTTAAATAAGTGTATATGTTCATATGTTCTTATTTTGGAGGTGTCTTAACTGCTTTACAGAGGAACTGCTTTGTCTGTTAGGGCTGCCTTGGGTCTGTGGTCCTAACCTGTCCGAATATGATTTGCAGACAGACTGAGCATACCCTTGCAGGGTATCTTAGTCTGTCCAAAGAGGGTTGCGAAACAGACCTCCTCGCGGGTTTTTTCAAGGAAGAAGAAAGGAAGCGGGATGTTAGGGTGAACGGATGGTCCTAAGGGCTTTGATCGTTATGTCTGTCTTGCAAGCTATGTGCTTAGTTTGTTCTACCACAGCAATGTCCATTACCAAGGCCTGGAGAAGCCTTACAGACAGACTGCCTGGCTTGCCTAACTTCCCGCCCTGTCTCCCCCTTACAGGGTATCTGCTTAGTCTCCAAATGAGCAAAGATAGTGTACCCTTTTCGATAAAAATTTGTTTAATTAAAATTACGCCTCTTCCAGAACGGTTTAAATGCTCTGCACTTAGCAGCCAAAGACGGATTTGTCGATATTTGCAATGAGCTGTTAAAACGGGGTATTCAAGTGGACAGTGCTACAAAGAAAGGCAACACTGCTTTGCATATAGCATCACTAGCCGGTCAGCAAGCGGTCATCAAACAGCTCATCCAGTATAACGCTAACGTAAATGTGCAATCGTTAAATGGCTTTACGCCGCTGTATATGGCCGCCCAAGAGAATCATGACATCTGCTGCCGATTACTTCTGTCTAAAGGTGCAAACGCTTCGCTGGCCACTGAGGATGGGTTTACTCCATTGGCCGTGGCGATGCAGCAGGGACACGAGAAAGTTGTGGCGGTGCTGCTAGAAAGTGATGTACGTGGCAAGGTGCGGCTGCCGGCTTTACATATTGCTGCCAAAAAAAATGATGTAAATGCAGCGACAGTTATACTGACGCACGATAGCAATGCTGACATCGTTTCCAAATCTGGCTTTACTCCACTACACATTGCTGCGCATTATGGTAATGTAGAGGTTGCCAGCCTGCTATTGGATCATGGCGCCGATGTAAACTACACCGCCAAACATAATATAACGCCGTTACATGTAGCCTGCAAATGGGGTAAAGCGGCAGTGTGTAATCTTCTATTATCTCGAGCGGCACGTTTCGATGCTACTACTCGGGATGGCCTTACGCCATTACACTGCGCTGCGCGTTCGGGTCACGTTGAAGTCATAAAACTTTTGCTAAATATCAATGCTCCGATTTTATCAAAAACCAAGAATGGACTCTCAGCTCTACACATGTCGGCCCAGGGAGAGCACAATGAGGCAGCACGTCTGCTGCTCGATCATAAGGCGCCCGTGGACGAGGTAACCATTGATTATCTAACAGCTCTGCATGTGGCCGCCCACTGCGGTCATGTCCGAGTAGCTAAGCTATTACTTGACTATGGCGCTAATCCGAATTCACGCGCACTCAATGGTTTTACGCCATTACACATTGCCTGCAAGAAGAATCGCATCAAAGTCGTTGAATTACTTTTAAAGCATGGAGCTAACATTGGCGCAACTACCGAATCTGGCCTTACACCGTTGCATGTGGCCAGCTTTATGGGTAAGCCGCAAATCTTTTCTATTCAAAACTGATTATAATAAAATAACTTATTATTTACATGTAGGCTGCATGAACATTGTTATCTATCTGCTGCAACATGACGCCAGTCCGGACATGCCCACTGTGCGCGGCGAGACCCCGCTTCATTTGGCAGCGCGTGCAAACCAGGTATCTCAACTGGTTGGCTTGATATTATTATTAATGATAAATAATCAAGTTTTATTATTTTAGACTGATATTATTCGAATATTGCTGCGAAACGGCGCACAAGTAGATGCAGTTGCCCGAGAAGGCCAAACACCGTTACACGTGTCGTCGCGTCTTGGTAATATTGATATAATTATGTTAATGTTGCAACATGGTGCACAGGTTGATGCCTGCACCAAAGATATGTATACGGCGCTGCACATTGCTGTCAAGGAGGGGCAGGAGGAGGTGTGTCAGCTGCTTATAGAGAATGGAGCACGACTGGATGCAGTCACTAAGAAAGGGTTTACACCTTTGCACCTTGCTGCAAAGTATAAAATGGTCAAAGTAGCGAATATGTTGTTGGACAATGGTGCCCCCATTGATTGTCAGGGAAAGAATGATGTAACCCCACTTCATGTAGCAACCCACTACGACCATCTTCCGGTGTTACAGTTGCTTCTCGCACGTGGCGCCTCCACACAGATATGTGCGCGTAATGGTCACAGTCCATTACATATTGCGGCAAAGAAAAACAACGTTGAAATCGCTCAGCAGTTGCTGCAGCACGGCGCGGATGTTGGTGCCGTAAGCAAGTCAGGATTTACGCCTCTGCATCTTGCGGCGCAGGAGGGCCACTTAAATATGGTGCAATTGTTATTAGAGAATGGTGCTGTTGCCAATATGGCAGCAAAGAATGGCCTAACGCCACTACACCTGGCTGCACAGGAGGGATACGTTTCAGTCTCGCAGACTTTACTGCAACACGGTGCTAACATATCAGAGCGTACGAAAGCTGGCTACACTCCATTGCATATAGCCGCCCATTTTAACCAAATCGATGAGATCAAATTTTTGCTGGAAAATGATGCTAATATTGAGATGACTACAAATGTTGGTTACACACCACTGCACCAGGCAGCTCAGCAGGGTCACACTATGGTTATTAATCTACTGTTACGTCATAAAGCAAACCCCAATGCTGTAACGAATGTAAGTAATAATGTACCTTATACAAATAATTATATGCACATACTTGACCACCAAAGTTTAAAGTGGGCATACTAATAATGTACATACCGTTTTATTTTGTATAGAATGGCCAAACAGCTTTATATATAGCTCATAATTTGGGATATGTCACGGCGGTTGAAACTCTAAAAGTGCATACAGAGACTTCTCTAATAAATAAAGCAACTGGAGTGCTGGAGGAGAAATATAAGGTTGTGGTACCAGAATTTATGCAAGAAACATTGCTCTCCGATTCCGAGGACGAAGGTAGCGACGAGCATTTGGATCATAACCAATATAAATATATGGCGACCGATGATCTAAAGGCCGCAAACGAAAACGATACCCATAATTTTGACACAACAAATGCCGAACACGATCAAAACGATGGACGCAATATTGAAAAAGGTGGTTGTCAAATTGTATTCTGTATATTACAAAATTTATTTATAATTCATTGTAGAAGTTATTACCAGACTCGAAACAACTTTAAATTCATCAACAATGGAGAGGCACGCCGATAACGTAGCCATTGTACGACCGCCAGTTCATCTTGGGTGAGTTCAAATTTATTCGATAATTAATTACACAACCAAAAATAACACAAGCTATTTGAGTCGAAGCTTAAGGAGTAAGGGTAAGGGTATTTCCAATTGAGCGAAGGGTGTCTTACTGTCGGGCACACTCGACTGTAGCCGGAAAGTTTTCTTCTTTATGTTGCAGGTTTCTTGTTTCCTTCCTTGTGGACGCTCGTGGCGGATCGATGCGTGGGTGTCGACACAGTGGAGTTCGCATCATTGTCCCACCAAAGGCGTGTGCTGAGCCAACACGTATAACTTGTCGATATGTTAAACCGCATAGAGTGGTCAATCCGCCACCTTTGATGGAGGGCGAGGCGCTTGTCAGTCGTATACTGGAATTGTCACCAGTAGAATGCAAATTTTTGAGGTACGAATAACCGATAACACATTTTTAAAAAATGTATTTTGAAACCATAAATATAAATAAAAAAGTAGATCGTACATGTGAAAAAGAGGGTATTTACCAAGTAATTCTTGGAAATTCCTTTCAATTTGTAAAGGGCTAACATTATCATTAAAATCTCAAGTCTACTATCTAGAATTCTTGTCCGTCTGCTTCTCCGTTTGTCTGTTGCAACGCCAATCAGTCCCTTAGTTTTTAAGTTATATGAATGAAACTTGGTTCACGTTGTAAATAAGATTGCACGGGTCAGATGAAAGCGATAGATCGGATAATTGCCGTAAAACCTATCGATCAAATTTTTATATTTCATTAAATGATTAAAGGATAACAACCAAGGGTATCATACTGTCGGTCATTCTCGACTATAGCTTTCGTTACTAGTTTTAAATTTGCGTTTTCACGCTAAGCTTTTCATTTTGTATTTTTCTTCACTTTGTTTTTTTCTGTTTCTAAGCCCAATTGTTCTCGAGGTACCACACTTTGGGTCGCTGCGTGACAAGGAGCGTGAAATAATTATATTGCGTTCTGATAATGGTGAAAGCTGGCGCGAACATAATATTTTTGAAAACGAAGAATTACTCGAATCTCTTAGCGATAAAATCGTTACCGATCTAAATACTCCAGGGGATCTGAACACCAGTCGAATTGTTCGAATTGTCACCCAGAATGTGCCACATTTCTTTGCTGTGGTGTCGCGAATACGTCAAGAGGTCCATGGAATTGGGCCGGATGGTGGCACCGTCTTTTCAACGGTAGTGCCTCAGGTGCAAGCGATTTTCCCAGCGCATTCGTTGACAAAAAAAATTCGAGTTGGTCTTCAAGCACAGCCTGTCGATCTTATTGGATGCTCCAAACTCCTAGGCCAGGGCGTGGCCGTATCTCCGGTGGTCACAGTTGAACCACGACGCCGTAAGTTTCACAAGGCTATCACATTAACAATTCCGGCCCCAAGGGCATACAATAAGGAAATGGTTAATATATCTTACGTTGGCGATATCAACGCTTATGCAACGTCTACTTTGCGATTATTATGTTCAATAACCGGGGGACAGAACCGAGCTATTTGGGAGGATGTGACAGGATCGACACCGTTGACATTTGTTAAAGATACTGTTAGTTTTACCACGACTGTATCGGCGCGCTTTTGGCTGATGGATTGTCGTAATGTGGCAGATTCCGGGCGTATGGCGACGGACCTCTACACATATATGGGATTGGTGCCATTTGTCGTAAAATTTGTGATTTTCGCAAAACAAATATCTAACACAGAAGCAAAAATATCTGTGTTCTGTATGACGGACGATAAAGAGGACAAAACCCTGGAACATCAGGAATATTTCACGGAAATTGCGAAATCTCGAGACGTAGAAGTGTTAGAGGACCAGACTGTTTATTTAGAGTTAAGCGGAAATTTATCACCCGTTCTTAAATCCGGGGAGCAACTAAGTACCAAGTTTCAAGCATTTCGCGAAAATCGCTTATCCTTCATTGTCCACATTAAAGATAAAGAGCAGCCGCATGCTCGAGTTTGTTTCATGACCGAGCCAAAGACTAACCCTGGCGATGCGCCTCTGCAGCCAATATGCGTACTAAATGTGTCGCTAATGCAAGTTGACAATTATAATGTCAATAAAACCGCAAAGGATAGTGTAAATGGTTATGATCAAATGCATAAGGATCTGATTAACACCGAAATAAAAGCTGGGAATTCATCCGCATTGGTTGGGATTCCGGAGGATATACAGCGTGCCGACATCCGTTTATTAGATATATCGAATTTGCTTGGCAATGACTGGCCGCGGCTTGCCTACGAGTTGGGTGTTTCCGAGTCTGACATAGACTTAATAAAGGCAGAGTACGCTGATCAGTTGCCGTCCCAGCAGAGCTTAATGTTATTACGTCTCTGGCTTAACCAAGAAGGAAAACGGGCAACTGGCAATGCGTTGGCACAAGCCTTGAACATAATAGGCCGTGTTGATATTGTTGAACAGTGCATCTACAACCTGGAGACCGTAACAGATCAACAGGAGCGATGCCTTGCCAAAGGTCAAATGCTGCCGTCGCTATCAATTCCAATCCAATATTATGATCAAAATCTCACTGACGGTCTAAATGAAACATTAAATATTGATGCAGACCAAAGTTCCGAAACAGAACAGCATAATAACAAATATCAACCTATTAACGGTAAGAAAGTGGGTTGTTTTATCCGATTACTTACGTTATATTTTTTCGTTTTTACAGATGAGAAGCCTTTGTACACGCCGCCCCCAACACCACATGAAACAAATAGTGACGTCTTGGAGATTACAGAAAAGCCAATTCAAGATTTACAGAGTAAGTTTTAATTAATCGCTTTTTATACCATTCGACCATTGAAAATGCTCAAAAATGGTATACTAAGTTTGTGCAAAAGACCCCATAAAAAATATATATTCTGGCTCAGGATCAACAGCCGAGTCGATTGAGCCGTGTCCGTCTGTCTGTCTGTATGAAAGTCGAAATCTCAGCTATTACAAAAGCTAGAGACACCAAATTTGACATGATGGTTCCTCTATACCATACGCAGATTATTTATTTCAAATTTGGAGTGCCACGCCCACCGCCCACGCAAATTGATGATTTACGAATATTAAGGAAAGTATTACAGTTACAGACACCAAATTTGGCATGATGGTTCCTATAAATCATGCGCAGATGAAATTTATTTCAAATTTGAGGTGCCACGCCCACCGCCTACGCAAATCAATAATTTACGAATATTAAGGAAAGTATTTAGGTTACAGATTTCTGCTTTGGAACACGTAAAGATACTGATAATATGCACCCATTCCAAAAATTACAATCCGATCGGGCAATAAATACAGAAGTTATTAAAAAAAACGTTTTTCATAGTTCCGTTGCCCGCGTCATTATAGCATATCGTCTGCATCGTTTTAGCCTTTGTGTGTGTGTATGTATGTGTGCGTGAGAGCGAGTTAGTACTAGTTAGTGCAACTACGAAGTTGGTCGAATGGTATCTTACGGTCGGGCGCGTTCGACTGTAGCTTTCCTTACTTGTTTTTAATATTGACATTTTATTTTACCCATAGAAATTCATACTCAATATAATTTAATAGAGACCTTGGCAACAAAAGCCGTTGAAAATATTTCAGTGCAGGCTGAAGATGCGTTATCAAAAACCCTGGAAAATAAAAGTACTCCCGTAATCAAAAATAATGCTTCAGCTGAAAATTCACCACGTATCAAATGACACACCACAGACGATCTTGAGAAATAAAAATTAAATTGAGCTATGATTTATTTATTTATATAAATATAAAAGATATATTTAAATTGCAACCATGTTATACAAATACTATAATGATTAGTTCAAGTTAATGAATGTGAAAAATTTCAATACAAACCATCTTTGGACAGAACTTCAACATTTTTGTGAATCTTTAATATATGGTAACTACCATTTATTAAATTCAAAAATAAACCAACATGGAGTTTTTCATTTATTTATATATATTTATATTGTACTTTTAAAAAAAATTGTTGAGTTAAAGTTGTAACTGTAAAATTGTCATTTTTATACCATTTGACCAATAAAAATGCCTTAAAAGGTATACTATGTGCAAATTTATGACATTTATTAGATTCTTAATGAGAACCAATTGCCGAGTCAATATGCTATGCTTTTAAATTCTAAAACGAAAGAATACAACATTTCGATTGTGTTCATTGTGAATGGGGAATGGAAGAAATATACTAGCGTTTCCTCACTTTGCCGTCAAAGCAAAACAAGTCGGAGCAAAACCAGGCATAGCGAACCAAGGCGAAAAAACACTAAGCAAAGCATGCAAAATCAACGCAACACAACTTGTTCATATATAGAAGCAAAGCGAATGCATTATATTGGGTTGCCCAAAAAGTAATTGCTGATTTTCATATAGTCGGCGTTGACAAATTTTTTCAACGGCTTGTGACTCTGTAATTGCATTCTTTCTTCTGTCAGTTATCAGCTGTTACTTTTAGCTTGCTTTAGAAAAAAAGTGCGCGAAAATTTGTTTACATTTGTTTGTTTGGCGTCAATTTTAATATGAAGCCCACAAAGGAGCATTTTCGTCATATTTTACTTTATTATTTCCGTAAAGGAAAAAACGCGGAGCAGGTTGCTAAAAAGTTACGAGATGTGTATGGTGATGAAGCCTTAAAAGGAAGACAGTGTCAAAATTAAACGATGCGCATTGATGTCTGCAAAAAGACTTTACGGTGTGCCCGCCTCCTGCTCGGCATCCAATGTCTTTTTAGTATTTCGTCTATGCAAACTTTATGCTAAGCAGTGTAGCCGTGCGTCCCTGCATGGTAAAAAATATGGGTGGTTATACTTTTTGAAGCCTGGTCACACTGGCAATTTTAGCCTGCAAATTTTATGGAAATTTGGGACTTATCAAGGGCTATATCTCCAAAATTACGCGAGAAATCCAAAAATTTACTCCATATTTTCGTCTTGTTTCGTCGAGTTCTGTAAGAAACCGTTGTTAAGTCTTGGCGCCACGGAAACAGCAATACTGCCTCGTTATCGTCGCGGCCACGCTGCTAGTGTTAGTATACCTTTCGCAGCGATACGCCTTACAAACACACGCTATTAGAAATTGTTTCAAAACTATTACTTCTTGGTCTTACTAAAAGCTCTTTGCATTTTTTTCGGCTTGATTAAAAAGATATAAAAATATTTAAATTTTACGCCAAAGAAAATAAATTTTCAACTTTGAATAAACATGGCGGGTATCGATTATTTGAAGAGTTGCAAGTTTCAACTTCAACGTGACTGGTGTTTATTACGACAGCACCACAACCTCCATGCGAAAAGTTGTCTTGTATTCGTATATTTATAAACATAGTCATATTTCAATAGTCTTTACGCAAACTATTAAAATATGCAAGTTTATGTATAGAATGTCTGTTAAATCATAATAATTCTTGTTTACTTGCAGGTGTCGTTACAACGTTATTAAAGAAAGGCAGTTTATAACCTTCAGTTTTCAAAATAATTTTTGTTAACTTGCAATTTTTCGCAAGTCGCGAAAAGCGATGAATATGCTGTTTAATTTGTCAGCTGTGAATAATACACAAACTATACCAAATCAATATCAAATCCAATTAAGGAAACCAATTAACAATCAGCATCTACACTCTTCGGACATCTAAATTAAAAACTAGTTAAAATTACCTATTGAGCAGGATTCAGTAACAAGTTCGTGACAAAATATAAACGGTTGTAGTACTTGCAAAAACAAATTGGCAGGTTGTCAAAAAATAAGTCATTTTTCGAATTCAAACGTAATGAATTCAGTTCAAAGTGCAACGAAGCAACAGGAGCATATTGGATCGTTCAAAAGGAGGTTGCGCAAACGTCGAGACAGTACTGGGGACATACTCGTCCTGTCAGAGTTGGTGCTTTTGCAAACAAAATACGAAACAGTGTTCTTTTTTAAGAATCTCGTCGGTACCCGAGAAATATTTGAGCTTCGCGAAACAAACTTTGGATGATTAAAGACCCACTTTGATGTGCCGGCGAGTGGATTTGATTACATCCTACGTAATGGAACTTGCTGGAAACTGTGTTGGCATTACTCATTGTTAAGGATGCCATATTATATTGTTTTATTTTGCGCGATCCTTGACTGGAAAGATACCCATGATGGGTTTTGTGGTCATGTTATCCGAAATGTTCTGAAGTTGCGTAGCTGACCCACACCCGTTTTTTATAAGTTATTTATCAAAACAATAAAACGAATTAATATTAATCGAAACAAAGGAAAGAGCCCGAAAACACCCCAAAAAATTAAGTGCATTTATTTGTCTTTAATTCGACTGTAAGATCATGTCAAATACGCTTACGCCAGAGCTAATGCCATTGCAGCCTATTTTCGAACCGGAAAGTTTTCCCAGCTTCCCTCGCAACGCAACTAAAAACAATATTTTGAAGCTTAATTGGTGGCACTCGCCCACAGAGCCGCTTGAAATCGAAGCTGTGTTTCTTACCTCCCCGGGACAAGTACTTCCTCCAACAACACCTACAGCAACAATGGAAAATAATAACATAGCCGTATGTAACAGTGTAAATACCTCGGAAAAGTCGACGCCGCATTCCAAGCAGTCGCATCAAATGAACTCCGAAGAAGCAAAAATGGTCCTTGGTCCCGCCGCCAACTCTACAATTTTGGATCTTGATGAGGATTTCGATCTAAAAGACTCACAGTTACTTGTTAAAGGTAATTATAATATACTATATTCATGTATGTATCTATATATTTTGGTGAACGCGACGCCTGACAGCTTGTTTAAACCGAAAATGTACGTAACAGGCGGAAGTTTACATCTCTGACCCCATTAAGTCGATAAAGCCATATCCGTCTGTCTAAATGAAAACCTAGATCTCAGCTATCATTGCTGTTTGTTGGGGTCTGCCACGCCTTCTTCTGTTTACTGATACATACATTTGCCCAAAACTAGTATACCATTTTTGTCCATATTCAGTGGTCAAATGTTATAAATATTAAAATTTGACCGATAGGTTATAAGACAGCTTTACGATATATCTGTCCAACTTTAATAGATATTTTTGAAGCCTTCTTAAGACATACTTAGACCTAGATAGGAAAAGCTTCATGATTCTTATTGCTCCACGCTTTAAATAAGTCGGAACGAACCGGATCGGACCGATATATCGTATAGCTGCCGTAGAACCTGTCGGCCGACTTTAATCATTTTTCAAGATATCGCTGTGAAACTTTCCTAATGTAGTGTATGTCTAAGTATGTCCATTAAATGCTATGCAAGTTTTGTTAAAATCAGACAGATATATTGTTAAGCTGCCATAGAACCTATCGGCCGATTTCATATGTGGTGTAACTGCAATGGTATAAAACCTTCGGTGTGTTGAAGTTAGCCTTTCTTTCTTGTTTTATTCTATAAACATTTATGTTTTTAAACAGTTACTTGAAGGCGTAGCGAAACAAACCGAACTTTTAGCTAGAAGTACATATGTACATAAATATGGTTTGAAATCAAATTCAAAAAAAAAGATTAAATAAAAGATTTGTCACAATCTTTCTTCACTTTGTGTGCAATTTAGTTCTGTATTTAATGCCCGTGCTTTCGGTTTTGGCTTGACTGGTATTTTCGAACAATGAATTTCTTGCTCTCAAGTCGATATCGATGATGGAGCTTACACTTCGCAATATCAAGTCGATTAATTATGTATATGTATGTTGAATATCAATTTGTGTGCGTATGCAGATGTGCAGTTGATTTAAGGAACCGGAATGTCGCCGATATTATTGAATCCTATTGGCTATTGCTAATTGTGCTATTTTGTTTAAATAAGTAAATATATTTTTCTAAGTTGATTAATTGGTAAATTACGAACCCAAATTACTGTCAAGTGCAACTTAACTTGAGGCGTATAAGAAAAAGTCAATGATATTTGTATATGTACACATGTGTATACATACAAATGTAGTATATATGTGTGTGTGTGTTAATGGGTGTAGGTGATGAAGAACGTGTTGTGTTGTAAATTAATTAGTATTTTTTTTGTTAAATTGTATGTGTGTGTGTGCGTGAGAGTCTTTGACAAAGCTTGTTCATTTGGTGAGATCGACGCAATGTGTATGTGCGCCAGGCTTAAGTATTTTGAGTGATCAAAAACATTATACGTGGAGTATCTTTGGATTTTTGTGAAAAGCATTCAAAAAATAGTATAACATTTTAATCTTAAAAATCATTAATTTATTTGTTTAAATTAATAAGGTTGAGTAACTCAATCAAGCAAGTAAAAACAAGCTTTCATTCATTTTGGAAACTGCGAGTGTTGCAAAGTCCCAAATCATCATATAGCATTAAAAGCAATAGCACATTGAGAGAAACGTTATTTGTTTATAAATGACAAAGTGAATTCAAGACACATATGTACATATATACATATGTATTTTTCCATACTTATATGCAGCTTTAAATGCAAAAGTTTGTATATAGGTGTGCTTTGTAAAAGTGCACGTTGTTCCTTATCAATTCTTTTTTATCTTCATACTCATGTATAGAAATCACACATGTACATAGGTGTGTCACAACATGGCTTATTCTGATTAAGTGATCCGTTTTGTTGAGGCGTGCTGGCTAATTTCTGATTTCCAAGTAGTTTATATCGCTTTTTTTTATAAACAATAGTAATTACCAAATGCTCAGATCTACATTTTGATATACCTCGCAAATGGGTATTACTTTTAAATTGATCCACCTACCCGTTGAACTTATAACTTATATAATTAATATTATTAAATAAGAAAGCTTAATGTTTAATGTTAAAAAATGTGAATGAAAAATGTGCACCTACTCAAATAACAAAAAGAAATACATTATACAGATAATTCCTTAGAAAGGCATTTAATTTTTACTGTTCATGCCGCCAGTATATAATCAACTAGTATTTTTCTGATATTACAAAAAAAAAAGATTAGGTTCAACGCCGCTTATAAGCTTTAACTTTACAATATAATAAAATATAAAGATTTCGGGGCCGTCCCAAATTAATTGACATAAACCACAATGTTTGTGGCTATTGCAGATTTTCCTGTCAAAAGGCGGTCGAATTTCGCATGATAAACACTGATGACGAGCTGCGGCTTATGGCGAGGTATGGAAAATAATGTATATATATATATATATATATATATATAAGATAGTGTTGTGTAAAGTACTAATCTTATAACGCAAGAACAATTGAGTCAATTTCAAAATATTTGATTGTCTAGATTCAGATGTGACCGCATTTCGAAAAAAAAGAGACTTTCAAGTAATTGTATGAATTGTTTTTATACTCTTCGACTATTAAAAATAGTCAAAAAAGTATATGTTAACGGATTTCCAAAAAAACCCGCTAGCAATCAAATTTATATATATAATTTCTTAAATGCTGGTTCTTTTGGTCTTTACCTTAACATTTGAAATAAATTCCATCTATGTGTGCAATTCTCCAGAAAGGTCAAATACAGCCAAAAAAATTCAAAGTTTATAAAAAAGGTTTTTATTGGAAACTTAAATAAAATGAATGGTATTTTAAATATTTTTATTTCGTTGGTTTTTTGAGTCAACATTGCCATGTCAATTTGTCGTTATGAATGAACGCCTAAATCTGAGAGAATATTATTAAAGGTAGAGCTTTATTACAAGATACTTCAATATACGCTTTTGACCGTGTGATTGTAGACACAATCAAAATCGGAAAAGCGCAATACATAGATTTTGTTAGACGTGACAGAAAGTAAAGTAAGTTAATATTCCGATCGGAAATAAAAGTGCAAATACATTGCAAAAATTTTATATGAATCAATGCAAAAAAAAATTACATTATTAATGTCATTATCTAAAATTGAAAATGTAAATATCAATTTAAATTCTAGTGCACACTACCAGTAGTCTATAGGAACAATTGAAACAAGTAATATTACGTTTAATAAATACCTTCATTAGCCAACAAAACTGAACGGAGAGTATGGTTTCCATATTTAACATTTTGTTTCATTACTGCACTATCTATGGCACAATCGATGAGTTAATTTTCGGTAAAACAAGCAGTTTACCAAATCATTTTAATAGAGTAGATAAAATAGAAACCTTATTTAATTTTGAACATATTGATAAGAAAATAAATAAAGATTATATTACACTTGGGCAGCGACGATGATAATACACTATAACCACCAAATTTTTTAAAAACACTCATTTATTTCTAGGCTTCCAACGTTTTATTTTGGAATAAGGTTACACTCCCTTTCGCCCATGTTAATTTTAAGCACAATTTAAAAGTTACTACATTTATTCATTCATGTTTAATTTATTATCATCATCTAAGCCCTCTCTGATAATAATGTAGATAAAAAACAAATTAGTGAAATATTTTATGGTAAGATATCGAGTGAAATTAGAGTATTATATACGTATGTTGACATAATCTTGGCAGTGGCTAGCTGGGGTCAATATACCTTAAACTGCCAAAATGAAACGAAAAGAACGCCGCCTTACATGCATTTCTATCTTATTTAAATTTTGTAATATATTGTTGCTTTGTCTCATTTAAGATACAAAACCATGCGTGGGCTTCCTAAATCAGGACCAGGAGGATCAAATGAAAGTCAGCGGTTATCGTCGATCTCATTTGCGATGGGTTCTTTGCTGGATATGCATTTGCTTAACCGGTGGACTATTACGACTGGTATTGCACTGGTGGCGTCATTGGTACCTACTTGCCACCTGTTTGCCCTGTCCGCTTCAAGAGGCTCAGCAGGTTCTGATCGAGGAGAACTATCAGGGGAAGCACAGGGTCTATCACGTAAAACCTGTTCTGCTTTTGACCACGGATCAGTTAAAGTATATTATTTAATTGTAAATAACTCAATGTTTTTATTAAGATATTAAATTTTCTTTTTTGATGTAGAAAACTTTTGCAGGAACAATTGCCTGAAGAGACTTTCGATGAGAATAAACTTCAGCTTTCCGTTCATTTTTCGTCAGCACACTTTAAAAGTAAGTAAGGCTTTAACAGCCATTTTTGGCATCAAAAAGCGAGTCAATTTAGGCTTGTCAAACAAATTCAGAAAGCATTAAATACCGCACACAAAACTATTCCTGCCCGCAGCGCTGCTTACATTTATGGAAAATGTTGAGTTGAATAACTTCTGTGTTTTTTATCCGATTGTTACCAAATCAGAGATCATCTGGCTAGCTATAGTTATACCGAAAAAGAGCAATATGGGATTAAAATTGCGCTTGTAATCAATTTTTTCGATTTACAGGGGCGGAAGGGGGCGTGGCGAAAAGCCAAAATAAACTAGCTCTTATAATAGCTCAGATCTAGATTTTCACACGGACAGACGGACATGGCTATATCGACTCGGCTATTAATCCTGAGCCAGAATATATATACTTTATGGGGTCGGAGATGTCACCTTCTGCCTGTTACATACATTTTCGGTTTGAACAAAGTTATAATACCCTTCTACTCTATGAGTTGCGGGTATAAAAACGCCGCAAATCAACAGAGTCTGGCACCCAATTTGTAGTCTCTAGGTTTTATACTCTCCGGGACTTAGGCGGCTATACAGACTGACAGGTAGTTAACACGTACGACTAACATGGCTATATTGTATTGTTTTTACTGAGTTCGACGATTGAAAGTGGTCAAAAATGGTATACTAAGTTTGTGCATTAGTATGTATTTATATATGTACATATATACAGGGAAAAGGAGGCGTGGCAGACAACATAAACTATATATATTCTTGCTCAGGTTCTTTAGCCCAGTCGATTGAGCCATGTCTGTCTGTCTGTATGAACGTCGAGATCTCAGCTGTTACAAAAGCTAGAGACACTATATTTGACGTGATGGTTCCTGTATACCATACGTACAATAGATCTAAGAAATCAAATCGATAATTTACGAATATTAAGGAAAGTATTGCAATTACAGACACCAAATTTGGCATAATGGTTCCTGTAAATATGCGCAGATAAAGTTTATTTCAAATTTAAGATGCCACGCCCACCACCTACGCAAATCGCTAATTAACGAAAATTAAGGAAAGTATTAAGCTTACAGCTTTCTTGTTTGGCACACGTAAAGATGCTGATGGTATGCACCTTATCCCCAAATAACAAACCGATCGGACAATAACAGAAGTTATTTATGAAAATGTTTTCTATAGTTCTGCTGCCCGCGTCATTGCAGCAGTCTTTGTGTGTGTGTGAGAACGAGTTAGTGCTAGTTAGTGCAACTACGAAGTTGGTCGAATGGTATTTTACGGTCGGGCACGCTTGACTGTAGCTTTCCTTACTTGTTAAGTCCATGGGGTAAAAAAACTTTGTTCATTACTGGGCGACACTCAAAACTCCGATTAATCGATCCCTATTCGATTAATGTTCGCGCACCTTCTTTCGACAATCAACCAACTGATTTGGAAAAAATTTGGTCATTTATTTATTTAACGTCAACTTATGGCAGTCGACACAAAATTTAAAAAGATTAAGATTAATTAAATAAATGAGCCTAAAAATTTAATTAACATTAAAATTAAAATTTAAAATCAATTGTTTGACTTTTGAGAGGATTATTACAAAAAACATGTATAAGATTTTTGTACATATAGTATTTATGTTATTTCACATTCAAAACAAGTAAGAAAGCTACATTCGAGTGTGCTCGATTATTATTTACCCGCTACCCAGCTACTGGTACATGAAAATTACAATCATATTTTGACTGTAAAAGGCCATGGACTTACATCAATATGATGTAAAGTCAAAATCTAAAATAATAAACAAATTTTTTGCACACATTTAATTTTTGACGCAGGCGGGACTCGAAACCGTAAATGCATAATAGTACTGTTCGTTTTGCAGTCCACCACTTAACCCATTTGACCACCGTACACGTACGCACTAATCGGCACAATGCTGCAGGCAGCGCTGCTTACAGCTATGGAAAACGTTGAGTTGAATAACTTCTGTGTTTATTATCCGATTGTTACCAAATTTTCAGAAATCAACAATATATATATAAACAAAATTGCGCCTGTAATCCATTCTTTTCAATTTACGGGGTCGATTGGAGGCGTGGTCAAAATCCAAATCGGCGTGCAATACTAACACATTTTGTCCCCAAATTTGGAAGTCCTAGCTCTAATAATAGCTGAGATTTAGATTTTCACACGGACAGACGGACATACGGATATAGCTATATCGACTAGGCTGTTGATCCTGAGCCAGATTATATGTACTTTATGGGGTCGGAGATGTCTCCTTCTGCCTGTTACACAAATTTTCGGTTTGAACAAAGTTATAATACCCTTTACTCTAAAAGTAGCGGGCATAAATATTATACGAATTAATGATTTAATTAAAATTATATTATATTCTAGGTTTTCGATCAGTAAGGATTATACGCTGCAAACAACTTGTATACGCATGGGATAGCAGCATTAACGGCTTCAATAAAATTAATGGATTGGATGTAAATGTGCCATGTTCATATTTTTATCAACAGCATGGTTTGAGTGTCCATGAGCAGTTGTCGCGCAGTATAGTGTTCGGATATAACGAGATTACAATTCCGTTGCGAAACGTTAAAACACTGCTTTTTTGGAAGTTCTAAATCCGTTTTATGTCTTTCAAATATTCTCTGTTGTGCTGTGGTTTACTTACGACTATTATTATTACGCTTGCGTTATTCTGCTTATGTCAATCTTTGGCATATCAATGTCCATAGTTCAGACCAAAAAGGTAAGATTTACATTTAGATAATGGTACAGTAGCAACAAATACTTGGAATACGTTAACGTTTCAGAATCAAGATGTGCTGCATGAAACAGTTAAAAATACTGGGAACGCCTGGATTGTCAATACCAAGGGCAATTCAATCGAAGTGCCAACGCGAAGTTTGGTGCCCGGTGACATAGTCGAGATACCTGCATCCGGTTGCACAATGCAATGTGATGCGGTCCTGTTGTCGGGCAATTGCATTCTGGACGAGTCAATGTTGACGGGAGAAAGCGTTCCGGTGACAAAGACGGCGCTGCCCATGAAACGTGATATAATTTTTGACAAGAAAGAACATGCGAAAAATACCCTTTTCTGTGGTACAAAAGTTATACAGACGCGTTACATTGGTTCGAAAAAAGTGCTTGCATTGGTTATAAATACAGGAAATATTACGGCCAAAGGTGGTCTAATTCGATCCATTCTGTACCCACCGCCCGTTGATTACAAATTTGAGCAAGATTCGTATAAATTTATACAGTTTTTGGCCGTCATTGCGTGCTGTGGTTTCATATACACACTTGTTACAAAGGTATTTCGAAATCTATGTAACTGCTAGAATTATATGAATATATTTTTATTGGATTTACATACCAATTTGTCTATAGTTGTTGAACCTAATGTGTCAAACCGACTGTCATTTCTTTTCTTAAGATATTGCGAGGCACGGATGCCGTCAAGATAGTTGTCGAATCGTTGGATCTTATTACGATTGTCGTTCCTCCAGCTTTACCTGCCGCTATGACAGTGGGTCGATTTTACGCTCAGAAACGTTTAAAAATCAATAATATTTTCTGCATATCACCGCGTTCCATCAATGTCGCTGGTAGTATTGATTGTTGTTGTTTTGATAAGGTCAGTTTCGCTTCAGGTTTAATGTATTAACTGGCTTAGTTAAAAACTTATTTAACTTTTTTCAACTATCAGACAGGAACCTTGACGGAGGATGGTCTGGATATGTGGGGTGTGATTCCGAAGTCTTTAACAAATCAATTTCAAATACCTTTAAGAGATGTGAAACGATTGCCTTTCGATAATTTCCTCTTCGGGATGGTTACCTGCCATTCAATAACCGTCATGAATGGAAAAATGATGGGCGACCCTCTGGATTTGAAAATGTTCGAATCGACGGGCTGGTTGCTGGAAGATGTCAATAGTATCCCTGAAAAAGAAAAATATGGATTGATATACCCTACAATATTAAGACAGCCCAATCGAGCAATTAGCTCCAGTGTGCAGCGAAAATCTTCAGTAGACGATTTGCTAGCAAATGCAGGACTTTCTTCAGGAGATATTAATTATGATCATGGTATTGTAAAAGAGTTTCCATTTTCATCGAATTTGCAGCGAATGGCTGTTGTTACGCGATGCCTTACCGTTCAGGGGTTCAATGTTTATTGCAAGGGCTCCCCAGAAATGTTGCAGCAACTCTGCCAGCCGGAGAGCATACCCGATGATTACAGCCAACAACTTTCAATTTACGCCAAACGTGGATTTCGCATAATAGCGGTAGCGTACAAAAAACTACATCCGAAAATCAACTACATTAAAGTGCAGCGATTGTCACGAGAAGAGGTTGAACAGGATCTGGAGTTCCTTGGATTTGTAATTTTGGAAAACCGCCTTAAGCCGGATACTACAGATGTTATCAATTCACTTAATGTAGCTGGCATACGCACAATTATGATAACAGGTGATAATATATTAACTGCGTCAAGTGTTGCACGCGACTGTGGGATTGTTAGCCCTAACCAGGCTGTAATCACCGTGCATGCAGTGCAAACTATCGATGAAGATCAATATGAGCTGCAGTATACGCTGGAAATGGGCACTTCTTTAAAAGCCTCAGAGCCATGCAATGGAAACGGGACGTCTTCATCGTTTGCTTTAGATTTAACATCTATCTCTAGTGGCAGCCAAAGTCTTTCGAGCGTCAAAACCCAAGATAGTTGGACAAATAATGATGATGTCGAGCTGGGTGTGGCTGCTCTACAATCTTGTAGCGATTGGCGCCGTCATTTCACCTTTGCTATGGATGGCAAAACCTGGCAAATAGTGCGCGAGCGGTTTTCACAAGAAATGGAGCTAATATTAACGCGCGGCTCTATTTATGCGCGAATGTCACCGGAACAAAAACAATCGCTTGTAGTGGAGCTGCAAAACCTTGACTACTATGTAGCAATGTGTGGAGATGGAGCAAATGATTGCGGTGCATTAAAAGTGGCCCACACGGGAATCTCATTGAGCGAGACAGAGTCGTCAATAGCATCACCGTTTACGTCACGTAATCCGACAGTTGCCGCCGTTCCGAATGTCATCAGAGAAGGACGCGCCGCTTTGGTCACATCCTTTGGCATATTTAAATATATGGCAGTGTATTCATTGGTGCAGTTTATCTCGGTGATGATTCTTTACTCGATTGAATCGAATCTTACAGATAAACAGTATTTGTATATTGATTTGGGCTTGATATCGGTATTTGCCTTTTTCTTTGGCAAAACTGAAGCGTATGAAGGGCAGCTGGCCAAGGAGATACCACTAAGCTCGCTAATATCCGCCACACCGCTGGCATCGCTGCTGCTTCATTTGGCATTAGTGATTACTTTTCAAGTGTCGGGTGAGAAAAAAAATACGAATACTAGTTACCACTTATTCATTAATTTATATATATTTTTTTTCTTATATTTTAACAGGTTGGTACCAGCTGCATCAGCAAACTTGGTTTGTACCATTCCAACATTCTGATGAAAATCACCTGGGTTGCTTTGAAAACTACACCATGTTTGCCATTTCTAGCTTTCAGTATATTATACTGGCTTTTGTTTTCTCAAAGGGTGTGCCATACCGCAAGCCAATTTGGTCCAATTGGCCGTTGTGTCTAAGCATTGTAATTAATTTGTGCATTGTAATTTATCTGGTAGTATATCCCTCCGAATGGGTCGCTGAGTTTTTCCAGCTGATTGTCCCACCCGATATGTTCTTTCGCTGCACAATGTTAATTTATGGCGTAGCTGCATTTTGTTTACATTCGCTTCTAGAAGCGACTGTAGTGGAAATGTTAGTCTTTAAGCGCTATCAGGTACGACGTGAGCAGAGCTATTATACTTCGACCCGAAAATACATGGCGCTCGAGTATAAGATTAAAGCACTCGATAACTGGCCTCCCATTACTGAAATTTGCGAGCCACTGCACCATGCGGAGACATCTCAACATCCCAAGCAACCTACATACGTAAATTTAAGTGCCGAACAGAATGTAGATGCACAACCTGGAGTGTTTCCCGGCTTCTTTGATGTGGGCTCAGTTCGAGTCAGCTTCTAATTACTTAATAGATAATAATATTATGTACATAGGGCTAAAACATAATTAAGTGTTATGTTCCAAAATAAAAAAAATATTAGGTATAGAAAATAAATTTTGTTCTTACATACAATACTGTACAATTTGTAAATGTTTTGCAGAGCAATAGTAGTTAATCGTCTTCACTTTATAAATAAGTGCGTGTTTCTTATGCCTTATGCGTAAAAATTGGTTAGTTACAAACAAACTACCTCTTTGATCAACATATTTACCATAATAAATATTTATTTTATACTATTAACCTGAAATATTCTAGAATAAGCACATAATGAAGCAGTAGTTTTTGTGTTTCTTCTCAAACTTGTTACCGCGTTTTACTTCGTTTCAAAGAAATTTAGTGTAGGTGTGTATAAAAAAAAGCTTCGGTCGATTGTCTTGATTGTTAATAAATATTATTAAAGAACACGATCGTTTCAATAACAACAAATACTTATGTATTCTCTAACTTTGTCTCAAATCAACCTGCGTAGTCTAATCCAAATCGATTCTTTAAATTACATATACATATGCTTGCAGTTAATCCAAATATTAAATCTACTGATAGGTTCTATGGCAGCTCATACGTACAGCAGACATACTCAGACATATCAAGAAAGTTTTATACCGACATCTTAAAAAATGATGAAAGTCGGCTGATAGGATGTATCATAGTTAGACATAGCTAGGAAAAATTTTATAGCGTTATTATGAAAAACAACAAAATTCGATTGATAGGTTCTATGGCAGCTATACGATATATTTGCCCAATTTCGATAAAAATTTTACAGCCTTTAAAGAACATACTTAAACATATACCGTAAAAATTTCATGGCGATTTCTTAAAAAATCACTGAAATTGCCAGTTAGGTTCTATGAAAGCTAAACGAGATATCGGTCCGATTCGATCTCGTCCCGACATTTTTACAGTGTGCAGCAGAGACTAACAGTCGGGCGTTTTCCACTGTATCTTCCATAAGGTTATTATAGCAACGAAAAATTAATTCGAAAATATTATATATCAAAATATGACGACGTAGCCCCATAGTACTAAATTGCCATTTGCAAATCTTTGGTTTCTTCTGTGCTACATAAGCAATATAATCAGGTATGTAACATCAACAACAGACTTATCGACACAGCAGCCACCTGAACCGGCCAAACTGCTTTGGCGCATGCGGACTTTTTGTGTCACTTCATGTTGGGTGCTTTGGTCTGGTCACGTCTCGTCTTCGGCTTCGGTTGTGGGAATTTTGTAGCAGCAGTTCGACGTTGCGTCTGCGCAGAGTCAGTTCTTTGGTTTTCGTCTGCGTTGAATGATTGTAAGCACATCTCAAAAAACCCATCCAATCCGATCCAATACGAATAGGCGTCTGAGTGTTTGTTATGAGTGTGTGTATACGTGTTAATTGTTTGTGCCAGTTACGCTGTGTATCTTGCCCCAGTCAAACCGTTACTTTTAATCATATAAAGCAGTTAGCTTATACTTAATTATTGTCAATCGAGCTTTTTAAAAGTGTACAAATATTTGACTTTTGAATATTTACTTTATTTATAGATAAAAAATGTGATTTGAAAATAAATGTATGATGTAACTTAACTGAAATATGCAAGAGAGTAGATATTTTTATATGCTTGTGTATGTATAACCAGTTATACGCGTCAAAAAAATAAATTCCAGTTTGGAAACTTTAGTTAGTTAAATTGAACAAAAATGCATGCAAAGTGTATACATAAACATAATTTTGGATCGCAAAGCAAGAGCAGAGTTTTCCTTATTAACGAAAACAACAAAATTTATTAACGTTTTCATATTCATGTAGATTTCGAGACAATCAACTAAAGTTGTCTAACACAAAAACCACACGGCTACACACACACACATTTCAACATCTTGACATTTCGAAAGCTTGCCTTAAATGTGTGCGTAAGTTCCCGGAGCATTATTGTTTAGCTTGTTTAGTTGATGATGCTGCAGCAACGTTTGCGGCCAACAGAGACGGCTTTAAAGATGATACAGATGCGAACGATATGTTTGAAAACTGGGATATTATTAGCTCATAACGTGCACATTACATTCATGATCATCCTTGTCCTAGCAGGCCCATCTTTTGGAGAGGCTCAATCACTTGGTAAGTCAAAGATTATAAAAAAATTTCCCTAAATACATCTCTTCGGTTGTGATATTAGAATAAAAATGCTAAAAGCCTTTTTAAAATGTGCCTAAAAGTAATGACCGGAGCGACGAGAAAGCTAGGACGCTGCGAGCAGGTTCCGCATTTTTTAAATCCATAGATCCATACAAGTAAGAACGGCTACAGTCAAGTGTTGACTGTATAAGACCATGGATTTTTCAAGGTTATGAAAAAAATCAGATTTTGAAAACTGTTATTGGTAAACGTGTTTTTCAAAGAAAAATAATAAACAACACATATAATTTTCAGTTAGATGCCAAGCAGTCCAAGCAGTTGGATAAAAACACTGCTTGGAAAAAACACTGCTTGCTTGCTTGCAGTGGGCGCAGTGCAAATCTATATGAAACGTTGGATAATTTTTTTGTTCATTATCCGATCGGCACCAAATTTTCAGTGATCGTTTAGGTGGTGATAGTTATCATTCACACCAAATCTGAATACTAGCTTTATTATTGCGATTGCTATACGGTTTATAGATTTTCGGGGGCGAAAGTAGGCGTGTCCCAAATATTAGTAAAAATTTTACAGCGTTTGATAAACATAAGTGTTGTTACCAAATATGGTGGCTCTAGCTTTTTTAGTTTCTAAGATATAGGCGCTTGCAATACGGTTTTTCGATTTGCGGGGCGGAAGTAGGCGTGGCCCAAATTTTAATAAAATTTTTACAGCTTATGATTCACATAAGTGTTGGCACCAAACTTGGTGGCTCTAGCTTTTTTAGTTTCTTAAATATAGGCGTTCATACAGACGGACAAACGGACAGACAGACGTGGCTTAATCGACTCGGCTAGTGATCCTGAGCAAGAATATATACATTTTATGGGGTCGCATATGCCTCCTTCTACCTGTTACGCACATTTCGACAAACACAATAGACCATGTATTTTTTTAAAATCCATGGTCTAAAAAGTTTACGGAATCGAATGTTTTACTAGACGACAGAAGTTAACACCGTTTTCAAAATCTTAAGTCACAAGAAAAGATAATACAAATAGATTGCAAGCTGTAGATTATGATTTAACAAAACCATGTTGGTAGGGCAAAATAATAGAGTTATACCATACATTGTAGCTTGAATATTTTCTTTAATAATCGTAAATTACCGATATATGAAGGCAGTGATGAAGGTGTGCCATGTAACGTTTTAAATAAACTTGACCAGCCTATCATACAAGGAAAACTCTTTGGGCCAAATATGACGTCTCTAGTTTTAATGATAGCTGATATCTGTGTCTGTATACGAATTCTTTGTTAAGTCTCCTTCTGTTAATTTTTTCTTAAAGCAATGATGAGTTTTAATTTGTAATGACCTTGTCATGCCTTACACCAGATTTCCAGCACTCGGAATCCCTGTATTTGTTGCTGGGAGTCAGATACTCTGAAAACACAGTTACAGGGGTTAAAATATATTCAATTATATAATATTTTATAATTCATTATTTTAGACAACCCTTATTCAGTGAATCCAACCCCAGCCCTTCGAGTGGAAGGTTCCGATGGTAAGTAGTCTACGCCTTGGGAAAACTAAGTGTTCAGTGAATAAATAGGTGTTAATAATATTTATCCAAATCCCTATAAAACAAAGCTAAATCGACAATATGCAGAACTATTTGACTAACATACAGAATATACCATATCAAATATATACCTATATATATTTAACTAACCAAACTAATCTAGTGCATGTTTTAATGCTTTTGTGTGTTTATATAGCTTTTAAACATATTTTACAAATATTCTATATTTTTTGCATAAGAAAACATTTGCTAACACAGCTCCGCTACAGAAGCAAGGCATCTCATGTAGCGATTAAATAAATGATATTTTGAACAAGAAAAATCTTCGGCTTGCCAAAAGTAGAATATCATCGTAGCTTTTGGTGTTGGTGCTAGAAACAATCGCTATAAGGAAATAATCCCACAAAAAATAAGTAACGAAAAGTATAGTCGAGCACGCTGGACAATAAGATACTCTTTGCTCAGGCCCGTCTGTCCGTCTGTCTGTCCGTGGGAAAATCTAGATCTCAGCTATTATAAGAGGTTAACATATAATTGAAGCCGTTATTTATTGTTCCACAAATTATTTTGATGTACGAGCAGCTGTGTAGCGGGTATGTAACAGCTTTTTTACTTATTTAAAACTAATGGTTGCTGTTCCTTTATTCTTATACATAAATAAAATTTTATAAGCTACGTAAAAATAATTTAATTATAATTCTGTCATGTTTTTACCTCTATTTTGTAATCTTTTCTTTATCTCTTTTTATGTAAATGATTTCACCAACTCTTTATGCTGTACATTCTGGACATGATAATCTTTTCGATATTAATTTTTGTTACTACTTAATTAATTTCTTTGTAAATATCTGTGCCACGTTATCTTTTCAATCAAAACTTATTTGATTATTTATATTTATATTTATATTTATATTTATATTTATATTTATATTTATATTTATATTTATATTTATATTTATATTTATATTTATATTTATATTTATATTTATATTTATATTTATATTTATATTTATATTTATATTTATATTTATATTTATATTTATATTTATATTTATATTTATATTTATATTTATATTTATATTTATATTTATATTTATATTTATATTTATATTTATATTTATATTTATATTTATATTTATATTTATATTTATATTTATATTTATATTTATATTTATATTTATATTTATATTTATATTTATATTTATATTTATATTTATATTTATATTTATATTTATATTTATATTTATATTTATATTTATATTTATATTTATATTTATATTTATATTTATATTTATATTTATATTTATATTTATATTTATATTTATATTTATATTTATATTTATATTTATATTTATATTTATATTTATATTTATATTTATATTTATATTTATATTTATATTTATATTTATATTTATATTTATATTTATATTTATATTTATATTTATATTTATATTTATATTTATATTTATATTTATATTTATATTTATATTTATATTTATATTTATATTTATATTTATATTTATATTTATATTTATATTTATATTTATATTTATATTTATATTTATATTTATATTTATATTTATATTTATATTTATATTTATATTTATATTTATATTTATATTTATATTTATATTTATATTTATATTTATATTTATATTTATATTTATATTTATATTTATATTTATATTTATATTTATATTTATATTTATATTTATATTTATATTTATATTTATATTTATATTTATATTTATATTTATATTTATATTTATATTTATATTTATATTTATATTTATATTTATATTTATATTTATATTTATATTTATATTTATATTTATATTTATATTTATATTTATATTTATATTTATATTTATATTTATATTTATATTTATATTTATATTTATATTTATATTTATATTTATATTTATATTTATATTTATATTTATATTTATATTTATATTTATATTTATATTTATATTTATATTTATATTTATATTTATATTTATATTTATATTTATATTTATATTTATATTTATATTTATATTTATATTTATATTTATATTTATATTTATATTTATATTTATATTTATATTTATATTTATATTTATATTTATATTTATATTTATATTTATATTTATATTTATATTTATATTTATATTTATATTTATATTTATATTTATATTTATATTTATATTTATATTTATATTTATATTTATATTTATATTTATATTTATATTTATATTTATATTTATATTTATATTTATATTTATATTTATATTTATATTTATATTTATATTTATATTTATATTTATATTTATATTTATATTTATATTTATATTTATATTTATATTTATATTTATATTTATATTTATATTTATATTTATATTTATATTTATATTTATATTTATATTTATATTTATATTTATATTTATATTTATATTTATATTTATATTTATATTTATATTTATATTTATATTTATATTTATATTTATATTTATATTTATATTTATATTTATATTTATATTTATATTTATATTTATATTTATATTTATATTTATATTTATATTTATATTTATATTTATATTTATATTTATATTTATATTTATATTTATATTTATATTTATATTTATATTTATATTTATATTTATATTTATATTTATATTTATATTTATATTTATATTTATATTTATATTTATATTTATATTTATATTTATATTTATATTTATATATATATATTTTTTTTTTATTTTATATATATATATATAAAGATTTAACTACTGTATTGTTAGTAAATAACGATGGAGTCGGTCCCTTGGGGGATAACCATGGTAGATTTGTCTCCGTCCGTCCCGAGGTGGGCTTACTGACTTCTACAGCCAGAACTTTTATCCAAGAGGGTATAACGACGGAGTATGCTACCGAAGTAATAGGCACGACACTTGATAATGGCCGGTTTTATGCGCAGTACCTAAAAAAAAGTTCCCGAGTCCTTTATGAGAACGGACAGCCATCAGTGTTGACTAGTTGGGTGGGGAGTAGTCAAACCCGATCTTATATACAAAGCCATAATGACCTTGTGAACGCAGAGGCAGACAATTGGCGTGATATTGATGATCAATTTGTAGGAAATACTGACTACCTGAAGGTTCGAAGCGGTAGTGTGTCAGAAATGGTTAAGCTGACTGAAGATCAACTCACGGGAAGTATCAACGAAAATTCTGTCTTCAAAGTGGTGTCCTCTGCCATGACAGCAGGAAAAATAGGAGCTCAAAAAGTGCTTGCAAATGGCGAACTGCCTACATTTACAGTGAAAAATCATTTTGAACCAAGTGGCTACCAATCAAATGAAGACATCTCCAAGGGACGAAAGGGTAATAGAGACATAAAGGTGGATGAAAATTGGTCCTTTCAGGTGTCTCATCAAACAAAAGTACAAAGTGAAGAGCACCTTATGAAAAAAAGGGTCTTTTCTACAGTTACATACTACGGATTCGCAGATTTTACCACAATCGTTGGGGATAGCGTAATTGTCTTCTCACCTAACAGTCGCGAGTCTAATCTGATTAAAGGTCAAGTGACATCTATTCAGGGCATGGCGACACTGAGTTCAACTGATATCCCTACTCCAGTTCCAACCTTAGTAAATTTCGCAATAAATCAAACAAATTTCACGGGAGAAACAGATTCCAATTCGCTGGAAGCGTCCCCTGTTGATAATTTTATTTCACAACAATTTTCTTTAAAAGCTGGGCCAAGTGTAGTTGCCAATATTACGCCCGTTTTGCGCAATGACGAATACATATCCCAGCAACAAATGAATGCCAGTAAAGCTTTGCCGTCGTTAAAATTACCAACAGATCAAGAAATTTTGGAAATTTATTCTTCATTGTCGAAAGCACAAGCTCAAGCTAAGATTGACAGCATGTTAACCGAAGAGGGACAAAAGCCTCAAGAGCATGTAACGGATGTGAATCAAATACTTAAGTCTTTCAGTAAAGAAAATATTCAAGCAACCGTTGGAGCCACAACAATATTTACTGACGACGATCCATTTGTTAATTTCGTTAGGCCTACCGTGAATACGTTAACAACAGCTGCAATAATGGCAAACTTTCCTAAATTACCGATTAGTTCAATAGCAACGTTGCATTCAACATCGGAAGCATTAACTGAAGTGCCTAGTGTACTTCGTCAAAACACAATGTTAGTTGACCCGACTGAAAATGAAAAAAATGAAGCGGTTGATGATATAACCGAAAACAAAAAGGATGAATCTATTTCACTCACATCTTCGCCAGAGTCTTATCGGATATCTGATAGCGTTGGGAACATATATAATCAATCACAGCAATTTCATACACAACTAAGCACACACATAAATTCAAGTATGTCGATTAATTCGACTTTTGAAATAAAAGAGACTGCAAAGTCTAACGTTATTGATGTTACGCAAGGTGATTTGGAAAATCCGTCGAGTTCACAAATTTTGTTTGTTTCCGATACTGAATTGTTCAGCCAAAAAGAAAAAGAAAGAACAACAGTTGAGCCTGAGCCCATGTCACAAACGGAAGAAAATCAAAGTGAGGAAGTTACAACAACAGATGATTATTTAGCATATCCAGAGAATGATGAGATAGATGATTATGATTCTGATGAACTTGAATTGATATACAAAACCCTTTACACGACATATACATATCTAACGACCTTTTTTCAGGGTGAAACCACTAAGGTAGCCAGTCATACGGAAATTGTTACTAACGTGGTTTCTACACCAATCGAGAAAGAATATTTAAACTCCAAAGACACGGACCTTGTAACACAAATCATAGAAAATGAAATCGCTGCAACATCAATTAAAACGTTGAATATAATATCAATGAGTACCGAAAAATACACAATTCCTATTGAGTTGGAAACCCTGCTGCATGTCAGTTCAAATAATGCTCCCGAAATTAAGGATCAGACGGTTCAAAATACCGGATATTTGGATGATAGCAGGTACACGAACACTTTTTTTACAACATACACATATTATACAACAATTTTCGCCGATAGCGAAATGGATATAATGTCGCGAACTGAAGTTTTTACAAATTATGTTACTGAGTCAAAATTACCACATGAGGGAAAGAAGCAGCAGTTTGATGAACATGTGACACTCTCAACGGACATTCGCTCTAGTAGCTCAAATGGCCTTCAACAGTTTGTCAATCAGTTAAAGGACTCCATTGACGATCAGGTGAGTTCGGAAAGTAACACCGATGAAATAGTGCCATCAGCGACGCTTTTACTCCAGACAAGTTTTACCACATTTACATTCTATACAACAATGTATACGGGGAATAGCACGAATGTAATGAGTCGGCTTGAGACTGTGACGAACATTGCTACTGAAACATTAAAACCAACGAAAATTTTTATTCAGGAGGAAGCCCCATTGCCGGTGACCTTTTTCACTACCTTTACCTACTGGACAAAGCTAGCCAAGGATGGAGAAATACGCACAATAAGTCGTGAGGAAACTATATCGAATGTGATAGAGCCTACAGAAATGAGAAATATAACTTCGACCGAAACTAGTTTAAATTCGTTACTCGTTAACAAATCAGTTGAAAGTGATTTATCTGAGCTAACGACCTACTATACAACTTACACCTACTATACCACTTCGTACGAGGCAAATGAAACCTTAACGAATTCTCGACTTGAGACCGTTACAAATATTGAAATACCAACAAGCATATTAAGTTCAGTTGCTCCACCGGTCCAGACTTTAGAAACTGCAACTGTTATAAACACTTTTCCCCTAAATAATGGCGATGGAATAATATTGTACGATTATAAACACATTATCGATGCAGATGGTGTAAGCACTATTTACTACACAACTCAAATTCAGTCAACAACCAATTTGCAAGGCAATCCGATAGAGATCACCCATAGCAGCTCGAGTCTGCAAGTTGATGAAACAAAAAAGCAAAGCTTAGCGACAGCAACTGAAAATTCTGAAGCCGTGTCTTCCAAGCCTTATCGAACGGGCTTAGTGCGCCTTATCGAAGGCACACGTATAGGCAATCATACTACTACATTTTATCAGTCCAAAGTTTTAGGCACGATCATCGAGAATCGCTATGCTCAGATTATAGAAAGCACGACAAGTTTTCTTTTCCAAAATTCTCTTTCGGAGATAACAAAATCCCTGACTTCAAGTAATTTCCAGGAGGAGCATGTACAGATTACAAATACCCAGCTTAATTCGGCAATAATCTATAATGTTCAAAGCAGTTCAATAAGTGCAACGACCGAACCAAGTTTTACTACTGAAGAAGTAGAGGAGGAAGATGAGACCCAACATGAATCCCAAGCAAAAAAGCAGACCTTTGCACCGGTAATTCGACCATTTGCGTCTCGAAATCGTCCTTCCTTTGCCCCAAAGCAAAAGATTATTAGTCCAGTCAGTGCCACAATTATAACAAGATCGGACATAACGCCAACTATAACTGCCACACCGGCTCTTAAAATCGTAAGCAGATTCGGTTCATCACGTCGGAGCACAATATCGAGTGCTTTCAGTAATCCCAGTGAAATATTGGCTGGAGCAACTTCCTCGAGACGTCTTTTTAGTCGACCAATTAAGCCTAGTGGATCTCTTAGCCAATTAGGAGGAAGTATCCCATTAGCTTCCGGCTTTTCTCCATCCAGAAATCGGTTTGGATCTACGTCTCGTGCTGGATCGCTGTCAAGTTCGCGACGTATTGGTGGTAGTACTCCGTATTTGCGCTCAAGTACACCAAATTTCCGTGGTACCGCGCTCCAACGCATCAAACCAACCTCGGTGGGTAACCAGGCGTTAGTGACGTCAAGTATTAATGGAAATTCTAATATTGAAGAAGATGAAATCTCTAATGAAGATCAGATCAGTCCTAACGAAAATGTAGAAGGGGATGAGATTTCTAAACAAAATCAGAACCCGCTTTTACGCTTTCGTCGTCCCTTAAGCCGACCTGGAGGTTTTTCTCCTTTGCCACGTACCAATTCAGGTGTTACCATTGCATCCCGAAAAATCCCATTGTCTGGGCGCGCCAAGACAGCAACGACAACTACAACAACAACGACCACAACCCAGCGACCAAAACCTCGCAGCTTTCAACGGCCGGCATTAACCTCAGCACGTTCTCAAAGCAGCCTCTTCCCACCGCGTGGACTTTTTCAAAAAGATAAGGAAAAACCTAAAGAAAATGACGATGACAACGATTCAGAATATGAAGACGACGACGAGGGTGAGGAAGAAGATAATCAAAATGGAGAAAATCGCCGTCGACGCTCTAATCATAAGGTGCACCCCCAGAGAGTACGTCGACAGACAGAGTCTTCAAATAGAAGTCGATTCCGCTTTCGTCGTCCCAAAACTGTTAATACGGATGTGACTACAGCGAGTGAAGAACTCATCGAATCTATTCCAAGTACCCCACGGTCAAAAGTTAACTCTCGATATAGCTCCCGTTTTCAATCTCAGTCAAGCTCTACTGCGTTAACTACAATAAATCATCGCTCTATACGTCCGACTCGCCCTATGTCGCCGCGAGCACAATTTACTCTGCGTGAAAAAGATGCAACCAAACGACCGGTTAGTACAAACAATTTTCGACGCAATCAACAGTCGACAGGGCGACGTTCTACCTCTAGTGTCACTTCTCCTTCTTCGTCGCGTCGGTTAAAGATTTATAACAATAATAATAATATCGAAAGTTCCAATTTGCGCTCCTCAGGCACCACTCGTTCAAATCGAAACCGTGGAACCATGCGTGGTCGTAACCGCAATGATTACAATCAAGAAATGTCCTCTACAGAACTTGGTAGTGTGACGATCACAGTTACGCATGTCATTCCCGTAGAGGTAACCATACCTGTAGTAAATGGACACCTGACGGAGTATAAGCCAATCGTTACTGGAAAGACGAGCCTCGAAGCTTTAGGGCCACATCAGTATACTCAACTGCTTGGAAAGAATGGCCAGTCGTCACTTTTCTTAACCCGTGAGGATTCTAGTGTAAATTCCGTTGGTGCCACCGAGCTTACCCGGTATCTGTTGCATGACTCGTCGACGACAACGGTTACCTTTACGCCCACGACAATACGTGGACGAAAGACATCGTTCTCACATATTCTTCCCTCAACAGTTTACTCCGTTGAACAGTTGGTATCTACTTTGACACCACACATCTCAGAGAACGCACCGTTAGCTAACATACTCCTTTCGCAACTATTGCTGGGAAATATAAATTTGCCTGCTTTGGCTCAGCCACAGGCTACAGTTTCAGGTTTGGCTCTGGCGCTGGAGCCAACGATATTGGCTTCACCCGTCACAGAATATCGTACACACACATCAACTTATGTGACAACCATATATGATGGCAAGTCCACAATACTACCAATAACGTTTCAAGGCAAAAAGATATTAACGACTGTGTTTGATACTACTGCCCAGACAATTACAGCAACTGAATACAGCGTGGACACAATTGTCAATACGCCCACTCAAAATGTACAGCCCGTGCAATCACAGGTACCTCAAGTGAACGGTCTGCTGCTGCAACAATTGCTTTTACAACAACAGCAGCAGCAACCCTCAGCCCAAAATGCAATAATCACACCAACGACTTCAACAAATATCTTTCTAAGTGAGAATTTGCAAGATTTGGATGCGGAATTGCCAATTGAAGATGCTGTGGTGCCAAATGTTGAGAAGAACAGCCGTAAAAAATCACGGAAGTCACACAAGCGGACTAAGCCAAAAGTTGAAATCGAGCCGGACAGCAGCGTGATTACCCTTTATGTATCTGGACGAAGACCGGGCGAGTTTAGTACAGTCTTATCAACAGTGCAAAACAGTGTGTACAAGAGACAAGTCACTGAACATCCCATTCTGCAAACTATATCAGATTCATCGGGACAGTTGCAAAAAGTAGAAGAACACGAGCAGGATCTCTATGATTTTGCTAACAGCAAGCGAAGTAATCATCCCCTTGAAAATTCTAAAGAAATTGCTGGTTCAGAAGTTTTTACCGTCTTTTCTGAAAGCCTTATTGGGGATATGGATCTCTGGTACGCCAAGGCTACCAGAAAAATACCATCTCAACCATCTGTCAACTTCTAAAATGTTTTTATTTAGATAAATTACTTTAAGAATTTACTCCTCCACCGATTGCAGGTTCTAAAAGCAACCAACAGGTGTCCTGAACTAAGTGCGGAGCAAAACCTTAATTCCAGCCAGTCCAAGACTAGTCATAAATCAAAATAAGAAAATCGGACTAATGAAGATGAACAATATAATGGCAAGCCAAAGAAACATCATGCTTATATCTAAAATTTTAAATCAACTTATAATGAAAGCAAAGGCTCCTGAATATGGAATATGCATATCAGTGCTTACGTTGATCATACAAATTAAGTCAATCGATATTTACTATTGTAAAGATACATATTTACCCTGAGAGATTGGTCATACTTTGCATTTCACTTATGAATTTTAAACTAACTACAAATCTCTAGCTGTGCTACAAACTTGATAGATCACAAATAATCAAAAAATGTAATTGACGTAGATGATTTTTGTTAAGAATAGAGAATTTCAATTTGCCACAGAATTTAGTTTTAAGTCCTCCTCTTCTCTTTGTATTGCATTAAATTATATTTCATTAAAAGCTGAAAATTCCCTACATGCTAACAATTAATTAATTTTTAGCTTTTTATTAAAACAATCAGTACTGTCTCTTTATTTGCCCCAGAGTGAATGATAAGCGGCCGAACTTAATATTGAAAGAGTATATTTATATGAATTTTAACCTTGAAAAGATAATGACATAAATTATAAAGTTTATATTTCACGTAGCTCTTACTATTTTATAAAAGTTGAAATAATTTTACTATTGTTACAAATATCATATTAATTTGGGTTTATTCAAAAATATTTTGCAAATTAAATTTATCCATTCCTGTACAAATTTTATTATTTTTTAACTATTTATACACTTAGGTACATATGTATACTTGTTTGTATATACATTTTTTAATCTACATATATATTCAAAACTAAATATGTGTATTATGCTTAAGCTTATAACTTCATTATGCACTGAAAATAAACTTGTTTTTGTTTTAACCTAATCCGAAAAGTTTAAAAGTGTTATGTACATACATAGAAACTTTTAACATAAAAGAATGCCTTACTTCGGGATTGTATACAATTCTATCTGATACTTATAGTAACTGTTATTTTAAGCAACAATTGACATAATACATTTATTCAAAACAAATAAAGAAAGCTTAATTCAAGCGCACCTGACAGTAAGATGCCATTCGCCCAGTTTCGAAAGAAATTATCACCATTTCATTTCCTGTGCACAAGTTCATCCGCCACTTATTGTTTAAATTAGATCTATCTTTGAATAACACCATCTACTTATGAAAACGTCATAGCAATCAGCTTTACACACGGCTGAATCGAAGCAACGCGACGATGACGTGACGACATGCTGCAAAGGCCACGCAGCGGAACTACGGAAAAAGTTTAATTGAATAACTTTTGTGTTTATAATCCGATCGGCTTGAAATTTAAAAAATATATATATGCATATACAATAGTATAAATCTATAAGTGTGTTAAAGCAAAACGTTGAAACTTCAATATTTTCGTCACAAAGCTAACTCAAAAGCTTATTTTACTATTTTTAGAGGCGGTGGGCGTGGCACCTCAAATTTGAACGGACAGACGGACAGACAGACCGACATGGCTCAATCGACTCGACAAGTGATCCTGAGCAAGCTTATATATACTTTGTGACGTGAAGCAATTTGAAGAAATCACTGAAGGCTTAGGACTCACACTAAGGACTTCTCTAGTCTCTAAGATCCAGATGTTCATAGAGACGGACAGATTTAGGTGGTTTAGTAATATATGTATTCTTAAATAGCATCAATAAGGGATTCGAACAAGCGATCTGGTCTAAATTTTGAAGCTATCTTAATGTAATTTTGTATATATGATTGTTATTACTGCATGCTGTAAATTAGTCGGACCATATACCGATATTCATATATTGTATAGCTCCAATAGAACCTATCTGTCGAATTTTGATATTTATTATAAATATCGCTAGGAAACTTTTGGTATCTTTAGCAGACCAAAATTGTTTTATATTTAGAGTAACTACAAGGGAATGAAACCTTCTTCGTGCCGAATTTGGCCTTTTCAAAAGGTTTCATAAATGTAGATTTGTCCATTTAAATAGATCTTTTGTTTGTAATTGATATTGCCAATAATATAACCAAATCACACTTTAATAACATACTTATAACCTCGGTAGAAAATAGAAAAAACGGACTAACTAATACAGGGTACCACCGCAACAATGAGGCAAACCGAAATTTTGATGAGGCTAGATTAAATCTAGCGAAGCATGTTATGTCCAACGGAGTAGAACTGATAATTGCTAGTGACAAAGTCAAGCATAACGATCAGCATATTAGCTTGCACCAAACAGATGTCAAAGAACGTCCAATGACTCTCGCCCCTAGCACATTGACGAATCACATGATCCTGGTAGTACCCACGCCCAAAGAGGTATGTTTTGAAAAAGTACTCACCAAATCTCCATTGTAAGTACATTTTAAATTAATTAGGAAAAATTCACAATTTCACTTGATGATAATTTCTTTGTCACGAAGACCTGTCTAACAACCTTTACATATCATACGACCTACGAGCACAATAGTACAAAAACGATAGCCAGCAGAGAAACGGTAATTTCAAACAGACAGACGGAGGAGCGCAGATTCGTTCGAGCGACCTCGCAAATTTTGCTGGATTTCACTTTATCTCATGTAAGTTTGAAAATAATAACAGAATGCAATTTATAATAAGAAATTATATGATCTGTATGATTTTATAGGTTCCAAAACTGGTTGCTGGCATATTTCCAACCACCTATCGTTACTTTTATACTCTTGATAAACCCAAGTTTGTGTTTAAATCCAGTTATACTGTATTAAATACAGTGGCTGGGCCGGAGGAGCACATAGCATATTTGCAGCCATCTGAGGGTGCTACTCCTTGGCATGATACAAACACATACTATAGTCGGCTTACTATAACGAGAACACTACAGGATCAGCTCGCACCAAAACGCGTTGTTAGCGATGAGAAGATACTAACTCAAGTTGTAATCACCGAGTCGCTTCCGGGACGAGGAAAACAAGAACCGCCGATTAATGCCGAGCAAGATTATGTGCATATTTATGCGACAAAAGCCATTATGACAGCTATAACAGTTTCGACCCACAAGGAACAAGACGAGAAGATGCAGGTTGTTAGGCGAATTATAACATATGCTGTTCCCAGTTCGCAATTACAGTCGGAACTAGTATCTACGCTTCGGGCACAACTTATGCACAATAATAAAAACCGTATTCGAAATGTGCTAACAATGGCTACCCTTTTGGATGGCCAGACATTGCAGGTTACCGCTATATGTTTAAATACAAATTCAAGCGTAAGCTTCAATAAGACATCCACTTTACTGATAGATGAAAGTTTTATAAAAAAAACAAGAATTCAAAATGACAGCAGAACTGACTCTTATTCCGAGCTTCTGTACGAATCTGAGGTTAATGATCTAAACAATTCGGATTCGAAACATAAGTATGTTTATTCTAAGCCACCGGCTTTCGTTACAACATCCAAAACTCCTGCCCCATCCTCTGTGGAACATATTATTGGTACGTTCAATTTGAACAGATTACGTCCTGTCTTTAATATTATGGCCGATGTTCTGCACAAAAATATGGAAGTGAATCGAAGGAATAAGCTGAGACTTAACGAAGCAGAGAAAAGCAATCAAACAGCAAAAGAGCGTCCCGTTTACATACCCATTAATCTAACCGGATATATTGAAAAAATAATGAGTCCAACATCTGGCAATATGACAATCATACCGGAACTAAATAGACTTACAGCACAAAGCCTACATATTAGTCCGCCGGTAGGGCATAGTCTAGAGGAGCATAACACTCTGTTTCGCAGACACAAGCATCATACGCTGATTGGTCAGGGTATACCCATCCGTCCGGGAGAGATTATCAATACCAATGCCGATGTTATTATCGGTCGACCAAATGGTATTCATCAACAGTTAGTCCAACCGCTGGACAAGAAAACACGTCCTCCGCAGTCTCCCACTATTTTTTCGCATTTTCCTTTACAAACACTTGTGCCACCATTTTCTTCTGCTGTTGTAAATTTTCAAAAGGTGAACCCGGAAAATTACGCTACAGTAAATATGTTGCGACCGCCAGCTCCCTCCTACTTCCGTTCCGCAGGAAGTCCCTTGTTTTTCAATAAGCCAAACCAGCAAATAAACAACCTCAACGCGGAGCTAAGCAAAAATGAGATAGTTGAAATACGTCTAATTCCACAAATCTTTAGTACTAAATTACCGATTGTTACTCATAATATGTTTGCAAAATTCGATAGTACTATCAGTTCAAGTCGTCTGCCGTCCGTTCATCACACCGTTAACCTTAATATGGATGTACTTAGCCACGATGTGGCTGTAAATGTAGTACCACTGACATTCAAGCGGGAAAATGACAACTTTCCAGTGGCCACAGCAGTGCACGGACACTTTTTATCACCGGCTATACCGCTAGTTAAAATACCTGCTAATAAAGTTCATATCGACGTACGACTAACTCCTCATAGCAATCGGGTAGGTGTATCCTCCATCTTAATAGAAAAAGAACCAATGTCAGAGTGGAAGTTAACAACGAGCACATTCAAGCAGCGAAATCAGAATTTGCTAAAGCTAGAACGATTAAATACACCTGTTTCAAATAAAAAAATGTTTCTCTCGAGTAACACTTGGAAAACTGTAAATACCAAAACTGACACGTTAAATAGGAATGATTCGGCTCTGATGCCGAGCCAGAAAACATATAACTTCATATACCCGAACGCCAATGAAGTCTACCAGAACCAAAGCTTTAAATTTAAAAAGTTTGATTCTAATCCATATTTACCTTTTCGTAATTTTAATTCAAGTCACCCCCGCAACAATTTCGAACTGAACACACACACGCTGTCTTCGACACGACCAAGTAACAAAACTATTAGTTTGGGTCAACCGTTTATGACGCAAAAGCCTTCCCTTGGTGTAGTGAAAGGCACAACTTCTGTAACCAGCGACTTGCTCAAAAAACTGTATTTGGCAACTGGCGAACCTTTCAATTTAAAACCCGCAGGATTTAAAGAAGGTGCTTTTAAGCCCACCAGGTCAGCAGGTCTAGAAGTCCAGTCAGGACAGGCACAGTACTTACTAGAATCCAATGCTAAAGTTCAACCTACACGAAATTTAATTCCTATATTAAATACAAATGTTTCAACCAATGACAGTTCTAGTATTTTCAATAAAAAATTATTTTTTCCCATATATTCAACTTCAAAAATCTTACTGCATCCAAGCTTAAGTTCAAGTTTCAGCGCTCTCTACGAAACCAGAAAAGCTTTAATATCTTCAGCTACAACTTTGATACAAGAAACTTCATCATTCATTAAAAATCTTCAAGTTAGCACAAGTTACAGTAAAGTCATATTGCTGAAGGATAATAAATACTTAACACCCTCCACTGCTTCACAATCATCGGTAATTAATACCAAGCCCATATCCCAGTACGAAGCTAATTTCAAATTGAAGGCCGAAGAGCAAATTGTGACTAAGCCCAATACAGTTAAAATGTCGATGACGTCTTATAAGGATGCTCCATTAAAAACAATTGGAGGCAGGAAAAGCTATATTAAAACTCATTTAACAAGTTCAATTCATCAATATCTGAGTTTACCCAAGCGTATGGAACTTCCGGGAGTAGTAAAAAAAAAAGATGAGTCATTAAGTAAATCAATTACATTTGGAATATCAAAATCAAAACTCTTTTTAACTGAACCGGCTAGTTCCATTAACGAAATCGATCAATCTTCTATAAATTATTCGTCAATAAAACAAAATATGAAACCAGTTAATGGAAGTCAAAATGCAACCCAAATTGGCGTTTCGTTTACAAATTTTTATACAAAATCGGTTAAAGATATTGACACGATTGGACTAAGTATTTCTACTATTCACGAAAATACGACTATTACACCTGGAAGCCATAATTATAATAACAATACCAATTTTGATTACGACGCAAAAACACCGTTTAACTTGCCGACGCGAGACGAAGAGTTTATTCCTCCGCTCAACTCTAATAGCGTGCTTCTTGGCGGTGTTCTCACTGCTACTTCCTCTAAACCTCAGTATGTCCGGCCTCTGATGGAATTGATTGCATGTAACCCTAGCTGCAAATCTACAAAGAACGAGATATGTTCCCACTTGCCTGACTATGGCAGCAGCTGCGAA
Organism: Zaprionus ghesquierei; assembly: GCA_018904095.1. Lineage (NCBI taxonomy): Eukaryota > Metazoa > Arthropoda > Insecta > Diptera > Drosophilidae > Zaprionus > Zaprionus ghesquierei. The sequence continues at coordinate 899,002 of JAEIGP010000821.1, read as the reverse complement.
TGCCGCTTAGGATTCGCGCGAATGTTTCCCGATCGACCTTGTAAACGTAAGAACAACTTTTAATCTTGAAAACTCAATTAAGAAAGTGAGCATACCTTCGGCAAGCCGAAGCTTAAAATTAATTAGACAAAAAAAAAAAAGATTTACGCCCGACAGTAAGTTACCCTTCTCCCAATTTCAGAAAAACGTTACTTTGAATTGCAAAAGAATTTCTGCACACCTATGTAACGTTTTCCTTTTACTGAGAATATATCATGGCATTTAGCTTTGTTTACTTTTTCTCACCGACACATACAGACACACACGATAAGACTGATGCAACGAGTAACTTATGTAGAGCACTCCTTGAGAAACATGTATATATACTGAACTAAGTTTCCATATTATATATATATTCACAGCTACGTATACGTATCAGATGTTTATTTCAACTAGTCGAGTTGGAAGCTTTGTACTTAAATTCAACAATTTTTTTTCAAACAAGTCTACAACTCAATATGAACACTTAAAAACGATCATGCTCGATGCCACCGACCGGATGATAATGCAGTCTGATTTTCGTGATATATATTATGGCGTTAAATTGCAGGAATTTATTGCAGACAAGCAGGGCTCTGTAATGGGAAGCTTTCTGGTACAGGTGTGAAACTTTAAATTTAAATTTAAATGTTAAATACATCTTTTAATTAAATTTAAATTTAAATTTCATAATTTAAGCTTTCCGAAAATAGTGAGGAAAATCGCTTGGAATCTATTTTTCGCAGGAATTTGAGAAAAAATAACCTTAGCATAGGCGGTACGGAGCTATTTACTTCAAAAGAGGGTCTGAACGCATTAAAAATTCAAGGTAAGTTAGACCCAGTCAAGGCAATCTTTAATGTATATGTGAAGCTTAGAATATAAAAAATAAATACAAATATTGCTAAGGCAGATGTTATATTGATAACAACAAATAACAAAAGTTACATGCGAACGTGCCGGATTCTTTTGTAAAAACTCTTACAAATACGCAAAACAAAGTCTTCTATTCCTATTGCATGCACAAAGTATAAATATATGTATGTCTGTTTGTCCGTTTGAACGTCTGGATCTCATCTGTTACAAAAGCTACAGACACCAAATTTCACGTGAAGGTAATTTACGATTATTAAGAAAAGTATAAAAGTTACAGCTTTTGGACTTTGATATGAAGATATGATATGAGTTATGAGATGAATGCAATATAAATCTTTCGTCCCAATTTCAATCCTATCGGACAATAAACATAGAAGCTATTTAAGTAAACACCTTCCATTGTTCCTCTGCTTGCCCTTTTACTGAATATTATGACAACATAATCGCAATGCTTCATTTCGGCCGTAGCGTGTGTAAAGCTGATTCCTACGACAATTTCATAACGGCTCCATTTATTTAAAGATTGATTTAATATGAATAATAGGTGGCAGAAGAATCTGAGAAAAGTTTGTTGTTGGAACTTGAGGTGTGATAAGATGTTTTGAAAGCGGCCGAAGGGTAATTTATTGCAAATTTGAATTTCATAAGCACATTACTCGATAATTAGGAAAGTTCGGGTATTAACAATTTTGCTTATCGAAAATACATTCTTTTTTTTGTTCGTTTAAGATTTTGACGAGTGTAAAAATGAGGAGTTCAATGACTGCTCCGTACATGGACAATGCTTTAATTTGTTGGGCAGCTACACCTGCAGTTGCCTAGATGGCTTTATGGACATTTCAGAGAATCCGCTCTATCCAGGGCGATATTGTTCGGACCAAATTATTGGCTGTATAAAATGCAATTATAACGGCAACTGCATAAACCTCAATGATTCTCAGGTGCAATGCGAATGTTTTGACTGGTATGCCGGATTAACATGCCAACTGAATTTGAAATTACTCATTATTTGCTTAATTTGTTTCGGGACGTTTATAATCGTATTACTGCTATGCTTTCTGCTTTGCCATGTGAGATATGCCGGCAAGCACAGGCAAAGAGGGCCCATTTTTACATCTACATCGACATCCACTTATCAACCCCCCAGCGTTTTTACTACTTCCAGTCTGGAGAAACATGGAAAACTAATAGATGGCTCGAACAGCGGATCTAGTCATAATTCGGAGCTATTCATATGCAAAGTTCGTTTTATTGGAATTAAATGAATGATTAAACATGCCATTATATTAATTATGCTCCTTATACATAGGTTAATCCGAAGACGATCGTTTCCCATACAAAAACAAATGCTTTACAAGAGAATATTGATTATCTTTCTCTGGAATATAACGAACAAAAAAAATCGGACTGTTCCCTCAATGTTATGATTCCACGAGCGAAATACCATCATCCAACTGCTTTGCATTGTCAAACGACATTTAAAAAGATTAACAAACCAAAATGGCCAAACTTGGTTATTAAAAAACCTTTAAAAGCATCTCCTTTCGAGGCAACTGTTGGTGCTCTTGTCTCTGCAGGCTTTGAGGTGTCTACCATTGTAAACAATCCAAAAACACCTTTGACTCTAGATAATAATTTCGATCAACAGCATCATGAATCTGATACAAACTTTGATACGTTTTTACGCTCAGATGAGTATGTTTTCGATGACATAGTTTGCATAGGAATTGTTCGCACATGTAATTTTTTTACTTCATTTAATTTTAGCACAATGCACAAAATGAGATTTTGGATGGAAAAAATAAATACAAATGCAACGTAAGTAATGACGAAGATTGGTCCTATAAATTTATGGTTTGTATTTAAGGACCGCAAAAGAGGTTGAAAAACTTTGACTTAAATAACTTCTGAGTTTTTTGTCCGATCGTAACCAAATTTTCAAAGATCATTTGCACTAAAATTGCGCTTTAAAGGGAGCGTGGTTGAACTCCAAAACAAACTTGATCAGCGTGCAATATTGGCACATACTGTCACCAAATGTTGTAGTCCTAGTTCTTATAATAGCTGAAATCTAGGTTTTCATTCGGACGGAGAGACAGACGGACATGGCTATATCGCGTCGGCTGTTTATCCTAAACCAGAATATATATACTTTATGGTCAGCGATGCCTTCTTATGCTTCTTACATACTCTATAAGTAGCAGGTAAAAATATAAATATAAATATTAAAATTTGACCGATAAGTTCCAAGGCTATACGATATACCGGGCCGATCCGACCCGTTGTCATTTTTCAAGATATCGCCATGAAACTTTCCCGATATATATATCAAAGAATGTCCTTTGTGTCTTTTGGCGTGTCTTTTAACAGAGCGGCAGATGTTCGATCTTTTGATGAAACAACAGTGCAAGCAGTTACAAAGTCAATGCAACGAAGTCTTGATATGCAGGTAAGTGTAACAGCAAACTTCCAAATACTGTTTAAGCCCTATGTTGAATTGTTACTGTAATAATTCCTATATTTGCTCATGTAATTCCACAATTTTTCGACTTTATCTCTTCTTTTGAAAGATAATATTGACTTCTGCCAAAAAAAACCATTCTCAACGCCTTATTTCGTAAGCAAAATTTTTTTATATTTTTAATAATGATCGTTTGTATTTAGGAGGTGAATACAATGGCCGAGCGGGATATGGGATCTACTTTTCTGCTGCCCCACTCCCATCTTTATAAAACTGAAAAGGTTATAATACACTTTGTTATCTGCATATTTTCCAATTATAAACGGTTTTTTTATCTATGTTTTTAGCTGGAGAGTGATTTATCTGGATATGATTCAATGTAACCATTATAATAGTTAACATAACTGTTAAATGATAAGCTAACATTGGCAACATTGAATATACTATTTTAAACATAATGCCCGAACAAATGTATGCTAAAGAAGATATTTATTTTCTAATTAATCGCTTAGTTCATATTTATTTATTTATATGTGTTTATTGATATTACAATTTTATGTTATATCAATATTGTGCCAGATGAATTATACATACATAGGTTTTTTTTAACATATTTAGCGCAATGTTATTGCCTATCCAATCAAATAAAACCGTACTAGCGTACTAATCGCTTACCCAAAGCGAATGAAACATTCTTAATAAAATTTGTTTTCCTTCTCTGGATCTGATTTTGATATAGAAACCCTCATACCATATTCGGTGCCTCTAGCTTCTGTAAGAACTGAGATCCGTTTGTTCAAACAGACAGACTGCTGAATACCGGTTGATTGTCTTGGTAATCCTGACCAAGATATATAATAATGCTTCTCCGGGATCTGCCACGCCTTCCTATGCCCATTGTATACTATTGCACAAAGTTAGTTATACCTGTCGAGCCGCCGTGAGTAACCCAGGGAAATGTAAATGACGACATACCGTCTCTGGTACCACTTGAGTGAGCGCATGCGTTTTTATTCTATAAGAATATTATCAGGTTACAAGAATTTAAAATTACTCTTAGACTAAAAATTGCACACCGCATTTTCTCCTTCCACTCTCTAGGAAAAACTTTGCTTCGATTTGGATCAAATCAGTGTGACCGAATGGGACAACGCAAATTATCCATACAATAAGTATTCTAGATCTAAGTGTGCCCAAATGGTGCAAATTCACACATATCTATCGATGGCCAACTAATCCTCGAGAATATCCTTTTGACAATTTTTAATTGTCGATGAGTATAAAAACGATCTAGGTTGACTTGTAGGCAAGATTGACAAGAGGCAACACTTAAAATTAAAAACAATGCAGGACTTCGTCAGGAACTGATACGAAAACCACATTTAAGTGTTCGTTCATTAACTGTTTAAGGACACGAATTAATAGACCATGGATTTTAAAAAAAATACATGGTCTATTGTGTTTGTCGAAATGTGCGTAACCGGCAGAAGGAGGCATCTGCGACCCCATAAAGTATATATATTCTTGATCAGGATCACTAGCCGAGTCGATTAAGCCATGTCTGTCCGTCTGTCCTTCTGTATAAACGCATATATCTCAGAAACTAATTAAGCTAGAGCCACCAAATTTGGTTACAACACTTATATGAATCATACACTGTAAAATTTTTATTAAAATTTGGGCCACGCCTACTTTCGCCCCCGCAAATTGACAAACCGTATACCAATAACAGTTTTCTAAATCTGATTTTTTTCATAACCTTGAAAAATCCATGGTCTTATACATTCAACACTTGACTGTACCCTTTCTTACTTGTTATTTTACACTCATAGACTAGAGAGGTATAATAACTTTGTTCGAACCGAAAATGTTTGTAACAGGGAGAAGGAGGCATCTTAACTCTATTAAGTGTATATATTCTTGTTCAGGATCAACAGCCGAGTCGATAGAGCCTTTCCGTCTGTCCATTTGTCCGTTTGCCCGTCTGTCCGTATCTTAGCTAGATCTAGATGCCTAGATCTCAATTATTATAAGAACTAGGACTACCAAATTTGGTGACAATATGTGCCATTATTGCACGCTGATCATGTTTGTTTTCGATTTCGACCACGCCCCCTTCTGTTCCGTTAATTGAAAGACATGGCTAACAAACGCAATTTTTTATGCCATGTTGTTCTTTTTCAGTTTATATAATTATTATTATAAGCTAAATGATCTCTAATCAAGGAAAAAGGGCTACTTTTGACACGCCAAAGGTTTCATACCCTCGCAGTTTCTCCAAATATTAATTTTGCCGATGAGTTCTATGGCAGCTACACGTGTATACGATATATCTATATAATTTTGATCCAATTCACAGTCTTAAAAGGACATACATACTGTAAGAGAAATGAATCAGAAAGTTTCAGGGCAATATTTTGAAAAATGTCAAAAATCGGCCGATCGGCTCGTTCCGACTTATTTACAGAGTTCAGCAATAAAAAGCAGGTTACTAGGTATACAGACAGACGGACAGACAGACAGGTAGATAAACAGACATAGCTCAATTAAAATGCCTAGTGATCCTAAGAAAGAATATATTTAATTGGTAAGGTCTGGCACGACTCCTTCTACCCCTAACTTGCATTTACACAAAGTCAGTACATCCTTTTTTGACTTTTTTTCATGCTCATCCGGCATGATATATTAAAGTGAAATCAAGCGGTAGCGATTTCTGCTGCACACCTGTGTATAGTTAGTTCTGCATAAATGGGAATTAAGGTTTAGTCATAGTTTTCTGTATACAACATTCGTGGGATTTAGACTGCAACTTTCTAAGCTTAGTCTACAAGGGCTCAGTTAAGCATATAAGCGACAAACAAAAGCGGGATACAGTTTGATAAAACTGTGTGTTTCTCTTATGATATTTCATGGTAAAACTACCTTGTGAGAAAAAAAATACACAATTTAAAAAAAAATTTAAATGCGTTGCTTAGTTGTCAGATATTATAGGAATACATACATACAGCAGCAATTTGTTCTTAGAATTAAAAGTGTGTTAACATATTCGCAACAGTTTTTTCATATTAAAAGAAGGGTATCTTACTATCGGTCGCGCTCGACTGTAATTTTTTTTTACTTGTTCAACCTGCTGTTCTATCTCGTGGTACTGCCGTCCATATAAAAAGGGGTTGTTGCGGTGCCTGCTGGACGGTGGTCGATGTTTGTTCGGCTTGGGTCTCGTTTGTGCGACGGGTAAATTATTTGGGTTAGGGTAGCCACACATAGGCGATATCTGAAGGCCTTCGCCAAAGCACATGTCCAGTTTCTCCGAGCGACACACACACCCTATTGGGTCGCTGAACTTTTTTTATACCAGGTATTGTACCTGTTCGACCGACCACCTAGCAATCGCTATAATGCCAACCACAAGGGGTGGACCAACAAAATAGGGAGATTTTAGGAGAACAAGAATACAGGTGTAACGAGTAGTCGAGCTGCAGTGTTAATCGAGCACTTCAACCGATACAGTTGGGATAAAAATATTTTACTTTGTGAAAAACCGTTTAAAGAGCACAAGTAAAAGACAAATACATACATACATAATTGTTGAAAAAGGTATGTAAGAGCTAAAGGTTTATTGGATTACCAGCCAATTGGATTATTGATATACTGAGATATATTTACAAAAAAATTCAATAAAGAAATCATTTAACTCGATATATATGTACATAACGTACACACCGTATGTCATGTCACAGTTTCCACACTGCAAAAAAATACTTTTTGACTTTGCGTAAAAAAGTCATAAACTCCTGGTTTATTTAATGTATTTTCTTAATGCAATCTAATAAAACTATATCTATTTAGTACATATAAACAAGAAAATTAACAAAACAACTATAAACTGTTTCTTAACATACTGTATGTACATATGTATACTGGGTATGTGCATGTTTAAACAAAAACAATGTTATCATTTACGAGTAAACAATGGTCAAACAACAATAAGTTTGTGAAAATACTTTCATTGTGTTAGCTCTAAGCGCTGAACGGGTTTTTATTTAAATATATAATATGTAATTGTATAACCAATTTCATATTTACATATATGTACATATGTACATTTAACTTGTTCATAAAGTAAACTGTTGCCTTTTAGTCTCTGAAAAACCCAAACGCAAAAAAAAAATTGAAAAACAAATTTGATAATATCTAATAGCTAGTCCCCAATCATACAAAAATCGCAAATCAAAATGGCGTCATTGTGTAAGTGTTTGTTCATATGTATGTACTATGTACTATGTATGAATGAACTAGTGTTGCCAAATCAAGGCAAGTAAAGAAAGCTACAGTCGAGCACATCCAACAGTAAGATACCATTCACCCAGTTTCGAAAGAAATTATCCCACATTTATTTCCTCTGCACAAGCTCATCCGCCACTTATTGTGTAAATTAGATCTATCTTTGAATAGCACCATCTACTTATGAAAACGTCATAGCAATCAACTTTACACACCCTACCGCAGAATCGAAGCAACGCGACAATGACGTCACTACATGCTGCAAGGGCGCAAGCAGCGGAACTACGGAAAACGTTTAATTGAATAACTTTTGTGTTTACAATCCGATCGGCTTGAACTTGGAATATATATATGCATATAGTATAAATCTATAAGCATAAGTGTTAAAGCAAAACGTTGACACATTAATACTTCTGTCACAAAGCTAACTCAAAACAAGTAAGAAAGCTACAGTCGAGTGTGCTCGACTGTAATATACCCGCTACCCAGCTGCTCGTACATCATTTATTTGCGGAACAAAAAAAAACGGCTACAATCATATTTTGACCGTAAAAGGCTATGGACTTACAATATTTATGCAAAGTCAAAATCTAAAAAAAAAAAAAACATTTTTGCACACATTTAACTTTTGATGCGGGCGGGACTCGAACCCGTAAATGCATAATAGTACTGTTCGTTTTGCACTCGACAACTTAACCCATTTCACCACCGTACACGCACACACTATTCGGCACAATGCTGCAAGCAGCGCAGCCAGCAGCGGAAAACGTTAAGCTGAATAACTTCTGTGATTATTATCCGATTGTTACCAAATTTTCAGAGATCATCTGGCTAGCTATAGTTATCATGTAAACCGAAAATGAAGGGGGCGCGGCCAAAATCTAAAATAAACTTGATCAGCGTGCAATAATAACACATATTGTCACCAAATTTGGTAGTCCTAGCTCTTATAATAGCTGAGATCTAGATTTTCACACGGACAGACAGACGGACAGACGGACATGGCTATATCGACTCGGCTGTTGATCCTGAGCCAGAATATATATACTTTATGGAGTCGGAGGTGTCTTCTTCTGCCTGATACATACATTTTCGGTTTGAACAAAGTTATAATACCCTTCTACTCTATGAGTAGCGGGTATAAATATATTTAACAATTTTTAGAGGCGGTCATCATGGTAAAGTTGATGTTTATAGCTTTCATAATAGCTGAGATCTTTGTGTTCACACAGACGCGTGACAGTCCGACGGACAGACAGTCCGACATGGCTCAATAGACTTGGCTAGTGATCCTGAGCAGGAATATATATACTTTGTGGGGTTTGCCACGCCTCTTTCTGCCTGTAAAATACATTTGCACAAACTTATGTAGTATACCATTTTTGACCATTTTCAATAGTTGAATGGTATAACAAGAAAGAAAGGCTACCTTCGGCACCCTGAAGGTTTCATACCCTTGAAGTTACTCAAAATATTAAATCGACCGTTAGGTTCAACGGCAGCTATACGATATATCGGTCCTATCCGGCTAGCTCCGACTTATTTACAGCGTGCAGCAATAAGAAGAATGGATATTACTAAGAGACTTTGCGGTGCAACAGACGAACGGAGGGACAAACGGACATGGCTAGTTCGATTCCCCTATTTATGCTGACTTCGAATATATATACCTTACGGGCTTGGAGATGTCTCCTAAGGAGCGTTGCAAATTAATATACCCTCTGCAAGGGTGTAACAACGTTTGGCCCCTTCCAGACTTTTTTTTTCACAAATCTGACCATTTTCATTGGCTAAGAGTTGGTAACACTGCTGACAACGAACCCCACAAAATGTTGTTGGAAGTACAACGTATCGCCAACCAATCCGATATTGGCGAATCGTACAACATAGAAAGCGACCAATCACTAACACGGCCGATAGCTTCGTTTCAGTTTGAGTGGCATACATACATACATATGTATATACATACATCGTTATGAATGTAAACAGGGTCGCAGCGTGAGTCACGAATGCAGTGCTGTGCGCCGGGGGTTGTATAAAGTGTCTCCAAGACCACAAAAAAAATAAAAATAAAAAAATCACACAAAGAAGAAAAGAACGTTAAAAAACACACAATCAATTTCCATTATAAATGAATAAATAAGTTGCGTAATAGAGGGTATAATAGAGGGTATAAGTGCAAATAATATTTGTATTTACTTGGGTAAAGGTTATTTTGTTTTTACTGATGGGGCTATATTTAATAAGATTGGAATTTAAAAAAAATACATGGTATATTGGGTTGGTTAAAATGTGCTTAACAGGTAGAAAGAGGCATCTGCGACCCCATAAAGTATAAATATTCTTGCTCAGGATCACTAGCCGAGTCGATTGAGGCATGTCTGTCTGTCCGTCTGTTTGTTTGTCCGTATGTATAAACGGCCATATCTCAAAAACTAAAAAAGTTAGAGCCACAAAATTTGATGACAACACTCATGTGGGTCATAAGCTGTCAATGGTTTTTTTTAAATTTGGGCTACGCCTACTTCCGCCCCCTCAAATCGATCAAACCTAATAGCAAGCGTAATTCTCAAGCTACAGTGTATGACAACTATCACTTTCCAAACGATCACTGAAAATTTGGTTCCGATCGGATAAAAAACATAAAAGTTATTCAAGCTAACGTTTCTCATACATTGCATTTAAATTATTAATTGGTGTGTATCTTAGATATCAATGTTGACAACCAACACTTAAGTGCGTCCGTGGTTAAGCGAGTTGAGTGACGGCGGCATGCAAAACTAATAGTTTAATGGGGTTGCGAGTTCTTAAACCCCAGTTTAGTTAAATCGGGATAGTCTTATACATATGTATGCAGCTTAAGCAACTTTAAGTTTTGTTTCACAGAATAAGGACTTACAAAAACACAGCCAAAAAATATTAACATTTATATAATGACGAACAAAATTGCCCAGTCACTTTTGGAAGAATACGATGAGGATCGAGAGCTTACAAATCTTAATTGGTTACTGCGCAACCAAAACTTAACTTGGCCCAGGACAATAGATAGCAACTATGTGGCGGAGGATACAGGAAGAGCACAAACTACCATGTACAGCAATCAGGCCGACAAAACTAAGATTTTATATGGAAAACAGAAGCCCTTCGATGATGCTACGAAAAATCACGCCCCCCTCTTGACAGCAAAAAAGTTTAATGGAACGGCTTTACCAACGACATCTATAAAACAGCCAAGTCCAGCCGAGAGATATGAAGTTTTTATTACTAAAATCAAAAGGTATGCACATATATTTGCATCAATTACAAATTTATTTAATTCGGCAAGGGATTATTATACCCTTCCAGATTAGTTAGCATTAATAGGGGAGTCGAACTAGCTACATATGTCCGTCTGCCTTTCTTTATTGCATTGTTTATAGTCCGTCAGTTTAAGAGCTTTCTTGATAATTCTTAGTATACATGCTTCTTTTTACTGCACGCTATATATATTCCTGCTCAGGATCACTAGCCAAGCCGATTAAGACATGTGGGTCTGCCCGTCTGTCTGTATGAACGTCGAGATCACAGCTATTACAAAAGCTACAGACACCAAATTTGGCATGATGATTCCATACGCTGATGTATCCACCGTCCACGCAACTACGAAGTTGGTCGAATAGTATTTTACTGTCGGGCGCGCTCAACTGTAGCTTCCTTACTTGTTTTAAATATAAAACTTTTGCTATATCTGGCATCCAAAAACCGCATTATATATAGGTGATTTGACTCCTTTGGCGAACCGTTGCTACGGTAACCTTTCTTTCTTGTTTCGTAATAGATAGATAGATTTACCTTGAATATGGCTTATAACTGAACTACTTATACGCTGAAGAAAGTTTCGGCACGTCATATTTTCGACTTTGTATTAAAGTCTTAGTTTTTCAAACACTAAAAATAATATTTTTATTTGCAGAGATCTTGCCGAATATAAAAAATCGGCAATCAAATACAAGACAGATGACAGCGAGAAGCCTCCATTTAATTACTCCCACATTATTGGAATGGCAATGTTAGAAAACGGACGTGTTACACTGCAGCAGATTTGTGCGTGGATTGAGTCCAAGTTTGCATTTTTTAGAGTTCGCAAAAAATGGAACGTAAGTTAAGTAGGAAACTTACCTTTATATCTCGACTAAAGACTTTATACGCCGCATATATGTTCATTATGCTTTCCAAATTCTGCCTGAAACTTTAATATACTGAGATAATTTCAGAATTCTATCAGGCACAACCTTTCACTGCATCATTGTTTCCGAAATCGCAAACGTGAAGAGAAAGGGAAAGGAGGCTACTGGGAATTGGGCGTAGATCCGAAAAAATGTGAAAAAAAGCGAATTCGCAACCGCAAAACAGGCCAACGCAAGTTAGATTTAACAAAAAATGTGGGCTCCGAGAAAAAAACCATGAAAATTCTTTATCGAAGGCACTCAGATCTAAGCCAGTCTGACAACAAAACGTTTTTCAAAATAGATGAAAACCAGGCCTACAGTTCGATGGACGTAGATGTGGACGCTGGTGGTATGACGGTTCCAAACGTAGTAAGCGCTCCAACAAATATCCATCACTGCTCCGACAAGCAAGCAGTAGCAAATATGGAGCTACTCCATCCTCTACAGCAACAGTTTGAGCTAGGCACAATTATCATCAGCACAACGGGAATCATCGATGAGTCCACCTGCCTAAACAGTATAGTTACCAACAAATTTAGCTGTACTAATATGGTCAGATTTGCAATCGCTATCCATTAACATGAAACTTTAAAGCCTAACTTTTATTTCTTCTTTCAGATCTACACCGAAGATGAGATACCGATGTCTAACGAAAACGTTATCATATCTTCACATATGTCAACTTTAGATGCAATGGAAATATGTAGTGATACACAGAGTCAACTGGCGGCTTCTGTGACTTCAAACCCTGAGGCTTCACGCAGCGTTACAATAAATTGTAACTACTCCAACAATCGTCCCTACATGGATCTAGTCGACGATCCCTTTAACTATTTGGAAAGTACAGAGATAAATCGCAACGAGGATATTTTGGATAACCTACTGGATGTATGTGTTAGGGACTATTAAAGTTAATTGTATTTTATTTACGTTTGCAATAAATGACAGCAAATTTCAATTGGAACTTTAATTTTGTTCAAGTAGCTCTAGTATCTCTCAGGGATTAGATTCCACGAAAACCGACGAACATGCCAACTAACTGCAGCTAGACTTTGGGATAGGAAGAAGATTTACGCGAAGCTTATGGGAGCTAGGCCTGCAGGTGGTCCACTAGTCACACACGAGACCTCTTTAACTGGCAGTACTACCACCAAAATTTTCCACCACCGGGTCACCTGCCAACAACGCACCCTCTAATGGGTCGACTACGAGCTTCGCTATCTAGCGATATGGCTCTCGGGTTAGCAAGGCAAGTGGCCCTAAGGTTTTAAAAGCAAACCTACACCCACCAAGAGGAGCGTTGACCACCATGGGGAGGGCGGTTTCAGAAAATGAAAGCTGACAGGTCACCAAAGCACTTTGATTATAGGACTTTCAGCACAACAGATTTAAAGCTCGAGTAAAAGGTCAAACTTTAAAGTCTCTACGAGCCCTAAAGCAGATTAATTGGTCAGCAAGTCTACACCTACCAATGAGATGGGGTTCGCTACAAATCTGCTCTAAATTGCGCTTATTTTTATGCTTCTTACGAACACAGTTTTATATGAAAACCCTATGAGTCAACCAACAAATTTCTTGGTGCAACAAAGAACTGTCTGGAAGGGATGGGTTGTGAACAACTTTTGTGTTTATAATCCGTTCAGCTTGAAATGTGGAATATATATGGATATACACGTAGTATAAATCTTTGTGTGAGGAAAATGTTGAATCTTTAATACTTTCGTCCCAAAGGTAACTCAAAAATTTATTTAATTATTTTAAGTGGCGGTGGGCGTGGCACCTCAAATTTTAAATAAACTCCAGGAGTTTGTAATGAACATGGCTCAATCGACTCGGCTAGTGATCCTGAGCAACCGTTTTTGTAGGGTCTGCCACGCCTCCTTCTGCCTGTTACATACATTTGCATAATCTTAGTATACCATTTTTCACCATTTTCAATGGTCGAGTGGTATAAAAAGAGCTGTAGGCTCAGTACGGATGGAGTCGATCTGTAACGCCGCTGTACGATTCCCACTTTCCATATAAAAATTATTACTTCTGTTGCATAATATACAATGAAGTGCGTATTGTGATTTATAATAGATATAATTTATCGAATTGTACAAATTGTATTATCAGTAGTTATTGTTATGTTAATAAATTTCGTAAAAATGTAGAATTATGTAAACCCTTAATACAATATATATCACATTTTCTAAAGTACTTCATTTCATAGTTTTCTTGAAACAAAGGATTGACACTGCAGAACATTGTTTGTCTTCTACAAGATCTTAGGAAAACTTTTGAAATTTGTTCAAGTTGTTTCTAAATAATAAACTCATCTTATATGGTACAAATTACCATGTACCATGTTACGCTTCGTTAAAATTATTTAAAATCATAAGTATGTATTCTCTTGAGAAATTTTATACAATTTTTTATGTATTTTTTTTTTTTTTTTTTTTGCTATGGTACTATTATAAATCTCCTTCTATTAAGCTATTATAAAAACTTATGTGAATATATTATTTTAGATATAATTTTTTTTTTTTGTTTTTCTGTACAAGTCAGTCGTTATAATATATACATATGTATATACATATATGATGTGCAACTACGTGCTTAAATTCATCCATAATTATATCTTTACAATCAGTAATACTACTAGATGTGTAGAAGCGCTTTAGTGGTAGGGTAATGTAGCTGTAAAACATTTTGCTCAAATTCACTTAAGAATTATTTTAAATGCGTATCTACAACTTACAAAATATTACATTTATGTCAGCTTCTCTTTATCAATAATGTACTTATTCTTATTTTAAAAAGAGAGAAAATTTGGTTGAATTTCAAGACATAAATACTCCGATTTTAGTTTTAACAATATTTAAGACATGCAGCTCCAAATGCTAAAGATGTATCGAATAGAAAATCGTAAAGGTGCGCGTCTTTAATCCAATACTGCCTAGCAGATCTGTCTTCAGTATAAGAAAATTTCAAAATGACTAACCTAAATAATAAATTAATTTCATTAATTGAAGTAAAAAATTGAAAAATTTAACAAATAGCCAAATTTAAGTATATATACTTTCGATAAGTAGGAAAATAATTCGAAAATTGTTCAAATTTAAAACTGCTTGGGCAAACGTTTTAAAAGCTTTAACAAACCCATTAGCACATGGTGATTATGGTTTATCGTATAATACTTATATGTGTATATTCAAGTTAAGTCCAAAATAAAGTTTTTTTTTTTTAAATTTTAACTTCAAACTAAAACGTTTAGTTAAGAGCAAATTATTTTGTTGTGCTGAAACTTGGTAAAATCAAACAATTGAAATTTTGAAATGAATAACGTAAAGACCTGATACAATTTAAACAAAACTAAATATACTATGAGTCGATAAGGTATGTTGATTATTAAAACTATAAACATAAGTCTTAATTATCAGTACAGGTTTTTTTACACATCCCCATTGTTGTCAGCAGTGGGAGTTGTCCATTCCATCGAGGGTATAGGCAACATTATCAAGCCTTTGAGCCAAATGCATCTTCTTACAGTAGGGATCAGAGTCCAGAGCTACCATAATCTAAAATTTCAAAAATGTACAGATATCAATTAAAATGTTTTTAAAAGAACAATGGCATAACTGTACAAATCCTTAAAGCGTTCTAATATTATTGCTTTTAAAGAAAAAATTAATAATATTGAACATCAAATAATTCGGTTCATCCTACCTTTATATATATATATATATATATATATACATATACATATATATATATATATATATATGACCATGTATAATTTTATTTAATACAAACCTGTTCTCTATACTTTGTTACGTAGATGTAGAGTTCTTTAAGGGCCGAAATCGTGTCAAACTCATCACTTTGTTGCACAGACAGTTGTTGCATAGCTGTGCTCATCTCCTGGTCACTTATCTGAGGCAACCTAGCCACGTCCCGGTAGAAATCCTTGACCATTATTCGATAATTGGGAATATCCTGTTAAATTCATTTGGTATATTTTTAATGGTTGAATGGATAAAAACTTCAAGGGTATAAAACATTCGGCAAGCCGAAAGTTTGTTTTTTATTTAATTCTTATTTGTTTTTTAATAAATTTCACGAAGAAATTAACATCAATACCTTTGCAAAGAGCAGTTTATTTGAAGGTGTAAAAAACATTCGGCAAGCCGAAAGCTTGTTTTTTATTTAATTCTTATTTGTTTTTTAATAAATTTCAAGAAGAAATTAACATCAATACCTTTGCAAAGAGCAGTTTATTTGAAGGTGAATCCTTTCCTAAGCGATGCTCTGTGGTGGAGCAGGCGTCCATAAATGTCTGCGCAATAACGCTAAGACATGAGTCGACGGAGTATGTCTTGTTTACGTCAAATATAAAATCAGGATTTTTAATGAAATTCACCCAGAAACGTAGTGGCAAACTGTTAGATTTCCAGGCATGCAAAATATCAGAATCAGCAATATCATGTCGTCGTGCCGCTTCATCAAATAAATCAAAGAGCCATTTAACAGCTGGCGGCAACTCTTCATTGACAGTAAGAATAATATAAAAGAAATCATCCACAAATTTCTGTATTGTGCCTTTTGTGGCAAGCAACCGGGTCAAATAAACTTCGGGAATGGTTTTGTTCACTCGTTCCCCTCCGGCGCCAACAGAGGATCCTTGAGTTGACGTTAACACGTGACCGGATAGCGCTGAGTTTTTAATGTTCATATAATGGTCTGGTAATACAGGTTTAACCAGATGGTAAAGACGAGGCTGTTGTAGTCCCGACTCAATGTCGTTACTAATAATAATGTGACTTTGTGAGTTGTTGATGTAATAAACTGCAATAATTAAATAGAAAAATATATACAAAATAAATAATACTAAATAAATACTATGTTAGAATAGAGTTAAGTCACAACAACAACATCAACTTCTTCTTTTGGTAGGACTAATTCTTTAAAACAAACCATTATTTTTATGAATAAAAAAACTTACAGTTATGGAAGGGCGCTGCCTGCTGCTGCTTGGCATAGGATAGGTGAAAACCATCATTTTGTCTGGCAATGAGAGACATAACAGCCGATTCCTTGACCCCATAGTGGGACAGAGTATTTAGACGTTTCCATCCATTAATTGTTTTCGTAGTAAGATCCTCGTCCTGCAGAGTTAAATGTCCGCCACGTCCATGACGCCATTCCAAGTCCACTTCGTGGACAGAAGGGCGCATTGAGAATGGTGTATTCTTAAAGATTGCATCGAGTATTTTTAGTTTAACCTGAGATATTGTGTCCCAATCGTTTACACGGCACTGAACCTTTTCGTCTAAATCATCTTGCAGAATATTCAGGATAACAATTTCATGGCTTACTTGTTCGTGTAGGAGCCGCTCTTCTGACAAGGAATAACGAGCGTCATGCGTAATCGCATCCACTAAACCCTTTTCTACCTGATGTTTAATAGCTTTAAATAGCAGAAAAAGACTGGAGCCGGCGTACTCCTTTAAGTAGTCATACATGCAGACAGCTAGGTAATTTGTAAGCATTTTTTCCACCACACTCTCTGTACGCCGTAGCATTAGTTGGGGATGCTTACTTGCCAAGGACTTGTCGATAAGGCGCAGAAGGAGGGATTTCAATATTTCCGTCGCGTATTCCATTTTATTCATAAGCACAATCATTAATAGCGAAGCAACATTTACGCGATCCCGTATGGAAAATGAGGACCGCTGTGCCTCTAACGTTTCAATGAAAGTTAATAAAAAGTTTTTGTTGCTGATCAACTGGTCAAAATGCATCATTGCCGTGTCGTAATTGCTCTGAGAATGCTGATCTCGAATTTTGGTTGAATTAAGTATGGGATGATCAGACACTCCGGGGAAAAATACTTTCATAATATAGTTTACGTGATCTAGCGTAGGAATTCCACTACTCTCAAGGTCTGCAGTGAGATCCGTCATATCCGTTTGCAGCTCTGCAAATGCCTGCTTGCATTCGGAGCGCACATTACTTTCCAACGTAATCATTTGGATTTGAATACGCTTGTATTCCCGCTCCGCCTGCGTTGATTTTCGCCTGAATATGACGAGCACAATGATTAAAATTATGATCAATGTGATGACAGTAAGAATGACAGCCAACATGGCTTGCGAAATGACGTAGGCCTTATTTAAATCGTATTTAAGGTAGCCGATGACAAAGCGCAGATTGCGACCTACTTTTACGACAACCAATGGCAAATCAATTAACTGATCCACTCCATTCTCATCTGTCGCTTGCGGTTGCTGTTCCGGTGGAATGCATAGCAATTGGTTCAACGTTAAGCTGGTTATATTGCACTGCGCAGTGCCGATTGTAACATTTACATCGTACTCATCCGCAGCCAAATTAAGCAGCTCGCCTTCTATGACAAGTGTGTCACCCTTATAGAGTTTAATGCCGTCATTGGAAAATGGAAGGTACTTTGGATCGGCTAAATAGACAATTGTGCTTCTTAGGTCGTGAAAATACTTATTCAGATCCCTCACTAACTGTACGTTATCCATGACGAAGCTAAGCTGTAAATTCAATTGCTTTTCATGTACTTTAACATAGGCTGCCACATCTAAGCTTGGACCCGCACCATACATGGGAAATATATCACTATGACCTGATTCAGCTGACATTCCGGTTCCCGAAGATATCCCATGACTTATAATACTCTTAAGTATCTGGAACTGCTGATTTACAGGCGGCGAGGGGCATTCCATTTGGTTTGCGTTGATCACAGCGCAGGCCGTTTTGTTCACGCGATTTGTTTCAAAAAACACTTCCAACTCGGGATTTTGTATTGAGTCGAGATACATGCCGTGTACTGTAAGTATACGTCCACCGCTGACGAAACTGCGGAGCGGTTTAATTTGCATAATCCGCGGGTCTTGAGTATAATTGAAAATTGAACACGGAAACGGAACCGGCGGATTATAGTAATAAGAGCTAAGGCCCAATTCGGGCTTCAAATAAAGGTCAGAGCAGCTATATGTGCGATTAGCACCGTCGACAAATAGCCGCAAAGTACGTATCGGTTCCGGTTGTGTAGCTGCTGAAGTAGTGCACGATAGGCGTGAAGATGACGCCTGCGTCACATTAATACTACACTCGTATTCATCCAAAAAAGCTCGTATACTCGATCCAATATTAAGATATTTTCCCAGCAAAGACAGTTGCGTTCCACCTGACTTGGGACCCACTGTAGGATAGAGTCCGGTCAGTTGCACATTTTTAAAATGAAACTGGACACTAGATTCGGTATACCCGGCATCGTTAGCCACCTTTATAGCAGCAGCCATCTCATAAGGTGCCGCTCCTGTTCGACATTCTATCTTTACTGAGATTTGATAGTTGACTAGTTCGCATGGAACATTACCGATAGTGATCCTACCTCTTACATCTTCTTCGCGAATGCCGAGATTGCTACCCTCAATTGTAATTAAAGTTCCGCCCTCAACAGGTCCCGAGAGTGGCTTGATGATGTCAATACGAGGACGTGGACACTCTTGCTGGACTTGTGCAAGATTTACCGAGTTTGAAGGGAAGGGTCCACACGTCTCATTATAAACACAGGAGTTGCCACACCAGGCGCATTGATACTTAGGATCCCTTGTTACACAAAGGCTGCAATCGGCATGCTCTCGGTGAGAGCCCAGAACATCGCATTTGTAGAGTATTACTGTGGCCGTATCTACATAATGTTGTCGGTTCCAAGTGATATCCACCTTGGCCTCGTACTCATGTGTGTTTGTCTCATAGAAATAAGGTGTTTTTTCGCACACAACAATTCGATTGTTTTCGATGTGCGCTGGCAAAAGCATTTGAGCTGCTTCGATCTGGACGGTGCAGAGGTAACCAGCATGAGCACTTTTTGGCTTAGGTAGATTTTCAATCTCAAGGCGTATCTCCTTGGGCACACGCACCGGCAAAAGAACGGGTCTCCTCTGGTGTTTCAAGTGAGGACACTGTGCGTCTGTTAAGATTGGTGTTTCCTGATTGCGGCACTGTTCCGATTTATGAACACATCTATTGTCGTAGATACACCAGTTGCAGCCCCACTGACTACTTACACAAGACTGACAGTTGTCATGGTGGGAGCAGTCAAAGTAGGCGAACGAACGGGATACAAAGTCCTTATTAGTCTCTGAACTACGTACGGATAGTGGAACCAGAACATGGTCCGTATTGCTGGATATTGCTGGGCGTTGATCCAGTGGAGGCGTTGCACAGGCTAACCCATTCTCCAGTATTTCAGCATCGATTGGCGTCGAGTTTCCAAACACACAACGGTACTTTGCATTAAAAGGTTCAGGTAATGTCCGGATATTAAGTTGGACCTGAATTAATTTTGAAATGGGAATTCTATCTGGCACAATAGACTCAAAGTCTATGCATTGCTGTCCGCTTCCTAGTGAAAGCCAGCGTGATGCAGAGGTATCCCTTTGACAGGTGGAGCGCACGGTGCATCGCTTTTCTAAAGAGCACCAGCCACAATATGGATCCCGCGAGTCTAAACACGCTGAACAGTTTGTGTACACCGAACAGTGTTCAATCCGAAGCTTAATAATCTTACGCATTGACAGGATATAAAGAAAATCCTTGCGAGTAGACATCATTGTGCTGGGCAAAATTCGATTTCCCGGATCCACGACGATTTCTTCGTACTCTCCAGCTTGTTGTCCAGAAAGCAATACCTTCTTTATTCTTCCTTGTGAGGTACCCAAAAATGCTAAAGAATGCTGTTGGTCCGTCGTTGTGGTCGCTGTCACAGAGGTAACGGATACATTATCAAAATGGAACAGCGCGTAAGCTGAGATGGGCGATACACCGCTAATTTTTAATCCGACATTACAAAAATTATAAATGTTCCCTAAGGAGCCTACAATAGGACAACGACCATCATTAATTGTCCCCGAAATGTAGCCTAGGTTGCGATCCTTAATGGTTCCATTAAAACACAAATGTATGTTCTCAATAAACATGTCTTCA
This sequence comes from Zaprionus ghesquierei, assembly GCA_018904095.1. Classification (NCBI taxonomy): domain Eukaryota; kingdom Metazoa; phylum Arthropoda; class Insecta; order Diptera; family Drosophilidae; genus Zaprionus; species Zaprionus ghesquierei. The sequence continues at coordinate 878,149 of JAEIGP010000821.1, read as the reverse complement.
ATATCCTTTAGGCTGTAAATACACATAGCAGATTTGTTTTCGGGCTGATCACTTATCTCTTTCGACGGAGAGAAAACTGTAATTAGCACGTGATCGTCACGCTTAATGCCCATTTGATGTGCCAACTTTTGGCTGGCCAGCGTGATTTTTGCATCCCGCAGTATATTATAGTCTGCATGATCTTCGCCTGCCGTGCACTGTATAGTTATTTCGGTATAACTATCGTAGTTGGGATCTGTTATACAAATTCTCGCCAAACGCGTTACATAGCCTGCTTCCTCTGCAAGGTGTGAACGCTTCTGTACTAACATAAAATAAGCATAATCCGATGAATTGAATCCATACACATAATTCACTAGAAAATGATCACGATACTTCACATCTATGTTGATAATCGATTGTTGGATTGAAAATTCCGCATAGTTAAGATCATCCAAGCGCCGCGATGATATTGCCGGCACATCGTGCCGATAATCTCCCACATTTGTGAAAGTTGTACCCACGTAAAGAATATCCTCCTGTTTCCAGGAATACCTTGCAGGACCAATGAAGGCGTATGTTGATGCATATTCATCGTTAGCTGCCAAAGGAACGGCTACGAACTGTGGAGCTGACGGAAATCTTAACATATTGTAAATCTCACAGGCACCTACAAACAGAGACAAACAGAAAGTTAAGTAATACCTAACAACAATATACGAATATTAAAAGCCAATGTTTGGGTGGTGATAGTTATCATACACACCAAAACTGAATACTGTAGCTATATTATTGTACTTGCTCTTCGGTTTTTCGATTTGCGGGAGCGGAAGTAGGCGTGGCCCAATTCTTTATAAAAATAAAACAAGTAAGAAAGCTACAGTCGAGTGTGCTCGACTGTAATACACCCGCTACCCAGCTGCTCGTACACCATTTATTTGCGGAACAAAAAAACGGCTACAATCATATTTTGACCGTAAAAGGCTATGGACTTATAATATTTATGCAAAGTCAAAATCTAAAATAAAAAAAAAACATTTTTGCACACATTTAATTTTTGATGCGGGCGGGACTCGAGCCCGTAAATGCATAATAGTACTGTTCGTTTTGCAGTCCACAACTTAACCCATTTCACCACCGTACACGCACACACGATTCGGCACAATGCTGCAAGCAGCGCTGCCGGCAGCGCTGCTTACAGCTATGGAAAACGTTAAGCTGAATAACTTCTGTGTTTATTTTCCCATCGTTACCAAATCAGATCATCTGGCTAGCTATAGTTATCATGTAAACCGAAAATGAACAATATGGCATCAACATTGCGCTTGTAATCAATGTTTTTCGATTTACAGGGGCGGAAGGGGGCGTGGCCAAAATCCAAAATAAACTTGATCAGCGTGCAATAATAACACATATTGTTACCAAATTTAGTAGTCCTACCTCTTATAATAGCTGAGATCTAGATTTTCACACGGACAGACAGACGGACAGATTCGGGTTGAACAAAGTTATAATACCCTTTTACTCTATGAGTAGCGGGTATAAATAGCGTATGATTCACATAAGTGTTGTCACCAAATTTGATGACTCTAGCTTTTTTAGTTTCTGAGATATATGCGTTCATACAGAAGGAAAGACAGACATAGCTTAATCGACGTGGCTGGTGATCCTGAGCAAGAATATATATACTTTATGGGGTCGCAGATTCCTCCTTCTGCCTGTTACGCACATTTCTACAAACACAATAGTTATTCTTAATATACATAAAACATAGATTGCAAAACTTTCTTAGCGACATCTTGAAATATGATAAAAATCGACCGATAGGTTCTATGGCAGTTTTACGATATACCGGTCTGATCCGGCTCGTTCTGACTTATTTACTGCGTGCAGCAATACGAAGCATGTATACCCAGTTTCATCAAGATGGCTCTAAAACTGGGAGACTAGTTTGCGTTGCAACAGACGGACGGACAAGTGGACGTGGCTAGTTCAATTCCCCTTTTGATACTGATTAAGAATATATATACTTTATAGGGTTGGAGATGTCTTCTAAGGTGCGTTGCAAACTTCTGGCCTTTTTCGGTTTATACAATTATAAACCTAAGAGAACTGATCTCTGAAAATTTGGTAACGATCGGATAAGAAACACAAAAATTATTCAAGAAAAGGTTTTCCATACTTCCGCTGACCGCGGCATTACATCATCATGACGCATCGTTTTAGACTTCGTGTGTGTGTGTTGGAGAGAGAGAGTTAGTGCCATCTATTGACATTTCTGGAGCACAACTTCGAAGTTGGTCGAATGGTATTTTACTGTAGCTTTCCTTTCTTGTTCAATATTTCGTTCTAAAACTTACAAGCAGTTTAAACGGTATCAAAAGCTGTTAAGAAATCTATAGCTTAATTTTGATGAATTTTCGAGACTTTCTATGTAACTTTTCCTATTTAAATGTATCTTAGTGCGTCCTTAACAGGCTGATATACAATATATTGTAAATCTATCTATATCTATCGGCTAACCCATTTACCGACTATCGTCCATGGAACATTTCAATCGATGTTTTTCAAGATATCTTAGCCAAACCTACTTAATTTTCCCTTATTCTGGAAATACAAAATTCCGTCAAAAGTTCTTATAAATCGGACTCTTATAAGATATAGCTGTCGTGCAAATATATTGTTATTTAAATAAGACACCTTAGCAGTATAAACTGATATTATGCAGTAACCCATGTGTAACTCAGCTATTTGTAACATTTAAATAAACATATTCTATAGCTTTAATAGGAACAAACGGTCAAATAACTAGATTAAACCACTTAAAGTTGAGTAAAATTTTGAGCGACACGTCGAGGCATATAAAACCAACGATTTTCACCAGATATTATGAGGAGAACTTTCTACATTTGTTAGATTTTTTTTAGACAATTACCGATATATTAATCAAAATAAAACATACCCTGTCTGATGCTGCCGCATGATATTAGGCTACCGTCGTTATGAGTATAGCTGACAACAAGAATCTTATTGTAGTTGTTGACCAAAGTTGTTTCCACATCTTCTGGGCAGCCACCCGCATGACACTGAGGGGCATCGTGTTTTGGTCCTGTCACCGCCTCTGCCAGGACACGCAAGTTCTCATTTAATTTAAGAATTTTATTTGTTGCGCCAGCATAAAAAACATTATGATTGGCGTCGAAGGTGAGATGTGTAAAATAGTTTTTTGTTTGGCCTCTCGACAACCCAGCAGCACCAGATGAAGGAGGTACACCTGTGTGATTTGCAAAATTCGATTCCGTTGAAGTAGTTGTGGAGCCGGCAGTACCATCGCTGGGTATATAAGGGAGGACAAACTGTGCCACAATATCACTTGCACTCAATTCTATGTATGATTGATTTTTCTCCACCTTGATACTATGCACGGCATAAATAACATGCATAAGCACACATAAGACATCCCAACTGGAATAATATCCGAATTGCAGACGCATCGTTACAGGCACTGCCTTATTTGTTGAAATGAATGATCCAAAATTCAAAATGGTGTTTTTTCGGAGAATGCTTGGGCAGTGAAAATTTTCAGTTTTAACAGTGGTATAGCCGACTTTACCATATTCTGCAATTACATTTTTGCCTTGAAATGCGTAACGCTTTCATTCACATAATAATGTTTTATCTAAGAAATCTTTCTCCACTTCTGAATATAAGTTGCAAAACATATAGACCAATCACATACACAAGTGAAAAAAGTGTCTACATTCATGTTAGAGCTAGAGCTGGTAGCAACATCAAGGTAACATCGATACTTCGATTTTAAATTTATTGGAAATATCGATAGTTTTCTTTTTTATTTTCGATGCGTCGTACATATTACAATACATTTAAAAACACTGAAAAGCTGGGTAAGTTTTGTCTATTCGTGATTTAAATACAAGATGACAATAGTTATTATGTTTATTTAATTGTGTATTTGTGATACCAGCATGACATATATTTTACGGAATTTGATTTCTCATTTATGACAATGATTTTGAATTACGTTCCAAAACCGTCAATTCTAAAGTTAAATCGGCCAAACGATGCCATCTTGTCTAGGCTTCAGCAATAAATCATAAAAAATTAACGAAAGACGATTTTAAAAATGCACATTGTAAGCTTTTTCAAACTTTATATAAAGGGGTCAAACTCTGGTTAACTGTTTAAGAGCTGAAGGAAAGGTTTGGAGTTAGGGGTGCATAAACATCAATGTATGCAAATATCGATACTCACCATGATTTTAAGCAAAACATCGATGCTTTAATCGATATTTCAACAAAAAGTAATTTTAAATTTAAAGTTACAAGTTCAAATGTTCATTGAAATGACTGTTTTAACGTTATTTTAATATATTACATTTCCTATTGATTCCTTTAGAATAGCAAAATTCTATATTACAATAATTTCTATTGAACTTTCTTCTGGTAAACGCTCTTATGGGAAGAACCCACAAAGAATATATACATATATATGTCGAAGAGTCATCAGAATGCCCTTCTTCCTCTTCACTACTCCCGTTATTGTTTGCGCAACGTTTTCTAGCGCGTGAGCGAGGCACGTCTGTTATGCGCAATGATCAAAACTGACTGACTTAATCACTTTTAACACAATCAGAATTATGCGTAGTTCTTTACTCTCTATATGCAATACCAACACAATTTGGAGTGTTATTCTAGTCCCCATACACCAATAATGCACACTGCATTTTTCTGTATGCTTCTCGTTTTCGTAGACATCTACTTCCCCCCGCTCCTACCAGCGACCAGACTACGTTCGGCAGAAACTTTAACGAATGTGTGTCATACTTCAGTCATACTGACGTCGCACACAAAAAAGCCACAAGAAAAAAATCAGATTGAGAAAACTGTTATTAGTAAATTATTATTAGTATTTTCGAGCGCGCCCGACCGTAAGATATCATTCGACCAACTTCGTAGTTGCACTAACTAGTACTAACTCGCTCTCACACAGACATACAGACACACACACAAAGGCTAAAACAATGCAGATGATATGGTGTAATGACGCGGGCAACGGAACTATTAAAACTTTTTCTTTAATAACTCCTGTATTTATTGCCCGATCGGATTGTAATTTTGTGATTGGGTGCATATTATCAGCATCTTTACGTGTTCAGACATCTGTAACCTAAATACTTTCCTTAATATTCGTGAATTATCGATTACGTGGGCGGTGGGCGTGGGCACCTCAAATTTTAAATAATCTTTATCTGCGCATGATTTACAGGAACCACCATGCCAAATATGTAATAGCTGAGATCTCGACGTTCATACACACAGACGGACTGACAGACATGGCTCAATCGACTCGGCTGTTGGCCCTGAGCCAGAATATATATACTTTATGAGGTCTGCCATGTCTCCTTCTTCGGTTTGATTGATTTGCGGAGGCGGATATAGGAGTGGCCCAACTTTTAATATCACATTTTACAGCGTATGACCCACATGAGTGTTGTCACCAAATTTGGTGGCTCTAGTTTTTTTAGTTTCTGAGATATAGGCTTTCATACAGACGGGCAGACAGACATGCCTCAATCGACTCGGCTAGTGATCCTGCGCTAGAATATATGTACATATATACTTTATGGGGTCGCAGATGTCTCCTTTTGCCTGTTACGCTTTCCTTACGTGTTTTGCCTTATTTCGTTAAGTTCTATCTGAAGTCAAATCTTGACGCCACGGAAACAACACGTGAAAATATTTATTTTAAAATTGGGAAGACACTCATTATGTTTAAAGTAAAAATGTAAACTACGTCAGCTATAATAAAAATGTATGCTTATGTATGGTATATGGCTTAAAAATTAAATTAGTATTTTAATTCGAACTTTAAATGTAACATAATTGAATAATCAGCATAAGGACCTTAATTTTTAGAGGTCTGGATTTGGTAACTTAATTTCTTTTTTAATAAGTCCATAGTCATTTCAGTAAGACTCGAAGGTTTTCTTGACAAAAGTTGGCACTCATTACACAAATTAAATGAGTTCCCTATTTAACTGAAAATGAAACTCTACAATTAAATATGATTCCTGAAGAATAATGCCGTTTTTAATATGTTTGGGAAACACTGTCACAAATTGTTAACTTATTGATAAAAGTATGGATGCCTATTGCATTAATTGGAGATATCGATTTTCCTCTAGAAGCGAACTTAAAGATGTTGTCATATCATTTACTATCATGTTAATGCTAGAATGTGCTTGTGGATGCGTTGAACTGCTTACGTCTGCCCAGATGTCATTTGGAGCCTGAATAATATTTAAATGGGCATTGCTTCTCAAGGGAGCACTGTTACCGTTGTTTGTTTCCATCCAATTTTGACAGCTCTGAACATATTCTAGAGTACGCAAATATGTGTCAGATTGCATAGATGTTTGATTATCTTCGTGTGGTGGCATTTGTGGGGTGGATCCATCCACTTCAGCCACTTGCATACGACTGACATGAAGAGGTTGTGCTTGTTGGAAATTTTCCGGCGACAGTTGGGATTGGCTGACGTCGCCACATTGAATCTCATTGTTTGTGGGCGCAGTCACCAGGTCGGACAGACTAGTCATAGATGAATCGATTATCTGTGGCGGGTTATATGTGGAAGGTTCCTGGTCTGTGTCTTTAACCAGAACTATTCCCGGGTAAAGTGAATCATTATTTCTTTGACTGCAGTAAATCGGCTGGGCCGCCCCTTCATTAGCCACTTGGTCGCGCTGAGCAAACGGAATCTTTTGTGTCGACACTACAATATCCATTTGTGGGGAACTGATTTGTAGTGTTGAAGGAGCAGGCTCAGTAGAGTGTTTAATCAGAGAGCCGTTCTCCGTTGATTTAGTAATTTGTTTTTCGGAATCCTTTACCAAATTTAAATACTGCAGCATCTCATCGGGCAAAATTAGCTCCTCCACTTCATCCAAATTGACCCGCTCATTAGGATGCTGGTCGTGTGGACTTACTGTATTTTCTTTTGGCTGGCAAGCCTTTTTACTGCAGTTACTGTGACAAGCAGGAGCTATCGTCGACAAACTGAGCATACGCTCTAGACTCTGTTGTGCCCTAATGGGTTCCGATTGACGTCTAAGCGTCACAGTAGACGTCATACTAAGCGTTTTTGGTTGATGTATGTTTGGCAGATGATATGTTACATTGTTGACAATAGGTATTGAAAATCGTCCACTAGATTGGTTAACCCTCTGAATCGGATTCTGGTTTTGATAGGAGCTATTTCCTTCATTCGATTGTTGCAGGCGTTGCAGCTGAGAAGAAATCAAATGGGAAGATGGAGGAGGCGGCAGCGAAGTGGAATTTCCAGAGTCACCAGCAGCACAAGAAGAAGAGTGCACTGTCACAGCTATTTGGGGCATGGACGGATTGTGTGCGTTTGACATTTGACTGGAACGACGGGAGCAGCCCGGTGAAATTGGATCGTAAAGGGAAGAGCCCGTCGGAGCATAACTATTGACTGGATATGCTCGCAATGAGGATTGACTACTGCGTCGACTCTGCATGCTGCAGTAATAGGTGCTTGCGTTCGAGTTTTGACTGTCACGCCGCATTTGCGTTGTCGCTAATTGAGGACTCAGTAAAGATTGACGATTAATGCATTGGAGATCTGTTAACTGCTGTCGATTTGGCGGCAAGCCAGATTCCATTTTAAGCTCAGTTATGCGCTGGTTCAACTCACTAATGCCAAAAGCACGATTACTCTCAGGTATGTTGCAGAGTATGGAATTAGTGGCATGAATGACCTTGCTTTGCAAGCGACTACGAAATCTTTGGCGCGCATATGCTGTAGTCGAGGCAGTGGCAGTTGTACCATTGCCATTGTCCATGTTTATCATAGAACGAAGCATAATGGGAAGATCGGCGGCGTCCACATCATCATCATAAGGCCAATCCTCATCCAGCGTAGGTAGTTCATCCTGTCGAAACGATGAGTGTATGAAGCAGTCGGCGACTGCACCCAATTGACCAGGTGAGTTGACATCAGACTCGGACTTAAAGCTGGGGCTTGACACGCTGACGGCTTTGCCAGAGTTGAGATCTTCACTGCAGGGACTGGAATCAATATGCTGCTCCTGCAACTGATGCTGTTGCTGCGCATTATCCCTTTCTCCATCTATTCCTGAATTGGCATCGTGCAGAGGTAAGCCTTTATGTTTTTTATTCGCATAGAACTCTGCTCCGTGAACGGTCTTTACATGCTTACGCAATGAACTTGGATCTGTATATCGCTTGGTGCAGCCTGGTGCCTTGCATATGTACGGTTTCTACGAAGAACAGGTCGATAAATCGCAAAATAGTTTGTGCATTTTACATTTTACCAATTTACCTCGTTACTGTGCGTGCGGTTTTGATGCTTGGCGCGATCGCTTGCATTGCTAAATGCCTTGCTGCAACCGGGGTACTCGCAAGTGTATGGTTTTTCTCCCGTATGTGATCTCAAATGTGTTTTTAGGTTCTCCAACCGGGAATAGGCCTTGTAGCAACCCTCGAACTAAATGGGTAAGGAGGTAAACTATCGAATCGTTTGTAAGAAATTTACAAATATTTTATTTACCGTGCACTTATGGGGCTTTTCCCCAGTATGGCGACGCATATGCACAACAAGCATGTACTGCGCTTTGAAGGGCTTTTCACCTCGCGAACAGCCCTCCCAACGGCAGACGAAAGCCTTTTTGTTGATCTGGATATGATCGTTGTTTATATGTTTAACAAGTTCATCCTGGGTGACGAATTCAACACTGCAATTGAGCCAGTGACAATTTGTCTCGATAAAGTCACCAGGTTCATCTTTAATATCTGTAGTATCAACAGTAGCACAGTCATATTCATTTTGTGGATACTTGTGACCATGACTATGACCATTTTGGTTAGTGTTGATGACAGACAAAGAAGCCTTTGCCCTTTGGCGACGTTCCTGAATATTCGCAGATGCACTATCCGCCTCTACTTGAGCAACGCCGTCTGATGTAGATGATGGCTGCTCAGGTGGTTTTTTGCAACTGATATTATGATCAATATCAAAGCAGCTCCGATTGTCTTCAAAACTCTGCGAAAACTTTGATAATTAGTGCCAAATACTGCGTAAGTGTAGTGTAGTGATCGAATGGGTTAAGTGGCTGATTGCAAAACTAATAGTAGTATTATGGAGTGCCAGCCATTCGATCGTTATCAAATTTTTGGATCCTTACCTTATTTGCGTTGCTGGGCTTTAATGATAAGTCATTTGCAGGTCCAGTTATTATTGTAAATGGCGTTTGCGTTGGTGTTTGCTTAGGGTTGCCTAAGTCCATGTTCTTGGAATTGATGGGAATTTCACTGAGGCCTAGCGCAGCCGCACTGGCAGCATGAGTCATGGCAAAACTAGCGACTGCAGATTGTTGTGTTGACAACGTAGGATGCAGCAATCCCGCGCTGGCGCGTAACAAATGCGCCTGCAGCTGTTGCAGTTGTGGCGCCATCGCCGAATGTGCATGCGCAGCCATTGGGCTGATGGCGCCTGCCGAGAGATGACCGTATGAACCACTCGCTGTGCTGCTTGTACGCGATCCATTCATGATGGTTGCCAAGGAGTTCGGAGAGAAACGAATCATTGAATTGATATCGAACGAGTCCGAATAAGGCGATGAGGAAAGCGCACGTTTACGACTAGCGCTTGCACGAAGGCTGCCAACGCCAGCGTTAGATCGGGGACTGTTTAAACGTCCGTTAGCATCCAGACTGAAATGAAAGTCGGTGCTGCCTAAAGAGCCAGCTGCAGCCGCTGCTGCTGCTGCTACCGCGGCATTATGTAGCTCTGTCAACGAGCCCACTCCACGTGCATTTAAGTATTCTCCAGATCCCAGACCCAAGCCAGCTAGATGAAAAGCCGGTGAGCAATTGCCGTATGGATCTATCAAAAAAATGTTGGATGAAGTTAAAGTTATCCAGCGTACAAAATACATGTTTTTAAAACGCACCATGATAGGAGGCAGTGGGACTGCTACGCTGCAAGGAATAAAACTGTTCCATGTATCCGGGGATTCTATAGGCTGGATGAAAGTCGTGTTGTTGATTTTGCCCATTCACAGCTACGCCATGTACGTGCTGATGATGATGGTGTCCTGGAGCATTACCTAACATTGTATGTGGACTAGCTACGAGACTCCCTCCGTTTGAGCTTGGTGTCGTGTCTGCCGTCGACGGCATCTGCGACGAAGTAACAGAAGCAGGGACCGAGCTACTTACATCTGTGGAATGAACATGATGATTTATTTGCGGGCTGGGGTGCACAGAAGCCACAGCGGCGGCAGCGGCAGCGCGCCTTGAAGCCAAAAACTGCAACTCCGTATATCTTAAAAATTAAAAATAGATACAAAAAATGATTAGAACGAGAATTACAAGTTTATATAACTAAAACAAGAAGTAATGAAAACTATAGTCGAACATACCCGACAGTAAATACCATTCATCTGGCTTTCCGACCACCTCAACCTGGCTTCAAATCTCCTCGACAAAAGCCAAGCCCTCAGACGCCTGAAGAGGAAACACCCACTTGACCTCCCCCATCAATAGCCCATAACTAAATAAATTCCCCCAACTACATTCTATGTAATCCCTTAAGTTAATGTCCCACTCCCAACCATTTAATTATTGTCCACTTGGACCGATCTTAAATTAAGTAAGAAGAATTTAAGAAGGATACCAAAACACAAGTAAAGAAAGCTACAGTCGAGCGCGCCCGACAGTAAGGTACCATTCGCGCAGTTTCAAAACAAATTATCACACATTTAATTCCATCAAAAAAACGCTGCACAAGTTTATCCGCCACCTTTTGTTTAAATTAGATCTATCTTTGAATAGCGCAATCTACATGTGAAAACATCATAGCAATCAGCTGTACACACGCTACGGCTGAAACAAACCATCGTGACGATGACGTCATGACGCGCAGCACAGGCGCAAACAGTTGAAGTACGGAAAACAGAAACATGGATAACTTCTGTGTTTATCGTCCGATTGGATTGTAATTTGGGGAATAGATTTATATTGCAATTATTTAATTATTAATTAATTAGCAGAAAGCTGCAACTTTAATACTTCTCCTGATAATCGAAAATTATTAATTTGCGTGGGCTGTGGGCGTGGCATCAAAAATTGAAAATAAACTCGATCTACCTATGGTATACAGGAACCTTCACGTGAAATTTGGTGTCTCTAGCTTTTGTAATAGCTGAGATCTAGGCGTTCAAACGGACGGACGGACAGACAGACGGACATGGCTCAATGGACTCAGCTAGTGATCCTGAGTCAGAATATATATATACTTTGTGGGGTCTGGCACGCCTCTTTCTGCCTGTTACATATATTTGTACAAACTTAGTATGCCATTTTAGAATATTTTCAATGGTCGAATGGTATAAAAAAAAACCTTGCTTTCCAACAACAAAGTCGTCAATTCTCCTATTGCTATCTCACTCCCACACGTTTATCCAGGTACACGCGAATTAACGAATGCGACGCCGTCGCACATTTGTTATTTGAGGTGGCAAAAATCAAACTTTTCAACGATAAGATATAAGATTGCATGATTTAATTGCATATAACATTTGTGCAATTTGTACGATTTGTTGTAGATTTTTTATACTTGTTGCTAAAATATTTAATTTCTTTTAAGTGTTTTTAAGCAAGTCCAAGCGCAAAATGCAGCAGGACAAAGCTGTACTGGCGAAACTTATATTGGAAATACAAGGTACGGTTTTTGTGAAGAAAGAGATCGATTTTTCATGAAAAACACCAATTCACTGATATTTTATATAGCAGGTATATGATATAGTGGTCCGATTTTGATTTAACTCGTAAGTTATCTATAGCTACCATAGAACCTACAGGTCGAATTTTGTTATTTTTATACCCGCTCCTCGTAGAGTAGAAGGGTATAATAAGTTTGTTCAAACCGAAAATGTATTTAACAGGCAGAAGGAGGCTACCAAATTTGGTGACAATATGTGTTGTTATTGCACGCTGATCAAGTTTATTTTGGATTTTGACCACACTCCCATCCGACCCCGTAACTGGAAATGAATGGATTACAGGCGCAATTTTGGTTATATGTATATATTGTTGATTTCTGAAAATTTGGTAACAATGGGATAACAAACAGAAGTTATTGAATCGCTGTCTGCAGCATTGTGCCGAATAGTGCGTACATAAACGGGGTCAAATGGGTTAAGTGACTGCAACACTGCAAAACGAACAGTTCTATTATGCATCTTCGGGTTCGAGTCCCGCCCGCGTCAAAAAATAAATATGTTCAAAAACTTTTTAGTCCATGGATTTAAAAAAAAAACATGGTCGTGTCGAAATGTGCGTAACAGGCAGAAGGAGGCATTTGAGATCCCATAAAATATATATATTGATTGAGCCATGTTTGTCTGTCCGTCTGTCCGTACGTTTAAAAATCTAGATCTTATAAGAGCTAGAACTACCAAATTTGGTGACGAAATGTGTTATTATTGCACGCTGATCAAGTTTATTTTGGATTTTGGCCACGCCCCCTTCTGCCCCCGTAAATCGAAAAAAATTGATTACAAGCGCAATTTTGATGCCATATTGTTCATTTTCGGTTTATATGATAACTATAGCTAGCCAAATGATCTCTGCCTGCAGCATAGTGCGTACATGTACGGTGGTCAAATGGGTTAAGTGGTGAACAGCAAAACGAACAGTACTATTATGCGTTTACGGGTTCGAGTCCCGCCCGCATCAAAAATTAAATGTGTGCAAACATTTTTATATACCACTCGACCATTGAAAATGGTCAAAAATGGTATACTAAGTTTGTGCAAAAGTATGTAACAGGCAAAAGGGGACATGACAGACCCCATAAAGTATATATATTTGGCTCAGGATCAACAGCCGAGTCATGTCCGTCTGACTGTATGAACGTCGAGATCTCAGCTATTACATGATGGTTCCTGTATACCATACGCAAGTCAAGTTTATTTCAAATTTGGAGTGCCACGCGCACCGCCCACGCAAATCGATAATTTATGAATATTAAGGAGGGTTTTACAGTTGCAGACACAAAATTTGGCATGATGGTTCCTATAAATCATGCGCAGATGAAGTTTTTTTTTTTAAATTTGGGGTGCCACGCTCACCGCCCACGTAAATCGATAATTTACGAATGTTAAGGAAAGTATTACAGTTATAGATTCCACATTTGTCATGATGGTTCCTATAAATCTTGCGCAGATGAAATTTATTTCAAATTTGAGGTGCCACGCCCACCGCCCACGCAAATCGATAATTTACGAATATTAAGGAAAGTATTTAGGTTAGAGATTTTTGCTTTAGAACACGTAAAGATGCTGATAATATGCACCCATTTCCAAAATTAAAAAAATACAGAAGTTATTAAAGTAAATGATTTTCATAGTTCCGTTGCCCGCCTCATTACAGCATATCGTCTGCATCGTTTTAGCCTTTGTGTGTGTGTCTGTATGTGTTTGTGAAAGCGAGTTAGGACTAGTTAGTGCAACTACGAAGTTGGTCGAATGGTATCTTACGGTCGGGCGCGCTCGACTGTAGCTTTTCTTTCTTGTTTATTTTAGATTTTGACTTTGCATAAATATTGTAAGTCCATGGCCTTTTACGGTCAAAATATGATTATAGCCGTTCTTTATTGTTCCGAAAATAATTTTGATGAATGAGCAGCTGATTAGCGGGTATATGACAGTCGAGCACACTCGAATGTAGCTTTCTTACTTGTTGTACAATATTTTAGATTTTGACTTTGCATATATATATTGTAAGTCCATGGCCTTTTACTGTCAAAATATGATTGTAGCCGTTCTTTATTGTTCCGAAAATAATTTTGATGAATGAGCAGCTGATTAGCGGGTATATGACAGTCGAGCACACTCGAATGTAGCTTTCTTACTTGTTGTACAATATTTTAGATTTTGACTTTGCATATATATATTGTAAGTCCATGGCCTTTTACTGTCAAAATATGATTGTAGCCGTTCTTTATTGTTCCGAAAATAATTTTGATGAATGAGCAGCTGGGTAGCGGGTATATGACAGTCGAGCACACTCGGATGTAGCTTTCTTACTTGTTGTACAATATTTTAGATTTTGACTTTGCATATATATATTGTAAGTCCATGGCCTTTTACGGTCAAAATATGATTGTAGCCGTTCTTTATTGTTATGCAAATAATTTTGATAAATGAGTAGCGGGGTAGCGGTTATTTTACAGTCGAGCACACTCGACTGTAGCTTTCTTACTTGTTTTAATCATGGCTCGATGAAATAAGCATTGCTCTGCCAATTGTGCACTGGGTACTCAATGCATCAATATGTTTGTACATAGTTTTTTGACGTACAGCTCATTTGTATTCAAAACGTTAAGCGTGACACACATATTTTTACTGGTTATCACTTGATAAAAACCACTTAAATTACTGAAAATGAAACCATAAATATTCTACTCAGAAGGTTTATATATGTTCGATGCTCGTAAAGTTCGCTTGCTTGACGCGTGTGTTCTTACGTGTATCGGTAGAGCTATTGGCATAAAATTGTGTCTGACATATATAAATGTATATCCTTTTTAGAGACAAGTACACAAATTTACAAGTAATAGAAAAATTTAAAAAATACACATTTTATTCTTAATATACGTTCATAACGAAGCTGTAGAAAAATAAAACTATGAACAAGTAATCCATGCTACAGTCAAGCGCGCCAGACTATAGGATACCCTTCGCCCAATTTGAAAAAGCCATTACAAACATGTTGACAAGTCCCAACAATTAAGTCATCTGTCACATACTCCTTTTTCGATTTTGCACATTGAGGCGACACATCGCAACGCCTACGCGTGGAAAAACTAAAAAAACTTTATAAACTACAATCTATATATATTCTTGTTCAGTATCCCTATTTATAAGATTGCTTTAGCTTGTGGATCTTAATGACTAAAACAGCTAAAGCAACCAAATTTGGTGACAACCCTCGAGTATGTCCCAGTTGCTCTCAGGTTTTTTTAGACCATAGATTTTTTTAAAAAAATACATGGTCTATTGTGTTTGTCGAAATGTGCGTAACAGGCAGAAGGAGGTTTCTGCGACCCCATAAAGTATATATATTCTTGCTCAGGTTCACTAGCCCAGTCGATTAAGCCATGTCTGTCTGTCCGTCTGTATGAACGCCTATATCTCAGAAACTCAAAAAGCTAGAGCCACCAAATTTGGTGACAACACTCACGTGTGCGTATGCGCTGTAAAATTTTTATTAAAATTTGGGCCACGCCTACTTCCGCCCCCGCAAATCGATAAACCGTATAGCAAGCGCAATAATGAAGCTACAGTATTTAGTTTTGGTGTATATGATAACTATCACCACCTAAACGATAATTTGGTTCCGATCAGATAATGAACAAAAAAGTTATTCAACGTTTCATATAGATTTGAACTGCGCCCACTGCAAGCAAGCAAGCCGTGTTTTTTCCAAGCAGTGTTTTTTTTAACTGCTTGGACTACTTGGCGTCTAACTAAAAATTAACAGTTTTCTTAATCTGATTTTTTCATAATCTTAAAAAATCCATGGTCTTATACAGTCAACACTTCACTGTAGCCGTTCTTACTTGTTTTAAATGGACCAAGCCTACTTCCGCCCTCGTAAATCGATCAAACTCTAAAAGCCAGCGCATTTATAAAGAATTGATGTTATTATAACGCTTGCAATTCAGATTTAATTACTATAGCATAATAAACATATAAGTTATTCAAGTTAGCGACGCATGCATGCCGCCAGCTTTTCTTTTAATTTCTTTGTCTTCGACCATTAAAATCTTTGAAATGCCACCTGTTGTTTAAATCAGAACTATATATCTATGAATAGCGTCATCTATATATAAAAACATAATAGCAATCTGCTTAATACACACTAGGGCTGAAACGAAGCATCGTGACGATGACGTCCCGACATGCTGCAAAAGCGCAAGCAGCGGAACTACGGAATAACTATTAAGTTAAATTAAATGAATAACTTTTGTGCTTATAATCCGATCCGATTTGAAAAATATATGCATATAGTATAAATCTATAAGTGTGTTAAAGCAAAACGTTGAAACCTTAATACTTTTGTCACAAAGCTAACTCAAAAATGTATTCAACAATTTTTAGAAGCTACGCCTCATTCTGCCTGTTTTAAACATTTGCACAAACGTAGTATAGCATTTTTGACCATTTCCAATGGTCGAATGGTATAAAAATATTTTTTGCTATAGTAAGCCGGGGACTTTTCAATTGACCTGTTATATTAAAAATTACAACTGAAATCATAATCACAAAAGTTTTTCAATT
Source organism: Zaprionus ghesquierei (assembly GCA_018904095.1). Taxonomy (NCBI): domain Eukaryota; kingdom Metazoa; phylum Arthropoda; class Insecta; order Diptera; family Drosophilidae; genus Zaprionus; species Zaprionus ghesquierei. Next base: position 861,759 of record JAEIGP010000821.1, on the reverse strand, counting down.
AAACATTTATCCATTGCCTGCGGTTTGTTGCAGTGACATCGCTTTAATTCCGTTCAGTTATTTTGCCTTTAGGCAAAGGGTATCTCTTACTGTCGGGCATGCTCCACTGTAGAGTTCGTGGACATGTTGACCATTTCAAATGGTCGAAAAGTATAAAAAGAACAAATGATTTACTTACGCCAATGGAAAGTATGTTGGAAGTGCGTAAGCATCCATTCCGTTTTTGCTGATGATCAATATTAGGGGAGGGATAAGCAACTATTTAAAGTCTACAGACCGTTTTGTATTTTTTAGTAATTTATAAATCACAACATTGAATTTTGAGAGGCTGTGCAACAAACCCGTATATCTTTAAGCAGACGTCGGCACCCTTATTATCATTTTAATATTTTCATAACTTTTCTGCTTATCTAGACCTTTTTACGGGTGCCTAGACTGAGAGAGGCCTAGCTCTTTTTCGCAAAATCAAATCAATTTAACAGTAATAAGTTATGTAAAATAAGTAATGCATTTGTTTAGCACATACAACATATTATATTTATATTTAAGCATAAGCATCCTAATACACTTGTCAATATACACTACTTATTAAACATGCACTCTATAATTGCACTGCATTTACAGGTGACAAGTTGTAAATGATTTGTTACAAAGTCAATAGTCGCGAGCGATCGAGGACGGCGGATACGTCTTGCTGGCGTATTTATTCCGAGAGGACTGAGTGGCAGCAGATCTTGCAATGCCTCGCGTACTTTAGCTAGAGCACAACGCAAGCGTGCACGCACACTTGTGTGTAAAGACAATAAAAAAAGAAATAAACATACATATATACATACACACACACGGATACGACGCCGCCATAAACACACGTTCAAAACAACTGCAGACTTGTTTGGGATCGCTCTCTCTCTCTCTCTCTCTCCCTCTTTCTCTTTCTTTGCGCTGCCTTCGTATTGCAGAGCGAAGATGGCTATGAAAACTCTCACGTATACTCCCACAGTGCCAGTGTTGTCACATGCATGCAATCAGTGCACACTGCAGAAAATTATTTATGATTGCTTCATCTTTTTTTATACATTAATAGTCATTTAAAATAAAATATTCTCAACGATTTCATATTTATTCGAATAGATCAATAGATTCCACAGATCTACTTTAATTAAAATGTGGCTGCGCATCACTGACACAGCGTAAGCGTATCTCTCGCTCTCTCGCGCTAGAAGGTACTGTATCTTTAAAAACACTTGTACATCTGTATGTATGTATTTATGTACATAACTGTGTGCTCACTATTTCGACCCAGCTTGCTACTTGTTATGCAGCAGACGTGCACAGACGATCTTTTAGGCGCACCCACATTGTTACTGCGAAGCGCTCTCTTCTCTGTTTCTCCATCTCAGTCGCACTCCTTTTTCGAACAGCTTGTCTACTTTTCCACTTGTATTGTATCTCCCTCTCAGTCAATCTTTCATGGTCTCCATGAGGCATAAGTATACCAAACATAGCACACATATTTATATTATGTATACACACACATACATACATATATTATATGTGATGGCATACATAAAAATATGTATATTATAATGAAAGTCCATGTCTCTATGAGTTCGGATTTTTCTGAATGCTCAATTAAGGACACAAAAAGCTTTTACTGTTACTATTACTATTACTATTACTATTAATATTACTATTACTATTAATATTACTATTACTAATACTATTACTATTAATATTACTATTACTATTAATATTACTATTACTAATACTATTAATATTACTATTATTATTATTATTACTATTACTATTACTATTACTATTACTATTACTATTACTATTACTATTACTATTACTATTACTATTACTATTACTATTACTATTACTATTACTATTACTATTACTATTACTATTACTATTACTATTACTATTACTATTACTATTACTATTACTATTACTATTACTATTACTATTACTATTACTATTACTATTCCTATTACTATTACTATTACTATTACTATTACTATTACTATTACTATTACAATTAATATTACTATTACTAATACTATTAATATTACTATTATTATTATTATAACTATTACTATTACTATTACTATTACTATTACTATTACTATTACTATTACTATTACTATTACTATTACTATTACTATTACTATTACTATTACTATTACTATTACTATTACTATTACTATTACTATTACTATTACTATTACTATTACTATTACTATTACTATTACTATTACTATTACTATTACTATTACTATTACTATTACTATTACTATTACTATTACTATTACTATTACTATTACTATTACTATTACTATTACTATTACTATTACTATTACTATTACTATTACTATTACTATTACTATTACTATTACTATTACTATTACTATTACTATTACTATTACTATTACTATTACTATTACTATTACTATTACTATTACTATTACTATTACTATTACTATTACTATTACTATTACTATTACTATTACTATTACTATTACTATTACTATTACTATTACTATTACTATTACTATTACTATTACTATTACTATTACTATTACTATTACTATTACTATTACTATTACTATTACTATTACTATTACTATTACTATTACTATTACTATTACTATTACTATTACTATTACTATTACTATTACTATTACTATTACTATTACTATTACTATTACTATTACTATTACTATTACTATTACTATTACTATTACTATTACTATTACTATTACTATTACTATTACTATTACTATTACTATTACTATTACTATTACTATTACTATTACTATTACTATTACTATTACTATTACTATTACTATTACTATTACTATTACTATTACTATTACTATTACTATTACTATTACTATTACTATTACTATTACTATTACTATTACTATTACTATTACTATTACTATTACTATTACTATTACTATTACTATTACTATTACTATTACTATTACTATTACTATTACTATTACTATTACTATTACTATTACTATTACTATTACTATTACTATTACTATTACTATTACTATTACTATTACTATTACTATTACTATTACTATTACTATTACTATTACTATTACTATTACTATTACTATTACTATTACTATTACTATTACTATTACTATTACTATTACTATTACTATTACAATTACTATTACTATTACTATTACTATTACTTATTTTTACCTGATACACTGTCCCATAACATTTGTCACATTGAAGGCACTTCTGAAAGTCATCGTGAGACGGCCCTTGGCAACCTGTGGCGTGGTACACTGTTTGTGAAGTCGAAGACTCGTAGGACCAGGCAGAAACATACACATACATATGTACTTCATACTTATATGTATGTATGTTTGTATGTATCTGAGATGTGCGGCCGGAAAGGAAAAAAGAGCGCAGCGGGTCTGGAAGGTGCGCTTGCTGAGCGCGGTCCTCTTTTCTCATTATATGTGTTCCTTTGTAATTTAACGTCTTATTCAAGTCATCCCAAATTCTTTATACACTTTGAAAAATACGATTGCTGTCTGCCTGCTCAGTTCAGGCTGTCTGGCCCAGCCAGGGGCTGTGTGAATACAAAGCATTCACACTCACACTTGCATGTTTTCGTCTTATTTAACGAGGCAACTTCTGCTGGTTCCTGGAAACGACATAAAACCATATACACACATACATGTATATACATAGGTGTGTAGGTATTTTCGTACACACAAGTATACTTACACACATACATACATACGGCATGTATTTACGTTTGTAAGTTTTAAGGATTTGCATCAGCATCGCAGTGCAACTAAATATGATGTACATAAACACACACATATGTATTACAAAATTCACTTGATCTATATTAATACATATGTATATTGTCGCCAAATTTGGTAGTGCTTGCTTTTATAATAGCTAAGATCAAGGTATTTATACGGACGGACAGACAGGTGGACGGCCGGACATGGCTGTGGATGCTGATCAAGAATTTACGAACATTAAAGGGGTCCGAAAAGCGTCCTTCTGCGTGTTTCATACATTTTCGGTTAGCACAAAGTGGGCTGAATGATATGTATGTGATATAGAGTCTGTAATAGTATCTGGTAGTATTCCAATTGCCAACTTTCATAAAAATTATATCTATTATAATCATCTTTCGTGAAGACGTATTTCAGTAAAATTTCCATTTAAACTCCTATTATTATAATATATTTAAAGTATTATAATAACAAGTTTGTATAATATCTCTCGACTAATGTCAATAGATGGCGCCACTAAAAAGGTTTCAATGCAATCAGATATGGTAACTCGCTCTCAGACCCAAAAAGACTAAACCATATTCATACATTCATACAGACGGACATAGCTTCATCGACTAGGCTTTTGATCCTGTGGCAGAATATATATACCTTATGGGGTCGGAGATGTCTCCTTCCGCCTGTTACATACATTTTCGGTGTGAGCAAAGTAAAAATACCCTTCTACTCTATGAAAAGCGGGTATAATTATGATAATGATTATGTGCAATGCACGTTAAGAAAAAATTTTGTTTAAATTGTTATATTTTACCGTCTTTATCTGCGATATTATTTAATTTTTTATTTTTTTATAGCGGTTTTTAAGAGTTCACATTTAGTATTGAGACAAAAGTCGGCATAAAGAGCTTTAAAAAATTTGATTCCTAAAAATATTATATAATATATTAATTAAGCTTGCTTGTAAAATCAAGTAAGGAAAGGAAAGCTACAGTCGAAAAGCTACAGTCGAGCACACCCGACAGTAATATACCATTCGCCCAGTTTCGAAAGAAATTATCACACTTTTATTGTTTAAATTAGATCTATCCATCCATCTAGATATAAACACGTCATAGCAATTAGCTTTACACACGCTATGGCTGCAAGGGCGCAAGCGTTCCGTTGCGCAAAACGTTTAATTGAATAACTTGTGTTGATAATCCGATCTCCTTAAAATTTAGAATATATATGCATATAGTATATATCTATGTGTATGCTAAAGCAAAAAGTAAAACTTAAATACATACTTTCGTCACAGAGTAAACTCAAAAATTTATTAATCAATTTTCAGAGACGATGGGCGTGGCACCTCAAATTTGAAATAAACTCCAGGAGCTTGTTATATTTATATATCTTCGTACCAAATTAATTTACTTTCTGAGGTCTGCCACGCCTCCTTCTCCCATTTTCAATGGTCGAATAGTATAAAAACCCAACAAAAGTAAAATTTGGTTTTTTATTTTTAAAATTTTAAATTAAATCGAGTGGGATATGTTTAAATATCGTTTTTATTTAATTATCATTGGTAATGTATATACAAGTAGCAGAAAGTTTCAAGTCTATCTTTAAGCTTGTAATTTATGACAAATAAAAATTACATTTTGCCCAATGTGCCATGGCGTGAGCTGTGTCAATAACCCATAATAAAGTGTGAGCGATTCATAAATAAGTTGTCATGATCAACGCAATACACATTCAAATTTAAAAGTTTTTACTAGAAATAAGTTGTACGTATAGGCTGGGTCTACACAGGTAATAAACACATATCACACATACATATGTATGCACAGACAATGTATGCATGTACATTCATACATTTATGTAATATCGGCATAGCTATAGATTTATTATTATTATTAAACTGAATTATTTATAGAGACGGACCATATGTACATACGTATGTATGCCTGAACATCCAATAATGCGTTTGACTCTTCCTTGTCATACTATATACATACACACATAACTACTAAACGGACAGACAACCAAATGACTTCATTTCCAATGTGTCTCGGGTCTGAGCCCAGGCCTTTTTTAAGGGCTTAATTAGTCGGTAAGTCTGAGACGAGAAGAAACGAAGTAGTCATCGGGATGGGATGGGCGCGCTTGATAGCAGCCCTGAATATCAAATCCAGTTTCTTTCATTAAAGCAGCACTTAATGCATACATACTTTGTGATGTATGTATATTTCATCTGCATGTGTGTATCTGTATATTCATTTATGCACACACACACACATACTTTAAAACATACATACTTACACATAAATAAATACAAAACGTGTTGCGGCGAAGGAAACGCGTCCCGTTTAAGTCAAAGCTCGGAGGAGCATGTGTATGTGTGTGTGCTTGTGTGTGTTTTAATACTTTGAGAGAAATAAGAAAAAACATTAAAGTGTTTTCGTTAAAATACCCTACAATCAGTTAGAAGAGAATCGCTGACAAATGGCATGTAAATACATACAAATGTAATCCAATCAAGATCTACGGCATACAGAAACACGCACAAATATTTATAGTAGTGTAAGGTAATAATTAATATATAACAATAAAATAAATACATCAACCTGGTTAGGCAAAAGTGTTCTACTTAGGGAATACAGAGTATAAAAACTTTGAAATAACACTGCAACCAGTTTGTTACTCAAGTAAATTGTTTCATCGACTCATCGAGGTGAGTTCAGTGAGCTCTGAAACGTTAAAATAAAAGTGCCAGCGTTTGCAAGCCTTTGAAAAAACAACAAGAAAGAAAGGCTACCTTCGACACGCCGAAGGTTTTATACCATTGCAGTTACTCGACCGATGCAGATTAAAGTCGACCGGTAGGTTCTATGGCAGATATACAATATATCTGTCCAATTTCGATAAAGCCTTGAAAAGGCATACTTAGACATATATCGGAAAAGTTTCATAGCGATACCTTAAAAAATAATAAAATTCAACCGATAGGCAGCTGTACGATATATCGGTCCGATCCGGCTCGTTCCGACTTATTTACAACGAGCAGCAATAAGAAACATGTATACCAAGTTTTATCAAGACAGTTCCAAAACTGAGATACTAGTGTGCGTTGCAACAGACGGACGGACATACGGACATGGCTAGTTCGACTCCCCCATTGATGCTGTTTAAGAATATATATATGTACTTTATAGGGTCGGTGACGTCTCCTGAGGGGTGTTGCAAATTTCTGGCCAATATTAATATACCATCTGCAATAATATAGTAGACACCATTTGCAAGTCTTTGAAAAAAACAAAACCAGATATGAACAACACAATGATTTATATCTTTTTGTGTCTGCCACGCCTTCTATATTTTTTGAATGCACAATTTTTTGAATAAACTGTAACAAAGTTTCAGAACATTTCAATTAACCCCCGTCCTTAGAGCTGCTCCCTCAGGCTGCGAGCTTAATTTAAACTCCATTCGGTGCAATCGCTACGCTATTGTGACCCCTGTTGCTCAGACCCGCAAGACCCCCAAGACCATCTTGCGTCGTGATGATGTCTCTACTCGTGCTGATGAAGACATTATTATTTATAAAGCCAACCGCAGCGAATATGCATGTCCGTGCTGTGAGGTTCGGTATCTTAGTATGAGTTTATGGTCTTAATTTTGTGTGTGTCTGTGTGTGTGTGCGTGTCTCTCTCTCTCTCTCTCTCTCTCTCTCTCTCTCTCTCTGTGTGTGTGTGTGTGTGTGTGTGTGTGTGTGTTGGTAGCTCTATTCTTTAAGTACATATGTAAGTATGAGCAGATATATACATACATTTAAATCATCAGCATCAGCGTTCTTTTTAGACCATGGATTTTAAAAAAATACATGGTCTATTGTGTTTGTCGAAATGAGCGTAACAGGGAGAAGGAGGAATCTGCGACCCCATAAAGTATATATTCTTGCTCAGGTTCACTAGCCAAGTCGATTAAGCCATGTCTGTCCATCTGTCCGTCTGACCGTCGCCTATATCTCAGAAACAAGAAAAAGCTAGAGCCACCAAATTTGGTGACAACACTCATGTGCGTCATACGCTGTAAAATTCTTATTATAATTTGGGCCACGCCTACTTCCGCCCCCGCAAATCGATAAACAGTATAGCAAGCGCCTATATCTCAGAAACTAAAATAGATAGAGCCACCGGATTTGGTGACAATACTTATATAAATCATGCGCTGTAAAATTTGTATTAAAATTTGGGCCACGCCTACTTTCGCCCCCGCAAATCGATAAACCGTATAGCAAGCGCAATAATAAAGCTACAGTATTCATTTTTTGGTGTATATGATAACTATCACCACCTAAATGATCGCTGAAAATTTGGTTCCGAATGAACAAAAAAGTTATTCAACGTTTCATATAGATTTGCACTGCGCCCACTGCAAGCAGGCAAGCAGTCTTTTTTCAAGCAGTGTTTTTTTCAACTGCTTGGACTGCTTGGCGTCTAACTGAAAATTATATGTGTTGTTTATTACCATTCGCCCAGTTTCGAAACAAATTGTCACACATTTATTTCCATCAAAAAAATCTGCACAAGTTTATCCGCCATCAATTGTTTAAATTAGATCTATCTTTGAATAGCGCTAACTACATGTGAAAACATAGAAATTAGCTGTACACACGCCACGGCTGAAACGAAGCATCGTGACGATGACTTCACGACGCGCAGCACAGGCGCAAGCAGTGGAAGTACGGAAAACGGAAACATGGATAACTTCAGTGTTTATTGTCCGATTGCATTGTAATTTAGGGAATAGATTTATATTGCAATTATTTATGTTCATACCAAAGCAGAAAGCTTTAACTTCAATACTTCTCCTGATAATCGATAATAAAATTATCGATTTGCATGGGCGGTAAAAAACTCGATCTACCGATGGTATACAGGAACCTTCATGTGAAATATGGTGTCTCTAGCTTTTGTAATAGCTGAGATCTACACGTTCAAACGGACAGACAGACAGACAGAAATGGCTCAATCGACTCAGCTAGTGATCCTGAGTCAGAATATATATACTTTGTGGGGTCTGTCACGCCTCCTTCTGCCTGTTACATACATTTGCACAAACTTAGTATACCATTTTTGACCATTTTCAATGGTCGAATGGTATAAAAAGCCTGATATTTTAGCCACCAAAGTGCTTTACAAAAAATATGTGGAATTATAAAAATGATCATTTAATGAAAAAATTAAATTAATGACACATGTGGATATGTATCTCAAGGAGATAATTCCAATGATTTAAAAAAAATATGCAAACCAGTTAAGCCATTTAAAAGAGTACGGCTTTCAAAGTTTGGTGGATTTTAAATTGTCCAAAAAAACCTACCTACCATTTTTCGACATTTTTATACCATTGCAGATGGTATATTCGGACGGATATATCGTATAGCTGCAATAAAACCTATCGGTCGAATTATGTTAATTTGTAAGATATCGGTATGAAACCTTTCCGATATATGTCTAAGTATGCCCTTTAAAAGCTGTGCAAATTTTATCGAAATTGGACAGATATATCGTTTATCTGCCATAGAACCTATCGGCCGACTTTAATCATTTTTATATCTATATAGATATTTTTATATTTATATAGATATCTAACGGCCGATTTAATACGTGGAGTAACTGCAATGGTATAAAACCTTCGGCGTGTCGAAGGTAGCCTTTCTTTCTTGTTTTGCAAGTATTCTTCCTGAAACTTGAAATCGTGAAAAGTATTTAACGTATTATCATTTTGGTTTCAATAAAAATATGTATATATTGTTTGTTAAATAATATTATACATGATTCCGATTTTTATCGCTTTGGCATGTACTATAAACTGTTATAGTAGGGGTATAATACCCTTCGACCATTGAAAATTAGAAAGAAAGGCTAAGTTCGCTACGCCAAAGGCTTCAAGGTTACCCTTGCAGTTACTCTTACTAAAAACAGTTTTGGATTAAAGATTCATAGCGATATTTAGAATAATATCATAATTCTACCGATAGGTTTTATAGCAGCTATGCTATATATCTGTCCGATTTTAATAAAAATTGGCATAGCCTGGTTATTAGGCATAAATTGGAAAAGTTCCATAGCGATATCTTAAAACAAGTAAAGAAAGCTACAGTCGAGCGCGCCCGACTGTAAGATACTATTCGACCAACTTTGTAGTTGCACAAACTAGTCCTAACTTGCTCTCTTACACACATACAGACACACACACAAAGGCTAAAACGATGCAGACGATATGCTGTAATGACGCGGGCAACGGAACTATGAAAAACGTTTACTTTAATAACTTCTGTATTTATTGCCCGATCAGATTGTAATTGGGAATGAGTGCATATTATCAGTATCTTTACGTGTTCTAAAGCAGAAATTTGTAACCTAAATACTCTTCTTAATATTCGTAAATTATCGATCTGCGTGGGCGGTGGGCATGGCACCTCAAATTTGAAATAAATTTCATCTGCGCATGATTTATAGGAACCATCATGCCAAATTTGGTGTCTGTAACTGTAATCCTTTCCTTAATATTCGTAAATTATCGATTTGCGTGGGCGGTGGGCGTGGCACTTTAAATTTGAAGTAAACTTGATCTGCGTATGCTATACAGGAACCATCATGTCAAATTTGGTGTCTCTAGCTTTTGTAATAGCTGAGATCTCGACGTTCATACAGTCAGATGATACAGTCGAATGGTATAAAAATAACAAAAATCAACCAACAGCTTATTTTGCAGCTATACGAAATATCGGTCTGATTTCAGTAAAATTTGCACAGCCTTTAAGGCACTTGCTTCCACATATTGCGGGAAATCATTGAGATATATTAAACAAGTAAGAAAGCTACAGTCGAGTGTGCTCGACTGTAATATACCCGCTACCCAGCTGCTCGTACATCATTTATTTGCGGAACAAAAAAACGGCTACAATCAAATTTTGACCGTAAAAGGCTATGGCTTATAATATCTATGCAAAGTCAAAATCTAAAAAAAAAAAAAAAAAATCTTTGCACACATTTAATTTTTGATGCGGGTGGGACTCGAACCCGTAAATGCATAATAGTACTGTTCGTTTTGCAGTCCACAACTTAACCCATTTCACCACCGTACAGGCACACACGATTCTTACAGCTATGGAAAACGTTAAGCTGAATAACTTCTGTGTTTATTATCCGATTGCTACCAAATTTTCAGAGATCATCTGGCTAGCTATAGTTATCATATAAACCGAAAATGAACAACGGAAGGGGGCGTGGCCAAAATCCAAAATAAACTTGATCAGCGTGCAATAATAACACATATTGTCACCAAATTTGGTAGTCCTAGCTCTTATAATAGCTGAGATCTAGATTTTCACACGGACAGACAGACGGACAGACGGACATGGCTATATCGACTCGGCTGTTGATCCTGAGCCAGAATATATACACTTTATGGGGTCGAAGGTGTCTCCTTCTGCCTGTTACATACATTTTCGGTTTGAACAAAGTTATAATACCCTTCTACTCTATGAGTAGCGGGTATAAAAATGACAAGCATATAAATGGCTCCAATACGAAGATTTCATAGCTATCAGCTTTGCTTACTCGCTTACACGCAAAGACTAAAACGTCGCGTCGATACCTCGATCTTACGATATGCAACTTGGAGGTTAAGTGGATTTTATTTTCATATCACTGTATGGAAATAATACTTTCTTAAATGTTAAAAATTATCGATTTGTGGAGGCGGCAACCAAGGCATTAAAAATTTAAATAAACTCGGTCAGAATTTTGTATAAAGAACTTTGTTGAGTTTTGAGCGTTCATCCAGGCAGCAGACAGACAGACGGCTCAGCTCCTTAGCAAACATGTTTATACGTTTTGGGGTCTACCTGTGTAGGATTTTAAGATAGACTAACAATACAATGAGTAGGGTAGATTTTGATGCAAAATTTATCCAAACAATAAGGTTATTTAAAAACGTACATAAAATAAGTTTCCTACTTTTTATGTAACGCCTATGCTTTAGTGTTTTAAGTGGTAATAGTGTTGTTGTAAACCATAAAGGTTCACTTGAACACTTTTGGTAATAAGACAAAGCACAGGCTTAAAATCTTTTTATATCATTTGACCATTGAAAATTATACAAAAAACCAGAAAGGAAAGCTACAGTCGAGCGCGCCCGACAGTAAGATACCATTCCCCCAGTTTTGAAAAAAATGATCACACTTGTATTTCCATCAAAAAACACTGCACAAGTTTATCCGCCACCTATTGTTTAAATTAGATCTATGTGTCTTTGATTGGCGCCATCTACATATGAAAACGTCGTAGCAGTCAGCTTTACACACGTTACAGCTGAAACGAAGTATCGGGGCGATGACGTGTCGATATGCTGCAAAGGCGCAAGCAGTGGAACTACGGAAAACGTTTACATGGATAACTTCTGTGCTTATTGTCCGATCGAATTGTAATTTAAGGAATAGATTTATAATGTAATTATCTATGTTCATACCAAAGCTGAGAGCTGTAACTTTAATACTTCTCCTAAAAATCGTAAATTATCAATTTACGTGGGCGATGGGCGAGGCATCAAAAAATGAAAATAAAGTCGATCTACCTAAAGTACAGAAACTTTAATGTGAAATTTGGTGTCTCTAGCTTTTATAGTAGCTGAGATCTAAACGTTCAAACGGACAGACGGACGGACGGACAGACAGTCGGACATGGCTAGTCAATCGACTCAGCTAGTGATCCTGAGCAAGAATATATATACTTTTTGGGGTCTGCCACGCAACCTTAGTATACGAATGGTATAAAAATAGTATAGTAATTTTGTTCAAATGTTTGTAACAGGCAGAAGGAGGCATGTGGGATTCCATAAGCTATATATATATATTCTTGCTCACTATCACTAGCCGAGTCGATTGAGCCATGTCTGTCCGTCTGTTCCAAATAAAATCTCTGAGCGTCCAACAGAAAATATATTTTTTTGTTTTGATTTTTGCTTTAAAAAATGCGTTTACCAATAACAGTTTTCTCATTCCTAATTTTGTCATAATCTTCAAAAATCCATGGTCTTATACAGTCAAAATTTGTCTGAAGCCATTCTTACTTGTTAGATAAGCATTTACCATTCGCCATATCTCTTCGCACTGTTAAAAGTTGGTGAATGGATTTTAAAGTCCTCGCAGAGGGTAAATTTATTTAAACCTATAAAGTATATATATTTTTTATTAGTGCCAGTAGGAAAACCAAACTAATCATGCCAGTCTGTCCGCTTGTCCGACCTGTCTGTCTGTTGCATCGCAAACTAGTCGCTCAGCTTAACGACTAACTGAATGAAACTTGGTATACATGCTTCTTATTACTGCACACTGCAAAAAGGATGGATCGCACCAGATCTAACCTATTTATCGTATAGACACATAGAACCTGTTGTTCGATTTTTGGTATTTTTCAAGGTATCCCTTTGAAACTTTTTCTATCTGTGTCTAGTTAGTAGCTAAAGTACTGTGAATGTATCAAAATTTGATGCATCGTATAGCTGTGCAATAGAACCTAACCTAACTTTTTAAGACATCGCTACATAACTTTTTTCTTAACTCTGTCTAGGTATGTCCTTGGTGAAACAGGCTTGCCGAATGTTATCTTTCCTCTTTGTCTAATATAATTATAATTTTACAATTTTAAGCGGAACCCAAAACTGACTAGCGGGTTAACTCAGTCTGCGACTAATGAAGACATTCCACGCTGATGGCCCGCCGAAACATTGCAGTATGTGTGTATATGAAAGAGAAAAGCAGACTTTTAACCGGTCTTACCGCACTCTATTTGTAAACATGCCTGTATGCATGTGTGTGTGTACTGCATGTGTATGGTATGTGTTTGCGCGTGTTTTAGTCTAAGTGAATAGTAGGGAATGTATTAATATTTCTGCGTGCTTATTGAAATTGTGAACACGTTTACTCAACTAACAAATATGTAACATTTGCCGGAACGTAGTAAAAAAAAATTAATAAAAAATTGAAATTTTTCCCAAATAGCCTGCATTGTCGGTCTATCGATTCGAGGTGCATCAGGTTGATCTAAAGCATCTCATCTCAGATCAATATATTAAATAAACCTGTTATAAGGAGAACAAATATTATATTGACCCCTCCCTTTTATCATAAATATTTCTATTGGTGTAGGTGTATGCTCAAAGTGTGTGTGTGTGTGAGACAACGAGTTTTCAATACGTCGCTAATCGAACTACGAAGTTGAGTTAAAGGCAAAAACTGGTTGAAAAGGAGGAGTTTCGACAGAAAAAAAAAAAACAAAATGGCGAGCCGTGTACAGATTACTTACCCAATTCGGCCACACTTTCTCCAAAAAATTGTACTAAACTATTAAAATTTAGTAGATTATTTAGATTAATAACAGCTAGAGCTTTTATAGTTCCAGTTTATAGTTCTAGGCGTTCCTACAGATTCAGAATCAATTGTACAAATAAATATTTTTCCCTTTTCTGCCACAATTTTGATAAAAATTGTATGAATGGAAGTTATTTAAAGTGCAGTATTTGACTACTGACTGACTGAAATGGTCGGAAAAGGTAATAATTACTTTGTGCAGAACCCACAAAAATTAAATATTCTTGCTCAGGACCGTGGCACCTCAAATTTGAAATAAACTTCATCTGTGTATGATATACAGGAACCATCATGTCAATTTTGATGTCTCTAGCTTTTGGAATAGCTGAGATCTCGACGTTCATACATACAGATGGACAGACGGACGTAGCTCAATCGACTCGGCTAGTGATCCTGAGCAAGAATATATATAGTTTATGGGGTCTGCCATGTCTCCTTCTGCCTGTTACATACTTTTGCACAAACTTAGTATACCATTTCTGTCCACTTTCAATGGTGGAATGGTTTAACAACAAAAGTCAACCAACAGCTTCTATATCAGCTATACGATATATCGGTCCGATCCGGCTCATTCCGACTTAACATATTTATAGCGTGCAGCGATAAGAAGCATGTTTCATTAAGATAGCTCTAAATCTGAAAGACTAGTTTGCGTTGCAAAAGATGGCTAGTTCGACTCCCTTATTGTGGCTGATTAAAAATAAATATATTCTTTATAGGGACGAAGATTTCGCCTGAGCTGCATTGCAAACTACTTGCCAAAATTAATAGACCCTAAGCAAAGCTGCCGACTGTTATATATTCGCATTTGCGCAGTCTATTGAAGGATTGATCGTTGCGTTTAGAGTCACTGCTTTTCAAAATTGGATAAAGAATATAACACCGTCGGGCGCCGAGTCGATTGAGCCATATCCGTCTGTCTTTCCGTCACGCGTCTGTGTGAACACACAAATCTTAGCTATTATAAAAGCTAGACACATCAAATTTGGTATGAAGATATATAAACATCACTAGCGTCTGGAGTTCATTTTAAATTTAAGGTGCCACGCCCATCGCCTCTGAAAATTGATTAATACATTTTTGAGTTTGCTCTGTGACGAAAGTATTTAAGTTTTTACTTTTTGCTTTAGCATGCACATAGATATACACGTATACTATATGCATATATATTCCAAATTTCAAGGAGATCGGATTATCAACACAAGTTATTCCACCCTTGCAACAAATCGTGACGCCATCGTCGCGTTGCATCGATTCAGCCGTAGCGTGTGTAAAGCTGATTGCTATGACGTTTTTATAGTGGTACCATCTGTTCAAAAGGTAGACCTTATTAGAATAATAGAAGGTAGATTAACTTGTGCAGTTTCTTGTTGGAATTAAATTGCGATAATTTTTTTGTGAAACTGGGCGAAGGGTATTTTACTGTCTGGCGTGCTTGACTTAAGCCGCTTTTACTTGTTTATTTTGATTCATGACCTGGATCAAGATCTCATAAATTAAAAATGGATGCTAACTTTGTACAAACGCTTTTAATAGGCATAAGAAGGCGCTTTAAACCTCTTAAATTATAAAAATTTCAACTTAAGATCACTTGACGAGTCACAGACCTCAGCTATTATAATAGTTATAGACACCATATCGAGGGTTTTTTTTACATTACTATATACTAGAGTTTATTTCTAATGCACATCTATACGTTGCGATTATTAGGAATATTTTATTTATTTTTACACAACGGATCTTGGATTATGCAACATGTTATGTATAGAAATTTTGCAAAACCAGAAGGAACAACTAAGAACGGCTACAGTCGAGTTTTACTTCATTATATTTCATTAATACCTAACTTCATTAATACCTTACTTCATTAATACCTTAAGCTAATATAAAGACTAAACTTTGGAGTTGAAACAGGCAAACATGGACGAACCTGTTAAATCTGATTAAGAATTCATATGATTTACTTTTATGAATAAAATTGAAATACCCTTTACAAGGGCAATAGATTATAACTTTATGAAAATAATTATGCAGACCAGTGTATTTTTACATTAACATAAAAGTAATTAAAACAAAAAAATAAGGATTTACAAAACAATCTATTGATTAATATTTTTACAAAGCATGATCTATATAAGAAACAACCAAAACAGCGGGCGCATTATTTTTTTGAACTGATCAGTTCTTCTCAGCTTCCTTTTCTACCTCGGGGTACTCCAAAGTAACACCTGGTTCACAGGTAAAAATGGGGCAACAGAATGGAAAGGGTGCAGTCTTATTGGTCCTTTCGGTATCAAGTTTACATTTGTCGTTCGCCAAGGATAGTGGCAGGGGTCCGCAGTCCTCAACAAGCTCTAAAAGCCTAAATTATTTTAAATTTAGTTAGAAAAAAACTTGATAACTTTGTTTTAGATTGCATAATACTTAGTTGAATTCTCTTCCTGTTTCACACAAGTTGAGCGGCCGCAGAATGGTGTCAATTCCCAAGTCTTGCCTGGTTCTACGGTAGCGCATCGAGTGGAAGCAAAACACATTCCCGGAAAATCTGATATTACAAATTAAATAATAATGAAAATAAATAAGTAGTGACAACTTTTGAAAACCTTCGCTGAAATATATAAATAAATTAATTGTTTATACTTTATTATATTTTCGACGTTATACAATAAAACAAGAATTATTGCATATGCTATGGATAAGAACCTTATGAATATTTAAGATAATTGCAAAAGTATCAAATGTTTTCGAACATCTACAAAACCCTATCTACGTATAATAAATTATTATTCTTAATGCTAAATTTGCTGTCTCTGATTTTTAAACAAGTAAGAAGGGATACTTTTAAGTTTTGACCGTACGCTTAAAAGCCCACCGCCTCCACAAATCAAAATTAAATTCTTAAAGCTGATTTGAAACAACAGTTTAGGTAGTGACAACTTTCTGCTTTGACATACACATAGATACGGACCATGTGTTAAAAAAAAAAAAAAACATACAAACACACACAAAACGATTTCTTTAATAACTTCTGTATTTATTGTCCGATCGGATTGTAATTTTGGGATTGGGATTGGGATATTCAAAAATGATCGATTTGCGGTGGGTGGGCATGGCACCTCAAATTTGAAATAATCTTTATCTGCGCATGATTTACAGGAACTACCATGCCAAATTTGGTGTCTGTAACAGTAACTCTTTCTTAATATTCGTAAATTATCGATTGCGTGGGCAGTGGACGTGGCACTCCAAATTGGAAAACATTCATTTGCGTATGATATACAGGAACCATCATGTCAAATTTGATGTCTTTAGCTTTTGGAATAGCTGAGATCTCGACGTTCATACAGACAGACGGACAGGCAGTCACGGCTCAATTGACTCGGCTGTTGATCCTGAGCCAGAATATTCATACTTTATGGGGTCTGCCATGTGTCCTTCTGCCTGTTACATACTTTTGCACAAACTTAGTATACCGTTTTTAACCATTTTCAATGGTCGAATGGTGGAATGGTATAATGATTTAATTGTTATAATTAAATTTAAGAGTGTACTAAAGAGTAGATCATGTGTATGAAAAAAGGGGTAAGAAGTATGATTTGGGATTCAGTATTTAAAAGATATATGAATTTAATTTATACGTATGTATACTTTTGAATCTTATAATAAAAATAATTTTTCTAATTTTTATTTCCAAATTGTATAATAAAATTCACAAATAAAAGGTGATTTTTTTTATAAAAATTTCGATATTCTATATACCATTTTGAAATTAAAAAAAAAAATATTTTAAAAATTCAATATTTAATTTTTATTTTCAAAATAAATCTAAAATAATAATAATAATCTAAAAAAATAAATAATTTCTTTTAAATTTTTTGTTATAATTTTGAAAGCTGAAAGCTGTCACGCTGCAAAACTTTAAAAACAGCTAAAGCAAATCGAGCTTTAAGACTGGCTTTAAATTTCTCACAACTATGAGACAAATCCGGTACGATTATGGCCAAGAAACTGGCACCAGTCCCCCCGTTTACCTGTCTGTCTTTGTCTCTCTCTGTCTTAAATATACATATATCTAAATATTATTTAACGCAGCGGGGAAAAACATTAGGACTCGGCAGACTTACTGTCAAAATGGTAATGAAAATAAGTGCCAACTAAGAAAATCGACCAAGATAAGTTTTTTTTTGAGGAACAGCAGGGACTTACCTCTTAAAATATCAGCAGGTATTAAACGCTTGTAGATTTTAATTTCACCCTCCTTTTTGGCGTCAGACGGAACTGTTTCGGAATTTTCAGATGCCCAACCGGTAAAAGGGGTTAGCAGAAAAGCGATCACAAAAAGAGCTAAAATTGAATTGGACTTATTCATATTTTTGCTTTTTCGGCTCTCTCTTAAATGGCTCTTTATTTATATTTTAATGTATATATATACAAATTCAGGTGTAGATCAAAGATTCCAAACGAGTCCGCTTCAAGCGAAAGTCAACTATGAATTGAAACAACCGGATCCAGGTTACCACTATTTATAGACGATTTTCAGTTAGCAAATGTATGTATGTATATATATATATATATGTACACATACATATACAATGTACATACATACACATGGCTGTAACAAAGTCAATCTTTGTCGGCTATGCAGTTGCCGCTTATATTAACACATTCATCAATACATATTTAAGTGAAAAGTTACTTACATATATACATACGTGTGTACGTTGTATGAATGTTGTGTTTTTTGTTTTTAAATAATATTTATACATTTTAAAAAGCATGATGAAAGCCTTACTTATTGCATGTTTTAAAACTTTCTGGAATAGCCTCTTATTTAACTTTACTCATATGCGTATGTGTAAATTGCTTTAATATTGTATGTATCTGTGCATGTGTGTATTTACATGTACTTCTGCTTCAAGCTAAATTTTGAACCTACATACTACTAAATTGAGTTTAGGTGCAATTTAATGATAATAAGTAATATATTTTAAATTTTGAATAAACCCCTTTACCCCATTAAATCATTAGATTTGCAGTCCGCAACTTAACCACGAACGCACTTAAAACGCGTTGGTTGTCAACATTGATATCTAAGACACACAATTGATAATTGAAATGGAACAAAATCCAAGCAGTTGGAAAAAACACTGCTCGCATGCAGGGAGGGGCGCAGCTCAAATCTAAAGGAAACATTGTTTAATTTTTATGTTTATTATCTGTTCGTAATCAAGATTTTAGCGATAGTTCGAGTGGTGATAGTTATCATACACATCAAAACTAAATACTTTAGCTTAAGAATTGCGCATTGACGGCTTATGACCCACATGAGTGAGTGGCTATAGCTCTTTTAGTCTCTGATATGCAAAGATTTTTCCTGCATACAAACTGCATGGAGCAAAAGCAAACTGTATACCAGGCATCCAAACATAAACAATTGAAAGCTTCGTTTGTGTGTTAAGTCACAGGCACTGACTCCTATGAAACAACACGAACGGCGAGCGTCGCCTCTTTACCTTGTTACTTATACGTGTGCTAGAAGAGCTTAGCCAAGCCGAAAATAGCCTTTCTCACTCGTTTCTTTTTTTTTAATTTGCTTTTTAATATTCGAGGGTGTTTTGCATTCATTTTGATTATTTTTGTTTAAAAATAATATTCATAAACGGGCAGCTAGGTAGTGGGTTTATAATAGAAGTGGAAAAATGTCGATGCTCACATTGATTGTTATCGATGTTTTCAAAGCATCGGAAACATCAATGTACACGAACATCGATGTTTCCCCACCTCTACTTAATAGCAACCTGAAACATTACATTACAGCTTACCTTCTTGTTTTCGTACAAAAACATACTTATTCCGTATTAACACATACATGCCACATTGCGAAAGTTGAATGTTAAATGCATACAAAGTATTCCATTCCAATTTCATTTTAATTTTTCTGCGTTCAATAATGAGACCTATTGTCATAAATTTTAACATTCGTAGCATTTATAATAGCTGAGATCTATGGTTTCACACGAACGTTCAGCCAGAAAAACATAGTTCCATCATCATATAATTTGTAGGATAGGAAATGCCTCCATCAGCTTGTTCCATATTTTTCAAACTAAGTTAAAATACCCTCCTACTCTATGAGTAGCAGGTATAAAAACCGAACTTAATTAATTTCCCGCTACCTTGACCCTAAAACCAAAAAAATCAATGTGAAAATTCGAATATAAATATTGTGTGTCTATTTGGTTCGTGCCATTTTTGTAAATTTATGTAAATGACCTTTTTTGAACATGGCTCAATCAACTTGTCATCGCTATAACGCCAATTTATCGGTGACGACTGTTTACTTAAACGCGATAGGTAGCGATTCAATAGCTCGGGATAACGATTTTTACTTAAATTATATAGTGGTTTGTCGGTTTTAAGAACAATTTAAGAATAATCGATTAAAGTCTTTACTTACTTTGATCGATTACTTTTATGCGCTGAAAAATTAAAGCATATAAACCAAAAACATTTTTAATTACAAATTTTTTAAACACAGAAAAAAGGACAGGTTTTTGGACAAAAATGGCAGATCTGTCCGAACAAAAGACAGACCTGGCAGCACTTGCACATATTTAACCTTGTGCTTCCAAAATATTAAATTAATAAAACACATACTTCCACCATTTATATTAAATTAAAATGTTAAAAAAAAAAAAATCTTCAAGGATTAGGTTTACAAATGAGTTAAATTATTTGTTTTTAAATATCGTTTATTTTTTGGTTTAAACATTAATTATGATGGTGACTCTAAATTCTTAATATGAATAAAGAACATCGATATGGAAATCGATAATAAAGTAACTTCAATTGTTACACGTCAATGTTACAGATAAGTTCTGTGAGGAAATCGCTTTTCTTAAAGGTATTCATATACCAAATAAGACCAAATAAATTAAACCACAACCTAGAAAAATGGGACTAACAATATCCAGTTTACTTACACGTCTTTTTGGGAAAAAACAAATGCGCATTTTAATGGGTATGTTGAAATGTAAAGTTGAGAAACGTTTATAAGCCATAGGCCGTAGTGTGGCACACTACACAAATACCTAATGACGAATTTGTTTGCCACGCAGTTTTTGTGAGCACACCCAAAATACTTAATTGTTCTTTTTAAAACCATACTCAATTGTTTTTCTTTTTTACCGTCAGTTGGCCTAGACGCGGCGGGAAAGACTACTATATTGTATAAACTAAAGCTAGGCGAAATTGTAACAACAATACCTACAATTGGATTTAATGTGGAGACTGTGGAATATAAAAATATATGTTTTACCGTTTGGGATGTCGGCGGTCAGGACAAAATTCGCCCGCTATGGCGTCATTATTTCCAGAATACACAAGGCTTAATATTTGTAGTTGATTCTAATGATCGTGACCGTATTAATGAGGCGGAGAAGGAACTTCAAAATATGGTAGAATCACTATTCATTCTACATTAGCTATAACGTGTCATTTAACAGTCCACTTTATGTTATAATTAGCTTCAAGAAGACGAATTGCGAGAGGCAGTACTATTGGTGTTTGCTAACAAACAGGACCTTCCGAATGCAATGAGTGCTGCCGAGCTGACTGACAAATTGCATCTCAATCAACTAAGGAATCGTCATGTATGTGCATATTTAATTTTCAAAGCAATTGTACATTTAATAGAGTTTTATTTTAGTGGTTCATTCAATCGACATGTGCAACCCAGGGTCATGGCTTATACGAGGGACTTGATTGGCTGTCAGCTGAACTAGCAAAAAAATGATCACAACTAATTTAAACTGCAATATATATTTCCATACCGAATGCTAGAAATATGTTTTTCATATGATAAAAAAACCAACAATTATTATTGCTTAGATTCTAAATAAACATATGTATATGTATAAATGAGTATAGGTATTAAGAGTGATTTATATCTTTACTGAAGGATACAGATTGATATACTCTAGACAACAACAAAGCTTGATTTACTAACAACAATTAAAAAAAAAAAAATAGTTTCAACTTTTACATGGTGTCAATTAGATTATATAAGGGCACACGGGTGGGTATCGCGTATACAACAGTCAAGCATATTCGAAAGTCACAGTCAGAGCATGCCCGACAGTAAGATTCCCTTTGCCCAGTCTCCAAAGTTTTAATTTCCACAACTGGGAACTCTGCAGAAAATTCTTTTCTCACATTTAATTCATATACGATTCAATAGAAGGCACCACTACACAAATGTCATAGCAATCAGTTTTACACACGTAACGGCTGACACGAAGCGTCTCGACGATGACGTCACTATGGAAAATGTTTACTGAAATAAATTCAGTTTCAAATCAGGCTGTAACTTTTATACTTTGCTTAATATTCGTAAATTATCGATTTGCGTGAGCGGTGGGCGTGGCTTAAATTTAAAATGCACTTAATCTGCGGATGGTATACGGGAGCGCAATCATGCAAATTATGGTGCCTCACGATTTTGTAATAGGTGAGATTCAGACGTTCAGACGGATATGGCTCAATCGACTTGGTCAGTGATCCTGAGCAAGAATATATATACTTTGAATAGCAAGAATATATATACCGGTCAAGAATATATATACATTTTGCCTTTTTGCATAAAATTGGTATACTCCTTCATGGACATTTTTGTTAAACTTAACAAAGCTTTACGATATTCTAATGTTTCCGTTATTAATAAAATATTAATAAATTCTCAACGCTGTTTGAATTTTATTTCATAAGTAACAAAATTAGGTTACATATACAATCAAAAACAAGTATAAAACTAGAAACAACTAAAATAAATGTACAAAGCGTATGTAAATTATCAGCAAAACAAAACAATAATTATATAATACGTAACAGTTTTGAAGTGAAACAACGGGTAATCAATGTCAATTTGGACTACAGAAAATGTAAATTGATTTCAAAATTTACAGAGGTGTCTGCAAGTGTGTATTTTTTGCATTTTTTTTTTATATAAATAAGTACAAGAATAATAAAATTGGAATGCATTTGTATGGATATTTTGTAGGATTATCTTATCAACACACACACAGCACATGGTAGACAAAAAACACATGACAATCAAAAACTTGTGACATCTGTCTGTTAATACTTATGTATGCCAAGATACTTCAAGCAATAAGTATAATACTTAGTTGTTGAATTCAATTTTAAAATCTCTGCTCCTCGTCTTTGAACTTGTGGTATCTTTCTTAGTTTTTTCTCTTTCTTAAAGATGATCAATATCTAAAGCATCTGCCGAAACATACATGGGCTCTGGTTGTGACTCGTCCACAAGCGACGATATAGAATCATTTATCATTGCCGCCGACAAATCTACTGAATGTTGGAGATCATCGTCCACCACCACACCTCCGCTGCCCCGAGAACGTTTAGATGAGCAAAGCAGGGGATCATTTTTGGCGCCATCGCAATCACTGAGCATGCTTAATGCATTCTGTTTACTTTCCCTATGGGAATGATGCCCCAGATGCTGTTGTTGATTGTGTCGATAATGCAGTTGCCTGCTTGAATTTTTCTCTATTATATCTTGAGCGCCGTAAATCACAGATGCATCCGATCGTGGCGAGTGCGGTGCAGAGGACAACAAATGGCTGCTGTGTGAGGACAACATTGGATCACCACCCTGCACTGGATGCTTACAATCTTCCATAAGCTCATCAATATGATTTAGGGCCATACCTGAGAGCTATAAATCGAAGACTTAATTAGTTAGACAATTAGTGGACATGGAAACGTTTAAGTACCTTTCCCTCGACAATGCCATCCATTGATGCAACTGATGTCGAGACGTTGTTTGTCTTATTCGCAACTGTGACAGAGGCAGCAGACTTTAGGCTGGAGCCCTTAAGATAGGAGCTCGTGCATGCTGTGGGCGCCGAAACGGATGTAAGATTGTAGTCGGAAAATGAAATGCCATGTGACTTCGCTTGAATTTCCAGTTCCTATAAGTAAGAAGTATCGTAAGTTAAAAAATTAAAGAACCGGCATAAACCCGTATGCTTACCCGTATGCGGGAAATAAGCTTGCGGTTTTGCATCTCCATTTGACGTTGTCGGCTTTCATTTTGCCGCAGGCGCGAAACCTCATGTTTAAGGCATTTAATATAATCAACGGAGGATTTAAGAATTGTGCCTTTATTGGGGCGAATGTCGCGTACCACCTCATAGAATGCTTCGCTACCCTTAGGAAGCAAAGTTCCGAGCTCCTTAATTCTATCATTTATATTAAAACGACGCCGCCGCTCGACTATAATAACAATAAATTGAAATTTGGTTGGAATTTTGAATGAGTTTTACTATTATAAAACATTTTTCAGTTTCCCCTAATGTAACTTACTCATATTGTGATTATCCTTTTTCTGCCTATCCTTGGCCAATGCATTTATCTCAGCATCTGTTAAATTTTGTGGCTCTTGCTTGATTGACAGTTCCGAGTTAAAGTTTTTGTCAAAATTGAATGAATCATTCTGCAGTATATCATCAAAGAGATCCTCGGCCTAAAAACAAAAATTTTGGTTTAAAATGTTTTGTGCAAATTTAGTCTAGTCTAGGTAGAGGTAACTGTTTTAATTTTGATTGAAACTGTCACACCCCAGGCAACCACTTCATATATATGTATGTATACTATATGTACGGTCAGCCAAGCTTCCTTACAACATTTTTTAAAAAGTTGGTATAAAACGAGGTACGACATATGCATATTACATGAAATCAAGAAAGAAAGCTACAGTCGAGTGTGCTTCCGCTGCCGGCATCGCTTCTTACAGCTATGGAAAACGATGAGTTGAATAACTTCTGTATTTGTTATCCGATTGTTACCAAATTTTCAGAGATCATCTGGCAAGCTATAGTTATTATATAAACCGAAAAAGGACAAAATGGCATCAAAATTGCGCTTGTATCAATTTTTTTCGATTTAAGGAATATATATACTTTAGGTCGGAGATGTCTCCTTCTGTCTGTTACATACATTTTCGGTTTGAACAAAGTTATAATACCCTTATACTCTGAGTAGCGGGTATAAAACGACGTGTCACGTGGTGTTGTACTTATTGCTCTTTGCGCGGTATTTTGTGGCGGTAATTTTATACATAGTTTGAGTGAAATAAATTAAAAGATATATAATTATAAAACTTACATCGCTGTCAAATGAGGGAAGCTGAAACAAAAGATTGCAGTTTTTATTAGAAAATTATTAATACTTAACAGATACAAGGAGAATATAGTATATACATACATACATATATAGTTCCCATGCAACCAATTATTAAAATATTTACATTTTTTAGATAGATGTTAATCTTAATCAGTCCGATTTGTCTCCTTGTGACTATTTTGTTATTGCCTAAATTGTTGTTATTTTTCAAGATTTTCGAATCAATGTTATTACAATGAGCGCATACATACAGCTACCAGAGGACGATTATCCATAATGTGGGGTGTTTAATAAAACTATATATATTGTGGTTCAAAATAACGCATCTTGTCAGTATCAATGATAACCCATATATACGTCAACTATTTTATAAAAACAAGTAAGAAAGCTACAGTCGAGTGTGGTCGACTGTAATATACCCGCTACCCAGCTGCTCGTACATCATTTATTTGCGGAACAAAAACAAACGGCTACAATCATATTTTGACGGTAAAAGGCTATGGACTTACAATATTTATGCAAAGTTAAAATCTAAAATAAAAAAAAAAAAAAATATTTTTGCACACATTTAAATTTTGATGCGGGCGGGACTCGAACCCGTAAATGCATAATAGTACTTTTCGTTTTGCAGTCCACAACTTAACCCATTTCCCCACCGTACGCGCACACACTATTCGGCACAATTCTGCAAGCAGCGCTGCTGTCTGCGCTGCTTACAGCTATGGAAAACGTTAAGCTGTATAACTTCTGTGTTTATTATCCGATTGTTACCAAATTTTCAGAAATCATCTGGCTACCTATAGTTATCATGTAAACCGAATATGAACAATATGCCATCAAAATTGCGCTTGTAATAAATTTTTTTCGATTTACAGGGGCGGAAGGGGGCGTGGGCAAAATCCAAAATAAACTTGATCAGCGTGCAATAATTACACATATGTATTGTCACCAAATTTGGTAGTCCTAGCTCTTATAATAGCTGAGATCTAGATTTTCACACGGACAGACGGACATGGCTATATCGACTCGGCTGTTGATCCTGAGCCTGAATGTATATACTTTATGGGGTCGGAGGTGTCTCCTTCTGCCTGTTACATACATTTTCGGTTTGAACAAAGTAATAATACCCTTCTACTCTATGAGTAGCGGG
The DNA here is from genome assembly GCA_018904095.1 of Zaprionus ghesquierei. Classification (NCBI taxonomy): domain Eukaryota; kingdom Metazoa; phylum Arthropoda; class Insecta; order Diptera; family Drosophilidae; genus Zaprionus; species Zaprionus ghesquierei. Next base: position 835,196 of record JAEIGP010000821.1, on the reverse strand, counting down.
TATAACAAGAAACGACACCCAATTCGTTCTCCCAAAAATCTTGACTAATATAGCCCTTTTTAAATCGCCCTTTATCGTCGTTTTTCAAGATATTCCCATATATGTATGTCTAAGTATGTCCTTTAAATGCTGTGAGAATTTCATTAAAATCGGACAAATATATGCTCGATTTAATATTTGGAGTAACTGCATGGGTATGAGAAAGGGGTAGCCTTTCTTTCTTGTTTATTTTGACTTTGACTTTTTATACCATTCGACTATTGAAAATGGTCAAAAATGGTATACTAAGTTTGTGCAAATGTATGTAACAGGCAGAAAGAGGCGTGCCAGACCCCACAAAGTATATATATATTCTGACTCAGGATCACTAGCTGAGTCGATTGAGCCATGTCCGTCTGTCTGTCCGTTTGAACGTCTAGATCTCAGCTATTACAAAAGCTAGAGACACCAAATTTCACATGAAGGTTCCTGTATACCATAAGTAGATTGGGTTTATTTTTAATTTTCGATGTCACGCCCACCGCTCACGCAAATCGATAATTTACGATTATCAGAAAAATATTGAAGTTACAGCTTTCTGCTTTGGTATGAACATAGATAATATTATAAATCTATTCCCCAAATTACAATCCAATCGGACGATAAACACTGAAGTTATCCATGTTTCCGTTTTCCGTACTTCCACTGCTTGCGCCTGTGCTGCGCGTCGTGACGTCATCCTCACGATGCTTCGTTTCAGCCGTGGCGTGTGTACAGCTGATTGCTATGATGTTTTCACTTGTAGATGGCGCTATTCAAAGATAGATCTAATTTAAACAATAGGTGGCGGATAAACTTGTGCAGAGTTTTTTGATGGAATTAAATGCGTGATAATTTGTTTCGAAACTGGGCGAATGGTATCTTACTGTCGGGCGCGCTCGACAGTAGCTTTCTTTACTTGTTTTCGTTTTTTATTTTTGCATACGTTTTTTTAAAAACAGTCAATATTGGCATGATTTGATTAGGCTGATTACAAATTTCACTTTGACATCCCATTATTGATTTTCTAATATTTTTTTCAAAAGCCTCGATTTTTGCAGACTAAAAATTCAAAAGTCGCCATTGTGGTCCCTTTATGTAGTTTTTCGAATTATTTTGTTTCTCTTGGGCCAAATCAAGCAAAAAAGTTTATATAATTATTAAAAAAAAACATTAAAAATATTTATTTGGCCTTTTCTAGCTTTTTTTCAATAATTGGCAAGACTGCTTAAAACCGACTCTAAGGGCGTTCGCCCTAATAGAATCAAAATTATAATTAATAATGAAGATCAAGAAGATTATTGCCATCGTCACTGTTGTTTGCAATTAGATATTTACGTACACACATATGAAAGTTAAAAGATTATCATACATACAAACACACATGCACATGTATGTATGTGTAGGTATGTGCATTCATATTACACAACCGCTAAGGCCGTTCAATAAAAATTGCTTAATTATTTTATCGAAAAGTAATACGTAATTAATTTGTACATAAACACATATATATCTATGTGACTAGTTTGTAAAGTGTTACAGCACTTTTTGTTTGACTGAAGGCTGTCCAAATTATTGCAAATATTTCAGGGAACACTCCGAATCAATAAAAGAAATTTTACCTTAGTTTGTCGTCTTGGAATAAAACTGAGCACCGGCATATTTATCCGACTATTTATCCGGCATTTAACTTGTCATTCACAAGCAGATTCATTGAAGAATAGTAGCTCGTGGTATCTATTCAGTAATCTTCTGACAGCAAATTTCCAGCAAGGAATATGCATTAAGATCATATGGGATTTTCAAAACGGTTTTGTTGAACAATTCTTGATTGCTTTGCTAGATCAACAAGAAATATTGGAAAGCTACAATACTGGCTAGCTCAGGGACACTTTTTTCACTTAATTGCTCTTCTACCATTATTAGATTGCTTTTTTATTTTTTTAGTTAGATCTACGAATTTTAGAGTTTACAACTCTTTTTAGCACTTAAAAAAAATTACATGTACATACATACATATAAAATCCGACTCTAACGATTTGCCCTGGGAACTTGCTTTTAGGGAAATAAATACCAACACCCAACGATCGTAAGAATGCCACCAAAAAGTACTAAACGTACGCTGACAAAAGCTGGCTAGCAGTATGACAATCGATAAATGGAAAAACTCACCTCAGAAGCACTGGTTGCCACCGAACTTAGGCTTGGCGACATAGGAGCTGATCTGGATTGCACCGGACTCGCCGTGGTGCTACTGGAGAAGTTCGAGTTCCGCATATTATTATTAATAACGCAACCTGTGCGATTGTTTATCACGTTTCCATCCCTTCCTCTTTGATACAAACTCTTTAGTGGCACATCAACATCTGCTACCTGATCTGCGCTAGAACTGCCATAGTAGCTCGAATTACCATTTCCAAATGGTGAAAGACGTGTTGAGTCGGAATCTGCGGAATGCAGCGTTCTTTTCTGGTATCCATTCGCCGATGATATATCCCCAGCTCCAAAGCTACTGGGACGTTCTCCATGTGCTCCATTTGTATCCACCGCCAAAGCACACTGCAGACTTCCTGTCGACACCGACGTGTTTACAGATTTATTCTGAAATGACTAACATATATATATATATATATTCATTATTCGTTATTATACTTAGAACTAATTTATATTCTTACATCAAAATTTTGACAGCCCCAAATAGACGGTTTAAAGGACTCGCTAAGATATTGTCGCACTTGATTTTTTTGTTTTTGTATAACGTGATATCTCGTCGGATTTTCTAACACCGTGCTGACCTAAAATGGAATGAAAATGATAATATAACATGTTGTTCACATTATGTTAAGTGTTGTGGCGCGTTCCTACCTGCAGAACTTGAGGTGGCACATCGACTCCTATGCTCTGCAGCGGCATTTTAAGTGTAACCGGACTTGAAGCCTGCAGTCGTTCACGTTGACCCTCTAAATGCAACTGATCTAAGCTGGAAGCGCCGCTACCACATGTGCTATTGGCATCAATTGCATCGGACTCCAAGTAATTTTCGGACATGTTGAAGCCATTCAACATTGTTTGATCTTGGACATGCTGCTGCTGCTGTTGTTGCAGCAACAGTTGCTGTTGCTCCTGCTGCTGTTGTTCGCGCTGCAGCTGAAGCTTAAGCTGGGTTCGCGACGTGGGCGTTGCAGTTTTGAAGGAAGGACTAGAATTTATAACAAGACAAACAATAAATGAAACAATTTTATGTGAAACAACACAATCCACAATATATCACAATATTTATATTTTTACATACATACATTACATAGTTTATAATTTCCACATACAGTAAAGTATTTGTGAAATTATATTGCATCTTATAAAGCTAATATTTATTTTAGCAATATTTATTAAGAATACCTACCCACCCGATAAAGGTGGAAGCCCAACAACGCGGGGCTCGGTGGTCTCGCCTGCTGCAATGTCACCCAAATCTACAATACTGGGATCCATCTCGAGTATCATTTCCAAATCCTTATCAATGCCGACGTTAACCCGAATATTTGCAGAATTTGGCTTTTTATTTATCGTAGATCCGTATATAGCTGAAGAATGTTTTTCATCCAGGTCCATTAGGATCGATGGTTCAACACCGACTTCAATTGCTCCAGGCAATTGAAAATTGTCTGACGATGAACCAAAAATTGTGTTTGGTTCAACATTAGTTGGTGACATCTGCAGCGTTTGTACACGTTTCAAAAATTCCTGGTATTCCTGTAGGCCTTCATCGGGTGGTATAAAATCTTCCATTCTTTGTGTTTGCTCCTCACCATCAATATTTTGAAGGCTCTTGGGCTCCGTGGTCTTATTGGTTTTCTTAGACCAATAAGAAAACATATTTGCAAATCTTACGTTTTACGTACGTAAGTTTGTTTAATTTCTTTACGAACGGTTTGTAAACAATAATTAACAAGGGCCTTAATCTTCCGTATTATGGATCAGGGAAGGCAAATTAAAAGCGAAAAAGTGATATTTTGGTCGACGTAGGTACAATAGGTATACGCATACATATGAACAAGCAAATGTGCGAATATATATATATATATATATATATATATATATATATATATATATATGAAAATTGAACATATATATATACATATGCATGTATGTATCTATTTATGCATTTATATTTTATTACGCTTGAGAATATTTATACTTTTTTATAACATTTTTAAACATTTTTTTTAAATAACTACAGAAATATAAGTGCAAACAAACTATAGAACCTAATAAACCTTTAGATTTTTAATTTAATAAACCATTTACTTCAATGTATGTATAACACCTTACATATTGTTTTAAACTATTATATGTATATATGGTAGACATATACTGATCTAGAATTTTGGCTAATGAACGCACTTGCGCCCTGCACATTTTTCCAATTATGCTCTCACTGCTTTTTAAATTATCCTATCATTATTTTCTTGGTTGTACCAAAAAGCTTTTGTCGGTATGCAAAGAGTTTTGTTAGTGTGTACACACCGCTAAAGAAAACTATCGTTAGTACTTTTTTTAGATAAATAAATTAAATCATTTTTGTTTAAAATATGGGATATAGCCTACATTTTTAACTATTATTATATATTTAAAAAATTTTTTAGTTTTTTTTTTAACAAAAGCTTTCATGTCACCCCACATGTACATACATATTTGCACATGTTTGAATGTACACGATCGACAGTTAGCTTTAAATAACACAAGGTATGTATGCATGTAATTACGAAAAGTTGCTGCTCACATACACATAGGTATTATTAATTCATGAATGCTGTTTAACATACATACATACATTTGCGTCCAGAAGTCATGCACACCGATAAGATAATATTAAGCGCTAATAATACGAAAAATACAACTAATACGTACCCATATTAAACATACATATGTAAACATATGCATGCAATATGAGTGTATATGCATGCAAATTGTTAAGTGTAGAGAAAGAGGTTTCGGTGTGTAGTCTGTTACTTACATTTCATCTGTTCGCAAAGGGCGCGTAGACTTCAGTTCATAAAATTCAACATTCTCCGTATTACCTGCCACTGTTACGTTTGGCAAAAAATCCATGTTTGAGTCGTTTTCGTTAAACAAATGAAGATTTAAATCAAACTCCAAGTCAAAGCCCAGATCTATTCCGGACTCGGCCATGGCTCTAGCAGACGAATAAAACTTTAGCGGAGGTTTATTTTCCTAATCTTTTACTTCAATGAATTTAATTAGTATTTGATTTAGACTAATTGAGCATGTACGTTGCCATATTTTTGCATGATTCGCGTGATTTTACAAGTGTGAACGGCTACCATACAACAAGAGCTCTTAAATGTCAGAAACGAAATCCTAAGCAGTTAATGATCTATAACTAACACTTAAAAATTAGTAATGCGAGTCATATGTACATTACTACATAGTTGATTTTTTCAATCATCGATATTTTGTTAAATTGTTTATTTCACTCTTAGAGATATTTACTGATCAAACGAATAAAATTGTTATCTTTTTTACCTTATTACGTTGTACTATCGGTATTTCGACTTGTAAACGATAGTTGATTGAATTTTCGATACATATTTTTTTAACAATCACCCATGTAAAATATATCGAAGCAGTGTCGATACACAATTCTCTGATAGACCAACAAAGATTTTTATAATTAAAATTTAATTTCAACAATATTTACAAATTGGTGATTTGATTGTAAGTTTGCTTTAATGAATTTTCTAATGATTCATTTTTGTACGTTTTTTATTTAGGAAAAGTGTCTTGACAACCGAATGATTACAAACATACACGCAAACGTAGGTACATTGTATATATATATATGTATGTGTATACATGCATACATTGAATGTACTTTTTAATTTGCATCTGTGTTCCTTTCGTTGTACCTGTATACATGCAGGCTACAGTGATATGAAGAATGCGTATTTGTGTAAATAATATAATATTTAAAATGAGTTTTAATTCTGGTAATCATGCATTAACCTTTAGTTTTTAAAATTAGAAAAACATAGTTACACCTCATGCATATTTAGTGTAAATTTCCTCTTATTTATATACCGCAATAGAGTATTGTTTCTTTTTAAATTAATTAACAGTTCCATTAAAGAGTCGAGAATATGGATAAAAAGATCTCGTCGATATCGCAGCCGCGTATTTTGAAGAAGAAGCACTTTAGAGTAAAACATCAGAAGGTGAAACTATTCCGAGCTAATGAACCAATTCTTAGCGTATTCATGTGGGGAATAAACCACACTGTATGTTTTCTGTACCGACTTAAAATTTTTGATATTAATTATAAATATATTTTTTCAGATAAATGAATTAAGTCATGTGAACATACCAGTCATGCTGTTGCCAGATGACTTCCGTGCATATTCAAAAATTAAAGTCGACAATCATTTATTTAACAAGTAAGAAAAATAAATAGATTTCAATTGCAAAAATCTTAAAATTTGCTCCTGTGTAGAGAAAACATGCCATCACACTTTAAAGTAAAGGAGTATTGTCCTTTGGTATTTCGGAATTTGCGTGAACGCTTTGGCGTCGACGATGTAGACTATCGTGAGTCATTAACCAGATCGCAGCCGCTGGCCATCGACTCATCGGGAAAATCAGGAGCACAATTTTACCAAAGTTACGATAAATTCTTTATAATAAAGAGTTTAACATCTGAGGAAATTGAGCGCATGCATGCCTTTCTTAAACATTACCATCCAGTAAGTTCAATTGTATACCCTTTGTCTAAAAGTATACAAACTTTATGCAAATGCATGTAACAGACGAAAGAAAGCCCCTCATTTTTTCCCACCAGAAATGCACATGCAATAGAATATAATAAGGTGGTCTCGTAGGTAAAAGTGGGCACTTATTTAGTGTAGTAAATGGACGTTATCAGCCAGGCATCGAACGAGGGAGCTTTGGGTTCTGTAAATACATTTATTCTTGGCCATCCAGGCATCCTGTTTGTTGAAAAGAAGTAACAGGACATACAGGTAAATGTTAACTAAAATAACTTCTATGTTCGGGGTCCGATCGGTTTGTAATTTGAAAGACTTAGGATTTAAATACTTCACCTCATTATCGCATTTTAACGGTGGGCGTGGCTTCTAACATTGAAAGCTACGCGCATTCAATAAGTATGCAGGAACATTGCGGGCCTGACTGGCAGGCGGAAACTTTTCAATCAACTCGGCTAGTAAAACTTATTAAAGAACATATGACTTTTACACAAAGTATCACTTTTTTGTTTACTAAGGTGAAATATACAATAACTGAAGTTGAAAACTTTTTTAATTAAATTATTTTGCTTTTTTTATTTACAGTATATTGTGGAACGACATGGAAAAACGCTGTTGCCTCAATATTTGGGCATGTACAGAATTACTGTGGAGAGCGTACAGTATTACTTCGTTGTTATGCGAAATGTCTTTAGCTCCCAGCTGATTATACATAAGTATAGTTCAATGCAAATAATCATGCAAACATCATTGTTGAACTGGTTTCAATTCTTAGAAAATATGACTTGAAGGGCAGCACTGTAGATCGTGAAGCATCTGAAAAGGAATTGGAAAAACATTTACCTACTTTTAAGGACAATGATTTCATTAAACAAAAGGTCAAACTGGAAATCGGTGAAGAAGCCAAGAAAAAATTGCTTGATACCCTTAATAATGATATTAATGTAGGCTCCAATACTTTTGAATATCTTTTGAATTCCACTTATATGCGATTTGGTTAAGCTTCTTACAAAGTTACACATCATGGACTACTCTCTACTGGTCGGAATACATGATTGCGTACGTGCCGAGGAAGAGGCTCTGCAAGGGGATAGCGCACTTGCTACAGGACGCAGCGAGAACAGCGAGAGTGAAGAGTGTGATAGTGGTGAACGGTATATTTTTTGGATCATCAAATTATGTAAGAGAATTTATAAGGCATTTAAAATAAAACTTTTATAGCTGGACGTATAACACACCACCCGATTCGCCAAGAGGTGCACAATATAAAGAAGTTGTCTATGAAGTTGACATTTACGCAATTCCAAGTATTGAAGGTAAGTTACAGCTTACTTTTTTGACCATGGATTTTAAAAAAATACATGGTCTATTGTGTTTGTCGAAATGTGCGTAACAGGTAGAAGGAGGCATCTGCGACCCCATAAAGTATATATATTTTTGCTCAGCATCACTAGCCGAGTCGATTAAGCCATGTCTGTCTGTCCGTCTGTATGAACGCCTATATCTCAGAAACTAAAAAAGCTAGAGCCACTAAATTTGGTGACAACACACTTATGTGAATCATACGCTGTGAAATTTTTATTACAATTTGGGACACGCCTACTTCCGCCCCCGCAAATCTAAAAACCGTATTGCAAGCGCTTATATTTCAGAAACTAAAAAAGCTAGATCCACCAATTTTGGTGACAACACTTATGTGAATCATAAGCTGTGAAATTTTTATTAAAATTTGGGACACGCCTACTTCCGCCCCCGCAAATCGATAAAAAGTATAGCAAGCGCAATAATACAGTTAGAGTATTCAGATTTGGTGTGAATGATAACAATCACCACCTAAACGATCGCTGAAAATTTGGTTCCGATCGGATAATGAACATAAAAGTTATTCAACGTTTCATATAGATTTGCACTGCGCCCACTGCAAGCAAGCAAGCAGTGTTTTTTCCAAGCAGTGTTTTTCCCAACTGCTTGGACTGCTTGGCGTCTAACTGAAAATTATATGTGTTTTTTATTATTTTTCTTTGAAAAACACGTTTACCAATAACAGTTTTCTAAATCAGATTTTTTTCATAACCTTGAAAAATCTTTGGTCTTATACAGTCAACACTTGACTGAAGCCGTTCTTACTTGTTATACCATTGCAGATGGTATATTAATTTTGGCCAGAAGTTTGCAACGCACCTTAGGAGACATTTCCGACCCTATAAAGTATATATATTCTTAATGAGCATCAATAGGGGAGTCAAACTAGCCATGTCCGTCTGTCCGTCCGTCTGTTGCAACGCAAACTAATCTCTCAGTTTTAGAGCTATCTTGATGAAACTTGGTATACATGTTTCTCATTGCTGCAGGCTGTAAATAAGTCGGAACGAGCCGGATCGGACCGATGTATCGTATAGCATTTTTCAAGATATCTCCAAGAAACTTTCGCAGTTTATGCCTTAGTATGTCCATTCAAAGCTGTGCAAATTTGATCAAAATCGGACCGATATATCGTATAGCTGCCATTGAACCTATCGGCCGATTATTGAAATTTTTCAAGATATCGCTGTGAAACATTTCTGATGTATGCCTGCAATGGTATTAAACCTTCGGTGTGACAAAGGTAGCCTTTCTTTCTTGTTTTGATTTATTTATTAAGTGTGTCTTTAAATTTTAGAAAGACGAGAAATCTACTTTATTGCTATAATCGATGTACTCACCCAGTATGGTGTTAAAAAGCAGGTAAAAATGCGAAAAAAAACTTTTTTTTTAAATTATAACAAATTGTTCATATTTAGGCAGCGAAAGCGGCAAAGACAGTTAAGTATGGTAGTAATGTTGATGGTATATCGACTTGTGATCCTGAACAATATGCCAAAAGATTCCTGGAATTTATGGATAAAGCGATAGTTTAATGCTTTAATTGTGTTTGCCGCATATAAAAATCAATCATATATACATATTTAGCAATAATGTTATTAATGTATTATTCAGCGCAATAAAAGTTAAAAAAACGTATGCTTGCAGAAGGTATTATTACTATTGTAGATAACTTTTATACTATTTGTATAATTTGCCGGGTTTGGAGATGGGACCCTTGTTTTTTTTTTGTAATTGCGTCTTACCATTTTATCAAAAAGCGATTGCACTGTAATGAAAATTACGACTAAATTGATTTGATATATCGTATTGTTTACATGTAAAACATTTCAGAATTATATATATATATAGTTCGAATATTCAGTTATTTTATATGATATGCCGATCAGTTATCACTGCATTACTGAAATAAAATTTAATAGAAAAGTGAAACAATTAATTTAAATAACATAAACATGTTCAAATCATACACACCACGAAACGATTGACCTGGTAACTATGTGTGGACTTTCTTTCATTTGAAAATTTGTTATTTTCAAATTTCCTCATGTTTTCAAAGCGCTCACGTATGCTAAAGTATAAAAAGGATGCCAAAATGTGAAATGTGAAGAAAATGCTTTAATGAACTTACGTTTTAGCGCTTTCGATGGTTGAATCATCTGACACGTTCTGTGAGTAAATGTCTACGTAACCTTCATTTAGCTCACGTTTTATTTCGTTTGCCTGCCATTTTTCAAATTTTGCGCGCAACTGTTTGGCACGAGCAGCATTTTGAGCCTGGAGTAGTTTCATAATGGTTCATATGTATAATTATAAATATATATAAAAATAATCAGTTTATACAAACTTCTTTAAGCGCATCGTCTGTGGTCAACCTCTGTTTATCCACATCGATATCTTTACTGCTGTCTTCTTCTTCGTCCTCCTCATCCTCATCGTCTTCGCTATTCGATCTATCGGAATAACGGTTTGTATCTTCTGGTGGCGGTGTGAAACATTTAAGTGGCCGCGGCCCATTGGACTCGGACTTCTGCCACTTGTTCTGCTCCATTTCTCGGAATTTATTCAACATCGCCGATGTAGTCTGTGTTCTCTGCAGCACATTGTCCTGAACCGAACCTTTCTGCCTATCTTCAGTTAGTTCTTCTGTCTCAACTTCGGCTGTTGGCATTTTGACAACACCTTCGCGAGGTGGCGTTATTCGAAACGGTTGCTTCTTGCAATTGTTGTTGTCGGGTCGATACGTTTCGAAAAACTTGAACTTTTCACTTATCTCAGCTGTAGCTATTTGAATGTGTTCCGGCTTCGTATCGCATTTCACTACATCAATATCGGCATTCTAAGTTTGACAAAAAACAAAAAAGCAAATCAAATTGAAGATGTTAAAGATGTTGTAATAGAGTGAGTTAACGGATTGATACTAATTGCATTGCAAAATAATGAAAATTATCCCTACCTCCGGTGCATACAGATTTTGACTTCTATTTTGAGAAAGTGGCCAATTCTGTTTGAAACTATTATTGGCATTCGTATTGTGTGTATTATTCGCATCAAGTTCCTTGAAAATGTTGCGGGACTCTTTGCTTATAGCTGTTAGCGGAAAAATGTAGTAAAAGTTAAATATTTTTATTTTAATATACTACATAGGGTTTTCTTTTTAACAACAATCACAATCATACTTTCTTTACAAAGCAACCTCAAAAACTTATTAATCAATTATCAAAGGCGGTGGGCGTGGCACCTCAAATTTGAAATAAACTCCAGGAGCTTGTGATTTTTATACACCTTCATACCAAATTTGGTGTCTCTAGCTTTTATAACAGCTGAGATCTGTGTGTTCACACAGACGCGTGACGGACAGACGGACATGGCTCAATCGACTCAGCTAGTGATCCTGAGCAAGAATATATATACTTTGTGGGGTCTGCCACGCCTCCTTCTGCCTCGTGATGGTCACTTCAAATGTCAATATCTTGAAAAATATAAATGTGTGACGTCGCATACATACCTGATTCAAACACATCAGCATCTTCCGATAACCTCGAGCTATTTGCATAGTCATTTTGATGTTTCAAATCGCTATTCGACTTGTCATCAAACATTTCGCCCTTTTCAAAGCGCTCTTTAATAATTTGCGCAGCAGCTCCGATTTCGACATCAGGCTTTCTGCCAACGGAAGTGATTACCTGCTCTGACTCGGCAACGGCTTGTTGGTACATCTCCTTTATTTTCGCCTGTTTTCCCATAAATAGCCGAGAACGTATGTTTTGAATTTCCTGTTTTCGTTCTTCGCGGCGTTCCTCCTTGGCATGCATATGTCCCTTCTCAAATCGCGTTTTAATTTCATTAAGGGCATCACCAATGCCGACGGGTTTCTCCTTTTCGATGTTTTTCTTAGAGCATGCGAAAATGGCATCTTGATGTTGCTCATCATCATCTTTCTTGACATCATCCTCAAGCGAACCGAACTCGTACTTGTCCGTGCTGTTAAAACGATTCTTGGCGATGATCGAGTTTCCGCGTCCAATTGCCAAACTTTGGTCCTCCTTGCTTTGGTGGTCCCCATTTTCGAATACCTGAAATCTCGAGCGCACATTTAGCTGGGACAGCTCGTTAAGGCCTAGGTCCGGTTTGTCAGATGCTTTAAAAGGATGTGAACAATTATTTATATTTATAAAATGACCAATGGCTTTTTTTTAAATTTGTACAACCTTAAGGCAAACTTATTAACGAACACCTCTCTTAGCTGGACTTCCCCAAGCTCAAACCCCTATTTTTAAACTATTTTTTAGGCTAAGTGAAAGCAGCACGTGCTGCACAGAGCAGTCTAGACACAGAGCGATGGGCAACCCAGCATCTTTGGGCATAGCGCTCTAAACAAAGAAGATCTTCCCAAGAGAAGGTTAAGTTTGCCGTGCTACTCAAGGAATACTAAAAATTCGTATGGCGCTATCAAAGAGATCCGCCTGGATAAGATGGAGACCGCAGGAATGTTCACCGCTGGTCTTCACTGACTTCCATTTTTGGTGGGACTAAACCGTCAATCGTGTAAATGAGTTTCTATCACCCTTCAAAATAACAGTGTAGTGCTAAAAAACTTCAGTCAAACAAACCAACGCATTCTGGGTGTGGCGGGATTGCGGCTCTAGGTTACTAACTGCCTCTTCTCCAGTTCGGTTAACCTATCTTTTCTCATCCAAACTGTTCCACAGAACATATATCCTCTATGCCCAGTTTAATAATTGTGAATGAGATAAATAGATAACAACTACCTAACATACTATGACAAAGAGATTTGGGATGTCAAGCGCAAGAACTATAGGAACTTCTCGAACTTCTACTTAACAAAGAGAATCTTAATCTTCTATTAAAAACGCAACTCACCTACCAGCAAGAAAGCGAGTTAAAGTAAGAGATCATTGTTTTTTAACCTTTTAGACCTATGGATTTCTACAGAATCGGATGTGGCTTTTGTAGCAGGAATAAGATAATTGTGCGAAGGTTTCGATTTAGTCTTTTCAGTAGCCAAGCGCTTGGCTGGTCTTAGTCCCCAAAGCAGGAAAGTGAGATATGACCTACCCCAAGTCCCTAACATCGTTAGTATCCCTAACATCGTTAGTCCATAACGGTGGACTATACCGCTGTCTGAAGGGAGAGTACTCTGCTTTGGAGTATATTTGCAGACAAATAGTTGCAATAAATAACCGTGAGGTTATTTATAACTGATAACTGATAACTGTCCGGGCGAATACGATACAATTTTTGACCATTTTCAATAGTCAAATGGTATCAAAATTAAACTTACCACGCGCCACATCCGGTGGAAGCTCGATCGGCTGACTTTCCCGAATAATAAGCTCAGTCTTACATAGTTTTGGCTCGCTGGATTCCTGAACAACCTTCGGTGCAAAAAGTCTCCAGGGGTCGATGATAAATGTAAATATATTTTCATAATATCAAACAAGTAACGTTAGTCGAACGTGCCCGACAGTAATATATCCTTTGCCCGCACTTTGCTTTTGTTTTAATTATTATGGGAATTGTTAAATTACTTTTGTATTCATTGTTCGATCAGATTGCAATTTGAAGGGTAGATAATTCTAGCTTTTAAAACAGCCAAGATCTGGATATTCAAACAGAAAGATAGACCGATATGGATTTTAAGGAAAATGGGATCAAAAATTTGCTAAATTGTCCCCGATAATGATGCTGATCAAGAATATATGAACATATATATATATAATATGCATAAGGTTAAAAGTATTTTTAATAGGCAAAGGGGTTTAGAAGCTTTTTGAACTTACTGCTTAAAGTGCACTGTACAGAAGAGATTACCCTCATGGGTCTGGTAATTTTCCAACCTAAAAGCGAGGTTGGTAAAGAAAATTTCGAAACTTATTAAGCAATTGATAATCAACTAAAAATATACATACTTTAGCTGCTTTGCACAATCCTTACAGCGCATGCAAGACTTATGATAAATTCCTGTGTCGGCTTTGAATTTTACAATAACTTCTTCCATTTTGTAGACAGGCTTTTGGCATAATCGACAGTTTGAGTTCTGCTCAACTTTGGGATTCTATTTAAAAAGACCAAATCGAATAATTGTAAATAGAATTATGCATATATATTATGCAATGAAAATGAAATGAAGTCATTGTTGTGGAAAGGATCTGTATAGTAGAAGGTAAGGTGCCTTGAAATGTTTGTGTTAATAAATGATTTGCTTACACTGAATAGTTCTTGAGCTTTGCTCGAATCACTGGAACGTACATGAATCAGATTCCGCTTTTGCAGAGCGTCGAACTTGTTAAAGCTGTTTTTCTACAAAGTACAAATAATATTTTAGTATGAGATGATATGTAAAATATGTAAATATAAAATTATTACCTACCACAGATATGTTTTCATTGTTGTATTCGCATTTTTTTTGTTTTTTCAACTTGTCTTTTTTTTGGGTTACAACAATCGAGGCCTCTTTCGATTTTTCAATCAAAGTAATCATTTCCACTTCCTTCCTGTTATTTTCTTTATGCGATTCCGTTGTAAGATTCATTTTCGGCATCTCCCAAAACTTTTGTTATTGCTTTTTTTTGCCGTTTAAATATGGTATAAATCTGTATTTGATTTGGCTAGCCGAAAATGTTGCCGCTAAGAAGATTGTAAAATCACAAGTATTAATGTTTGGTAAAACTTTTAATAAACATAGACCTTCTTAAAATCGAAATTAATGATATACCAAAGATGTTCGGTAGCTTTGGGAAAACATGGATTAACTTTGATAAATTCGTTAATAATCTGCTGAAGATGTATACTTAGTTGTACATACTTAGAAAAATCAAATTCCATTTTGAAATTTTAAACTCAAATAAAATTGAAATTTAATCCTAAAATCAATGTACTTTGCTTTAATTAAAATTAAATTTCTAATGTTAAACCGTTTTTCTTTATATATAATTTTCATTTATCTATTTTTCTGTTACTCTTACGTCGATTGGTATTAGTTGACTTGAAATTATTTATAAATAAGTAAATAAAAACAATTATGGAAAGCTACAGTCGAGCGCGCCCGACCGTAAGATACCAATTGACCACCTTCGTAGTTGCACTAACTAGTACTTACTCGCTCTCACACACACATACAGACACAAACACAAAGACTAAAACGAAGCGCGACGATATGCTGCAATGACGCGGGCAGCGGTACTGTACAAAACGTTTTCTTGAATAACTTCTGTGTTTATTGTCCGATCGGATTGTAGTTTAGGGATTAGGTGCATACTATTAGCATCTTTACGTGTGCTAAAGCAGAAAGATGTAACATTAATACTTTCCTTAATATTCGTAAATTATCGATTTGCGAGGGCGGTGGGCGTGGTACCTCAAATTTCAAATAAATCTCATCGGCGCATGATTTATAGGAATCATCATGCTAAATTTGGTGTCTATAACTGTAATACTTTCCTTAGTATTCGTAAATTATCGATTTTCGTGGGCGGTGGGCGTGGCACTCCAAATTTGAAAATAACGCATTCTGCGCATAGTTTATAGGAACCAAATTTGAAATAAACTTGATCTGCGTATGGTATACAGGAACCATCATGTCAAATTTGGTGTCTCTAGCTTTTGTAATAGCTGAGATCTCGACGCTCATACAGACAGACGGACAGACGGACATGGCTCAATCGACTCGGTTGTTGATCCTGAGCCAGAATATATATACTTTATGGGGTCTGCATTGTCTCCTTCTGCCTGTTACATACTTTTGCACAAACTTAGTATACAATTTTTGACCATTTTCAATGGTCGAATGGTATAATGAATACAATATATTATATGAACTAGTTTGGTAAAAAACAAGTATAAAAAGCTACAACCGAACACGCCAAACGTAAAAATACTATTCGATCAACTTCGTAGTTGCGCTCCAGTAATGTCAATAGATGGCACTAGCTCACTCTCACACCCACATACAGATACACACACAAAAACTAAAACAATCCGTCACGATGCTGCAATGCCGCGGGCAGCGGAAGTATAGAAAGCCTTTTCTTAATCAACTTTTGTGTATATTATCCGATCGGATTGTAATTTAGGGATTAGGTGCATATTACGTGTGCATTTTTACGTGTGCCAAAGCAGAAAGCTGTAACCTTAATACTTTCCTTAATATTCATAAATTATCGATTTGCGAGTGCGTCGGCCGTGGCCTCTTAAATTTGAAATAAACTTGATCTGCGTATGGTATACAGAAACCATCATACCAAATTTACTTTCGTCACAAAGCTAACTCAAAAGCTTATTTAACTATTTTTAGAGGCGGTGGGTGTGGCACCTCAAATTTGAAATAAACTTCAAAAGCTTGTAATGTTTACATACCCTCATACCAAACTTATTTCCTACAAAAAACTCCGCACAATTTCATCTGTCACCTATTGTTTGGGTTAGATCTATCTTTGAATAACGCCAACTATGAAAACGAAATAGGAACCAGCTTAACACATGCGAGGATAGAATGATAAGCTTTTTAATACTTTTAAAAATAGTATATGGGATAAAATACCATATAAATTGGTGAAGCTTACTTTAAATTTACTGTACGCTCTTATATACCACTCTACACATCTTTCATTAAAACAATAATTAATTCGTTCATTAAAATAATTTCTAAAACAATTAAAAACGATTACAATCAAGTTTTAATTGTTTTACGCAAAAAGCTAAAGCTAAAGACTTCTACGAACGGCAACACAGCAGAGACCGCAGCAGTATGAAAAATGCTTACTAAAATAACTTTTGTGAGTGAAATTTAGAATACAGGTGCATATGGTATACATATATCATATGGCATCTAAAAATTGAAATACACTTCACGAGCTTGTGATATTTATATATGTATGTACCTTGTATTCGGTGTCTCTAGCTTTTTTTTATAGCTCAGATCTAGACGTTCAAACGGACTGACGGACAAACAGACGGACATGGCTCAATCGACTCGGCTAGTGATCCTGAGCAAGAATATATGTACTTTGTGGGGTCTACTACGTTTCCTTCTGCCTGTTACATACTTTTGCACAAACATAGTATATAGTATACTATTTTATAACCAATTTAAATGGTCAAAGGGTATAAATACTTTTTGTTCTTTAGCCCTCAAATCAAACCATTTTCTCACGGACATATATTATTTACTTTCTGGCTACTTGGCAAAATTTCAATGCAACATTCATATTGATTTGTTGTTTTTTGAACTGTACATGTTTTTTCGAATCAAATAAATTAAATAATTATTCATAAAAAACCAAAATTTTAGAAACTTTTAAAAATGTTGAATGTTAGACTGTTTCTGGAATATGCAAATGAGTTGTTTATATTTAAAAGAATGTCTTAATTTTAATTTTCAAGCTATGCTTTTCTATGATGTCTTTGGACTTGGTTTCCTAATATTTAACCTAGCAATAAATTCAACTAAAATCATTATTTTATTCGTAAATATTTACTTTAAGCTTGAATTGAATCAAAATTTATCGACATTTGTTCACAAGCTGTATGTACTTTAAGAATATTTGGTATTGCAATTGTAATTAGGCAGAGTTCTGTGTTCTCAGAATAAATAAAAAAACGGATAAATCGACAATTTAAAAAATGTAATTTTAAACATTTTTATAGACGCACATACATACGCATACACAATGGGCACAGATTGCAAAAACTAAAATAGATGCCTTGCGTTTATTTTTAATGCATCCATCTTTACCTGAAAACCAAACAAACATACATAGGCATATACATACATCTTACATTCCTCTCGTGTGTGCACGAAAAACGGAAAAACAAAAATCTGTGTATACGCAAATATTCTAAAGTGGAGAAATTGAGTAGCGGAGGCTGCTCTAAATGTTGTAATATCTAAAAATTTGATGATCATATTCTATTTTTGTTCAATGAGTTATTACTAGATTCCCGAAATTTAAAACTTATTTAATTTTAAATTTCTACTATTTGCTGATTATATTTTATGCATATATAAATAACGTATTCACTTCACTTTATTAATTTATTTTATTTTTTATTTTAGAATACACAGAAAACATACAATTTTTTTTCAAGCGCGATCGAACTTGGTTTCAAATGCGGTACCGAAAATCGACTGTTTGGTTAGAAAGAGCAACGAAAAAGTGAGGGATAAAGTGGTGAGCTTTTGGCAGCCATTATATAAATTGGTATAAGCTTTCAGAATACACCTTTTTTGTCGGGAAGAGAAATGTTTCTGTTTGATAATAAATAAATAACTTCAATTGAAAATTTTATTTTAACACTTTATTTAATCGTTTAAATTTCTAATATTACAATTTTACATATTTTGTGTTTTAATATAAGTAATCTGCATTTTTTTTTAAACTAAAATAAAAAATAGACATTAAGTAAAAAGAAAGAAACCAAAATATAAATACACATGAATGAATAGGGAGATATCTACATTTGTGAAACTGTATATTTGTATGCGCAATTGTGTCATTACACATATAGGGGTGTTTCTTTTGTATTTGAACAATATAAACATCTTATTAATATGATTTAATATGTAATACATTGATTTTATACAATCAGGAAAAATGTTATTTTGACTTTATTATTTGTACTATTTATTATCAAATATTTTTAAATTTTTGTCATTTTTTTATATTATTTTTATGTTAATAACATAATATTAATATTATAATTTTAGGTTAGAGTTGAATAATGTAAAATAATTTCGTTGATTGATGCAAGTACGCAAAGCCACTGCAGAAATTGTGTATTGCATATAAAATATCTATTGTATGTATGCACTGTTACTTTTTACTTGATTGGAGTGCTAAAATCGCATGCCTATAGTATAGATATTTGAGTAAATTGAATTTAAATGCATCAAGCTTTACATTTAATTTTTAAGAGTTTTTATATTATAATCTTACTTGCTTTTTATTTTATTCAAAAATTTTTACGTTCTATAAATTATAAATAACTTTTGTTTATGCTTGAGATCTCTGCCTGTTATGCGGGGGAGTGTAAAAGGAAGAGGAGCTGTCGAGTCTTATTATCACTGGTATCTGGCAGTATATTGGGACTAAATACAATTACACTACTAATTTACGCATAACTCAACTAAGTATTCTGTGAAGAATTACTTTGCTCTTTATTAACTGTATTTAAAACTTCGTTTGCTTTATAGCAGTCCATGTCAACGTCCATTCCTCTTAAAGCCGGCGTAATTGATGCTGCAACTGCATAGATGGGTAACGATTTTGTCGTTGACATTGACTCTGTTGGTTGCTGCGACAAGGAATTTGTGCCAGTGGTGGCTTTTCCAGTTGTTCCAATTCTTCGTTTTACTACAGATCGACCTACGAAAATAAAACTTTTAACGAATTTAATAAACATAAACAACAAGTAACGAAAGTTACAGTCGAGAGCGCTTGACAGTATAATGCCCTTCACCCAATTTCGAAAAACTGTTACAAACCCACAAAAACACTTCGATGTGACGAATGCTCAAAGTAATGAAACCGTTAGATTTAATAACCTCTATTTCTATAGTTCAATCGGATGGCAATTCTAAAATCTTTCTTCTAAGTTTTATAATGAATGCGATCCATGTATACAAACAGACATGGCCTTATCTTGAGCAAGAATACATATACGTTGTGGTGTTTGGACACGTTTCCTTATGCCTGTTGCAAACATTTACAACAAATACGTATGACCTTTTTAGACAGCTTTTAATTGTAGGGTGTAGCTTGTATGCTTGTATCATTTGTGTTGCAACGCACCTTAGGAGACATCTCCGACCCTATAAACTATATATATTCTTAATCAGCATCAATAGGGGAGTCGAACTAGCCATGTCCGTCTGCACGCTGTAAATAAGTCGGAACGAGCCGAATCGGACCGATATATCGTATAGCTGCCATACAATCTATCGGTCGAATTTTGTTATTTGTTAAGATATCGCTGTAAAACTTTCCTGATATATGTCTAAGTATATCCATTAAATGCTATGCAAGTTTTATTTAAATCGGACAGATATATCGTTAGGCTGCCATAGAACTTATTGGCCGATTTAATATGTGGAGTCACTGCAATGGTATAAAACCTTCGGCGTGTCGAAGGTAGCCTTTCTTCCTTGTTTTTACTCCTGAAGAGGGTATACATAATTTGACCAGACGTAAGAACAGCATTAAGGGACCCTTTCAAGTATATATATTCAACAGGGGAACTATCTATCTCCGTCTGTCAGTCTGCCAGGCTGTCTAGACTCGCAAACGGATATCTTTTTTTCTGCCTGCTTGAGACTTTAATACCTTTCTAACTTAAGGGTACCGAGAATAAAATGGAGAATATATCTGATATTTACGTTCAGTTGCATAAAACAAAGAAGGCGGATATCGCGAGCACGCGCTCTCTGTAACGCTTGTCTTGCTTATAATGTCCGTGAGTAAATCAACTGGAGATTCCGTGGTTACGTTTTGTACAACGTGATTAATCCGTCCACTGCAGTTGCTTTGTTCCCTTTCTTGCTCAATAGAAGCTGATACAGTGGCCGTTGTTTCTGTCGCATTAATAGCTAAAAAAAAATAAAGTTATAACCATAAAGGGAAATTAAGTATTACTTCCTTACCAGTGACCGGCGACTGATCTGCGCTTATATTGCCGCCGCCGCCACCAGCAGAGCTTGTACTGCTTGGCGGTCTGGGCAATCGTCGTCGAAGCCAAGGATGTTTGAGGGCCTCAGCTGGTGTGAGTCTCTTTTCCGAGTCCCATTCGAGACAACCACGGATAAAGTTAAGAAAAAGTGGATCTTTGCAGCCATCCAAGGCTTTTGAAAGACTTTTAGAGCAAGGTGGACCACGAGGCTTTCCACGCCGCGACTGACCACCGATGAGAACTACCATACCGTCGGACATGGTGCGGACAGTGCAATAGCGTGGATAGCCTTTGGGACTAAAGAACGTTTTTGCCCGTTTGGAATTTGCCATAAGATTCTTGCTCGGCATCCCAAGCACCTCGATAATGCACGCCAATTGGTCGCTTTCGTTTTCACCGGGAAATAAGGCATGTCCAGATAAGAGCTCTGCTAATATACATCCTAAGGACCACATGTCAATAGCACGGCCATATTTTGCGCCCAAAATAACTTCGGGAGCGCGATAAAATCTCGATTGGATATATGTGTATACCCTCTGGTTTTCAAAGCACGAAGATCCAAAGTCGATAACCTGTAAAATTATACAAATTAATTATGTCTGATCGATTTGCGGGGGAAGAAGTAGGCGTGGCCCACATTTAAAAAAAGCATTGACAGCTTATGACCCACATGAGTGTTGTCACTACATTTGGTGAAAAAGAGCTAGCTCTTTTAGTTTCTGAGATAGTAATATTGAAAAGATTTTAGGTGCAAAGATTTAACTACAAAGATATCATAGCTATCGGTCAAATTAGGGAAGTTTATATGTTTAGGAATAATAAAAAGTGTATGGTAACATCTTTGTTAATGCATTTCGAAATCGGGGTTCATTTTAATAAATGCATATAAATGTTCTCAAAGTTTTCGCGAAAATCAACTATTTTACGTAAGTATTTAAAAAAAAAAAAATTTGGATTTGGTTAATTTTTTAAAGATGACGAAAATTCTTATATAAAAACCAATTATTTACAAGAAATTTAACCTGTTCTAAATTTGTTTGAAATTTATAATACAGTTACAAATATGCAGAGAAATTACATTTTTTTTAAGATTAAGTTTCAAGTTTTTTCATGCAATGTATATATACCTTAATGCCAGAGCGTCCTTGTTGCTTTAGTAGAACGTTCTCAGGCTTCATATCACAATGAATAATCTCATTTTTATATAGGGCATCTAGGCACTGGAGCAGAGAATGAGCAAATTTGCGAACGAGCTGCAGACTGAAGCCCTTAAAGCCATTTTTCTTGATTAGCTCGTAAAGGTTTATGCTAAGCAGTTCAAAAGTAATGCAAGTGTGATTACGAAATGTAAAATAGTCGTACATATGAATAATATTCATTGTATTGTACTTATCGTGCCGTCGTAAATGATATAAAATACGTATCTCCTCTTGAGCTTGACGATGAAATCTCTTCTCATTTCGCACAATTTTTAATGCGACATGCTCATGCGTCTTGTGATCATAGGCCTTAATCACTTGACCAAAACTGCCTTTGCCAATAATTTTAAGCATTTCATAGCGATAAGCGACATGATCATGTGGTATATGTATATAGGCACCCTGTTCATTATCATAATCTGAATTATTTGGCCCATATATACCTGGCCTTTTTTTTGCATTTGCCCCAATAAAATAGATCTGTGGATAAACTTGAATTTCGGTGCGCTCGTATGGGGTTAGTTTATGCATATAGAGAACCATGACTTGTTGTGGAGATACAACTAAAGCTTTGGGCTTATCCTGAAGTGCACTCTTTTGCTGACCCGACATTATGATCTGCTCATGAAACGTATAATTATCACCAACGAATATAGTTTTCTGCTGATGTTGTGATATTAAGGCGAGTGACTCAACTGCATTGGTGTTCAACGGTGAATCCTTTATGGGGGAGCCGGTTGACGGTTCTAGCTTTGCCACTTTTGTAACATTTGGAAGAGAAATCGCTGTAAACGTAAACGTCAATTAACAGTACTCTTCTTTATTAAATAAAACAAAAAAAAACAAACAAACCTTGAATGGATCTGTTAACAAAGGATCCATCTGTGCTTGAAGGATGATCTATGTTCTTTGGAAAATCAATCTTATAGCTGCACAGGTCTTGGACTTCTTCAGGCGATTTTTGGACCAATTTACGATCATTATACATTTCAACCGATCCGTAACTACCGTCTTTATACGATACCAACGGAAAAGTATGATGACAGCCCTCAGTTTGGGTGGCAGGTGAAATTGGTTTTGCCAACTCCAAGTCATTGGTGTAAGAGGTGTTCGTATCTCGCATAGCGCTTAAAGAAGCAGAGGATATTTGTAAATTATTCGAATTTTGTTGAGTGCCCACCATTTCAACCAGATTGCTGTTATTGTTTTTATAGGTTTTGTTATTGTTATCGTTGAAATGGGCATCAGTCGTTTGATTGAGAAAGTTATTATTGCTGCGCGCAGATGGTTTAATCTGGGAAGCTGCTTCAGCACAGCATACGTTGCTTTCAGCTGCCGTTTTAGTAAAATTTACATGCCGCCGCTGCTGCGAATTATATGTAACTGACATCACTGTTCAACGCTTTCAAGATGTTCGGTCGGAGTACTTTAAATGATCAATTGGCGTGTCCTCTCCTTTGTTGTTCCATAACTCCCTCTATTAAAGCTGGCTTTAAATCTTCTGTCGTCGTTGTTGTTGTTCTATCGTTAACAGTAGGAACTTTCCCACGAGTTAATCCTTTTTAAATTTCTTGAGTTCTAGAGGCAAATAACTGATCCCGATGATATAAATGCAACGACGAACTGCATCCCAGCCTATTTAGATAGTTTACCACCTCTGGGGGAAACTTTCGTAAAACGAATATCTGTTCGCTTAAGCATTCACTTTAAAAACGAAGAGCTTATCGAAGTAAAATTCTTCAAAATACAAAATATCGTTCATCGTTTATACTCGTGTGCAATTTGGAGTGAACTTTTTCCAGCCAATGTTGTTAAATTAATTTCTGATTTATGTCTTAATTGATGACGATGGAAGCAAATGTGTATAATTGTGAGCAATCGATATGTGGACTCGCTCTGTCAACAGGAAAGAATGATGTTGACTGAGTATGTATCTTTCGCATATCTTTTTTAACATATGTGGGACACCCTTCGAGTTGACACATAGAAATCAGCACAGAGTTCAATTAAATAAAATTATGTGAAATTTTCTTTTGATTTTCCAATCACAAAATACACAAGCAAGTACATGACTCTTGATTGTGAATTAACTTCGCTCTTTTTAATGCTTTTGCTTGTTCACTTTAACATGAATTATTTTGTGTCAGACGTTCTACACGTTGTTTCCACATTCCACAAATGTTGTTTCTACTGGTTGTGAATGTAATATAAATTCGTTTTGCTTTTGTCAATTAAATTAAAGTGCAGTTTAAAAACATGCATTTTCTTTTAAAAATATCGATATATCGATATACCATACGCACATGATATCACATCAAATTTATAGTAAAAACGGGAGTACATATTTTTTATGAGTGCACGTACGTACTCATGGGTGTTTATATTCACTTATATCTACAAACGGATGTGTGTAACATATGTACATACTAGACAATTATAATATTATTTCGCACACTAACTAAATGATTGCATGCTTAATTTCACCTGCAATTGCAACTACTTGTATGTTATAATTTAAATACATTGCTCCTCTTAAACTTTTAACAAAAAACTTAATCTTCTAATTCAGTGTGACCAAAGAAAGATAGACGGGCTTATTGCAACCAGTCAAGCGTTGCCACAGGGGTTCAGGAACATCTCTGGTAACACCGAGGCATCAAAGTTTTCTTATCTCGGAATCATCGATGAATATTTTGGAGAATCGGTGTTTTTGGGACATTTAGGAAATGGTATATATTCACAATTATTTTATTCCCTATGCGCTCAAGCTATAGTTAATTTCTCATATAAACGAATTTAAAACAATGTTTTGAAAGATTTTGGCGTAACAGCTAATTAAATTTCTGGATGTAAAAATATAGTTTACAATTCAAAAATTTTGTATTTTTATCATTCATTCACTGATTCTTTTAAAATTGATTTAAAGTTAAAAATAACTAAATAACCAGGGCTGCCGTTTTTGCTATTTCCAGGAGATCTAGCATAAAGCTCAATAGCGGAACAACAATTTGAGCTGCGTTTTTGCTGTGTTTTTTAAACAAATAATGTCAAATTTATCATAGAAAAGCAAAATGGGTATACTTTGTAGGCTTTTCTTGTGAGTTTCTTCTGGTAAAAAACAGTATCTTGTTCTCAATAATTAGTAGCACTGCGACTTTTATACGCTCTCATTTTAATTTGCCATTCTAAATGGTGATGGGAAACTTGATATCGATGGTAGAAAAACCATCGAGTATAGTGAGTTAGTGAATGAGTAATACCAGTAAAGTGTGCGAGTGAGTGAGCGTTTCCAACAATGGCGAATGAGAGTGCTTCGCATGCCGATAAGACTACGGCTTATACCATGGCAAAAAAAGAGAATCCGTTTAGAAGACCACCTTACTTATGGCTCCATGTTCTTCCTCTGGGCTTGCAATACCACAAAAGCATATCTATACAGTTATCTGCTCGTTGGGTTGAACTAGTTCCGTAAAACTGAATATACAGTTCAAAAAACAAGAAAATCGAAACGATGTAACCAAACATTTCGTAAAACTACCCGAATATTCACCCAAGCTTAATAAAGTAGTATAAGTCAAGTTAAGGCTGTGGTAAACTATAGCAATTATTTCAACAGAATAACAGTATTCGTTACGAAAACTTTGCATCTGTGAGGGCTGAGGAATTCGAAACAAATTTTGGGTAATGTTGACACAGTTTTACTCTTTTTAAAAGTGCAAGTCCAAGAATTTTGCTAAACCAAAGTTTAAATTAATTATCATTAGCGTTTGCATTTTCGCAAGTCCCACTTTCATAAAGTGGCGGTAGCACCCCTATGTCGTTGCAAGTACATGCATGCATGTGTGTATTACATGTATGTATTTATGTGTAGCAGTACTCTAACGCTTAACACTTATACTGACCATTTATATTATATTTGTTTGCTTGTTTTTTAGGTAAAACTGAATTATATTAAAAATATGTTGTAGCTGATATAACAATTAAAAACGGAATCATTAAATTTATTTTTGCACGTATTAATTCATTGTGCTTACTGAAATTATTGTCAAACTGGTAGAAATCGAGGCTGTATGGTAACCTACTATCTGTATTTTTCCACCCTTATAAAACACATGATAGAAAGTGGTTCAAAGTGGGTTTTGGGTTGCTTCAGTCATTTTGAGTTTTGCTGCAGGTCTTTGTTATACATATGTATGTGCCAAAATTTTCATGGCAGCATATAGAAAAAGTAAGTTTTTTTTTAGGTGTACATAAAGTACATAAAAATGTACGTAATTAGTAGACGCAATTATATATGTATGTAGAACATGTCATACACACATTAACTTGTTTAATTATATGTATGTGTATACATGTGTATGTTTTCTATATACAATATTTGAACCTATTGAAAAAAGTAAAATTAATTTTCATATATAGACCAAAAGTGGATCAAATTATTATTTAGGACAAAATTAAATATAAATATTAAGAATTGTAATAAATGTTAAATTGTTAAATGTTATGTTAAAACTAAATAATAATAATTGAATTTTATCTTTGCAGCCCTGTTAATTGTTCATTAAAGAGGAACCTTCTGTTTGGCTATGATTGACCCCAGCTCCAGCGAAGAGGAAGGAGACGACGAAGCCGTCACCAATGTGGCCAGTAAAGGACGTATTGGAGGAGCATCCCATAAATCTGTGGGTCCCCCTCCTGGCCCAGCAGGCTCCGTAAATTCAGCGGCAGCAATACCTTCTGGTCCTGCTGGTTCTTTCAAAACCCAAAATGGCGACTTCTCTAGCAATCAGAGACCATCCAGCGCTGTTGCTGGCAACGGGGCAACAAAAAGTGAACAAACCCAGTTGCCCATTGAGGGTGGCAACCTTGGGATACCTAGCAATGGAATTCCAAGGTCCGTATAAAATGCAATTAATTATTAGTAATAAAGGAGCTCAACATCAAAACTCAGCATCAGTTTTATTTTTTATATGATTACAAAAAAATAGTTAAATAACACCTTATCAATATTATTATTTTGCACTGTGCAAAAATTAACACTTTTCTACGTTTTTCTTTCGGGCTTTTGCTACTTAAAAAAAACCTTCACACAACAAATTGGCACAACCTATGGGCGACCAAACAACATAATTAAATGTATGTACAACATATATTTTTATGCGTATGTTTATGCATATTAATATATGTATATGAAAAAAACATCACTATCGTTCGTCTAACACACTCGACCGATTATGTTGAGCCTTTGAATTCGGAACGCAATTGGGCAAAAACTAAACCAAAATATCCTCCATATTGACATCATTGACATCCATTAAATAAATCATCACCATTTGGGGCGCAGAGACAGACCGAGCCACAGTAGAATCATAATACAGCAATTCGGCGCACCAAGTCAGCACCAACAATATCAGCATAATCAGCAACAACAACAACAACAACAACAGCACCAACATCAACACCATTATGATAATCAGCATCAACTGTCACATTCGCTTCAAAAATTTCAATTTCATAAAACTGATGTAGTTGCTGGTGCTGAAACTTTACCAAATATACCCAGAATAAAAGCTCAGTCTTACCTATTGGGCGGCACCAATAGTGGCAGTGACAGAGGGGTGCCGATTTCAAAGGTTATCTCTTGTAATAATCAAACATTGATATTATCATCCAGTGGAATCTCGCAAGAAACCTTAAATCAAAGTGTCGGATCGTCCCGAGCCAATTCGCTACCCCGCCCAATTTCACCATCGCCGTCGGTTGCCAGTGATAAGCATGATGCCGGAGATCCACATGTAAGTAAAGAAGTACATATATATATTAATTCTCTACCATATTTAAATTGCGAATAAACTTCAGTTAGGCAATTCCAATTAAAGGGTGGGTGGGGTCTTATAAAGAGGGTATTAAAACCGAATCTGTAGTAGGAGTCAAACCAACCCTGTTTGCCTGTCTGTTGCAAGTTTGATAGCTATATTTATATTAAACTTGGTACTTATGCTTCCTAATGTTGCACGATGTAAATAAGTCGATACAAGTCGTATCGGAGCGACATATTGTATAGCAGCCATATGTTTTTTTTTTTTTTTTCAAGATATACTACTACTTTTCCGATATATGTTATGTCCTTTGTTATGTTCTTGCTTCAAAGATAAAAATAAAAGGATCCTATTTAGCTCAACACATACATATGTTATTAACATTAAATTAAGATCTAACAAAACTGAACAAATCAGCTCTAATTATCTTTAATTGAATACCACAAATTTAAGGAGAAACATGAACGCGAGGAGGAGGACCGAAAGCGTCGCATTCAGTTGTACGTCTTTATATCGCGCTGCATATCATATCCATTTAATGCTAAACAACCAACGGATATGACCAAACGGCAAACAAAAATTACAAAACAACAGCTTGAAATAATGACACAGCGGTTTCAGGTAAGAGTCTTTGGTTATTTAGTTTTATTTCCTTCAACCATTGAAATCAATCAAGAAGTATATATTTTGTGTTCTAAGGTTTTTTATACCCGCTACTCATAGAGTAGAAGGGTATTGTGTTCAAACCGAAAATGTGTGTAACAGGCAGAAGGAGACACCTCCGACCCCATAAAGTATATATATTCTGGCTCAGGATCAACAGCCGAGTCGATATAGCCATGTCCGTCTGTCTGTCCGTGTGAAAATCTAGATCTCAGCTATTTTAAGAGCTAGGACTACCAAATTTGGTGACAATATGTGTTATTATTGCACGCTGATCAAGTTTATTTTGGATTTTGGCCACGCCCCCTTCCGCCCCCGTAAATCGAAAAAACATTGATTACAAGCGTAATCGTTGTATACATGTTTCTTATTGCTGCACGCTGTAAATAAGTCGGAACGGATGCCATAGAACCTATCGGTCGTTTTTTTTAACAAAATTTATTAAAAGTTAGAGTGCTCTAGAACACTTTCCATTCAAGAATATAAAGTGGTATTAAAAGGGCACATATCGTTTTTTACATGCGATTTATAGTCTTCAACAGGTAGAATTATTATTTTTACTGTTTAAGTGATAAATCTTGGATTTTTTTAGTACCTAAATAAAAGTTATACGTTTTCAATACTTTTTACTCCTTTTGCCGGCAGCGCTGCTAGCAGTGCGTGTACGGTGGCGAAATGGGTTAAGTTGTGGACTGCATAACAAACAGAGCTATTATGCAATTATGGGTTCGAGTCCCACCCGCATCAAAAAATTAAATGTGTGCAAAAAATTATTTGTTTTTACTTTCGATTTTGACTTTGCATAAATATTGTAAGTCCATAACCTTTTACAGTCAAAATATGATTGTAGCCGTTTTTTTTGTTCCGCAAATAAATTATGTACGAGCAGCTGGGTAGCGGGTATATTACAGTCGAGCCCACTCGACTGTAGCTTTCTTACTTGTTGTTTCTGACCCTGATCTTATACCAGATTATGTCATAGTTTTTTTGTGCAATCCAAGACACAAGCCGATAAAAAAAGACATGTGTATCCAACGCAAAACTAAGTACAAGAGCGCACCTACATATACTCGTATATACAATTGCAATTCTTATAATCCTGTAACAACTTTATAATATTTAATATAGCTTGTTTTATATCTTATAAAGTAATACAATAAGCTTTGGCATTTTAAATTTCTGTCTTATTTTTATTAAATATATTTTCTTTCTCTATCGTGTATCTTTATTAGGCTTTTCTTAAAGGTGAAACCCAGATAATGGCAGATGAGGCATTTCAGAATGCAGTGCAAAGTTATCATGATGTTTTTCTGAAATCTGAAAGAGTGCTTAAAATGGTTCAATCTGGGGCTTGTTCTCAACACGATTTTCGTGAAGTTTTTCGCAATAATATTGAAAAACGTGTTAGGTAAATTACCGTTATTTATAATATAAATTATATTACAACTGCCTCTTTTAATTCCTGCAGATCTTTGCCCGAAATCGATGGGCTTAGTAAGGAGACTGTATTGACTTCATGGATGGCCAAATTCGATATTATACTTAAAGGTAGTGGTGAGGAAGATACAAAGCGACCCTCGCGCATGCAGCAGTCTTTGAACAGCGAGCTTATTCTATCAAAGGAACAGCTCTTCGATATGTTTCAGCAGATCTTAGCAGTGAAGAAATTCGAACATCAAATTCTTTTTAATGCACTGATGGTAATTGTATTTGATTCTCTTTCAAACTTATCTTTAAAATACATAATAATTTATTTCAAGGCTACTCTTTTTAAAGAGAAAGTTAAACTTCCTTAATTTGTTTAAAATTGAGCTACGTCCTGTTTTGCCGATCGTCGATAGGTCGATCAGTTTCGAAATGCAATTTCAATTCTAAAGTTATAGCATTTTTTTCTGTTTGTTTTATAATTATGATCTCTAAACAATCTTTAATGGTGTGAAAATTGTACTTAACCTATCTGAAATATTCTTAGCTTGATTCAGCGGATGAACAGGCAGCAGCAATTCGAAGAGAATTGGATGGTCGCATGCAGCGTGTTGGAGAAATGGAAAAAAACCGAAAGCTTATGCCAAAGTTTGTGCTTAAGGAAATGGAATCGCTTTATATCGAAGAGTTAAAGTCTTCTATTAATCTATTAATGGCAAATCTGGAATCGCTTCCTGTATCAAAAGGAAATATGGATAGTAAATATGGACTGCAAAAGCTAAAGCGTTATAATCACAGGTAATCAAATAATTCCTTTTAAAAATTTCTGTTATTTACGTATTTTATTTTTTACAGCACACCATCATTTTTGTAAGTTTAAAATATGAAATATACAATTTTTCAACAATAAATTATAAAATATAATAAACATAAAAAATTGTATATAAAAACAGAAAAATGATACTACGTTCTCATGGATCTCTTTCGAAGCTAGAGGGCGACTCAGAAGATGGAACCACACAATTAACGAAATTAGATGTAGTACTAACATTCCAATTAGAAGTGGTTGTTATGGAGGTGAAAGGCCTTAAATCTTTAGCTCCAAATCGAATCGTTTACTGCACGATGGAGGTGGAAAATGGGGAAAAACTGCAAACCGACCAAGCTGAGGCTTCGAAGCCGATGTGAGAACTCTCAAATCATTTTATTAACTTATTATATCAAAAGCCAAAACCATTTAAACTCTATTATTTTACGAATGTGTATATATTACTGGATACTTAAAAAAAAAAAAAAAAAAAAACAGCCGCATAGTCATAATTTATTGAAAAACTTAAACCTCGCAAATTAATTTGTTAAATAACTGCTTGGCCATCGCGTAAGTGCGTCCGTGGTTCAGTTGCGGACTGCGAAACTAATGATTTAATACGGATTTAATATATCTTAAAAAAAGCTAAACTACACTCATAGGTATCAAGACAGATCAACGATATATCCGTCAGATCGTTTCGACCTATTTACAACGATGGGAAGCATACCATGTTTTTTCAAGACGCATTTAAAACTCACATGGCTAGTTGGAGTTCACTGTTAATGTGATTATACATTAATAGGGCCGAAGATTTCTTTAATCAAACCCCTATTCAAAATTAAAAATAACCCTCTTTATTCTGTGTATGCTGAAGCAAATAGTTGTAGTTTAAACATTTAAAAAACATTGCAAATTATTGATTTTTAGAGGCGTTTGGCATATGGCACCGAAATCAATGACTCAACGCCTCCAACACTAAGCTAGCTCAAACGTTTTAAAATATATACCAAATTAACATCCGGCGCGCAAAGCAAGTGAAATCTTTTACGCCCACACAAAATATATACCTTAAAATTTTAAAATGTCATTTAAATAAAAAATCATGAGTTTAAAGTAATATAATTAATCGCAAATTAATTAGGATGACAAGATAAAGGAAAAAATAAGACTGTTGGCTGTAAAACATCTATACAAAATTTATTGTTTGACTGATATTTGTTAAGTTACAATCTTCTTATAGGTGGGATACACAGGGCGATTTTACAACAACTCACCCTTTGCCTGTAGTCAAAGTTAAGCTGTATACAGAAAACCCTGGCATGTTGGCATTGGAGGATAAGGAACTAGGCAAAGTAACGATAAAGCCGACTCCGTTAGCGTCTAAAGTAAGCTTTTGGGGGTAAAGATACAATTTATAAACAATTTAAATAAACTAAATAATATTTGGTATTTGCAGTCCCCAGAATGGCATCGGATGGTCGTTTCGAAAAATCATCCAGATCAGGATGTGCGCATCAAGATTGCCTGTAGACTTGATAAACCATTAAATATGAAACATTGCGGGTATGTAAGGAAAATTTCTTCTAAGATATAAGCTATTCAAAGAATATATTTTAATTGCGACACACAGTTTCAAATTATTTTATTATTTAGCCGGTTTTTTAACACTTTCACACTTTATTTAAAAATCTTTAAAAGGCACTTCAATTATCGCAAGCCTCTTGTCCGTTCCCAGACCTAATTTCAAATATTTAAACCATGAATTAAAAAAAAAAAAAACATTTTATATTTCAGAGCGTCCAACTAAGATATAGTTTTTTTTTTATACCCGCTACTCATAGAGTAGAAGGGTATTATAACTTTGTTCAAACCGAAAATGTATGTAACAGGCAGAAGGAGACACCTCCGACCCCAGAAAGTATATATATTCTGGCTCAGGATCAACAGCCGAGTCGATATAGCCATGTCCGTCTGTCTGTCCGTGTGAAAATCTAGATCTCAGCTATTATAAGAGTTAGGACTACCAAATTTGGTGACAAAATGTATTATTATTGCACGCTGATCAAGTTTATTTTGGATTTTGGCCACGCCTCCTTCCGCCCCTGTAAACCGAAAAAAAAATGATTACCTCTGAACCTTTAGATCTCAGCTATTATAAGAGCTGTCTGTCCCTGTGAAAATCTAGATCTCAGCTATTATAAGAGCTAGGACTACCAAATTTGGTGACAATATGTGTTATTATTGCACGCTGATCAAGTTTATTTTGGATTTTGGCCACGCCCCCTTCCGCCCCTGTAAATCGAAAAAAATTGATTACAAGCGCAATTTTGATGCCATATTGTTCATATTCGGTTTACATGATAACTATAGCTAGCCAGATGATCTCTGATCTTTGGTAACAATCGGATAATAAACACAGAAGTTATGCAGCTTAACGTTTTCCATAGCTGTAAGCAGCGCTGCTTGCAGCATTGTGCCGAATAGTGTGTGCGTGTACGGTGTTGAAATGGGTTAAGTTGTGGACTGCAAAACGAACAGTACTATTATGCATTTACGGGTTCGAGTCCCGCTCGCATCAAAAATTAAATGTGTGCAAAAATATTTTTTTTTTTATTTTAGATTTTGACTTTGCATAAATATTGTAAGTCCATAGCCTTTTACGGTCAAAATATGATTGTAGCCGTTTTTTTTGTTCCGCAAATAAATGATGTACGAGCAGCTGGGTATCGGGTATATTACAGTCGAGCACACTCGACTGAAGCTTTCTTACTTGTTTTTGTTTTTTTTTTTTAAATTGTGTTTTCAAATTCTGAATTTTTGCATGAATTTCGAAAATCCTGTTGCCGTTCTTACTTGTTGTTCTCCGGTTTGTGGCTATGTCCCGGCATACTTTTTTAGAACATAAATAAAAAAAAATGACTATCGAAAGTTTTATGAAACTTTGTACCCTACAACAAAAACAATTGTTTATTAATAAGACCATAAGTGCATGTGCATTTTGAGGCAGAAAGATGTTACTTAAATGTCTCTCTAGCTCTTATAATAGATTCAATTCATGTGTTCAAATAATCAAACAGGCTTAAAATTTTCGGCAAGTCGAGGGCGGCCATTCTTGTTTAAATTTCTGTCTATATTTTTAAGTCACCTCTTCGCTATTGGAAAATCTGTGTGGAAAAAATGGAAACGGCGCTATTTCGTTTTAGTACAGGTCTCACAATACACATTTGCCATGTGTAGCTATAAAGAGAAAAAATCCGAGCCGTCGGAGATGATGCAACTAGATGGCTACACAGTGGACTATATTGAAGCAGCCAGTGGTAAACATATACTGCAGTTTTTGTTATTAACATAATTAATTTATTGTTTTTTTTTTCTTTTTTGATAGCTAATCTCATGTTTGGGATTGATTTAAATGGTGGCCGTTTCTTCTTTAATGCAGTACGTGAGGGTGACAGCATTGCATTCGCATGCGATGATGAAAATGAATGCAGTCTTTGGGTAATGGCAATGTATAGAGCAACCGGACAATCACATAAACCAACGCCACCCATTACACAGGACAAGAACTCAGCTATGTCAAAAATACAGGGTGGTAAGCGTGTTGCATATATTAGCTTGTATTCTTAATTTGTAGGTTTTTTGATTAAAGATGCGGACAAAGCACGAAAGCACGGAATGGAGGATTATATAAGTGCAGATCCATGTACCCACGACCATGCGACTTTATTCAAGACATTACAAAATCTTACACTTGAGTATCGTTTAAATGACCCGTACGCATCGCTGGTAAAGTTTTCGACTTATAGTTAGTATTCCTGCGTTGTATTATCTATAAAAAATTTTACAGGGCTGGTTTAGCCCCGGGCAGGTATTTGTTTTAGATGAATATTGTGCTCGGTATGGCGTGCGTGGCTGCTACAGACATTTGTGTTATCTTTCTGATCTCTTGGATCGTGCAGAGAACCAGCACATGATCGATCCCACGTTAATTCACTATTCGTTTGCCTTTTGCGCGAGTCATGTACATGGAAATAGGTAAATATTAGATAATTATTTTTTTAAGAAATGTTTATTATTAGGCTTTCTGTTCTGTCTGTATTCTATAGGCCTGACGGTGTGGGCAGTATTACGCACGAAGAAAAAGAAAAGTTTTCCGAGATTAAGGAGCGTCTACGTCATTTGCTAGAGTTTCAAATAACAAATTTTCGGTATTGTTTTCCCTTTGGTCGACCTGAAGGCGCCCTTAAGGCCACACTTTCGCTACTGGAACGGGTGCTTATGAAAGATATTGTAACGCCTGTACCGCCAGAGGAAGTACGCCAAATGATAAAAAAGAGCCTGGAAACTGCAGCTCTTATCAACTATACGCGACTCTCAGCTGAAGCCAAAATTGAAGGTAATTTTATTTTTAACTAAATGAAAACAAGCACGGGTATTTCTTTCATTCATAATTGATAATTATTAAAAAAGTTTCAATTATCAAAATTGATACAAAAAATCGATGTCTTTTTCTCAGATTATAATAATAAATATATTTCACATACTTACTGTTACTTTTTTAATAATGATCTGTGAATGCGTTATTTTCGCAGAGGATTTGCGTGGGGAAATAAGTGTGCCACCTTCGAAGAAACTGGAGGACCTAATCCATTTGTCTGAGCTATGCGTCGATTTGCTGCAACAGAACGAGGAGCACTACGGCGAAGTAAGTTTTTATTTCCTGTATTTCAGTAACAAGCAGTATAACATTGTTGTCGACAACTCTACACACAAAAATATATATATATATATATATATTTAATGTAAGTACTATTTTACATTTATTTGTGTTCGTATATAGAGTTATGTGTGTTCTATCGCTACAAGCCTGTCGCTGCTTTTAGTTGTTTTCAACTTAGATATTAGGGCAGTGAGAGATTTTTGAGGATATATATATATATATATATATATATATATATTCGATATATAAATATATATATAACATAAGCTTAATTAATATATGTGCATATCCACCCACTCGGATCAGTCGCAGCACTTCTACATTTTCTAAACAACTTTTTTCTATTTATATACATGTGTAACTTTGTATTTATCTTTTTATTGATGTATTTTGATAGTCAAAGAAATAACCTAACTGACCGTTGTCCTTTAATTAATTATCGTTTCTGTACTATGCAGTTTTTCTATTTCGCCATTTTAAAAACGAAGTTATTCTGCAAAAGATATTAAGTAAAGATCAATATTGTACAGATCAATATTGTAAATATATATATATATATCAAGGGTGTTTTCGGAAAACAACTTTTTACGACTTTAAGTTTAACATAGTTGATGTTGTGCTTTTGCATTAAGTTTTGAATGTTTATTAATAAGTTTTCGTGAACGGCAAATTGCAGTTGGTATTGAGTCTTTGGACAGGGTCCTTGAAACTCAAAGTTAATATATATATGTACGTATACAGTATGCTTAGATTAGGGATGCTTTCAGAAAAACATTTTTTTTAAGTTTTCAGTTTTTCTTTGCTGATATTATGCTTTTGCATTTAGCTATAAATTTTTAAATATTAAGTTTAAACAGGGTCTTTTCAACTAATATATAAATAGAATCTCTGTTTTTCGTGTGGAGCAGACTTAAAAGAGATGTAAGATTAGTAATTCATAAAAATATGCAGATTCCATAAACAGTATGTGAATGTATACATGTATTATACTCGATTTATATATATAGCTGCGCAAACACGACAGAAAGGAAAAAGTCAGAGCAATACAGGAACGGGAAGAGACCTTAGGAGACAATGGCTGTCCCTCGGCTACAACTACAGCTAACGTTGGTCAGGGAGCCACCGGCATGGACCAAGCTGAATCGGATGCATCCACTGGCGGTGGCGCTTTGGCTACCAGCAGCGGACCCCCTTCGTTTCGATACTGTATGCCCACACACGCGGTATACACATCGCCCGTACCAACGGCATGTACTTGTCTTAAACTACTTCAACGCAAGCTTTAGTTTTTCAACTCATAGCCCAAGATAAAGATATTAACCAATTTTGTATCAAAATAGTTCAACTACATATGCATTTATCGACCCTCGCATACAAACTCACATACATCACTATTTATTAAGCTTGTTCTTCGTTATCACTTATAATGTTAGTTACCACAAAGAAAAAAGGTTTGAGAAAATTGTATCTAATAAGATTAAATCATATTAAATCAAAGAAACTGATGAAAAAACTTCAAAGATTCAACTGACAGTGGAAAACAGTTTAACCAGTATTTATCAATAGTGAATTTCACTTAAAAAAAAGGTGTTTCTCAATTTCAAACTATTATTGACCGTAAAATTGTTTATTTTCATACTTGTAAATGTTATGTTTGTTTATTCCTAAGTATGCATGAAATAAAGCTAAGTACCAATAAAGCTGGGCATGAGCATCTCTGAACGACTTCTGAACATGTGATTAGATCCCAAAGCAGGAACTTTCGACATTAATACTTCACTATATAATCGCAATTTACTTATTTGCGTGGGTGGTGGGCGTGGGACTTAGAAATTAAAATAACAAGTAATTCAAGTGGCAAAATTTAGATTGAGCCAAGAATGTCTGTCTGTATGAACGTTAAGATCTTAGCTATTACAAAAGCTAGAGACACAACTTTGGAATGGTGGTTCCTGTATACAATACGCCGATCAACTTAATTTTAAATTTCAAATGCCACGTCCAAAGCCTACGCAAATCGATAATATACGAATATTACGCAAAGTATTTAAGTTACAGCTTCCTGATATGGCAAACACAAAGATGCTGACGATATGCATCTGATTAACAAATTACAATCCGTTCGAAAAACACCTAAACATACAAGTTATTCAAGTAAACGTTTTCCATAGTTCCGCTGCCCGCAGCATATCATGACGCGTCGTATTAGTCTTTGCGTGTGTATCTGTATGTGTGTGTGTGATCAAGTGGCGATTTGAGGCTTATTAAGACACTTTCTATTTTTGTATATACATATGTATTTTTATATTTGCAAAAGTAAAAATATCAACATAGGTCCGAAAACTTTTCTCTTAAACAAATGCATGGATTTTTTTAATCGGTGGCATTTTGAAAAGAAATTGATATCAGTAATAAGATATTTAACATAATAAAAAGCATGAGTATTTATTCCTACGAGTTTATAAGCTGCATACATACATACCTATGTTTAAACCAAAAAAGCGTACGCATTCCTCTCAAAAATCATTAAATACTGGACCCTTTATTATTCACAACTAAGTAGTTGAACTTTACCCACTTTAAAATTAATTTATAAATAATGTCTGTTCCCAAATTCCAATTAGTTAATATAATGTAATATATATATATATAATTATTAAATTAATATAATATAAACATTAATACCTAATAATAGTACAAATAATAATAATCAATGAAGTACACCCTTCCTAAAGACAAAAAAATACTACAAATAATGTAGATATTCTGATATTCTGCAGTTCTTTGGAACTGCACCGCTATCTCTTTTTGCTACTACGTACACCCTTTAAAATGTATGTACACCCTTTAAAATGTATGCTGCTTAGCCCCGGAATGCAAAATGCACACATGCAAAAAACACTGTCCAATCGTCTCGGCTAGTGATCCTGAGCAAGAATGGGGTCCTTCTGCCTGTTACGCACATTTCCACAAACCTAATATACGATGAATTTTTTTTAAATCCATGGTCTAAAAATTAGGCAGATTATCTTGTGTAGAGGAAATAAAAGTGGGATAATTTGTTTCGGAACTGTACAAATGGTATCTTACTGTCGAGTGCCCTCGATTGTAGCTTTCCTTGTTTTTTTTTTTTTTTTTTGAAAAAATGTGTTTATCAATAGCAATTCTGACATTTTGAATTTTCAAAAACCCGTGGTCTCATACAGTCAAAGCTTGACTGTAGTCTTTCTTACTTGTTGTTGTTATAATGCTTATAATGTTCTTTGTTGGCAGTTCGGCGTAACAAAAGTATTTCATATGATTTTTTAGACCGGCATTAAACTCGTTTTAGCGCTTGTAAACTTTCTTTAAAGATAGCCTGCTGATAAGGCTTGTTGCTCAGTACTACTAAAGGCCACTTTCCTTCCTTCAAACAAAACCTGAACACTTTTTTTTGCACCTTTATAGGTTTTCTGACCAGAATTATAATTTTATAACTAATAATGACATTGATATGGGACATGACAGATAAAGTTTTTCAAAAATATTCAGTCTGCGAAGCTTAAATTCAAAACTCACCTTACTTTTGTCCACATTAGCTTATAAATAACCAAAATAATATGATACTCGGAATTTGGGAAAAATTAAAAAAAAAACCCGCTTTTACATTTCTCATAAAACTACAATGTCCATGATATTTTTCTCTTTAGGCATTTGCTTGGTTTAGCGATCTGCTGGTTGAACATGCGGAAATCTTTTGGTCTCTTTTCGCAGTTGACATGGATCGAGTATTATCAGAGCAGGCCCCTGATACCTGGGACTCTTTTCCCCTGTTTCAGATACTCAACGATTATCTGAGGTCCGATGGTATGTTTACAATATGATTATTTTAAATTGTATCCAAATGATATTGTATCTATCTATTTAAACCAAAATTGTTAGATAATTTGCGTAACGGGCGTTTTCATCAACATCTACGTGATACCTTTGCACCATTAGTCGTGCGTTATGTGGATCTTATGGAATCCTCCATAGCCCAATCAATTCATAAGGGTTTCGAGAAAGAACGTTGGGAAAGCAAAGGGTAAGTGCTACATACATTAATATTAGAAAATTTAGACCACAAAATAACGTCTTCATACCATATCGATTTATGCGCTTGGAATATTATATATTCCAACAAAATTTTAAGTATTCGGCATACTTGAGAATCGATAGTCATATTGATATAATTATTGCTTTGGCATTCAATAAAAAGCCAAACAAACACCAATTACAGTCAACAAACTATAATGTCGATGACAAAACGATTGCGTTCTTATGTCAATAACTATTGGTAAACTAGAAATCGAGAAATCTGGCTAACTCTCGTCCATGTTTCGACTTCTTTTTCACACAATTAGTCCATTTGCAAAATGAAATATTTGCTATTTATGTACCTTTAACAATATAATCATAAATATTTCTGTGAAACTTTAGGATTAACGCCGCATTGAATCCAGCCGCATTAAATAATGCTGCGCAGGCGCTAAATACGGCTGCTCTCAACCCAGCGGCTTTGCTAAGCGGCAAGAAAGATCAAATCAATTTCTATATACCGAAGCTACCGAGGAGCATAGTTGCTGCTGACGAACCGAGGTTTTTAACAGATATGCACCTAATACCTTTAAAAGTAGTAAAAAACATATCCAAATATTGGTTTCTTATTTTGTGTTTTTTGCCTAAACTGTCTTGCCTCGCGTTAAAGCGCATATCCCGAAAAAAGCTGTAAACTGTGGTACACTCATTTTACAAACCTTAAACTTACGTTTCATTTGTATATTTAGTAAATGCCAATTTTTAAAAGATAGCGTGTTGAATTCTAGTACTATTTAGCCACAATGTTGCCCAGTTATATTTAGAATCCATTGCTCAAATCGATTGATATATATTCTGTATTTAGTTTAGTTTCGTATGATTTTGCTTTTGCTTGTGCTTCTGAAAAAACATCAAAAGTCGCAGTTATTTGTCATTCGTCATTTTCCAAAATCGAAATCAAATCTTTTTTGTTTTCTGCTGTTACTTTTGTGCGTACCCGTAAGCCGATGCAACACAAGGCAATTTACGACTTTTGGTTTCATTGCCAAAAACATTGGCGCATAGTTATGCACTTGACTTAATTTGGTTGAATTTTGTTGTTGCCGTTGCGTTTTTATACCTTTCGACTATTTAAAATGGCCAAAAATGGTATACTAAGTGTTTGCAAACGTATGTAACAAGCATAAAAAGGCGAGGCAGACCCCACAAAGTATATATCTTCTGATCAGGATCACTGGCAATTAGCTGTACACACGCTACGGCTGAAACGAAGCATCGTGACGATGACGTCACGTTATGCTGCAAATGCGCAAGCAGTGAAACTACGGAAAACGTTAACATGCATAACTTCTGTGCTTGTTGTCCGATGGGATTGTAATTTGAGAAATTGTTATTATTATATAATTATGTTATATTATTTATATTGCAATTACCTATGTTCCTACCAAAGCAGAAATCTGTAACTTCAATACTTTTTCTAATAATCGTAAATTATCGATTTGCGTGGGCGGTGGGCGTGACATCGAAAATTGAAAATAAACTCGATCTACCTATGGTATACAGGAACCTCTATGTGAAATATGGTGTCTCTAGCTTTTGTAATAGCTGAGATCTAGACGTTCAAACGGACCGACAGACGGATATGGCTTAATCGACTCGGCTAGTGATCCTGAGTCGGAATATATATACTTTGTGGGGTATGCAACGTCTCCTTCTGCCTGTTACATACATTTTCACAAACTTAGTATACCATTTTTGACCATTTTCAATGGTCGAATGGTATAAAAATTAAAGCTTGTAAAAAAAAACCGTTGCAAAGAAGTTACCAAACTTTTAAAATAATAAATTTGACGCGTTGCGCCTGCAAAAACCATTTTTATACACTAGCGGAGGGTAAATTACTTGGAAAACATCTCTTACCCTTTAATATCAACTCTTTTATATATATATAATATATATATAGTATATAGTATATATATAGTATATACATCAATAGGAAAGTCGAACATGCCATGTCCGTCTGTTCGTGTGTCTGTCTGCAACGTAAACTAGTTTCTTAGTTTTAGAGCTATCTTAATGAAACTTGGTACACTTACATATGGTATTTTTCAAGATATCACTATTGAACTATCCCTATTTGTGTGTAGGTATGCCTTATTATCTTATTATCATTAGGCTGTTATAATTTCATCGAGACTCTTTGCAATTCTAAGGTGCACCTTAACAGTGGATAGCACAGTAAAAATACTGTAGTCTGCCAACTCAATACGGACCAACCAATTCGATTCAATTCGACCAACCTTGCAGTTATCTCTCAAATGAGAAGATTCTCGGACAGGTTGTGCTTTACGTAGTCTCATTTATCCCAGACCCGTACCGTTCCACGCGCGACTGGAATGTATGCATTTTGAGTGAGTATATTAGGTAGAGAGTAGAAGGTGTTTAACCCAATTGACCAAAATGGTTTGTTTACACTATAAACATCGGGGAATTGCGTTTCTACTAATGGTTATCCTTGTGGACCACTCTCCTCTTAATCAGTACTGCTGTCCTCACTAAGATGTTTAATTTGTTTTGAACTTGTGCAATACGTCCCGCAATTTTAGGGCTAGTTTCGTGTGCAAATAACCCTTGTTTTGCTTTTTTCTTAAGTTTTGCTCCAGTGTTGTAAATCCGTTGCTTTATACAGTTAAAACTTTACTAAACCCAATTGTTAAAAAAATAATTTTGCTGAACGAACAGTTGAGTTGCGGATATATACCTATGGAGCACATTTGACTGTTGCTTTCCTACTTGTTTATACAACTTTTTAAGGAATTAAACTAGTACAATTATTATTTTTAATGTTGTTGCTTTATATTTAAAGAATTAAAACAAGAAAGGCTACCTTCGACACCCCGAAGGTTTTATACCATTGCAGTTACTTCACACATTAAATCGGCCGATATGGCAGCCTAACGATATATCTGTCCGATTTTAATAAAACTTGCATAGCAGCATTCAATGCACATACATCGACATATATCAAGAAAAGTTTCATAGCGTTATCTTGAAAAAATTTTTAAAGTCGCCGATAGGTTCTATGGGAGCTCTACGATATATCGGTCCGATCCGACTCGTTCCGACTTTTTACAGCGTGCAGCAATAACAATCAAGATAGCTCTAAAACTGAGGGACTAGTTTGCATTGCAACAGACGGACAGACGGACATGGCTAGTTCGACTCCCCTATTGATGCTGATTAGGAATATATTCACTTTATAGGGTCGGAGATGTCTCCTAAGGTTAATTATTTAAGTCAATTGAAGATCTTTTAAAGTTTTTACTAACTTTTTACCCCGAAACTGGTTGACAAGTATTCACAATTTGCTC
The DNA here is from genome assembly GCA_018904095.1 of Zaprionus ghesquierei. Lineage (NCBI taxonomy): Eukaryota > Metazoa > Arthropoda > Insecta > Diptera > Drosophilidae > Zaprionus > Zaprionus ghesquierei. The sequence goes on along the minus strand of JAEIGP010000821.1, from coordinate 792,286 downwards.
GCCATTGTATATGCTCACATCCGGAGTTTATCAAAAAAAACACCTTTAACACGATGAATTAGTTTTTTACGTTTACGTGTTCAGTTTTCGTCTAGGGCTTAGTTCGCACGTTTGTGTCAATCGATATATCAAGTGGACAACTGCAATTATGTATTGAGACATATAAGTTTAATAGTATTATGTTAATAAATTTTGTGACGTAATATGACAAATTTGTATAACTTGCACATAAGTTTTTAATATTGTATTTTTGGTGTATACTCTCTTCTTTTAAATATGTTTTTAGAAACGGCTGTGCTACTTCTGAAGATTTGTTCTGGAAACTGGACGCACTGCAATCGTTTATCAGGGACTTACATTGGCCAGACGCTGAGTTCCGTCAGCATTTAGAGCAACGTTTGAAGATGATGGCCGTGGACATGATTGAACAGTGCATACAGAGAACGGACGCCTCGTTTCAATCGTGGCTCAAGAAAAATGTCGCTTTTATTTCAACCGATTATATAATACCCTCAGAAATGTGCGCCATGGTAAATGTGATATTAGATGCTAAAAACCAAAGCTTTAAATTAACTACAATTGATGGTATTGACCTGGTAAGTTTTTTAATGAGCCAATTTTGAAATTATACTAATAATCTCATTTTTTCTAGTATAAATTCCATGCGAAAATTGATGATCAGATTGACAAAGCGAATGTAGCGATGACACAAGGATTAAGTGGAAAGCTTATGTCAGTGTTAGATTCGACTTTGTCAAAATTGGCACGCTACGATGAGGGTAGCCTGATCGGGTCGATCCTCAGTTTTACAAACGTGTCAAGTTCAGGGAAAGACCTAGGTCAAGGTTATGTGAATTTCTTTCGAAACAATATGGATCAAATACGCGGAAAAATCGCTGATGATTTGTGGACATTAAACTTTTTCGAGCAATGGTATTCGCAGCAAATAAATATGTTATCAAGTTGGCTATCCGAGCGCAACGATCATGCGTTACACTATGCACAGGTCTCCTCGATATCCCATATAATTAAGGTAGGTCAAAAAACAAATAACTTTAAAATTTGTGAATTTTTTGTAGCCGCTGTGGGTGGTTGGTTTGGGCGCGCTTTGGCGGTGTTGTCGTCATCAGCTTCTAAGAAGATACTTCTAATGATGCGGGTGCGACCGGTGTTAGGTTTTGGCCGGCTGTACAGTTTAACTAAAAGACTCTGTTACTGTTGAGTTAAGTTGCCAGGGATTTAAATACCACGTGAAACAAAAGACATTGTTTATTTTGTTAGGCCATAGAAAAAAAAAAAACATTGGTATATTAGGTTTGTCGAAATGTGCGTAACAAGCTGAAGGAGGCATTAACTATACTATATATTTTAGTTGAGTCGATTAGGCCATGTCTATCGGTCCGTCTGTCTGTGTCCGTCTGTATGAACGCCTGGATCTCAGAGACTGAAAGAGCTTGAGCCATCAAATTTGAGAACAGCATTCAAGTTATATTGGTAACCGAGCACAACTGGGTAACGGGTATAGAACAACGAACATACTCGACTTTAGCTTTTCTACTTATTTATTATTACATTAACATTTTAGTTGATTAGGAAAGACTATCGACGTAACCGCCATCTCTTTCTTTTAATGTTTATTTACAGAAAATTTATTCAGATTTCGAACTACAGGGTGTTCTAGAAGAAAAATTAAATTGTAAGGCATATCAGTCGGTTGCACAACGAATGAATACGGAAGAAGCAACTTGTGCCTTGACAATGCCAGATGTTGCTGAAAGAGATGAGTGAGTATTTAAGTGTTTTTGATAGATTTTCAATAGTATTTAGTTAAAATTTTTTCACTTTTTGTTTTTTAGAAATGGTGATGACATGCGCGAAGTTGTTGACGAAGATGGAGGAGATGGTGAATCGGGAGCGCATGCATCACGGAGCCTGCCAAAGCCAAAAATAGCAGCTGCACAAGCAGCGGCTGTCACCAACGTTGTCGCAGGCCGTGTTGGGAATTTGCTTGGTAAAGGCATTGGTGGACTTAGCTCAAAGCTAGGAAGCGGTGGTTGGTTTTAAAAAAAATTGGATTAGCCGGGAGAGAAGGTGGCAAAAGTCAAAAGTGTCCAGCTGGTGATGTCAGCTTCGTAGCTTTTTTGAGCCAAGTACACAGACGCATGATTGTTAGACCATACACAACCATATGTTGCCGAAAACAACACAGTAGATCATGTTACAATAACACACACCCACACACACACAAGCTGTATGTAATGATAAAATTCGAATGCTTTACTTTATAATAGGGTTTTTGAAATAATATATTAAACAATACCAACATATATTAATGTACTTTCTGGACGAAAGTAGTTTTGATCGGTTACTGTCAGCTAATAAATAGTATAGTTATATGTTTAAGCTCTTCTATATACAAAGGAACTGTAAAATAAAGAAAATTCACTTAGCTTATAATAATTGTACATGCAACATACGTATGCAAATCATAATTACCTCTTTAATGCATACAAATGTATGTAAGCATATGCCGAAGAGTCCTCAGGATTACCTTCTTCCTCTTCACTATTCTCATTATTGTTTGCGCAACATTTTTTTGGCGCGTGAGCAAGGCACGTCTGTTATGTGCAATGATCGAAAACTGACTGACTCAGTCTCTTTTTCCACAATCAGAATTATGCGTAGTTCTTTACTCTCAATAATACCACGCAATACCAACACAATTTAGAGAGTTATTGTAGTCCGCATACATCAATACTAATGCACACTGCATTTTTCTGTATGCTTCTTGTTTTCGTGCAGACATCTATTTCCCCCCGCTCCTACCCACGACTACTCGCGATTACGTTGGGCAGAAACTTTAACGAATGTCTGCCGCGCAACAAAAGAATAAAAAAGGAGCCTGCATGGCGCGTGCCAAGCAGAAACACGAAATTGCTAGAAATGTTAAATTTAAATGATCTGAGACACATACGTATACAAAATAAACTCTTACCTTGAAAACTAAACAAATTTCAAATATAATAACAATATAAACTTATAAACTTAAACATTCTTTATAAAGCTAAAGGCATGGTCCAAAAAAATTTAATTTGTCTTTTTTTTTAATATTAAATATCCAAAACTATCCTTTTATAACGATTCTTAATGCTGAAATAAATATGGAAAAATTCTAAATTCGTTACTCTTTATTCTTAAGCAAACACAGCCTGAAGTTTAATTTTTTATTTTTCAAATAAATTTTATATTTTATATACATAGCACATACATAAATGGTTTTTGGATTTTTAGATTTTGTATATTTTTAAAATCCATGGTCTATTGTGTTTGTCGAAATGTGCATAACAGGCAGAAGGAGGCATTTGCGCCCCATAAATTATATATATTCTTGCTCAGGATCACTAGCCGAGTCGATTAAGCCATGTCAGTCTGTCCGTCTGTATGAACGCCTATATCTCAGAAACTAAAAAAGCTAGAGCCACCAAATTTGGTGACAACACTTATGTGAGTCAAACGCTGTAAAATTTTTATTAAAATTTGGGCCACGCCTACTTCCGCCCCTGCAAACTGATAAACCGTATAGCAAGCACCTATATCGCAGTAGCTAAAAAAGCTAGAGCCACCAAATTTGGTGACAACACTTATGTGAATCATACGCTATAAAATTTGTATTAAAATTTAGGACACGCCTACTTCCGCCCCCGCAAATCGATAGACCGTATAGCAAGCGCAATAAGAAAGCTACAGTATTCAGTTTTGGTGAATATGATAACTATTACCACCTAAACGATCGCTGAAAATTTGGTTTTGGTGGATCGGATAATGAACAAAAAACTTATTCAAGGTTTCATATAGATTTGCACTGCGCCCACTGCAAGCAGGCAAGCCGTGTTTTTCCCAAGCAGTGTTTTTTTCGACTGCTTGGACTGCTTGGCGTCTAACTGAAAATTATCTGTGTTGTTAATTATATTTCTTTAAAAAACACGTTGAATAATAGTTGTCTCAATGCGATTTTTTTCATAATCTTAAAAAATCCATGGTCTTATACAGTCAACACTTGACTGTAGCCGTTATTACTTGTTTTCATTAGATATATTTCACAATTATCTCTTGCAAAGGATATGACTAAATACTGAAATCGAATTTCAAGCGGAGCTTATGTACTACATTATTCTTTTTGGTTTTCATAAAAATTATTTATAGCCTAAAGATCTTTAAAAATTTTGGTTAAGATCGGACCATAAGCTAAGAAATTACCTAATTCATCGATTTTCAATGCAGTAAGTAGCGCTACCGATATAGAGTGTGTAAACATGGTTGCTATGACTTTTCATGTTGGCGCCATCTATTTAAAGATAGATCTAATTCGAATGAAAGGTGGCAAATAAACTTTTACAGAGTTTCTTCTTGGAATTAAAAGTGTGAATATTAATTTCGAAATTGGCTAGGCGTATCCTAATTTGAGGCGCGCTCGACTGTACTCGTCGTTACTTGTTATACCATTCGATCATTGAAAATGGTCAAAAATGGTATACTAAGCTTGTGCAAATGTATGTAACAGGCAGATAAAGACGTGGCGGACCCCATAAACTAGGATCACTCTCTGTCCGTCTGGCTGTCTGTTTGAACACACGGATCTCTGCTATTATAAAAGCTTGAGGCACCAAATTAAGTTTGTTTCAAATGTTTGATGCCACACCCACCGCCTCTGAAAATCGAAAGTAAGCCTTTTAATTTGATTTACAACAAAAGTTGTAAAGTATTCACTTTATCCTTTTGCATACATAAAGATGAAATGTCATTGTTGTGCGTTGCTTTAGTCTTAACCTTTGTGTCTGTATGTGTATGTGAAATCAAGTAAGGAAAGCTGACTGCTATGATATTTTCGAAGTGGCGCCATCTATTTGAACATTGATCTATTAAGAAAGTTGGAGAAATAATCTGAGAAGAGATTCTTGTTGGAATTCAATATAACGGTTTTTTTGAAATTTGGCGAAGGGTATCTTACTGTCAGGCGTAAACGACTGTAGCCGTAATTAATCGTTTTTCTTTTATTTTGAATACGATTTTAGTATTGCAAGAAAATTTTACTTGTCCTCAATTACTCTAGCAAGCCATTAACCAGATTCAACTTAACGCAGTAAGTAAATCGCTGCCAAAGAAAATTATTATTAAATTATCAAAATAAAAATAAGAAAAACTTTACCTGAATCATTAACTACGAAATAAAGGAATACCTAAAGGAAATTACTGACTCTCCGGAAAGTTGTCGTCTTTTGCTAAGCCTTTCGCGTTGCAATTCATGTTGTAAATAATGTAGTTTTTATACCCGCTACTCATAGAGTAGAAGGGTATTATAACTTTGTTCAAGCCGAAAATGTATGTAACAGGCAGAAGGAGACACCTCCGACCCCATAAAGTATATATATTATGGCTCAGGATCAACAGCCGAGTCGATATAGCCATGTCCGTCTGTCCGTCTGTCTGTGTGAAAACCTAGATCTCAGCTATTATAAGAGCTAGAACTACCAAATTTGGTGACAAAATGTGATATTATTGCACGCTGATCAAGTTTATTTTGGATTTGGGCCACGCCCCCTTCGTGGAAAAGCGATGAACTCCTGAACCGACAGGCCCATGGTTCGATTCCCAGTTCATGCCGCTTAAGCTTTTTCTTTTTTTTTTTTTTTAAGAACTAATACTTTAATTTTTGAATATGCATTAATTGGTGGTCGTGCATTTTATTTAAAATTTTTTTAATGGCTCACAATGAACTTTGTTAACAAGTGGAGAAGTGACAGTCTCTTAAATCAGCTGTGTGCGATTGTTAGAGCGCAGCTTTTTCTTATATTTTTTTATTTTTATTTTTTATTTAATTGTATGTTTATGCTATGAGAATAAATATCAACAAAAACACGCATCATGCATTCAGACTTTGTTTTTGTCGTGCAAGAATTTCCGAATGGTCTCATAATGTAACTTTATCAAAATTTGCGTAATGGCTTAATGACCGAATGGAGAAGTGGTGGACCTCTTAGGTAATGGGTCCAAGGTTCGATTCCGCATGCATGCGTGTCATGGTGGTGGGGGAGATCGAACTTTTCTTATTTTTTGCAAATAAAAGTTTTTGCCTCCCTTTTTAAGCTACCTTAATGAAACTTTGTATACAAGTTTCTTATTACTGCCCGCTGTAAATAAGTCGGAACGAGCCGGTACGGACCGATACATCGTATAGATGCCATAGAACCTATCGGTCGTTTTTTTAACAAAATTTATTAAAAGTTATAGTGCTCTAGAACACTTTCCATTCAAGTATATAAAGAATTATTAAAAGGGCACATATTGTTTTTTACATGCACGTATTCGATTTATAGTCTTCAACAGGAAGAATTATTATTTTTACTGTTTAAGTGATAAATCTTGGATTTTTTTGGTACCTGAATAAAAGTTATACGTTTTCAATACTTTTTACTCCTTTTGCCGGCAACGCTGCTTGCAGCATTGTGCCGAATAGTGTGTGCGTGTACGGTGGTGAAATGGGTTAAGTTGTGGACTGCATAACGAAGAGAACTATTATGCATCTATGGGTTCCAGTCCCACCCGCATCAAAAATTAAATGTGTGCAAAAAATTTTATTTTTTATTTTAGACTTTGACTTTGGATAAATATTGTAAGTCCATGGCCTTCTACGGTCAAAATATGATTTTAGCCGTTCTTTATTGTTCCGCAAATAATTTTGATGTACGAGCAGCTGGGTAGCGGGTATATTACAGTCGGGCACACTCGAATGTAGCTTTCTTACTTGTTTTTTTAATCAAAATATTATCACGCCATCGTTTTCTGTCATTTTTCCAACTGTCTATCCTTTTCTGTTTTTTATCTTTAAGAGGCAGCTGACAGCCCTATACTATTACCCCTTATGCAGATGGAGGGGTTATCTGCATAAGGCGTAATAGTATAGGGCCAAGATGTTTTTTTTTTTTTTACCAGCTACCAAAAAAACAATTGTAATGATTTCTCTTAACAACATTTTCTTATGTGTTTATGTCAAATTTTAAACAACATTTAATTTTTATATTCTTAGCTTTAATACATCGAATTTAATAACTATATTTTTATCGCATTTTCTTAAATTTATTGTTTTTATTTTTTTATTTTTATAATAAAAGTACATGATAAAAATGGGTGTACTTATATTTATAAACTCTAATTATACAATTAATTAATGCATACGTTTTTGTTTGAAATACTTGTGGCTCTAATATGGGTTCACATGTATGCAAATAAAAATCTTCTTAACTAACCACTTATGGCTGCTTACTAAAATTTAAATGGAACAATTTACCAATTAGCAATATAATTGACTTAGTTAATATTTTTAAACGCAAATCAAATAAAATATTCGTAATAATTTACATATTTGTGTTCACACTTGCGCACTTTTTATAACTTATAAACTTAATATAAAAATTACTTTCAGAGTCTTGAACGTTATAGGTGTAAGCATATACATACCTATGTACATATGCAGTTTTAATTTTTAATTTAACCAGTTGCTTTTTAGGTTTCATGATTTATAATAGGAATCTTATTTAGAAAAAAATTTGTTACAAAATCGTGGAAAGCATTGTTTAAAATTTTCAAATCGGTTAAAATGTAAAATGTGGATTGTAAAAATTAACTACATATACATATGCATATGTACATCTGGTGTGTGACATATATGTATGGGTTCTTATTCGATTTCTATCCATATTGTCGCATAAAATGGTAATTTAGTTCTTAGATTGGTGATGTGACTTAGGTAGCTTAAAAGTAAATTCTTCAAATAACAAACCTCTGAAGTATTGCAAAGATGTTTCGTGTTCTCTAAGCGACAAGATAAATAAAATTAAATTAAATTATTAATCTAATAAAATTAAACAACAGAGAAGAAATGGAAGCATTATTTACGTAATTTATGAATGTCCTATTTTGATTAGAATAGATTTTGGGTAACGAAAGATGATCGATCATGTATCATTTCTGAGCTCTTCATCTATTTACACAGTTAAAGTGCAAGTCTTAAAGTACATGTGTTTTATTTGATGTTTTGTATTCTTATTCATATAAATACATTAATTTCTTGAAACATTGGTCTGTAGTTATGTATACATCAATTTTTCGTACTTATAGTGCAAATGTTGCTCTTGTTTTTATATACATATGCGTTATTTTATGATAATATGTATAAACAGTCTTTGATTTTCTATACTATACTCTTTTTTAATTGGCAATGACCCTACACATAGCGCACATACATGTTTACAAAGTTTCGTATACATATGTATGATTTATACTGTATGTTCTTCTTGATCTCAAGTTTAATACGTTCTTTACATTCTCAAATTGTGATTAAGTATTCTCGATTTTGGGTAGCGCTCACAAGAATTTTAATGTTTATTGTTCACACAGAAGTCTTTTAAAACTACAACAATATTCTGCCACAAGCTAATAGCCATAAATTCTCGCAAATGATTTAACACAAAAACATTGTGTGCATGAACAAGGTATAGATTAGAAGATACCCGAGCCCCTCTGTTTTTAGATGACAATCAGGCATTAAGGGGCGCAGTCAAATTTTTTTTAGTTTTGTTAAGTCCAGCACTAACCAGATAGAAAGCTTAATATACTCTTTCCCCCATTCAACAGTTGCAGAATGTAAATAACTTAATTGTACATACAACAAAAAGTTCGCAGAATATACACATTTTGTTTTTCTACACACATTGACATGAATGCTTAAATCTCAATAGGAGCTAACTATCAGGTCCAATGATCAATAAATTCGTAAGGTTTAAGACACGCACACCGTTGAATACAACATTTAAGAGACTTCACGACTAGCGGATACCCTGCAAAAGTTACCCCTTTAAATGTGATTCGAAATATATATATATATATATATATATATATATATATATATATATATATATATATATATATATATATATATATATATATATATATCTGTTAAGCGATGAATTAAAACAACTTCACATTAGTTTATCATTTAATTGTAATTTTTTTCTGACTTGGACTTTTTTTTGAAGTATCATCTAGAAACTCCCTTTTTTTTATTGAGCTTCAAATGAAACGAAATTGAAAACATATTTAAATTTTTGTTTAGGTCAAATTAATGAAAAGCTAAATTTGGCATACCAAAGTACACCCGAAAGACAATTTGCGGATTTTCAAAAAAATTTTGTTGATGAAAAAAAAAGATAAATAACTAAACGTATACAACTATTCGTGTTGTTATTTTTTTCAAGTTAAGATTTTAGTTGAGATGGAAAATTACATTTTGAGCTGAAGTTCGTGGTAGATGCGGAAGCAAATGAATATAACATTTTGTAAATCTGTATTTTGTTGCCCTACAGCGAAGTTTTTACAGTTATACATATATTTTCCTTATTTGACAAACGATTTTGTGATTTTTCTTTATGTCTCGTCTGGGAAAATAACTTAAGCTTTAAAACATTTAAATTTTCTTTGGGACTTTTATGTTACGAACGATTGTGTGAAATAGAAACAATACAGAATTTCATTCAGAATCTGACACTTTTTATAGTGATTCAGATCAAGGTAATATAATATTGATATCTCAAAAAAACAGGCGGATAGCTATGTATGTACGATGTATTGCTCCACTCCACGGCTCAATCCGATTGGCTTAGCATTGTCTGGGCACTATGGTAGCTTGAAAACTGAAAAGCAAGTGAAACTGAATTTGGACTTGGCTAGTTTAAGGCGCCCAGTTATTGCTTGTTAAAAATATTTACATATATATTTACATATCTTTTGGGGGTCGAGGATGTCCGGAGCAAACATTTGGCAATTTTCATTGCTCTATGCAAAGGGGAAATTATATTTTTTTATTGAATTGGCTTTAGCTCCTTAAGCGATTTGCAAACTTTTGAATTATATTCTCATCTGCAAGAAACTTTTACAGATAAAAAATACAATAATTTTTGGCTTCTTTTAATTGACACAATAACTCAATTATAGCTACTTGGGATCTATATTATGTTTATGGTTTACGATTGCAATTACATTTGCATATACGATTAGCTGATCTGAAATCTTGTTAAGAGAGTAGAGCTAAATGCTGATATTGCAGATGTTCTGTAGACTATGTATGTTATGTATGTGTGTGTGGCGACAGTTTTTCAAATATATATGTATATTCCTTTTTACATACTTAAATGTATTGAGAGAGTAATTTGATTTGTATGATTTTTTTTTTGGCACATATTCAATAATGGCCACATGTTACTTGATTTACAACTATGGCGGTAGGAGGCGTGGGTGACCCGTTGGCGGGTATTGCACATTAAATACGGTTGGATGTAGAACAAGTACGTCTATATGTAATGATATATATTTATTTATATTGCAATTAATACGCACGTAAGATGACTGTCCTAATAGAATGCTAAGACACGCTTATGGCGCCGGTCTCCGAGCTGGCGCTCGCGTTGGTGGCGCTGCCAGTTGCCCCGTTTGACGGTTCGGCCGTGTTGCGTCGCTTCATGCTGCTTAACGTGGGAGTAGCCATACTAGGAGGGACACTTGAAGAGACGATCGGGGGTCTGGCGGTAGTTGTTGCAAGATGGTGAAAGTGTTGACTAAAGTTGCTGCTAAAAATCGTCGAGTTATTCGCATTCGATTGAGTATGCGGGTGTGAATGTTGCAACGGATATGTGTAGGCATCGTAAAGTGCCACGTTGTATTCCTCTCGTCGTTTTGTCAATTGGTTTATGCTAAGCGGATTGTTAATGTCACGGGGATTTGCACCTATGGGATTTCGAGGTGTGGAAGGAGCGCCAGCAGTTGCAACAGCCGGAGTAGCTGGTGTTATTATTGTAGTCACCGCCGAAGCAGAAGTGGACGCAATTGTGCCGACTTGAAAGATCTGTTCGGGTGTCAATCCCATGCCCAAATGACTAAAGCGGGTGCCCAGAGTTTTGGCAGACATGGATGTCACACTTGTTCCAGCAACAGCTGCAATTCCATTGCCCGTTGTTGATGTCGCCGCCGCTGGAGACGCTGTAGTTGAGGTATTCGGTGTATTGCTTATGCTACATGTTGAACCACCACTGCTGGAACCAGATCCAGATGCAGGTATATTAGAAATTGGCACTACAGGTGTGGCTGGACTAGTTAACATATTCATGTTGAGAGGACTGGCAACACTTGTTGTCGTCGAGGGGCTCTGCAGGCTGGAGAGGCCGCTTAGACAACCAGGGCTGGAAAGCGATTGATTCATTGATTCCACATCCTCTTCGCGTTCCGGCAGCTTGCTCATTTCATTTGCGTCCAATTCATCTCCGCTGCCACAGCTACCGGTGCCCCCCAATTCATCATCGTCATCATCAAAGTCCTCGCTCAACTGACTCAAATTTCCCGTGTCATCCATGTCATCTGTTCCGTTGATACCGTTGTTTCCATTCAGTGCTTCCATGTAGCGAATGCATTTTTTTTTACGCCTGCGATTTTTAAAAAGACAAAACTACAATCAGAATATTTGCCGACATATGCATATTAGAATATTAAACAGGCAACATTTGATACAATTACAATCAGTCTCAAAAATTAAATATGGCTATATGTGCTTATTAATTCTACAAAAATAATATATATATATATATATATATATATATACAACGGTGCGGTCTCATGCATAGTGGTACGTATAAATAACCGAATGCAATCAAAAAAAAAAATTCAACTAATGATGGCCTATCGATGCCTAAATGATTTTCCTAATCGTTTTCAAATAAGGATTGCATTTGTGGAATAACTTTTCCTCGACTAGTCATGGAAACTATAGGTATTGTATGGATAAATGTATAAAGAAACTATGTTAGTTTTTGTAAAAGCTTTCCTGTCTGAAAGTGGCATGGAAATGTTTGTCTTTCACAACTCTAAAGTCAACCTTTGCAGCTAAAAATATACCAAGTTTCCACACTTATCATGAATGATATCTATTAACATTCTAATTTTAAATGCATATTATATCTCTGTATATCTCCCAAAAATTCATAATGCTTTAACACTGACGCAACAAACTCATGAACTTATACATTCGGACAAGGTGTTCGACTTAGCTGTTGATTCTGATAGAGACTGCAAAACATATATATGATGCTGGGGACGTAAAAACATAATCTCATATCTCAGTAAAAGTAACACAACCCTTCAATATTAACGCATTATTTTGATATTAGGTAACTAGAAAAGAGAAAGCAAAAAACCGCGAAGGGGTTGCATGCATTCAATCTGAAAACAATTAAACAGAGGGCAATGTTAATCAAACAGTAGAAGTCCAACATCCAACATTGATTGATTATTTTACTTCCTTCCTGTATTTGTTTTAATAAAATGAAACCTCGTCAAAGAAGTCATCAAATAAAAAAAAAAAAAAAACAGGATTGATTGCAAAAACATACGCGTCCCGACAATAATGGACAATTAATTATATATCTAAGACAATTGCAGCAGCAACAAAAGCTTTTTCTAGAATTTATAAATTATTAAATTAATAGAACAAAAAACAAGCAGAAAGAACAACAACAATAACACACAATTCTCGCTGCGAATGCAAAGAAGAAATATATATGTAACGATTCTATATATATATATATATATATATATATATATATATATATATATATATATATATATATATATATATATTTATATATATATCATATATATATAACATTTACATACATGAAATAGTCATAGTTAATTTCTTAGAATATTTAATATATTAATACAAAGTGCAAAAGGTTCAAACTGATATTTAGGTAAGTTACAAAAAATATAGAACAAAAGCTTTAGCTTCTTCTTTTTGTTACAATTCTTCACATTTCGTTGCCTGGGTCGCATTAGCATATTTAATATTATTACTTAGCATATTTCTTTTCGTTGAAAATGCAAAAGAAATTTTTAAAAAAATTAAATTTCTACATAAATTTGTCCCATTTGGCTTCCAAAGTGAAGATGTAGTGAAAAGCAGAATTCGATTGATTCGACTGACAAAAATGTCAATGCGGCTGGCTGAATAGTCTGATTATTAACCATATAATAACAAATAACTGAACAATTTGGTAAAAACATTTATTTGGCAATTATTTATGTACTTATTTATTAGTTATTTACTGGAAATTGCATCGGTTGAGTCTGCTGTTATCGCTGCGAGTCCTGGGATATAAGATGTAGCCTGTTTTATTCGATGATTTATTTATAAATTCACATAGGTCGGAGGAGCTTGGGGTGACAGTTGTTGGTTAGTAGAGGCGGCCCCGCTGCCGGCTCCGGCTCCGGCTCCGGCTCCCCCTCCACCACCACCACCACCAACACCACCACCTCCAATGGCTATGGCAGGCTGCTGTGAACAGTTGCTGCCATTGACATGTGCTGCCGATCCCAGGCCGTTCCCGTTTCCAAGCATTTGCAATTGTGTGTGGGTATGCGAAGATGAAGTAGATGATGAAGAAGAGCTCGATGACGAGTTGGGTAGCATTACCGTGGCCCCCATCATACCACCGGTCGCCAGCATGCCAACACTGAGGCCCACAGGCGGACCGCCAACTGAGCCTGTGATGCCAGTGACGCCGCCATTACTGCCCACAGTGGGACTAATTCATAATTTTATTTTATTTTATTTCATCAGTTATATTTTTGATTTATAAGTTTTAGTTTAAAGTTCGGGGTCAAATGAAGCAAGGGTCCAAGAAGCATTGAAAAAAGAAAAGGTGGTCAGGTCATTTATATCACTTTAACGAAATTAAGCAGGAGAATATCCATTTCACCTGTGGTTGTCTGTGTGTGTGTTTGTTTCTAAACATTATGATAGTATGATCGATCTTCTATTCAAAAGATAAACATATATCTGTCTTGATTTTTGATATCTTACAAGGAAATCAATAAAAGTTAGCTTATTTTGCATTCCGTTGGTATTACTAAGCATACATTTTATTGTGATTTATTCTTATTATACCCTCGCAGAGGGTATATTAATTTTGGACAGAAGCTTGTAACGCACCTTATGAGACATCTCCAACCCCACAAAGACAGTATATTCTTAGTCAGCATTAGTAGGAGAGTTGAACTAGCCATGTCCGTCTGTCCATCTGCCCGTCCGTCTGTTTGTCTGTCCGTCCGTCTGTATTTCTGGCCGTCTGTTGCAACGCAAACTAGTCTCTCAGTTTTAGAGGTATCTTAATATAACTTGGTTTACATGCATCGGTCATACTTTAATCATGTTATGGTATATGTCTAAGTATGTCCTTCAAAGGCTGTGCAAATTTTATCAAAATCAGACCGCTATTTTCTATAGCTGCTGTATCTACCTATCGGTCGGTTATTTTTTTAGATATTAGGTTTTTCTACCTTTAGTAATCCAAAGCTGTATATAAGCCAAAGCCGTTATATTTAGAGCAACTGCAAGGGTATGAAACCTTCGGCGTGCCGAAGGTAGCCTTTCTATTTTGTTATTGAGCTATTATTTGCCTTAGTCAATTTGTAACCAATTTATAAGTTGAACATGCTTACTGATTTGACTTTGTATGACTATTTATATATACATACATATGTCCAGTACACACATATATCTGGTATCAATACAAAGTATGCCTAGTAATTCATTATTATTATGTTGTTAACAAATTAATTACAGAAAAAAAAAACAACGTGATTGACAATGAATACAATAATATATCTATATATATTGTAGTAATAGTCCTTCACAGTATTGGTTAATCTTGAACAAACTGTGATTATTAAATCATTTTCGTATATATGTATCTGTAAGTGTGAAAAACAACCACTTTTCCAAAATACGCAACTGTCTTCATGCTATTAGAAATTGCCCACACAACCAAATTCAAAACGGATTGGATTTGAATAGAATATATCGTAAATTAAGAGAATCGAAATATCCATGTTTGCAAACTATTTTGTTCCTTGTCCGACTGTTAAACAAACTAATTTGTTGAAGCTTGCTTTATATTCCTTTTACTGCTGCACACAAACTAATTCGAAACGAAACGGATTTGAATAGAACATTTTGTATAGCTCAGCTATTATTGAACCTATTAGCCAATAAACTAAACTCCGACTATCCATGTTCGCCTTGTAAACAAATTATTTTTTTTAAAACTTAGTTTATATTGCTTTTGCTGCTGCACACAGGATCAGGATCATTGGTCGAGCCTCCTGTTTCTTATATAAATTTGCACGATGTTAGTACACCCATTGTTTAAGATGATTGAAGGTAAAAGAAAGGATATACGAGGTGTGTTCAAAAAGTAAGGTGACTGTATTTTTATGAAAAAATATTTATTTATTTATTAATACTTATGTTGTCCCCTTTAAAGTAAGCCCCTTCAGATACAATACACTTATGCCAACGGTTTTTCAATCCTCAAAGCACTCCTCATAAGCACTTTTCACAGTATTTATCTCCTCAATCGTTGCACATCTCCGTCGCTTTAAAGGTCTCTTTAGTTTTGGGAACAAGAAAAATTCACACGGGGCAAAATCCGGTGAATATGGTGGCTGAGGCATGATTGTGGTGTTGTTTTTGGTCAAAAATCTCTCACAAGCGAAGATGAGTGAGAAGAGGCATTATCGTGATGCAAAAGCCGTGAATTGTTTTTCCACAATTTTTTCGATGTTTTCTTCGTATTGCTTCTCGAAAACGGCGCATAACTTCAAGATAATACTCTTTATTGACCATATGGTAAGAACTCCGGATGGACCACGCCATGGTAATCGAAGAAAACAGTAAGAAAAACTTTAACATTTAATAGAACTTGGCGTGCTTTTTTCGGTCTTGGGTCACCTGGGACGATTGGGCTTTGGTTTTAATATCATAACCGTATACCCATGATTCGTCACCAGTTATGACTCTTTTAAATAAATCTGGGTCATCGTTGACGTCATTCAACAGCTCTTGAGTGATGCTCATGCGATGGTTCTTTTGGTCAAAATTTAGCAAAAAAAAAAAAAAAAAAAAACGCCGAGCACGCAAAACACTTATAACCTTTACGTCTCTCACAACCACAAAAAAAAATGCCAATCACTTGAATCTTGGAACAGATGTTCGGGATAGGTGTACCAACATAACAAAACAAAAAAATCGATAATCGAAAGTACATTCCCTGCGAAATTTGAAGTCACCTAACTTTTTGAACGCACCTCGTAATATTCAACATTTTAGATATTATAAAAACCATTTTTAGATTTTAGATTTTAAAAAAATTCATGGTCTATTGTGTTTCTCGAAATGTGCGTAACAGGCAGAAGGAGGCATCTGCGACCCTATGTACATATATTCTTGCTCAGGTTCACTAGCCGAGTCGATTAGGCCATGTCTGTCTGTCCGTCTGTATGAACGCCTATATCTTAGAAACTAAAAAAGCTAGAGCCACCAAATTTGGTGACAACACTCATGTGCGTCATACGCTGTAAAATTCCTATTAAAAATTGAGCCACGCCTACTTCCGCCCCCGCAAATCGATAAACTGTATAGCAAGAGCGAGCAATAATAAATAATTCGGTGTATATGATAACTATCACCACCTAAACGATCGCTGAAAATTTGGTTCCGATCGGATAATGAACAAAAAAGTTATTCAACGTTTCATGTAGATTTGCACTGCGCCCACTGCAAGCAGGCAAGCAGTGATCTTCCCAAGCAGTGTTTTTTTCCAACTGCTTGGACTGCTTGGCGTCTAACTAAAAATTATATGTGTTGTTTATTATATTTTTTTGAAAAACACGTTTAATAACAGTTTTCTCAATCTGAACTTTTTCATAATCTTAAAAAATCCATGGTCTTATACAGTCAACACTTGACTGTAGCCGTTCTTACTTGTTTTGTTGTCAACTTCTTTTAAAATAAAGAGTGCATATTAAAAACAAGTAAGAACGGTATATACATTATGGGGTCGCAGATGCCTTCTTCTGCCTGTTCTATTGCTCAGGATCTCTAGCCGAGTCAATTGAGCCATGTCCGTCAATCTGTCCGTCTGTATAAACGTCTATATCTCAGAAACTAAAAAAGCTAGCTAGCAAATTTGGTGACAACTCTCATGTGGGTCGTATGCTGTAAAATTTTTATTAAAATTTGGGCCACGCCTACTTCTGCCCCCGTAAATCGATGAACCGAATAGCAAGCGCATTAATTAAGCTACAGTATTCAGGTTTGGCGTGTATGATAACTATTACCACCCAAACGATCGCTGAAAATTTGGTTCCGATCGGATAATGAACATAAAAGTTATTCAACGTTTCATAAAGATTTACAATGCGCCCACTGCAATCAAGCAGCAGTTATTTTTCCAAGCAGTTTTTTTTTTCCAACTGCTTGGCATCTAACTGTAAATTATTTGTTATTTTTTCTTTGAAAAACGCGATTACCAATAACAGTTTTCTCGTTCAAATCGATAATTTTTGAATATTAAGAAAAGTATTACAATTAAAGACACAAAGTTTGTATACCATTTTGGTAATTTTCATCAAGTAAACATTAAACATCCATACTTCTGCTGCCAGCAATTTTCTTGCGCATGCCTGCATAAGTGTGTAAAGTGAGATATACCAAAAGAAGTAGAAGATCTTGTTGGAAAATTGGACGAAGGGTATCTTACTGTCGGACGTGCAGTAGCTTTTGTTTCCTTTTTAATGTAATGCTTGTTTTTTTTGTTTTTGACCGATCACAAATGTTCACTTTAAAGGTGCTGTGGGAAACATCTTAAAAGATGTTTCTATAATCTAGATATTTTGACGGTAGGTCCAGAAAACTAGTCTTTGAATCATTTTCAAAGTTGCCGAATACAATTAATACATTGTATACACAATATTTGCTTTAGAGGGTTGGTAATTTTGACGGTTTTTTCTTTTTCTGTTTACTCTTTTCGTTACTTTATCGTTCTTAGAATTTGCGCAATGTTTATTATGTGTGTCTGAATGATTATGAATACGCAATTTACTAGTCCATGGGGACTGCGGGGCATGCGAATGAGTGTTTAATTTTCCGTAGTTATAAGCAGCTTCTGTATACAGGCAATAAGGGGCATCTAGTTTCTTTTTAAAATCTAAAGTATTTTCTATGCATGTTATAAATTCCTATGCGATTCATATTGTTTCGAGATCAAATTGTCAAAAAGAGTAATTGGGTATAGAATACATAAAATCTGAAGGAACCAGTGCAATGTGCAGATGGGGGGTCGGGTCGGATCAGGGCGCAACTTGTGGAATCACATGCAGATAACAATTTGTAGGTCGTGATCGATAAAAAATCATTTTAGTTATTCTATATGCATTTTGCATAATTTACTGGTATGCAGCAGTAAGTTTCAATTAGGTGTATATGTAAAGTTTTGAGAGTTAAAGTACAACTAAGTCTATAGTTAATTTTATTCATTCATTCTTGAGTTTATTTGGTTGGAGAGATTGTCTCGCATTCTGTACCCCCAAAATTGTTCTTTATTTACTCTTCTATATGTGATGTATTAAATATATAGTTGCATTTGATTCCATCATTAATAATAATATAATACCACATACCTGCAGGGCTTGCACCATTGATTCTGCTGATCCAGACCGAAGCGCGCGCGGCATTTTTTCATGTTATTGCCTAGGAAATAAATTTTAAATAAATGTTATTTTATTACACTTTTTACATAATTTGACCGACTTGTGAGTAGGGCAGCATGAAGGAGTAAGAAGCGTTCCATAAAATACAACAAAGTGACTACAAAGTGTATATGTATGTATGTTAAGGAATGTAGGACAATCATTTATGGGTTAGTGCCATGTGACAGAGTAAACACTAAATTGTTGATTTACATTTACATTTATTCTAGTTTTGACAACTATAAATACTATTCAAGATTGAGTTTAAATATACATTAATAATAATACGGCTCACCCGACTTAGCATGTGTTTTGAGTTAAAGATGCACACATCGCTTCATTATTTTTTAAATCAAAATCAAAATAACAAAGATCAACTTGTTTCAAACAAAACAAATACATGCTGTCCAAAATCAAGGCTCGATATAATCGAAAGCCTTCGGCGTGTTAGGGCATTGGTTCTTACTCTTTTAGCATACGTATACGTTAAAACAAGAAAGAAAGGCTACATTCGACACGCCGAAGGTTTTATACCATTGGAGTTACTCCACATATTAAATCGGGCGATGTTCTATGGCAGCTAGACGATATATCGGTCTAGTTTCGATCAAATTTTGACAGCCCTTTAGACATATATTTGAAAAGTTTCTTAGCAATATTTTAAAAAATGAAAAAATTCGACCGATAAGTTCTATGGCAGCTATACGATATATCGGTCCGATCCGGCTCGTTCTGACTTATTTACAGCGTGCAGCAATAAGACACATGTATACCATGTTTCATCAAGATAGCTCTAAAACTGAGGGATTAGTTTCAGACGGACGGACATGGTTAGTTCGACTCCCCTATTGATGCTGATTAAGAATATATACTGTATAGGGTCAGAGACGTCTCCTTAGGTGCGTTGCAAACTTCTGACCAAAATTAATGTACCATCTGCAATGGTATAATGACAGTAATAGGGGAGTGAGTAAAGTTCCATGTCTGGCAAAATATCGAGAACAGCTTGGTGTCTATAGCTTAATACATAAACGAAACTGTATTTATTTATTTATGTATTAACACCTTTACTGATCTTAAATTACTTCTGTTTTTTTTTTACTCAACTCTGGGCATTGTGGATAACAGAAGGGTAGATTTTGGCAAAACGCCGACATTTTGTTATGTAACTTTAGAATTAAGCAACAACCATTAAATTTCAAGAAAAATTTAACTCTCTTTCAAATGTTATTTTTATATCATTTAATTTTGGAAAACGTCAATTGTAATTTTGAACATCTATCGATTTTTCAATATCCTGTTTGTACTTGGTATGCAATATACATCCAAGTCGTGTTGTGTCGTTCGTGAACGAACAAACTAGGTCTGTCTTTATAGTTCAATATAGTTTTTAATGACAGAATTGTATGAAATAAATTCCTAACATTTTTTTTTTTTGAAGCACCTTTAAGCAAGTTTAAAAAATGAACGATTGAACTAAATGAACGACCTAGTTCATTGATTTTAAACGAACGAACAAACTTATTCCTCAAATTGAACTAGGATTACCCAACACTAGATCCAAGTATACTATATTCTTTCTCAGAATCATTAGCCGACACGATCTGGATCTCATCTATTACAAAAGCTAGAGACATCGAATTTCACATGAAAAATTCTGGAAATCTTACGCAGATCGAGGGAATTTTTATACCATAGAGTAGAAGGATATTATAACTTTGTTCATACCGAAAATGTATGTAACAGGCAGAAGGAGGCATAAAGTATATGTCGAAGAGTCATCAGGATGCCCCTCTTCCTCTTCACTACTCTCGTGATTGTTTACGCAACGTTTTCTGGCGCGTGGGCGAGGCAAGTCTGTTATGCGCAATGATCGAAAATTGACTGACTCAATATCTTTTCACAAAATCAGAATTATCCGTCGTTCTTAATTCTACATGCAATACCAACACAATTTGGCGAGTTTTTCTAGTCTGCAGAAACACGAAATTGCTAGAAATGTCGTTAAATTTAATATAAAAATAAATATAAATTATAAATTATAAATATAAATATAAATATAAATATAAATATAAATATAAATATAAATATAAATATAAATATAAATATAAATATAAATATAAATATAAATATAAATATAAATATAAATATAAATATAAATATAAATATAAATATAAATATAAATATAAATATAAATATAAATATAAATATAAATATAAATATAAATATAAATATAAATATAAATATAAATATAAATATAAATATAAATATAAATATAAATATAAATATAAATATAAATATAAATATAAATATAAATATAAATATAAATATAAATATAAATATAAATATAAATATAAATATAAATATAAATATAAATATAAATATAAATATAAATATAAATATAAATATAAATATAAATATAAATATAAATATAAATAAAAATATATAAATATAAATATAAATATAAATATAAATATAAATATAAATATAAATATAAATATAAATATAAATATAAATATAAATATAAATATAAATATAAATATAAATATAAATATAAATATAAATATAAATATAAATATAAATATAAATATAAATATAAATATAAATATAAATATAAATATAAATATAAATATAAATATAAATATAAATATAAATATAAATATAAATATAAATATAAATATAAATATAAATATAAATATAAATATAAATATAAATATAAATATAAATATAAATATAAATATAAATATAAATATAAATATAAATATAAATATAAATATAAATATAAATATAAATATAAATATAAATATAAATATATAAATATAAATATAAATAAAGTTTAATATTAATATCAACTAAAATATTCTTATACTTATGTATACTTTTACGAGGGTCGTTTGATAAGACCGTGACTTTTTGTATTTGCCGCGCACCTGCTCTAAATACAACACTGCTCCTGTCAGCAGTTATCGATTAACAGCTGACTGTAAAATTTTGAGAAAGCTGCGTTTTTTGGTTTGCGTTTTATAGGCATTGAAAGCAGACGATCTCGTGAATTTTAACGAAAATGGAAAAAAGTGAATTTCGTGTGCTAATTAAGCATTATTTTTTGCGTAAAAAATCCATCACCGAAACCAAGGAAAGACTTGATAAATATTATGGGGACTCTGCACCATCAATTTCAATGGTTAAGAAATGGTTTACTGAGTTCCGTTGTGGTCGTACCAGTACAAGTGATGCCGAACGTTCAGGTCGCCCAAAAGAGGTCGTCATGCCAGAAATCGTCGACAAAATCCATGGAATGATATTGGATGATCGGAGAATGAAAGTGCGTGAGGTAGCTGAGGCTGTAGGCATCTCAACTGAACGGGTACATCACATTTTACATGAATATTTGGACATGAAAAAGCTTTCCGCGCGATGGGTGCCGCGATTGCTCACACACGACCATAAGCGCAACCGTGTGACCATTTCAAAGGAGTGTTTGGCGATGTTCAACCGCAATCCAAACGAATTTTTGCGCCGTTTCGTTACCGTAGACGAAACATGGATCCACCACACCACACCAGAGACCAAAGAACAATCAAGACAGTGGGTTTCTCCGGGTGAACGTGCACCAAAGAAGGCCAAGGTGGGTCTGTCGGCCAACAAGGTCATGGCCACAGTTTTTTGGGATGCACAAGGTATCATTCACATCGATTACCTTGAAAAGGGTAAAACGATCACCGGCGAATATTATTCAGAGCTTTTGGACAGATTCGATATTGATTTGAAGCAGAAACGACCGCATTTGGCGAAAAAAAGTGCTGTTCCATCAGGACAATGCACGGGTGCACACGTGTGTAGTCAGCATGGCAAAATTTCATAAATTAGGCTACGAACTGCTACCCCATCCAGCATATTCTCCAGATTTAGCCCCCTGTGACTATTTTTTGTTTCCAAACATGAAGAAATGACTCGGCGGTAAGAGATTCGGGTCAAATGAAGAGGTCATCACAGAAACAAACGACTATTTTGAGGGCCTTGAGAAAACCTATTATTTGGAAGGAATAAAAAAATTGGCAAAACGCTGGACTAAATGTATAGAGCTAAAAGGAGATTATGTTGAGAAATAAAACGCTTCTTTGACGAAAAAAATATATTTTATTCAAAAAGTCACGGACTTATCAAACGACCCTCGTAGATATACCTCTGATGAATTTATAAACAATCAAGATCGGCTACAGTCAAGCAATTACATAATATTTATATAAGACCATGGATTTTTGAAACTCATGCACAATTGGGATTGTGATAAATGTTATTGGTGAACGCATCTAAAAAAAAACAAGTAAGGAAAGCTACAGTCGAGCGCACGCGACAGTAAGATACCATTTGTCCAGTTGCAAAAAAAATTATTACACCTTTATTTCCTCTGCACAACTTCAATCGTCACCTATTTTTTAAATTAGATCTAACTTTCAATCATCCATCTATTTACATATAAAATCGTAATAGTAATCAGCTTTACACACCCTACGGCTGAATTAAAGCATCGTGATGACGTTGACGTTACAATATGCTGCAAAGGAGCAAGCAATGAAATAATCGGCTATATATATATATATATATATATATATATATATATAGCAAAAAGTTGAAACTTTAATACTTTCGTCACAAAGCAAACTCAAAAGTGTATTAATCAATGTTCAAAGCCGGTGCGCGTGGCACCTCAAGTTTGAAATAAACTCCAGGATCTTGTGATGTTTACCCAATTTGGTGACTCTAGCTTTTATAATAGCTGAGATCTGTGTGTTCACAGACAGACAAACGTACATGGCTAAATCGTCTCGACTAGTGATCCTGAGCAAGAATATATATACTTTGTGGGGTCTACCACGCCCCTTTCTGCCTTTTACATACATTTGCACAAACTTGAATGGTATAAAAAAAATATATATATAGTTTATGGGGTCGCAGATGCCTCCTTCTGCCTGTCACGCACATTTCGACAAACCCAATATACCATGTATTTTTTTAAATCCATGGTCTAAAACATATGTATATACTTATCCTATTTATAAAAAACGTTAAAAAACTATAATTTATATATATATTTGATAATATAATATATATAATATAATATAATATAATATAATATAATATAATATAATATATTATTTGATAATATATGTATATATATTATCAAATATATACATAATGTATTGTATTTCATTTCACAGTATGTTTAAAGTCACACTGAAGTTTACCAATTTTGTGTTTTTAACTTATTCTTATATTGATTATCGAATTTGTTTTGGTATGAAATATGTATAATATAAGTGAAAGAGAAAGGTAAGAGAGTCTAACCTCCTGCATCGTTGATAGCGTCTTGCTTCCGTTTCCGCTTCTTGCCGCGTGAGGCGTTCGTACGGGAACTCCAATCGGGATACATCTGCATGTGCAGCTGGCGTTCCCGTCGTGCCAACTCGTAATACTTTGCCTGCTCCTCACGCCCCAATGCATGCCACTGGCAGTAAGGGCGATCGAGGGAGTGGGAGTGGTTAACAAGGCAAAAAATGTCGCGAGAAGCAAGAAAATCGATTTTCGAGTTGTTATGCGCATGGTTTATATTAATTAAAATTATATTCCATTCGATTGATCATGTAAAAATTTTCACATAGTTGCGATATGCGCAAATGAAAATGATGAGAAATAAGAATATAAGGAATATTTATGTTTGGGCAATCATTTTAAACCAATGTTATTCAATGCTAAAATGTATGCTATATATATATATATATATATATATATATATATATATAAAAGGCACCCGCTTGTCTATACATTGATTTATGTATCTATTCTTACGAAAAGCTTTGACGGATCGATCTGGTAGACGGTTTCGGGTGCATGCAGTACGCCAATTTTAAAAACAATTTCATTTGCATTTCAGATTCATTCAAGAATCGAGAAATATATATGAAAATGAAAGAATTAATAAAATAATATAAAATTTTTCCATATTTATAGATATATATTTTCTCTGAAGTTTTCTTGCCAATTTCAATGTAAAAGTATATGAATATTATATTGCACTCATGTTTGTGTTTATGTGGGCGTGATTGTATTGTCTCTTTGTAATATATCTCAATTCGATTTTAGTAAAGTGGTTGGTATATTTATATATTTAATATGCATACATACATACATTACATACATATTATACAATGCATATAAGGCCTATTAAATACTTAGGGGATGTCGGTTTGAAAACTAAGCAATTCAGAAGTTTCTATGAAGTATCTACGAAAACAGCAAAACGTTGTCCGACTAATTATATATATATATATTAAATATATAAGTATATATATGCTAATTTTTAAGTGAAATTCACTCTGATGAAGTAGTATTGTGAATCAAGATCCATAATTGTACAATTATTTAATTGTCAATGTTAAAAGTAAAACATAAATGCAGAAGTTATTTTTCATCGTGTGCTATCGTCGCTAAGTAATTATTTTTAGATAAATATTTGTAAATATTTAATTCGTGCATGAATCAAAAACAACATCTATGTGGATTTTTTTATCCAGTTATCGAAAAGCTGAGTATTTCGACCGATCGAATAAGTTTAGAACGGAAAATAAGGTTATCGTAATGCTGATTGCAGAGGGTGTACTAATTTAGCAAAACTGTTTGCAACGCACCTTAGGAGACATGTCCGACCTTTTTAAGTATGTATATATTCTGAATTAGCATTAACAGTGGCAGTTGAAAAAGCCATGTCCGTTCGTCCGTTCAGGGGAAACCCTAATGGAATCAAAATTTTAAATCGAACTATGTTCCGCTATCTGATAAATCCAGTGGAATTTAATTAGCTTACACAGTAAACTTAATTATCTAAAATAAAACTGAGTTATTTGACGCCTAGGAATTGAAGTGTAAGACAAGCGTTATCTATAGCAGACCTAATAGTACACTTTTTCTATGACAGCTAGTAGTCCAATTGTGGGAAATCGGTTGATAGGATATATTTCTAAAAGAAATGTGTTAAGATTTATTCTCTATACTATTAATTATGAAATTATTTCATTATTTAACTATGAAATTAGTTTTCATAGAAACATTTAAATGAACAGACATAAGGTCAAAGAGCTCTCCACCGTGTTAACGATTGAAAGGTGCCCACTACAAAGGTATAAAAAGTGTAAATATTTTTACTTATAATTTCGTTCGTTTCGGTTCGTATTGCTATCAACAAATGCTTGAAAGCTTGATTAAAACCGTACAGTATACAGGGTATTCCATTTAGTTGGTAAGAGCAGAATTCGTAAGAAGTTTCAAAAATTGTACAGTTAGCCTTCTTTCCTTATTTTTGGTTAAATTAAATAATTCAACTTAATTCAATTAATTTAATTTTAATTAAAATAAATTTTGTGTTTGTTTTCTTTTGCCTATGCGAAAAAGGTTTAAAATAATTATTTATACGAATACCAAATATAGTTTTAAATTTGTTAGTTCTAGTTCTAGTTCTAGTTTGTTGTATTGGAGTTAGTAGTAGATGATATTTTTGTGTATTTGTGAGTTTCAATGTAGATGAATGTTAATTTCAATGAAGTTTTTTTTTTTTAAATATAATAATATATTTAACAGAAAACATATTAACTAAACATCAGTTCAAATTTAATAGGACAGGTAGAGTGAGAGTAAGGTTGATTGAGTGAGTCAGAAAAGAAAGTGACAATTTTGTGCAATACCTCCCGAATCCGTTGTCGATCTGTCTTTTTTACGCTTTTTCTTTTTCGACACATAACCATAGTTATCGCGTGCACTCCACCCTGGATATAATTCCATATGTAATTGTCGCTCTTGTCGCGCCTTTTCGTAATATTTGCTTTGTTCTTCGCGGGAAAGTTCGTGCCACTATAAAAGGTTTATATTAATACAATGGTTGAGAGAAATCAGTTAATAATTATCTAGTTTAAAGTCACTTAAAAGAATAATTTAAAAAACTAATAAAGGAGAAAATGTTTGTGCGTCAGTTTGTCTTGTCTTAATTTTTTTTGTATATAAATAGCCCCGCTAAAATCTTTATTAAACTAATTGCTATAAAGCTACGAAATACGTCATTGTAAATATAGCTTACCCGTCGGCCTAAAATCTGATTAATCGCAGCGGACTCTTTGAGTGTGCACTCTGCCACGACTTTGGCACGCATTTCCTTCATATAGAGCATAAATGCATTCAGCGGTTTTTTGATATGCGGTTTCTTTTTATCATTTGAACTATCTTTACAATCGTTAGTCTGTAAATTCGACGAGCTCTTGCTATCCAAATTTCTGAAAAGTCAAATTTAAAGAAAATCTTATTTATAAAATGTTAGATGTAAATTAAAAAAAAAAAAACCCACACAATGCACAAAGTATATGTCAACACAATTGTTTTTCATACATATTATATTATATATATTATAAGAAGCAAAATATTATAACTTAGTTCAAACCGAAAATCTATGTAACAGGCAGATAGAGACATCTTCGACCTCATAAAATATATTTATTCTGGTTCAGGATCAACAGCCGAGTCAATATAGCCATATCCGTCTGTCTGTCGGTGTGAAAATCTAGATCTTAGCTATTATAAGAGCTAAGACTACCAAATTTAGTGACAATATGTGTTAATATTGCCCGCTGATCAAGTTTATTTTGAATTTTGCCGACGCCCCTTTTCGGCCTCGTAAATCGAAAAAATGTATTACAGACGCAAGAGAAATGATCTCTGAAAATTTGGTAACGATCGGATAATAAACACAGAAATTATTTGAGTCAACGTTTTTCATAGATGTAAGCAGGCATTGGACAGACGGACGAGGCTATTGATCGTTGTCTAGTGTGCAACGCCTCCTCTTATATATGTTCATTTGCACAAACTTAGAATACACTTTTTTAATCATATTCAATGGTAGTAATAAATATCGTATACCCATTGAACCTATTGGTCGATTTTTGCATTTTTCATGATATCGTCATGAAACTTTCCGAATATATATGTCTTAGTATGTATTTTAAAAGCGGTAAATTTGTATACCCGCTACTCATAGAGTAGAAGTGTCTGTCCGTGTGAAAATCCAGATCTCAGCTATTATAAGAGCTAGGACTATCAAATTTGGTGACAAAATGTGTTATTATTGCACGCTGATCAAGTTTATTTTGGATTTTGGCCACGCCCCCTTCCGCTCCCGTAAATCGAAAAAAATTGATTACAAAATTGATTTCGATGCCATATTGTTCATTTTTGGTTTATATATATATAACTATAACTATAGCTAGCCAAATGATCTCTGAAAATTTGGTAACAATCGGATGATAAACACAGAAGTTATTCAGTTTAACGTTTTCCATAGCATTATGCCGAATAGTGTGTGCGTGTACGGTGGTGAAATGGGTTACGGGTTCGAGTCCAACCCACATCAAAAATTAAATGTGTGCAAACCATTTTTTTTTTTATTTTAGATTTTGACTATGCCTAAATATTGTAAGTCCATTGCCTTTTACGATCCAAATATGATTGTGGCCGTTCTTTATTGTTCCGCAAATAATTTTGATGTACGAGCAGCTGGGTAGCGGGTATATTACAGTCGAGCAGACTCGAATGTAGCTTTCTTACTTATTTTTAAAAATTTTACCGATATATTTGAGAATCGCAATGAATCTTTTTCTATCTATGGCTAAGTATGTCCATAAAAAGCTATACAATATATATATATATATATATATATATATATATATAAATATAATAAATATATATATATATATATATATATAAATATATATATATATATATATATATATATATATATATATATATATATATTTATATATATATATGAATTGGTTTGATTTTGATAAATTTGGCTTTTGAAAGGATATACTGAGACATAGATAGGATTATTTTCACAGCCTTATACATACATATATATAATATTATGTTAGGTGCTTAAATAAAAGATATTTTCACAACACGATTTCTAAACATTACATTTTTTTCAGCCTGCTTCCAATGCTTAGGTCATAGGGCGCATCGCTCAGAAGCAATCCCTTATAGTTCTCATTGAAGGAGGAGGCCCCAGTTGTTTCAGTTGTATTCACAGTTTTCATATCTGATCCAGTGCCCGTTCCACTTTCGCTGGAAATTCCGGCAGCAACTCCAAATTGAGCCTTAAACATATCGGTAAGTGCACGTTCCTTAAGGGCTTCAACAGCTGCAACTGCTGAAGAGGATGCCTTTAGGGTGACAGGAGATGTACCCGAAGATGCTGGACACTCAATTGGTAGGCTGGCAATTGCTAGCAGTTTAATATCATTTCCTCCATTAAGCTCCGACTGGCAGTTGAGAGGTATACTTGATGTTTCAACTTTGCGTGCAAAGTGTGATTTGCGTCGATGTTGGTGTTTCGAGTTGGTTCCAGAACTAGTTCCTGTGGAACAACTGCTATTACTGCTGTTTGGCGGCGTTGCAGGTGTTGGCGGAAAATGAAAATCAGCCAGATAATTAGCTGGTTCGGCCGCGATATTCGGATTCGGATTGTGCAATGATGAGATTAACCGCGACTGCGAGGCATATTCTAAAATAATTTCCGCTGCTGTGCCGCCAGTACTTTCGATTAAGCCTTTGGTCTTCTTTGATCTAGAATTCATTGTCCTTGGATGCCAAAGGCACCGTGATGGCGATAAAGACGATGAATTATCCACTTTTTCCACTTCCTCTTCGCTCTCACTTGTGCTACTCGTGTTTGCACTGGAGCTATTCGAAAGACGGTCTTCTGTAGCTTGCTGCAGCATTATATTCTCGATATCCCATAAAGTTCTTGGCTTATCCGTTATGGATGACGTCACCGGTTTATTTAAATTTTCATCCATTTCTAATCCTGGTTGCAGTTCACCACTCTCAGCGGACAGAGCAATGGCTGCCAATGCCATTACATCGTGCGTAGGCAATGATGTTGATATTACCTTACTCGAGAGACCTAAGCGCTGAAGGCTGCGTTGATAGTAGAGCTCCGCATTGCTCCATTGATAATGCAGTCGCTTGACTTGCAGCAGCATCGCTTCAATTTTCGTTCTATTATTATTCAGCTCACGCTGCACGGTTAACTCCAGTGCGACATCTCGAATTTTCTCTTTCTCCGGTTCGTTCTGAATCTCCCCATTGTGCTGCTGTGACATTCGAAGATTTTGTTGAAACTTATTACACAGTCGCATTAGTTTCTCCAAACCTTTCTTTATACTGCACAAAGCGTTCTTCTGCTCCCGTATAAGATTAGCCTTTGAACTAAATGCTTCTGTTTCCTGCTTAGCACATCTTGATGTTGATGTTCGTTGATTGTTGTTATTGTTATCTTGTGCCAATGTTGAGGCAACTTCCCTTGAGCTAGCTTTATTCAAGCTTACTCCGCCAGTCGTCTCCGTAGCACGATCCGACTGCGGTTGCTGTAGAAATTGTGCGTACAAAAGTTGCGTAGCCAAAAACTGCCGTTGCTGCTGTTCTTCGGAACATTTGTTGCTATACACATGGGTGAGGAGTGTATCTCTTTCCCATGAACTTTGAGTCGCACTATCCTCTAGCTTGGGCCAGTGCTGAAAAAGCTCGCTCTGTTGCTGCTGTCGTAACAATAACTCCGACATCAAGGTAGACGTTGAAGGTATGCTAAAAATGTGCTCCATTAAAGAGCAATTTTGTCTTGTTATGTCGTCGTCAGAAAAGGAATTTTTTGCTCTGTAATTTCTGCTTGAGCAAGTGTTTTTACATTGTTTTACTTTTCAGAATGGGCAAACCAAACATGGAGGCATGGAGGCTTGCCTACCAGTGTATAAATTAATTCTGCGAATTTAACATTTATGTACAAATACACTTATAAATTGGGAGGAAAAGCAAATCAAAAAAAGGGGAACAAATTCCAAGTGGCTATAGTGTGCATATCATAGACCGGCATCGGGTAACCGCAACCGCAAAGTATATCGCAACAGTGCAACAGGACCAAAGTAGACATCTGCGACCCTATAATGTATATATATTCTTAATCAGCATCAATAGAGAAGTCGAACTAGCCATGTCCGTCTGTACGTGCGTCCGTCTGTTGCAACCCAAAGTTTTAAAGCTATCTTAATGAAACTTGGTATACATGATTCTTATTGCTGCACGCTGTACATAAGTTAGAACGAGCCGGATCGGACCGATATATCGTATAGCTGCCATAGAACCTATCGGTCGAATTTTATTTTTTAAAATATCGCTATAAATCTTTTCCGATATATGTCTAAGTACGTCCTTAAAAGGCTGTCAAAATTTGATCGAAATTAGACCGATATATCGTATAGCTGCCATAGAACCTATCCGTCTACTTTAATTATTTTTTAAGATATCGCTGTGAAACTTTCCTGATATATGTTTGTCTATGTCTGTCCATTAAATGCTATGCAAGTTTCATTAAAATCGGACAGAGATATCGTTAAGCTGCCAGAGAACCTAGCGGCCGATTTAATATGTGAAGTAACTGCAATGGTAGATTGACGTGTTTTCTTGAAGTTCTATTTATTTTTAAAGTTCTATTTAAATGTCTCTATTTATTTTGGGTACATTAATTAAAATGCAAAGTCCTATCAATTTAATATTTTTAAGTGTCTTGCTCGTGTTAGCTCTACCGATTTTTATGGTCCTGCCCCATATTTAATTTCATCCCTTGTACTTTATTCAATCAAAACTTTTTTTTTGGCATTTTGTGCAAGTCAAAATTTAATATTCTGAGTAATAACTTGCAAGGGGGCTCTCTAGGTGTGTTTTTCTCTTTTATGTTGCTCTATTCGTCAGTGTTTCTCTCTTATTCTCTTTTTCTCTTTGCTGCGTCAAATCCACAACAATAACTCTGTTGGGCTGCCTGTTGCGGAATTTGGAAACTGAAATCTATTATACACACACACACACACACACGTTTAAAACAACAAAGCGATTTAAATAAAGATTCGAAATGCGTTTTAAAAGTGTTTTTAATTTGCTTTTAAAATCATTTTGCATTTTGCACTGTAATGTTTTTCATTGAATTTTAACTAATCTCGCCAGAGAAGTAAGTCGTAAGTCAGTCGTGTGTATCCCTTGACTGACGCTTTAAACACAATTAATGGGTGTACAAATATATATATATGCACGCATTTATTATTTTATAGAAATTATATTTTAGCATATCAATAAAATTGTTTAAGGTTAGTTTATTTATTGACATTTTCATTTGTAATTTTTTGCACCCTTTGTAAAGGAGTATCAAAAAGTGCACGAAAATTATTTTTTCACTTATTTTTTTTCATTCGAGTTCACAGTTATTTAATTAAATTACGCTCGCAATTTGTTGGGTTTATTGAAGTTTGCATTAGTTTATAATTTCCATTATTTATGCGAATTTTTATAACGGGCACAATTTATTGTCAGAGCCAGGTTAACAAATTGACGTTTTGCTTCCTACTTTGGGAATTTTAAGCTAACAATTCACAGTGGTTGTTAACCACCTATCGCTATTTCTATATTTCTCTCTTATTTATCGTAAGCTGCTCTCTAAAAGGGAGAGGCCCGAGAGTAGCTGCGCACTAAATGTTTGCATGAGCTCTCTTAACCATGTTACTAAGAGTACACTTACACTATACGAAAAAGCCGTAAAGCCGTAATTCAATAATAATTATTTAATATAATTAATTTTATACAAGCAACAAATAAACAAATAACAAGCACACCCACGTGCGTGTAAGTCAAACCAGAAGGAATTTCACAATTTTCTTTCAGAGTTGCACTACATTAAAAAAAAAAATTGGTCTGATCGGCAAAAGCACAACCCTAACATGCTGGTGGGGAGTGCGAGTGAATGGCATTTAGTGAATGAGTGAGTGAGTAAGCACTACCGAAAAGGGCACACAAGAAAGTGCTTCTGAAGCGGATTAGACTACATTATAAATTTGCATCATGGGACATATGTAAGTATATAGGCCTCAGTTCTGCTAGCAGCCCACGTCACCGCGTAATGTAAGTAGAATCATACAGCAATACAATTGACAATTTTATATATATATATATATATATATATATATATATATATATATATTTATAATATATATGTATAATAATAATATATATATAATATATATATAATATATACATAAATGTACATTGTACCTTTTATGCATTTTCGTATGCATTTTATATATGCTGCTTACTCAATAGGTTTTGCATCCTTCAAAAAAAAAATCAGAAATCGAAAAATCAAAAATATTAATCGAAGTTCGCTTATTAAAACAGTTGCGCCACTGTTGAGTGGCAAAAGGACTATTTTTATTCGTAAGCCATATTGGACAATGCAATACGGGAAATTTCCCGTAGCTAATAAAGGGATATTCGAACTGCGGACGTTTTTACAAGGAAAATTTCCTGAAAAAGTGAATTCAAATAGTAAACAAACATAGAGGGCAATTCTTAAGTTTAAACTGTAGCTTTTTTACATGATTTTTTAACATTTGTGTGTGCAAAAATCTTTTTATTATTATTTTAGATTTTGACATTGCATTAATATTGTAAGTCCATGGCCCTTAAAAGTCAAAATATAATTGGAGCCGTTCTTTATTGTTTCGCAAATAGAAATAGTCGAGCACACCCAACTGTTGTTTTCTTTTAGTCAGTTTTTATTATTTGCTTTTAATTTAGTTTGCAATTTGTGTTTTTCGATTAAGTAAAGTGGATGTGGGGAAATTTGGTTGACGGACTGACAGGCGGACAACTGGACAAAGGGAAACACATAGATGTGGCTATGGATTGACTCGGCTGTTCAATACCTATCAAACATACTAATGGGCTTCCGATATGTGTTCTTCTGCGTGTTATCGGTCGGCACTAATACCCTTATAAATACTCTTCTACTATAAATTCAGTAGCATACCCTCCCAAGCTTAAATATATTTATTATAAGAGTGTATTAGTATAAGAAATATAAAATTATGTATGATTATCTGCAATCTGACTAGTAATAATCTGACTAGTAATAATTCCAACAACCCCATTGTTTATCCAGGGGTAACGCAATGCTATAATTAAGGGTGGTTATTCCTATGCGCAGACGCAACTATTGTGAGTATTGTGAGAGCCAATAGGAAAGTTCAGAAGTCTATATCTGTGAGAATGTGTACGTAAATTTGTCCCTGTCTGGCTGTGAGAATTCAATTGGGCTGTAGGTAGGATATTAAATATGGCGTATGTTAAGGACCCACCCAATGACCCGTTAGGCTGACAAACGGATGAACTGAGAAAGTGTTAATAAGCCGAGTGTGAAAAATTAAATTGTGGATCGAACGAACATGTATTACACATACTCAGCTTATTTTGGTAAATTACGTAGTACAACATAAATTGGATCTCCGAAAAAGGATCCCTAAGCAAGCAATTTTGAAGCAAGTTTATATCGCCACCTCCTCCTGCCTAATATAATATAAGAGGTTAGCTGTTGCTCCCAATTCAATTCAAAATACAGATGTATTTAGTATTCTACAATTTGAGTATATGTATATATACATATATTTACCTTGAATACCGATTGTTCGTTGTTGACTCATGCACAACACAGTCCTGCTTAGAACTGGGTGTCACGATTGCTGGATGTGCATTCAGCACATGATGCGGGCTGGCATGAACAGAAGGCAATAAGCTTGGAGAGAATCGAAATGGGAAATCGCTACGGTTGAAATATAAATATAAACATAAATTATTATCAGAAACAAGTAAGGAAAGCTACAGTCGAGGGCGCCCGACCGTAAGATACCATTCGACCAACTTCGTAGTTGCACTAACTAGTACGAACTCACTCTCACACACACATACAGACACACATAGAAAGACTAAAACGATGCGTGACGATATTCTGCAGAATATCTGCGGAACTATGGAAAACGTTTTCTTTAATATTGTAACTTCTGCGTTTATTGTCCGATCGAATTGTAATTGGGTGCATATTATTAGCATCTTTATGTGTTCCAAAGCAGAAAGCTGTAACCTTAATACTTTCCTTAATATTCAAAAATTATCGATTTGGGTGGGCGGTGGGCGTGGAACTTCACATTTGAAATAAACTTTATCTGGGCATG
Organism: Zaprionus ghesquierei; assembly: GCA_018904095.1. NCBI lineage: Eukaryota > Metazoa > Arthropoda > Insecta > Diptera > Drosophilidae > Zaprionus > Zaprionus ghesquierei. Next base: position 757,445 of record JAEIGP010000821.1, on the reverse strand, counting down.
ATTTAAAGGAACCATCATGCTAAATTTAGTGTCTGTAACTGTAATACTTTCCTTAATATTCAAAAATTATTGATTTGCGTAGGCGGTGGGCGTAGCACCTCAAATTGGAAATAAATTTGATCTACCTTTACAGGAACCTTCATGTGAAATTTGGTGTCTCTAGCTTTTATAATAGCTGAGATCTAGACGTTCAAACGGACAGACAGACGGACATGGCTCAATCGACTCGGATGGTGACCCTGAGTCAGAATATATATACTTTGTGGGGTCTGCCATGCCTTTTTCTGGCTGTTACATACATTATTTGCACAAACTCAGCAAACCATTTTTGACGATTTTCAGTGGTCGAATGGTATAATAATAATAAGCTTGTTAATAATTACCTGGACAGTGTTGTGTTAATTGGTAAGGTGGAGGGGTAGGGAGTTCGAAAACTAGACGCTGAGTATACCGTTGGGGTGTGCCTGAAAACAAATTATATATCTATAAATATTTTCATTTGAATGAGAAATATTTTATACTTACCATGAAGCAACTTGTGACATATCGGGACTAAGCATGGGATATGGATATTGACTGGCTGCAAATGGATACAAGGCAGGACGAGTGAGAGCTGAAAAAATTTGTATATTTTATTTGTAATATTACATATAAATGCAGATATCGCTGACACCATAGTTTATTATATATTCTTGAGAAGCAACATAGTTTGTTGCAACGCAATGCAAAACTCTTAGTTTTAAAAAGCTTAGGGGAATCAAACTAGCCTAGTCTATCATAACATGATCCATTTTGTAAGCTATCAATTAGGTGAGGTTTAGAAGATACTGAACGATTCCGTCTGACCTACAATAAAACGGCTAGGCACTTGTTGTCCCTCGTGTTCTAATTAGCCCAATGTCTGTGCATCTTACCTTTAGAGAATATAAGAACTTTGTGTTATCTTTAAATACCCGCACCTCAAACAAACATGTTTTGTTATTTCAATAAATAAATATTTATTAAATTATTACGAAACTTTGAGCTAAATAAGATACAGTTGAGCCCGACAGTAAGATAATATTCTTTAACTTCGTGTTTAATGTCCAATCAGATTTGGGAACTTGGTGCACATCGTCGCCAAAGCTGTAACTTTTATACCTAGCATTATATTCGTAAATTATCGGTTTGCGTGGGTGGTGAGCATGGTACGTTTGATTTGAAATAAACTTTGCGTATGGTTTACAGGAACTACCAAGCCAAATTTGGTGTGTCTAGCTTTCGTAATAGCTGAGATCGCGACTTTCATACAGACAGACGGACAGAAGGACAGAAAACATGGCTCAATCGACTCGGCTAGTGTTCCTAAGCAAGAATATTTATACTTTGTGGGGTCCGCAAAACCTTCTTCTGCCTTCACCAAGCACAAAGTTACTTCACTACTCTACCCAATATTGTTGTCAATATTCAAGCAGAATTAAAACTTAAACTTGAAACAAAAGGGTACAGGACCTAGTCTGTCAGTACCACACACACAAAAATCACCCGCGGGCGCAAAAGGAATCTATTTGCGACAAAAAGGATGTCATTATTATGTGGTTGAGCAACATGTTGTGTTTTCATTAGGCTGTCTCTCATTTGTACCTATAGATTTCGAGCTCAAAAATCCAGAGCCATGATACCGATACCCGTCACCGTTACAGCACGTTCAACCCTCAAGCGTTTTTACCCTTCATTGAGTATTATCGGGTATCATTGTCATTGCTTAATCTTTATTAGAGGCATTTATCTTTTGCGAAAATGTATAGTTTTTGCAAAACAATTCTTAAAAGTTTATTCTATAAATTAAAATTATAATTTCATTCGATAGTTCCTTAGAAAAATGCATGGGCTAACCTATTTTTTTGGTCACACAGAAAAGGGTGTTCCATGGTCGACTATTTGTTTTGTTTTCATGCGATATTTGCCTCAACCCTTGTACACGACTACACGATATAAAAAAATGTCATATTAAAGCTTATTGCTTTAAAATCCGTCGGACCAGTTTCCCATCCAATTCCCCCTCTCTTTTACTTTTATGTCATTGCATCAATTTTCCACGATATACTGTGCGTACTTAAGCTGCGCGCATATCATTAACATGAAATCTTAAAAGCCTGTGTCGATGAGGACGACGATCCCAATCTCGATCCCGTTGAATAGCAAGGGCTATGGCTGATACAGGGTCACGAGGGTTGTTGATGACAACCTTCCCTCATCATGCTCATCCACAGACCTTTGCTCAGTCTACCTTTGCATCGTCCCGTTTCATTTTACTTATTTTACGATGCCAGCAGGGGGCAGCGGTTGAGCGTTGAACAATAACGCCCCCAGAACATTGCACTAATAGTCAAGCAATTAGGTGTTTATATTGTAGCGCAAACACGATTTACCCAATATTATTTTTACCAAACTTCAATTCATTTCCCTTTTTCCTTTGGCATTCATGCCCTTTCAAGCAAAAGGCCTTTAAAACATAGTATATACAAAAGATAGAATTTATTTAGGAACTTCGGCCTAGCGTGCTGTATTGTACATTGAAAATGTTTGAATCAGTATCTGCAAGATCGTTTAAGAAGCAGTCTTGTCTGTCACTTGAAAGCATATGAAATATCGTATATTATTAGTAGTATATTATTATTTAAAATAGGCTACCTTCGACACCCCGAAGGTTATATACCATTGCAGTTACTCCACATATTAAATCGGCCGATAGGTTCTATGGTAGCTTTATTATTTTTCTTGCATAGCATTTAATGGACATAAATAGACATATATCAGGAAAGTTTAACAGCGATATCTTGAAAAAATGATTAAAGTTGGTTGATAGGTTCTTTGGCAGCTATACGATATATCGATCCAATCCGGCTCGTACCGACTTATTTCCAGCGTGCAGCAATAAGAAATAGTTTCATCAAGATAGCTCTTAAACTGAGGGACTAGTTTGAGGGACTAGCTTTCCCTATTGAAGCTGATTAAGAATATATATACTTTATAGGGTCGGAGATGTTTCATAAGGTGCTTAACTGGAATTTGGAATAACTGGAAAACATAGAATTTACTAATATAGGCTAAATGTCAAGGCACTTTAAGCCTACCAACCCACCCGATGGAAAGACCACAAATCAGTCGCGCAATGCGCGCAGCTAGCTGGGATTTCATTATATTTTATTATTCAATTATTAGCGCAGAGCGCATTGTTAGGGATCATAATGCCGTGTAATCCGCAAGCAGCTTTTAAGTGCAGGCCTTTTATTTCCGCCGTTGGTTCTCATTAAATTCAACCATTAGCGTTCGCCTATCGACCCTTGAACGGACAACCACCGTGGCGCATTATAAATTGTGCAGACGCAGTGTATGTAGATGGAAAAATGAATGAATGAATGGATGAACCGACCGTAATCGAGCACACACAAATACAATCGCATCATGTGCAATTATTATTCCATAATTTGTTTGAATTTCGACTTTCTAGTCGAAGGGTGAGAAAGTCAATAGGTTGCGGTTAGTTTAATTGGGCAGTGATATTTAGATTTTTCCAATTCTAAAGGGTTAGACACCTATGAATGAAGCAAATATGTATACGCACTATCACTTTAAGTTTCCAATAATATTATATTAGTCAAAAAAGTGTATACCAACTTTTTATTAATGCAAATGTAACAGGCAAAAGCAATCTCCTAGATAGTAACAAGTAAGGAAAGCTATAGTCCAGTTGTTATAGCGTCGGAGATGTTTGTTACGTGCGTTACCAATTTCTAGTCATAATTAATATACCCCCTGAAAGGGTATTATAATATTATGTCATAAAAATCAATTTAAAACAAAAAACCCAAAAATATAAATAAATATTACAAATTTGTCGTCTACCAATAATTGAAGGTATTTGAGTATTTGAATAAGTACTCGAGACATTGATTTTAATTTAATAGCTAATACACCAAATATTGGCATATTATATTGACATTTCGCTTTCAGTTAAGAACGTCGCGATGTCGAATGAATTTACATACTAAACTAAATTTTTTTCACAGGTTTTAAGTTAATTTGGTGTCTCTAGCTTTTGTAATAGCTGAGATCTAGACGTACATACAGATAGACGGACATGGCTCAATCGACTTGGCTAGTGATCCTGAGCAGGGATATATATACTTTATGGGGTCTGCCATGTCCCCTTCTGTCTGTTACATACTTTTGCACAAACTTAGTAAACCATTTCAATGGTCGAAATTTTTTGGCCCATCTTTTAATAAAACCAAGAACACAAAAAGCCTTGTTAACAATGTTTGTAACGTAGCGATCAAATTTCAATTTCTGATCAAAGAGAATACCTAGATCATTTACTTCAGTTATGTTTAAAAGTTGAGTTAAGTTAAGGGAATAGTTCATGACGTGATGGTTTCCTCTGTAAAATGACATAAATTTACATTTAGAACAGTTAAGATGTAGCAGGTTATGACTACACCAGGCAAAAAACATGTCAAGATCCATTTGAAGAAAGTTTAAAGTTGTGTTATTATACGTCAGACAAAGTTTAAAGTCATCAGCGTACATAAGTATAAATGATTGGGTTAGTACAGAAGGTAGGTCATTAATAAAAAGGTTAAAAAGTAGAGGGCCAAGATGACTACCCTGAGGAACAAATATAAGCTTAGATGGGCAGGAATTAAAAAGGATTCTTTGCGTCCTCTAAGTTAAATCATCAGATATCCAAATGCAGATCAAATTCGATATGATATTATTGTATTACTTTTCGTACTCACCTATCGCTTTTGGATCCAACTGATACGGTGGAATTCCACAATGAGCAGGTGGTGGTGTTGTGAGCGGATCTCCATTGTGACAGAAAAAAGGAGGTAATCCAATTTTATTTGCCTGTTAAAGAAAGACAAAAATAAATTGGTTATTAGATTCTATTATATTTGAATATAATATCTTTGAGCCCATAAAGTTCAGTAAAGAAAAATCCATGTCGTCCCTATTATGAAAGCCTATTATAGTAGTCAATGGATACTCCTTCGACGCTCAGACGAGGTGCGAGGTTAGAAAAAATTTGATAAAAGTTCTCAAATTGTAAGAGGACACCAACTACAACAGGCTTACCAACTAGGGTTGTTGATAATATATCAAAATATCAATACATCGATATTTTTTTCTGAAATTGATATATTTATATGGTGATATTGTTTTTGCCCAAATATCGCATATCGGTATTTTTTTTTATATTTTCCCTTCGGTGACTCTGATTTGCAAAGCGACGCCGAGTACAACTTATCCAGAGCTCCATGGAAAAGAAATCCCCTTGAAGTATGGAAAAGCCACAAGTTTTCAATGCCGCGCCTTTACCGCTTGGCCAGAAAGTACCTGATCACTCCGGGTAGCTCAATGCCTTCAGAGCGGATGGCGTCCGCTATAAAATGTGTAGTCTGTGACACACGAAGCCGAATGACGTTCACACATATAACAGAACAAGTATTCTTAAAATCACTTAAATATTATCATTTTGTTTTGATAAAAAAAAAACAAGTAAGAACGGCTACAGACAAGTGTTGACTGTATAAGACCATGGATTTTTCAAGGTTATGAAATCAGATTTAGAAAACTGTTATTGGTAAACGTGTTTTTCAAAGAAAAATAATAAACAACACATATAATTTTCAGTTAGACGCAAAGCAGTCCAAACAGTTGAAAAAAACACTGCTTGCAGTGGGTGCAGTGCAAGTCTATATAAAACGCTGAATAACTTTTATGTTCATTATCCGATCGGCACCAAATTTTCAGCGATCGTTTAGGCGGTGATAGTTATCATTCACAACAAAACTGAATACTCTAGCTTTATTATTGCGCTTGCTATACGGTTTATCGATTTGCGGGGGCAAAAGTAGGCGTGTCCCAAATTTTAATAAAAATTTTATAGCGTATGTTGTCACCAAATTTGGTGGCTCTAGCTTTTTTAGTTTCTAAGATATAGACGCTTGCAATACGGTTTTTCGATTTGCGGGGGCGAAAGTAGGCGTGGCCCAAATTTTAATAAAACTTTTACAGCGTATGATTCACATAAGTATTGTCACCAAATTTGGAGGCTCTAGCTTTTTTAGTTTCTGAGATATAGGCGTTTATACAGACAGACAGACAGACATGGCTTAATCGACTCGGCTAGTGATCCTGAGCAAGAATATGCATGTAACAGACAGAAGAAGACATCTCCGACTCCATGAAGTATATATATTCTGGCTCACGATCAACAGCCGAGTCGATATAGCCATGTCCGTTTGTCCGTCCGTGTGAAAATCTAGATCTCAGCTATTATAAGAGCTAGAACTACCAAATTTGGTGATAAAATGTGTTATTATTGCGTGCTGATCAAGTTTATTTTGGACTTTGGCCATGCCCCCGTAAATCGAAAAAAAATTGATTACAAACGCAATTTTGATGCCATATTGTTCATTTTCGGTTTATATGATAACTATTAAAAATTAAATGTGTGCACAAAAATTTTTTTTTGTTTATTTAAGATTTTGACTTTGCATAAATATTATAAGTCCATGGCCTGTTAAAATATAATTGTAGCCGTTCTTTATTGTTCCGCAAATAATTTTGATGTACGAGCAGCTGGGTAGCGGGTATGTTACAATCAAGCACACTCGACTGTAGCTTTCTTACTTGTTGCAATATAAATTTATTCCCCAAATTACCATCTGATCGGACAATAAACACAGAAGTTATCCATGTTAACGTTTTTCGTACTTCCACTGCTTGCGCCCGTGCTGCGTGTCGTGACGATGCTTATATATATAAATATAAATAAATATTACAAATTTGTCGTCTACCAATAATTGAAGGTATTTGAGTATTTGAATAAGTACTCGAGACATTGATTTTAATTTAATAGCTAATACACCAAATATTGGCATATTATATTGACATTTCGCTTTCAGTTAAGAACGTCGCGATGTCGAATGAATTTACATACTAAACTAAATTTTTTTCACAGGTTTTAAGTTAATTTGGTGTCTCTAGCTTTTGTAATAGCTGAGATCTAGACGTACATACAGATAGACGGACATGGCTCAATCGACTTGGCTAGTGATCCTGAGCAGGGATATATATACTTTATGGGGTCTGCCATGTCCCCTTCTGTCTGTTACATACTTTTGCACAAACTTAGTAAACCATTTCAATGGTCGAAATTTTTTGGCCCATCTTTTAATGAAACCAAGAACACAAAAAGCCTTGTTAACAATGTTTGTAACGTAGCGATCAAATTTCAATTTCTGATCAAAGAGAATACCTAGATCATTTACTTCAGTTATGTTTAAAAGTTGAGTTAAGTTAAGGGAATAGTTCATGACGTGATGGTTTCCTCTGTAAAATGACATAAATTTACATTTAGAACAGTTAAGATGTAGCAGGTTATGACTACACCAGGCAAAAAACATGTCAAGATCCATTTGAAGAAAGTTTAAAGTTGTGTTATTATACGTCAGACCCGTAAATCGAAAAAAAATTGATTACAAACGCAATTTTGATGCCATATTGTTCATTTTCGGTTTATATGATAACTATTAAAAATTAAATGTGTGCACAAAAATTTTTTTTTGTTTATTTAAGATTTTGACTTTGCATAAATATTATAAGTCCATGGCCTGTTAAAATATAATTGTAGCCGTTCTTTATTGTTCCGCAAATAATTTTGATGTACGAGCAGCTGGGTAGCGGGTATGTTACAATCAAGCACACTCGACTGTAGCTTTCTTACTTGTTGCAATATAAATTTATTCCCCAAATTACCATCTGATCGGACAATAAACACAGAAGTTATCCATGTTAACGTTTTTCGTACTTCCACTGCTTGCGCCCGTGCTGCGTGTCGTGACGATGCTTCGTTTCAGCCGTAGCGTGTGTAAAGCTGCCTGCTATGACGTTTTCATATGTAGATGGCGCTATTCAAAGATACATACTCGTAGATCCAATTAAGTCTGTATTTTTGGGTATTAACAACAGAAAGTTTGGTTTATGTGTTTGAATTTGCTGTGTGACAATGTGTACCTACATTATTACATGGTATTTGCTATAACAGCACAAGTAACGACACATGCACAACACAATATAGTACAGCAGCAGCACGGACTACAGGCTACACAACAGTAAAGCACACACTATCAATAATAATAATAATAATAAGCAGTGGTCACAAAGCAAACGGCAAACGGCAAGCGACAAGTCAGCAAAACCGAAAATATGTCTTTGATGTTGCCGCCCTAAACGAATATCAAACGTGCCGCCAACGCTGCGAGTAGGCCAGTGTTTTAAGCGGAATAAAAGCAGGCAGACCCGCTCTCCTTTCCCCGCTTCCCCACTTCTTACTGCAGTATTGCAAGTCGTATTTCAACTGATATATGTGTGTGAAGGTTTCATTCAACAATTGATTCTACTCTATATTATGTTGTTCCAGTTACTATAAATAATAATAATTATGTAAATATATAGAAAACAAGTAAGGAAAGCTACATTCGAGCGCACCCGATAGTAAGATACCATTCGCTCATTTTCGAAAGAAATTATCACACTTTTATTTCCCCTGCAAAAGTTTATATACCACCTATTGTTTAAATTAGATCTATCTTTAAATATCGCCATCTACCTATTATACAAAAACGTCATAGAAATCAATTTTACACACGCTACGTTTGTATCGAAGCAACGCGACGATGACGTCACGACATGCTGCAAAGGCGGAAGCAGCGGATCTACGGAAAACGTTTAATTGAATAACTTTTGTGCTTATAATCCGGTTGGCTTGAAATTTGGACTATATAAGCATAAGTGTGGTAAACGTTGAAACTTTATTAGTTTCGTCACAGAGCTAACTCAAAAATGTATTTAACAATTTTTAGAGGTGGTGGGCGTGGCACCTCAAAATTGAAATAAACTCCAGGAGCTTGTGATGTTTATACACCATCATACCAAATTTGGTGTCTCTAGCTTTTATAATAGCTGAGATCTGTGTGTTCACACAGACGCGTGACGGACCGACGGAAAGACGGACATGACTCAATCGATTCGGCTAGTAATCCCGAGCAAAAATATATGTACATTGTAGGGTTTGCCTCGCCTCCTTCCGCCTGGTACATACATTTACATTCTATATATTTTATAGAATCACAGGTGCGTAGCAAACGTCTAGCTGAAATGAATATACCCTCTGCAAGGATATACAACTATTTGTCGGTTGATATTTTTACGGAAATGCCTTTTATTATTTTAGTCGGTAAATTTTGTCTGTTCCCCAAAAAATGCAATACTTAATATGGTTCCCTTCGTCTTTATACCATTCGACCTTTGAAAATGGTCAAAAATTGTATACTAAGTTTGTGCAAAAGTACGTAACAGGCAGAAGGAGACATAGCAGACCCCATAAAGTATATATATTCAGGCTCAGGATCAACAGCCGAGTCGATTGAGCCATGTCCGTCTGTCTGTATGAACGTTGAGATCTCAGCTATTACAAAAGCTAGAGACACCAAATTTGACATGATGGTTCCTGTATACCATACGCAGATCAAGTATATTTCAAATTTGGAGTGCCACGCCCAACGCCCACGCAAATCGATAATGTACGAATATTGAGGAAAGCATTACAGTTACAGACACCAAATTTGGCATGATAGTTCCTGTAAACTATGCGCAGAATGCGTTTTTTTCAAATTTGAGGTGCCACGCCCACCGCCCACGCAAATCGATATTTTTTGAATATTAAGGAAAGTATTACAGTTACAAACACCAAATTTGGCATGATAGTTACTATAAAACATGCGCAGATGAAATTTATTTGAAATTTGAGGTGCCACGCCCACCGCCCACGCAAATCGATAATTTACGAATATTAATGAAAGTATTTCAGTTACAGACACCAAATTTGGCATGATGGTTCCTATAAATCATGCGCAGATGAGATTTATTTGAAATTTGAGGTGCCACGCCAACCGCCCACGCAAATCGATAATTTTCGATTATCAGGAAAAGTATTGAAATTACAGCTTTCTGCTTTGGTATGAATAAATAATTGCAATATAAATCTATTCCCCAAATTACAATCCAATCGAACCATAAACACAGAAGTTATCCATGTTTCCGTTTTCCGTACTTCCACTGCTTGCACCTGTGCTGCGCGTCGTGACGTCGTCGTCACGATGCTTCGTTTCAGCCGTAGCGTGTGTAAAGCTATGCCGTTTTCACATGTAGATGGAGCTATTCAGAGATAAATCTAATCTAAACAATAGGTGGAGGATAAACTTGTGCAGAGTTTTTTGATGGAATTAAATATGTGATAATTTGTTTCGAAACCGGGCGAATGGTATCTTACTGTCGGGCGCGCTCAACTGTAGCTTTCTTTACTTGTTATTATCTATGTTTATCTATGTTTCTTTGTTTAACGGACAGACAGACGGACATGGCTCAATCGACTCGGCTAGTGATCCTGAGTCAGAATATATACACTTTCTGGGGTCTGCCACGCCTTCTTCTGCTTGTGGCATACATTTGCACAAACTTAGTATACCATTTTTTAATATTTTCAATAGTCGAATGGTATAATAATTTAATTTAATAATTTAGACTTATTGCCACTGTTCCCACTGAGGCTTGTGACTTTTGCGTTTCCTGATAATTATCATAGGTAGGTATCGGTTGTGAGCGATGCTAAATGCGGCAAAGAAAGCCGAATATACACTTTATTTCTTGTTTTTTCGCCTTTAGCGGGATACCATCCACCATGCGGGAATTTATAAAATAGATTGGTACACCTCCGCTTTATTAAAACGGGGCTTTTGAGATGATGGGAGCATTGAAGTTGGTAGCCATTGTTTAAAAATCAAGTGTAGAATAAGATTTTGGGGGTTGTTTTTTATCTTTCATTAAAAAGCACATCAGCACAGAGTCTGACATTTTGGGTGGTTGCTTCGGCTTCCGATTTGTAGTTGTTGTAGTAGTCAGCGCACTTTTTAGATTGAGTTCTTAACTTTGAAACAACCCCAGACACCAACTCTCCGCCCGTCAAGCCCCACCCTGTGCAGCAAAATGACGATGTTTACATACGTGTTGGCTACGACAGAGAGAGCGAGAGCGAGCGCGACAAAAAGAATGAGAAAAACAGCTCGAATGTGTATGTGTATATTGGGGAGGGTGTGTGTGTGTATGTGTGTGTGTGTGGGGGGGGTCTGTGTGTATGTGTGTGTGTGGGGGGGCTGGTTAGGCGTATGCACGCCTCTGAGAGTTTAAAAGCACTACCACCGAAACAGAGCACAACGCCACTGCAGAGAATATGGGAAGAAAGCGAAAAGCCGCAATTTGTGCTTGGGGGTGCTTGCGTTACTCTCTACTTTGCATTGCATTGCGCACTCGACGTTTAGGTTTAAAGACATTTAAATATAATACCATTTTTCAACAGGGTCAATAAGTATACAACTTCTTAATATTATTTCCAGAGATTTTTGTTCTTTGCGAGTACTATCTTTGTGCAAATACATACAGGCATGAGGGATCGCGTGGCAGACCACAATATATATATATATATATATAAATATGCTATTCATGAGCATATATTGTTATTCTTAATCTTTTATAAAAGTTACACTTACCAAATTTGCTAATTTTAAAATATGCAAGTTTAATTTAAATTTTAAATGCCACGCCCTCAAACGCCTCCGAAATGAAACTAATTTTATAAATTTTATGTATGTATATCAAACATATTCAAGTTATTTTCTGCTTTGACATACACAAATACATATATACACGTGTGTACATATACATCTATATTTAAATTTAAGAACCAAATGCATCATAAACACTTTTAGTGAAAAGTTGGGCGAACTATACTGTCGGCATTACACGACTGTAACTTTTGCAAATTGATTCTTTAGTAATTTCCATATCAAGATTATTTTGTGTTGCATACTTTGGGGTGCGGCGCAATTCGAATTGGCATGTCCGTCTGTCCGTCCGTCTGTTGCAACGCAAACTAGTCTCTCAGCTTAAGAGCTATTTTGATTAAACTTTGTATGCATGCTTCTTATTGCTGCACGCTGTAAATAAGTCGGAATGAGCCGGATCGGACCGATATATCGTATAACTGCCATAGAACCTATCGGCCGACTTTTATAATTTTTCTAGATATCTTGTAGGGTTTTGGCGACCTTTCTTTTTTATTTCCGAGGTTGACCTCGAGCCAACAACCATGGACATTTCTAGATATCGCAATGCAACTTTTATGATATATGTCTAAGTATGTCTATAAAATTGGACAGATATATCGTTAGACTGCCATAAAACTTATCGGCCGATTTAATATTTAAGGGTAAGAAAACTTCGGGGTGCCGAAGGTAGCCTTTTCGTACTGCAACCTTCTAGGTAACTAAATCTCATTTGAAATTTGATTTAAACGATTTTTTACATTTAAACTGTTTACATAAATTATATTCATAGTTTGGAAGAGCTAAGTCTTGTAAGTTGTGACTAGTTACTTAGCTTAATATTTTACTTGAGGGTGGTAAAACTAAAATTGTACACAACTACTATTTACATATGTTATCCAATCTTTATCGCTAAAGACAACAAAATTGTTGTTCTGGATACCTCTAGGAAACATAATATCAATTAAAACAGAGCGAATGCGAAGGGTCATCCGCAAGCAAAGACAAGTAACGACACCGACAGTTGAGTTCCCAAATTCTCAATGGTAAGATACCCTTTCGCTCAATTTTGAAAGACAGTCACAATAATGTTACCAAACTCTTAACTCCAACAACAAACTGAAGCTTGATTTTTAACCCAGAAGCATTTTATATGTACTATGTATTTGTATATGAAATTGAAAATGTAAACAGATCAAACACAGAAGTTATTTAAGTCAACGTGTTTCACAATTCCGCACCGCGCAGCCTTCGCGCTCTTCTCTCCTGCTTGTGTGTTTGTTGTAGAGCAAGAACGCAATTGAGGGCAGAGCAATTTGGGCAGAATTTCCTGTGGGTAACAATAAAATATATCAAAGTTGGGCGAAGGGTGTCCGGTGTTTGTAGTGGTCGCTAAAAAAGGCTTTATTGAACGGAAAGATACTGAGCAAAAGACGTACAGAAACATTTTCTGAAACACAATTTCCTATTCCAAAGCAACAATATTAAATAAAGTAAGGTGAAAATCCGATTGGCACTATTCCAATACACAGTAGTATTTGTTTTTAGTTAACGAAATTGATGGAATTACATTGACATTAGATTGCCTTGGTAAGGTTGAATAAACAGTGTCAGTTTACTTTTCAATATAGAAAGTGTGAAACGCTTTAAAACCTATCGTAATTGAATCGAAAGAAACAAATTGTACAACATTTTCACTTTCTCTGGTGTTATGACCATGCACTTAAGGGGGGAAGACTAAGGTCTTAGCACGGTTAACTAACATCAAATATAACGTTGTTCAGTTGGAACAAGTAAGGAAAGCTACAGTCGAGCGCACCCGACAGTAAGATACCATTCGCCCAGTTTCGAAAGAAGTTATGACACTTTTATTTCCTCTGCAAAAGTTCATATGCCACCTTTTGTTTCAATTAGATTTATCTTTGAATAGCGCCATCTACATATAAAAACGTCATAGCACTCAGATTTACACACGCTACGGCTGAATCGAAGCATCGCGACGATGACGTCACGATATGCTGCAAAGACGCAAGCAGCGGTTCTATGGAAAACGTTTAATTGAATAATATATATGCATATTGGAATATATATGCATATAGTATAAATCTATAAGCGCGGTAAAGCAAAACCTTGAAACTTTAATACTTTCGTCACAAAGCTAGCCCAAAAATGTATTTAACAATTTTTAGAGACAGTGGGCGTGGCACCCTAAATTTGAAATAAACTCCAGGAGCTTGTGCCAGGTATATAAACCCTTCATACCAAATTTGGGGTCTCTAGCTTTTATAATAGCTGAGATCTGTGTGTTCACACAGACGCGTGACGGACAGACAGACAGACGGACATGGCTCAATCGATTCGGTTAGTTGCGACGATTAAGACTTGTCCGTCTGGTTGGCCGTTTCTGTGAACCCACACACACACATCTTAGTTATTCTAAATGCTATGGAGAGCTAATTTTGAATAAAGGCTCCTGTAAATAACAGAGAGATCAGGTATATTTTTAAGCTTAGATGCCATATCCAACAGCTCTGTCAAAGACATAGATATATAAACAATATACATATAACCTCCAAACTGTCATTTCGATAATAAACACAGAAAGTATTTAAGGCAACATAATCCAAAATGCTGCCCTGCCTGAGCCATCGAATCGTATGTAAATTTATGTGTGTTTAAGAGCTAGTATAAGTGACAGCTAAAATATATTACTAGGCTGTTGATCCTGAGCCAGAATATATATACTTTATGGGGTCGGAGATGTCTCCTTCTGCCTGTTACATACATTTTCGGTTTGAACAAAGTAATAATACCTACTCTATGAGTAGCGGGTATAAAAACGGGTCCAATTCTAAAAGCATAAGATGCAGAAGATTTTTTGTGGAAGTTGTTGTTGGAATTCATAGTGGTTAATATGTTTGTAACGGTTTTTTCAAATTTGGGAAGGGTATGTTATTGTTGATTGTCTTGATTGTCGAACCCTACTTGATATTTGTTTTAATGACAATTATCACATGCAGTGCTGGTTGCAGTATTTTTAATTTCAGGCAAGAACGAACACAATCCTACTTATGTATAAAAGAGATAGACAGTTCAATATGATAATGTGACAAACCTCCCTCTGAACGATGCAATTACCCTTGCACTTGAATTCCGCGATTGAGTATCATGTCAACCCTTGACAATTTTCATAGTTTGGGATAACAACCCTACTTCAATTCAATTACAGAGATATTTAGTTTATTAAGGGTTTTTTACGTAACCACCTTTATAATTTGTATGGACACAACGATGAAAGAACATCACTAATAAGAGTGACATTATTATTATTATTACCTACACTACTTTTGAACCTTTCTAACAGTTTTCAATTGTGTCAAATATTAGCCTATTATTAAAAAAAAAAACAAGAAAGAAAGGCTACCTTCGTTTAAATTGACAAATGACAGCCTTTTAAGAGCATACTAAGGCATATATCGGAAAAGTTTCATAGCGATAGGTTCTATGGCAGCTATACGATACATCGGTCCGATCCGGCTTGTTCCGACTTATTTACAGAGTGCAGCAATAAGAAGCATGCAAGTTTCTTCAAAATAGCTCTACTGAGAGACTAATTTGCGTTGCAACAGATGAACAGACGGACAAGCTTCTGGCCAAAATTACTAATATACCATTTGGAATGGCATACAAATTGATGGAAATTTAAAACAAGTAAGAAAGCTACAGTCGAGTGTGCTCGACTGTAATAAACCTGTCAGCAGCGCTACTTACAGCTATGGAAAACGTTAAGTTGAATAACTTCTGTGTTTATTATCCAAATTTTCAGAGATCATCTGGCTAGCTATAGTTATGATATAAACCGAAAATGAATAAAAAGGCATCAAAATTGCGCTTGTTATCATTTTTATTTTTTTACGCGGTCGGAAAGAGCGTGGCCAAAATAAAAATTTAACTTGATCAGCGTGCAATAATAACACATTTTGTCTCCAAAATTTGGAAGTCCTAGCTCTTATAATAGTTGAGATCTAGATTTTTATACGGACAGACAGACGGACATGGCTATATCGACTTGGCTGTTGATCCTGGGCCAGAATATATGTATATACTTTATGGGGTCGAGGATGTCTCCTTCTGCATGTTACATACATTTTCAGTTTGAACAAAGGTATAATACCCCTCTACTCTATGAGTAGCGGGTATAAAAATGGCTATGAATGAGACGTAACGTATTTGTCCATGTCTTAAATCTGATTTCCCCAAAGAAAAGAAGATAAATCTCTTACCATAGCCACAGGCAGTGCACCGGGTGCTCCATTAGCATATGAGTATGGCGACACTAGATAACCCATGTTAAAAGTATGTGTGTGGGGTTCGAGTTTATCTGAAATCAAAATTAATAGGTTAGAGCACATTTTAATTTTAGCTAGATAGCTTCATTCGTGATATTTATTATCAATATCTGAAAATAATTAGTTTAGTATAGAACTTTGCGCCTATTAGAGCAAACAAAAACAAGAAAGAAAGGCAACCTTCGACACGCCGAAGGTTTCATACCCTTGCAGTTACTCCAAATATTAAATCGGCCGAAAGCTTCTATGACAGTTTAAGGATATATCTGTCCGATTTTAATAAAACTTGCATAGCATTTAATAGACATACTTAGACATATATCGGAAAAGTTTCATAGCGATATTTTAAAAAATAACAAAATTCGACCGATAGGTTCTATGAGAGCTTTACGATTTATCGGTCCGATCCGGCTCGTTCCGACTTATTTACAGCGTGCAGCAATAAGAAACATGTACACCAAGTTTCATCAAAATAGCTCTAAAACTGAGGGACTAGTTTGCGTTGCAACAGACGGGCATGGCTAGTTCGACTCACCTATTGTTGCTGATTAAGAATGTACCATATATATATGTATATACTTTATTGGCTCTGCAAGGGTATAAAAATTGGTGAAATTTGTGGCGGCTCAAAATTTTGTACCGCCATTGAGCTATAGAATACCCATATAGAGCTGAAAAATAGTTGAGATGGCAAAAGAGGTATTTAGGTACTTTTAGGTTCAACAATAAAGGTATTTGAACTAAATTCAAATTTAAATAAATTGCCAAAGTCAAAACTTGTGAGCTTATGCACAAATTTAAATATTATCAGAAAATAGAAATCTGTTCCTAAAAAAAGACGATTGGGCAACACTGATACATGGAACATAAGAAACAATAAAATTCTAGAACAAAACAAAATTCCATAACAGTACCATCACTGACTAGACTCTATATACGAAGAGCAGCGCAACAGCTACTATGCTATCATCCGGCAATTGTACATACAACAACAACAAGCGCAAGCGACGTTTCGGCCGATTCTACGAAAACTCATTAATTTCCAAGGATACCGATAAGCAAAGCCAAGACAAGCCTTCTTACATACATGTTTGTATATATGTATTTACTATGGTTGGACAAATGTGTTTATACCCAAATTTGTGTTTGTACGAAAAGGGCATACAAACAAGCACAGTACAGTAGTTTTATAACTCTCACGACACAAACAAAAATGTCATATTCTTGAGCTTCTTATTTTGGTGCTGTATGTGCAACGAATACATGTGTAACTGTTTAACTCCTCCAGCACCGCCTAAAAAATTTTTTTTTTTTTGCACGGAGACATTTTAATTTTATATAATAGGAGATATATAAATATATATATATATATATATACCTCTAACATAATATTTTTATATGGGACACTTTAAAACTAACAAAATTATAATCTGCTTATTTTAGAATCAACTACATAAATAAAGATGTTCAGAAGTAAACTGCAAGATATGTCGTTCTATACCACTGTGCGATGGGGCGCTTTACTCATACATACATACATTTGCATACCAGTGCGTGTATGCATAAATGTATATACATATGTGTACATTTTAGCAGACTGTTTTCATTGTCTTAATGTCTTCTGCTCGACTTAGAGCAAATACGTACATTTTAATACCCTTCGACAATTGAAAATGATGAAAACGAGGCATATTAAAAACAGTTGCTTCGTCTAATCCCAGTTCGTCTGTCGTTAAAAGTTTCAGGGTGCGAGCATGAAGGATCATGTTTCTGTATGTTTCCCATTTTTTAATGCCTCGATCATAGCGACATAAAACGATATTTTACGATTTAATGTCCTATCGGACAATAAAGTTAAAATATTATTAGGTTAAGGATAATTAGCCGATTTTTTATACTAGTCGACCATTGAAAATGGTTAAAAATGGTATACCAAGTTTGGGCAAATGTATGTAACAGGTAGAAGAAGGCGTGGCAGACCGCACAAAGTATAATATATATATTCTTGCTCAGGATCACTCGCCGAGTTGATTGAGCCATGTCCGTCTGTCTATTCTGTCCGTCTGTCTGTATGACCGTCGAGATCTCAGCTATGACAAAAGCTAGAGACACCAAAATTGACATGATGGTTCCTGTAAGTTCCTGTAAAGTTTTACAGTTACAGACATCGAATTTGGAATTATGGTTCGTGTATACCAGATCAAGTTTATTTCAAATCTTCAATGCCACGCCCACCGCCTAAGCAAATCGGGAATTAATTGAAATTACTTACGAATGTTTTCAAGTTACAACTCTGCTTTAGAATACGACTTGCACGCAACCTTTAGACTTCGATCTGATCTGAATAATACGGAAGTTATTTAATTAAATTTGTTTAAGATACCTAGCGTGGCTGCCTGCCTGGCCTTCATACCGTACCGTCGACCTGTTTGTAACCGTTTTACGAAATCGGGGGAAGGGTATCTTACTGTTTGGTGGGCTTGACTTAGAGTTACTTTCGTTACCTGTTTAAGGCATTTTAGGATAAGCAAGTAACGACGGCTAAAATATCCTTCGTCCAGTTTCGAATCATGTTATCAAACTTTAAATTCCAAAAACAAACTCTGCATAAGCTCTTCTGCCACCTATTATTTATATTAGATCAATTTTACAATAAATGGCGCCACTGTAATTAAGACTGTAAGTTACCATTCGCCTAGTTTCAAAAACAAATTATTACACTGTTGATTCCAAGAAGAAATTCTCCACTAGTTCATCTGCCACGTATGATTCAAATTAGATCTAGATCTTTGCATAGCGCCATCTAAGAAAACTTCATGACAACTAGCTTTACACACGCTGCGGCAAGCAGCGGAACCCGTTTATTTAAAAAACTTTCTTGTTTATGATCCGATCGGTTTAAATTTTGGAATATATATGCATATAGTATGTACCTTTGCGTGTGTTAATGCAAAAGGCTAAAACCTCGGTACTTTCGTGACAAATTTTAAATGAACTCCAAGAGCTTGTGCTGTTTAGACACCTTCATACCAAATTTGGTGTCTCTAGCTTTTATAATAGCTGAGATCTGTGTGTTCACACAGAAGCGTGACGGACAGACAGACGGACATGGCTCAATCGACTTGGCTAGTGATCCAGAGCAAGAATATATACACTTTGTGGGGTCTGCCACGCCTTCTTCTGCCTGTTACATACATTTGCACAAGCTAAGTATACCATTTTTGACCATTTTCAATGGTCGAATGGCATAAACAGAGTTTGTTAAACTACAAATTAATTAATGTATGTACATATGTATATATATTGATTATTATAAAATATATATCCAAAATGCATCTGTACATAGGTACATGTGTATGTATTCATATGAGGGCACACACTTACGGCATACATGCATATACATACGTACGCAATAACATCAGACAACAAGCAAGCTATTGCCGCTAATGGTCAAAAGCAAAAGCAAAAGCAAAACCAAAAACCAAAAGAAAGCAAAATGTGGAAACAGAAACAGAAAATGGGAAGATAACAAGACGAGAAAACAAGAATTGAAGTAGCGTGTCGGCGACGCGATCTGCATCGCCTTGTTAGCACTATGGATGCTACGCGACTCCAAACCCGAAGCCAAAGCGAAGGCACAGCAACAACAACAAGAAACGATGACGACGGACGGGCGTCGACAGCGACAGCAACAGCAACCGATTATTTATCCGCCCCTTCGCAGCAGCAGCGCAGCAGCAGCGCAGCCGACTGCTCTTTGAGAATAAATCTGAGCACATGTTTTCTTGGCGTGTTTTGTGTGTAGTTTGTTTGTAAAAACACTAAACACGCACACAGTCACGTACATACGAATGTATGTATGCACATAGTAGATATATTTGTGCTTAAAAACATACGTTTTGTTTCGCCTGTATGCACATACCATTTATACACACACATACGTATGTACATATATTTAAACAAGAACTGCTACAATCAAGTTTTGACTGTATCAAGCCATGGCTTTCAATGTGTATGTATGTGTGTGTATGTGTATGTATGTTCTCAATAAAATATGTATGTATGTATACACACATATGTACGTACAACAAGATAAAAGAGAAGCAACCTTCTTATTCTTTGCAAAGCTATTGGGACTCTTGCAATTTTTTTTGAATTTGTCTTCACTGATTATTTCTAAGCTAATTATACATTTAGAATATAGTAGAAAGTTTCTTAGCATTGTTAAGTGTTCGTTAAACGCGACTGAGATTTCAAAATTTCTTCACAGAAATCTTAATTTCGCACTTATTGTTTCTAAGCTAAAAAGTAAATAAAAACAAGCAAGGAAAGCTACAGTCGAGCGCGCCCGACCGGAAAATACCATTCGCCGAGCTATGAAAAAAATTATCACACTTTTATTTCCATCAAAAAACACTGCACAAGTTCATATGTCACCTATTGTTTAAATTGGATCTTTGTATCTTTGAATAGCGCCATCTACATATCAAAACGTCATAGCAATCAGCTTTACACACGCTACGGCTGAAACGAAGCATCGTGACGATGACGTCACGATATGCTGCAAAGGCGCAAGCAGTGGAACTACGGAAAACGTTAACATGGATAACTTCTGTGTTTATTTTCCGATCGAATTGTAATTTGGAGAATAGATTGATATTGCAATTATCTATGTTCATACCAAATCAGAAAGCTGTATACTTCTCCTGATAATCGTAAATTATCGATTTGCGTGGGCGTAGTATGAAAGTTTTAAAATCAACTCGATCTTCCTATGGTGTACAGGAACCTTCATGTGAAATTTTCTGTCTCTAGCTTTTATAAAAGATGAGATCTAGACGCACGGACAGACAGACGGACACGGTTCAATCGACTCGGCTAGTGATCCCGAGCAAGAATATATATACTTTATGGGTCGGAGATGTTTCCTTATGCCTGTTACATACATTTTCGGTTAGAACAAAGTTATAATACCCTTCTACTCTATAAGTTGCGGGTATAATAATAATTTTATCACAGGCTGATCACAAATTTGCATATCACATTGTTATTTGATTGCATTTGGATCAAAAGACAAATGTCGCCACTGTGGTCCCTTTGTGTACTATCTATCATTGTGTACTGTCTATCATGGACGGACGCTGCCCTTGACCTGGTCCGGTCTGGTTTTGCCCTTCAAATTTACCAGATTCAGATTTGTGCACAAAGAATGCCAAAAAAAGTAAAACAATAAAATTTGAACCCTTTTACCCAAAAGCAAATGTGTACTATATATTTATAAAAACCGTTTGGCCATTTCTTTTTTTACCATTGCAGATGGTATATTAATTTTGCCCAGAAGTTTGCAACGTACCTTAGGAGACATCTTCGACCCTATAAAGTATATATAGGCTTAATCAGCAACAATACGGGAGTCGAACTAGCCATGTCCGTCTGTCCGCCCGTCCGTCTGTTGCAACGCAAACTAGTCCCATAGTTTTAGAGCTATTTTGATGAAACGTGGTGTTCATGTTTTTTATTGCTGCACGTTGTAAATAGGTCGGAACGAGCCCGATCGGACCGATATATCGTATAGCTGCCATACAACCTATCGGTCGACTTTAATAATTTTTCAAGATATCGCTGTGAAACTTTCCCGATATTTGTCTAAGTATGTCCATTAAATGCTATGCAAGTTTTATTAAAATCCGACGGGTATATCGTTAGGCTGCCATAGAACATATTGGCCAATTTAATATGTGGAGTCACTGCAATGGTATAAAACCTTCGGCGTGTCGAAGGTAGCCTTTCTTTCTTGTTTTGATTTAGATATAGACTTTTATTCATCGGTCGTCTGCCAGTTACTACAATATAACATACATATATATTTATACCCGCTTTTCATAGAGTAGAAGGGTATTATAACTGTGTTCAAACCGAAAATGTATGTAACAGGCAGAAGGAGACACCTCCGACCCCATAAAGTATATATATTCTGGCTCAGGATCAACAGCCGAGTCGATATAGCCATGTCCGTCTGTCTGTCCGTGTGAAAATCTAGATCTCAGCTATTATAAGAGCTAGGACAACCAAATTTGGTGACAATATGTGTTATTATTGCACGCTGATCAAGTTTATTTTGGATTTTGGCCACGCCCCCTTCCGCCCCCGCAAATCGAAAAAACATTGATAACAAGTGCAATTTTGATGCCATATTGTTCATTTTCGGTTTACATGATAACTAACACAGAAGTTATTCAGCTTAACGTTTTCCACAGCTGTAAGCAGCGCTGCCGGCAGCGCTGCTTGCAGCATTGTGCCGAATCGTGTGTGCGTGTACGGTGGTGAAATGGGCTAAGTTGTGGACTGCAAAACGAAAAGTACTATTATGCATTTACGGGTTCGAGTCCCGCCCGCATCAAAAATTAAAAGTGTGCAAAAATGTTTTTTTTTTTTTATTTTATATTTTGACTTTGCATAAATATTATAAGTCCATAGCCTTTTACGGTCAAAATATGATTGTAGCCCATTTTTTGTTCCGCAAATAAATTATGTACCAGCAGCTGGGTAGCGGGTATATTACAGTCGAGCACACTCGACTGTAGCTTTCTTACTTGTTTTTTTTAAATACGAGCTCTAAAAACGGTAAAGACAATTAAAGATGCATGCATTGCTGCATCATTGATCGTAACACGGCCGGGATGGGCTAATGATAGAGCATACCTGACAATGAGATACTCTTCGCCCAACTTAGAACAACCGGCAGAAATACATATCAAATTTCTGACAACCAAGTCCTCTACTCCAATTCATATCTCTTACTTTCACACACACATATGCAGGCACATATCAAAAACTAGCCCGTCAAAAAAGGCTTTTTAAGATGGTCTTTAAAATTTCCCGGGAAGGTGAACAGTTTAGAATTTAAATTAGCATTACTTAAAATTACAATTTTAAGAGATTCTTCTTTCTCTTTTTTAATTTTAGTTTAGAAAGTTAATAACATTTTAAGTATGGTTAGAAGATATGAAAGTAAAAAAAAACGGGATATCGATGTATCGGTTCAAACACACAAATATTTCTAAATTTACATACATGCGAAATTATATTACAAAGATACTTACTGAAAACAGGACTGTGGTCTGGTCTTGCCACTGTCTTGGTGCCCTTTTCCTATGTGAAAAAAATTATTTTTATTAAAAAAGTATGGAATATGAAAATATCGGTTTAAAACAACAAAGAAAACAAGTAAGGAAAGCTACAGTCGAGCGCACCCGACAGTAAAATACCATTCGCCCAGTTTCAAAACAAATTATTAAACTTTTATTTCCTCTGCCCAAGTTCATCCGCCATCTATTGTTTAATTTAGATATATCTTTAAATAGCGCTATCTACATATGAAGACGTCATAACAACAAGCTTTACACACGCTACGGCTGAATCGAAGCAACGCTACGGCTGCTGAATCAAACCTTCGCGACAATGATATCACGATATGCTGCTAATGCGCAAGCGTTCCGTTGCGGAAAACGTTTAATTGAATAACTTTTGTGTTTACAATCCGATCAGCTTGAAATTTAGAATATATGTCCATATAGTACAAATCTATAAGTGTGGTAAAGCAAAACGTTAAAACTTTAATAGTTTCGTCACAGAACTAACTCAAAAATGTATTAATCAATTTTCAGAGGCGGTGTGCGTGGCATCTCATATTTGAAATAAACTCCAAGAGCTTGTGATGTTTATATACCTTCATACCAAATTTGGTGTCTCTAGCTTTTATAATAGCTGAGACGCGTGACTGACAGACGGACGGACATGGCTCAACCGACTCGGCTAGTGATCCTGAGCAAGAATTAAGTATATACTTTGTGGGGTCTGCCACGCCTTCTTCTGCCTGTTACATACATTTGCACAAACTTGGTATACCATATTTGACGATTTTCAATGGAACTGCAAAGGTATAAGAGGTTTAAATTATTAACATATCGTACACCTACCTCACTTTCAGTTAAATCAATCAGACTTGATTTTTCTTCGACTAAAAGGTTCTCGGATGATATTTTCTCATCTTCGTGGTCGCCTTCATCTTTGAATATCTTAACCTCATCCGTACTGCCTAAGTCATCTCCAGACGATCCATGTCGCGTGTGTGTATGCGGCATGGTTTGATGCTTCCTCTTGTCAATTTTAAAGTTATTTTAAACGCGTCTTACTTAAACGAAAGCATTATACAACCGCAAGAGAACATCATTTGCAAATCTTCCGATTTTTGGCCGTCCATTTTCGTAGCTCGCGATAAATCAATCAATTTTAATTATTACATATTCAACATATGAACATTTTGTTGAGTTTTGTCTGAAATTAAGGAGAAAAGACACAATTAAAGTTTTTTACATATATGTACATATGTACATAGTATTGACATAAATAATTGAAAGTCTAAAGAAAAAATCACTTTGATTTAGTCAATCGAATTTTTACTAGAAATATTAGGCCATATGCATATGAGTTTTAAACAACATGTTTATGTTTTATGTTATGAATGTAAAGGGGGTGCAAGTATAAAAGCTACAGTTGAGCGCACTCGACAGTAAGTTACCCTTCAACCAATTTCGAAAAACCGTTACATTGAATTCCAACAAGAATCTCCTCTCAGATTATCATTATAAATCAATGCTCAAATAGATGGCGCCACTTCGAAAATATTATAGCAGTCAGCTTTACTTACTTGATTTCACACACACACACACATACAAACACACAGTTTAAGATTAAAGCAACCGCTGCAACAATGGCGTTTCAGCTTTATGTATGTCCAAGCATAAAGTTGTAACTTTACAACTTTTGTTGTAAATCATATTTAAAAGTGTACTTTCGATTTGCAGAGGCGGTGGGCGTGGCATCAAATATTTGAAACAAACTTAATTTGGTACCTCAGGCTTTTAAAATAGCAGAGATCCGTATGTTCAAACAGACAGCCAGACGGACAGACAGACGAACATGGCTCAATCGACCCGGCTAGTGAACCTGAGCAAGAATATATATACTTTATGGGGTCTGAAAATTATATGTGTCGTTTAATAACAGTTTTCTCAATCTGAATTTTTTCATAATCTTAAAAAATCCATGGTCTTATACAGTCAACACTTGACTGTAGCCGTTCTTACTTGTTTTATTTTCCTTTTTTGCATTGGTAGTATTTGATAATTATTGATTAGGTTGAATACAAATTTTAACTTCGACATCCCATTATTTATTGTCTAATGATTCATTTAATTTAGAAGCCTAGTTTTTGCATCCTACACTTTCCTTGGCGGACAAATTGTAAATGCTGTCCGCACAGAAAAAGTTGGCTTACTTTTAAAATTTACAAAATATAACACGCACAAAGTATATATATTCCGACTCAGGATCGCCTGTCCGTTAGACTGTCTAGATCTCAGCTATTTTAAGAGCTAAAGACACCAAATTTCACATAAAGGTTCCTGTATACCATAGGTAGATCGAGTTTATTTTCAATTTTTGATGCCATTAACCTACACCTACGCAAATCGATAATTAACGATTATTAGGAGAAGTATTGAAGTTACAGATTTCTGCATTGGTATTGGATAATTGCAATATAAATCTATTCAACAAATTACAATCCGATCGAACAATAAACACAGAAGTTATCCATGTTAACGTTTTACGTAGTGCAGCACAACGTGACGTCATCGTCCCGATGCTTCGTTTCAGCCGTAGCGTGTGTAAAGCTGACTGCTTCGACGTTTTCATATGTAGATGACGCTATTCAAAACTAGATCCAGTTTAAACAATTGGTGGCATTTAAACTTGTGCGGTGTTTTTGATGGAAATAAAAGTGTGATCACTTTTTTCAAAACTGGGGAAATGGTATCTTACTGTCGGGCGCGCTAGACTGTAGCTTTCCTTACTCCTAGCTCTTAAAATAGCTGAGATCTAGATTTTCACACAGACAGACGGACGGACGGACTCCACGGACTTCTACTCTATGAGTAGCGGGTATAAAAAATTATATATAAATAATTTATGGGATCGCAGATGCCTTCTTCTTCCTTTTACGCACATTCCGACAATCAATAGATCAAATATTATTTTAAATCCAAAGCGTAACAAGTAACGAAAGAGTCGGTCGTAAGATACCCTGTGTCCAAATCTTGAAAAACCGCTACAATTACACAAATAGTCTCTCATACATACGCAGGCAAAGAGCGCAGGTCGCGCTGCTTGAAACTACAATTCATGTGAAGCCTGTATAACTTTAGATTATGGGATCATTCGGTAATTTAGAAATATAATAATAATAATAATACATTTTATCTGCGTATGTTAGGGACTGTGAAATATATATCGAATTTGAAGTTTCCAGATATTCTTGTTGCGTGTTTATCCGCGCAATGTGCAACATTTTGAGGAGTGTAACCATTTAATAACTTAATAAAATTTTCACTTTGTTCAAAGATTAAACAAAAAAAGAGTTTGTCAGATACAAAAACTTTACTCGTATTTTTACTTTATACCTGTATCAATGTGTGTATATGTTTTGTTTCCATTTCCTAGCCAAAGATATAGTACATACATATGTATGCACACACATATGTATATAAATTTGTGTTTGTTTGTCTTTCTTTTAGCAAAGACAAGATTTTGAGACGATCTATCTACGACTTCCTAGAAAAAAAATTTATGTCACTTCGAGTCCTCTCCTCACCTTCCCTTCTCCTTATGCTCTTACTCACTTTCAAATACATAGATAGAACCCATATGCAATAAACGAATAACAACACATACCCAAAAGTTTTGTGTGTGTGTGTGCACCAGTCGCGTTGCATATGTATTTGTGTATGTATGCATTCACCTGGCGTGGCCTGCGGGTCTCGCAAGAGATTGTGTGGCAATTCATGAGTGTTGTCTGTACAGCAGGGAATAACGATAACTATTAGTTGATGGTAACAAGCCTACCAACAAACCAACAACAACGGCGGCAAAAAAGGAAAAAGAAAACTAATGACACCACGAATTTCTATTTAAAGAACATGATTGGAGGATATCAACAGGTAAAGAATGAACAGAAGAGAATGAGAAACAACAACAACAAAATGTAAATAGAAGAAAAACATAAATGCATATTCGTTATTCATAACTATGTATATAAATAAAAATAAAAACTGTAGTATTTACCTAGTTTAAAGACTGATAGCTATTTTCCGTCGGCAAAAGAAACACCCGCAATATTTACAATAGCTTATATTACAAATTTATTCACTTTTCTATAGAATTTACTTTCATTCATTGATTTTATTATTTCTTTTACACATTACCATTCTTTCCACCTCTTCTTTACAGGCACATGTTACCAATGCACAGGCAATTTCACTACAAACACACACACAACGATAGAATACCGAAAAACGATGCCGATCACCATTTACACAAGCTTAATATCACACATGTTAAATACACAGAATGCCGATACATGCATGCTTGTGTATTCGTATTCGTATTTTATATGCACATGTATTTACATCCATTTGCCAGTTACACATGTATATATTAATTTCATTAAGCATTTATTTAACGAAACCTCAATACGATCTCTTTCAGTATACATATGTATGTGCACAAATTTACATATGTATGTATACCTTTACATTTACATATTGCGTATACTAATTTTTTCCGAACATCCACTATAGTAATTTATATTACGTATTATAACTTTAACTATTTCTATATTTATAAATCATAAAATAATAACATTTTTCAATAAGTCGGCCGTAAAATACCACACAACCGCTCTCCAAACCTCGCGCAACAAAAACTGGTCAAATTAACAGACTTGCTGTTTTCAACACTAGAAATGAACTCTGTTATTAACAGTAACCGCTGAACGCATGACATTGGAACTTCTTAAAACGGTGGTGTTACTTTGAATAGGTAAAATCGCTAGGTAAACAGCTAAAGCAGCGATAAGATATCGATTAAGTACCTTTTTGAGTTTCGTGTAGGGTTGCGTTTTCGATACTTTATTACATGCAGCGTAATCAGGTTGTCCGTCAGTTTAAAGTGCCTTTCATGGAGGTAGCTGCAAAATTTATATGCGAGGAATCTGCTTACCAATATACATTAGCATTCTACAGATTGAAAAAAAATATTATCGATATTGCTGTAATACAAATAATAACAGCATTTGCCATAATTTAATATATTCAAATTTCTTATAAGCATTTATTTTATATAGTAGTTTTGATAGTCTTGCAATGTATATTAAAAATGTATTAAGTAAAAATATTGCAAGCCCCGATGTTTCTCCAGCCCTTCTGTAGTAAATATCGATATATATTAAAATACCACATAAACAGTGTTGGTAAGCAGCATGATTCAGACAACCCTGAAATAGTACGCAATTTGATTTATTTTTTATAGGTTTAAGCCCCTGACAAATTCTTCGTGACCACAAATCTAAACAAATTTTTCATAATGATTACTGTCACAAACTTTATTATACCTTTGTTTACATTTTTTAATCAAAATGGATATGGCAACACTCTATAAAATTAATGGTTCCGTGACACTTATCGACTCAACGAAAATAAGATGGCTCAGCAATCGATAGTTTGGGTACACACCAACCCTAAATGCTGTAGCTTTAAAATTGTGTTCGCTTTTCGAGTTCGATCAATTTGTGGGGGCGATAGGCGTGGTACAATTACTAAAAAAGATTTGAGAGCTTTTGACAATTCATTTCACAAAAGTTCATGTTCGATTTTAATTGTCGGAATGTGCGCAATGAACGATATATATTTTGAATCAGCATTAACACTCGGGCCGTTATAGCAAGATCTGTTGGCCCAACTGCCTACATGAGCGCAAAGATCTCTGAGACTGGCCATAGCTGGAGCCCCCAAATTTTGCAAAATTCTTGACCTTCACAATTTTTGTGTACATGTGGTTGGGTTGAACTCCATTTCACATCCAATCAATAATTTATAAAATTTATTTTAATAACTATTTTATATTTTTATTATAATTTTTAGAATACAGGTACAAGTTTCAATTAATTGACGTATTTGGTGTAAGGCTACATCCATTTTTAGAATTTACCTAAAAGCAAATAAATGCGAACATTAAAATGTAAAGTCATAATAATCTTAATTTATTATATTTTATAATTTTTTGATCAGTTCTACTATCTAAACCTGTTTTTCACGGTTCTTCAAGGTTAACAAATTTACATCACTACAAGTTAAATAAACGTTTAAAAATATTTTAAATTTTTTCTTACCTAGAGTGGTAGTTTAAATATTTTGTTGAATGTTGTGATGAATAAATTCCTGCGAATGTATGAAATTTATTCGTTAAATATAAGGCAAGTATGTATGTATTACACAGTTATCAAAATATTACAGCTATAACAAGTAAGGAAAGCTACAGTCGAGCTGATATGCTGCAATGACGCGGGCAATAGAACTATGGAAAATGTTTTTTTGAATAACTTCTGTTTATTGACCGATCGGATTGTAGTTTGGGGATTGCATATTATCACCATCTTTACGTGTGCCAAAGCAGAAAGCTGTAACCCCTATACTGTCCTTACACTTCAAATTTAAAATAGCTGTAATACTTTCCTTATTATTCAAAAATTATTGATTTGCGTGAGCGGTGGGCGTAGCACTTCAAATTTGAAATAAACTCGATCTACCTATGGTATACAGGAACCTTAATGTAAAATTTGGTGTCTAGCTTTAATAATTGCTGAGATCAAACAGATAGACAGACGGACATGGCTCAATCGACTCAGCTAGTGATCCTGAGCAAGAATATATATACTATAAATATATAAAATGTTTAATGTGGTAGGACCGGAACTTTTCAATTGACCTGCTAGAAAAGTCTATATACTAATCTTAATGAGCAAAAAAAATAGAAAAGTTAATAGAGATTAATAAAATACAGACATGACGTTCTTATTTTTTTCAGTTATTGGATACACAGAAACTACTTATAATTATCCTAAGTAGTCTTGGAGAAATAACAACCAAAGATGCTCATTAGGTTATAGAAATATATGTATTCTGATCCCAAATGAAATAAGAGCAAAAAAAAAAGTTATTGGATATTGGAATAGGAATGATGGGGAATCCTTTGTCATTACTTCATCATAATTATTGGATTATAAAGCTATAGATTTCGTCTGATTTCTATACGCACCTTTTATTTTCTAGTTAGGGTTTAGAAGAGCAGGGCTGTCTAGGGTAATGCCTATGAAAAGTGAATAGAATAAATGGATTAATATTCAAGAATAAGACATTCTTATTAAACTAAGCAAATTGAAATTCAGCTATAATTATTTTGCGTTGGATTAGGAACAGTTCTCTTCACGGTTACTCGAAGCGAGCTGGGTAAGTTTGTCATCACAGAAGAACCCTATTAATTTGTAAGTTTTTACAATCTTAGGTAAGGTTAAAACAACTAACCATTGGTTGCGTTCCAAGATCCACTTCATTGTATTTTGTAAATCAAATTCACCCGAGTTACTTGTACTAAAAAGAAAAAAGTTTTTAAGAGAGATTAATAAAATACAGACATGTAGGGCATTGATGCAGCAAAATGAATGACGTTGCTATTTTTTTTTTATCAGGTATTGGATCTTTTCATTTATTTTAATAGAAATGATGGGGAATCCTTTGTCATTACTTCATCATAAATTTTGAATTATAAAGCGATAGATTTTGACTGATTTCTATACCCACCTTTTATTTTCTAGTTAGGGTTTAGCAGAGCAGGGCTGCCTAGGGTAATGCCTATGAAAAGAGAAGAGAATAAATAGATTAATACTCAAGAATAAGGAATTCATATCAAACTAAGCAAATTGAAATTCAGCTATAATTATTTTGCGTTGGATTAGGAACAGTTCTCTTCACGGCTACTCGAAGCGAGCTGGGTAAGTTTGTCATCACAGAAGAACCCTATTCATTTGTAAGTTTTTACAATCTTAGGTAAGGTTAAAACAACTAACCATTGGTTGCGTTCCAAGATCTACATCATTGTATTTTGTAAATCAAACTTATCCGATTTACTTGTACTAAAAAGAAAAAGTTTTTAAGAGAGATTAATAAAATACAGACATGTAGGGCATTGATGAAGCAAAATGAATGACGTTGCTATTTTTTTTTTTTTATCAGGTATTGGATCTTTTCATTTATTTTAATAGAAATGATGGGGAATCCTTTGTCATTACTTCATCATAAATTTTGAATTATAAAGCGATAGATTTTGACTGATTTCTATACCCACCTTTTATTTTCTAGTTAGGGTTTAGCAGAGCAGGGCTGCCTAGGGTAATGCCTATGAAAAGAGAAGAGAATAAATAGATTAATACTCAAGAATAAGGAATTCATATCAAACTAAGCAAATTGAAATTCAGCTATAATTATTTTGCGTTGGATTAGGAACAGTTCTCTTCACGGTTACTCGAAGCGAGCTGGGTAAGTTTGTCATCACAGAAGAACCCTATTAATTTGTAGGTTTTTACAATCTTAGGTAAGGTTAAAACAACTAACCATTGGTTGCGTTCCAAGATCTACATCATTGTATTTTGTAAATCAAACTTATCCGATTTACTTGTACTAAAAAGAAAAAAGTTTTTAAGAGAGATTAATAAAATACAGACATGTAGGGCATTGATGAAGCAAAATGAATGACGTTGCTATTTTTTTTTTTTTATCAGGTATTGGATCTTTTCATTTATTTTAATAGAAATGATGGGGAATCCTTTGTCATTACTTCATCATAAATTTTGAATTATAAAGCGATAGATTTTGACTGATTTCTATACCCACCTTTTATTTTCTAGTTAAGGTTTAGCAGAGCAGGGCTGCCTAGGGTAATACCTATGAAAAGAGAAGAGAATAAATAGATTAATACTCAAGAATAAGAAATTCATATCAAACTAAACAAATTGAAATTCAGCTATAGTTATTTTGCGTTGGATTAGGAACAGTTCTCTTCACGGTTACTCGAAGCGAGCTGGGTAATTTTGTCATCACAGAAGAACCCTATTAATTTGTAGGTTTTTACAATCTTAGGTAAGGTTAAAACAACTAACCATTGGTTGCGTTCCAAGATCTACATCATTGTATTTTGTAAATCAAACTTATCCGATTTACTTATACTAAAAAGAAAAGTTTTTAAGAGAGATTAATAAAATACAGACATGTAGGGCATTGATGAAGCAAAATGAATGACGTTGCTATTTTTTTTTTTTATCAGGTATTGGATCTTTTCATTTATTTTAATAGAAATGATGGGGAATCCTTTGTCATTACTTCATCATAATTATTGGATTATAAAGCTGTAGATTTTGTCTGATTTCTATATGCACCTTTTGTTTTCTAGTTAGGGTTTAGCAGAGCAGGGCTGCCTAGGGTAATGCCTATGAAAAGAGAAGAGAATAAAGGGATTAATAATCAAGAATAAGATATTCTAATTAAACTAAGCAAATTGAACTTCAGCTATAGTTATTTTGCGTTGGATTAGGAATAGTTCTCTTCACGGTTACTCGAAGCGAGCTGGGTAAGTTTGTCATCACAGAAAGGTTAAAGGTACAATCATAGAAAGGTTAAAACAACTAACCATTGGTTGCGTTCCAAGATCCACATTATATTTCCAAGATCCACAGTAGATAAGGTTTAGACTAACCATTGATTGCGTTCCAAGATGCAGAGCTTTGTAATTTGTGAATCAAACCCCCATCCGCTTAATCTGTAGATCTAAGAAATAAAAAGATTACAGGAAATGTATTACTATCAGGGGAACAATTTAATAATCACAGCTTAATGTGCTCTTTTCAGTCATTATGTGATATATATCGTCACAAAATAAATCAAGAGTAGCAAATAAATGGTCATCATAAAAATTTTGTATTATTTTTTATGAAAATATGTATATATCCAATAAACATACATTTTTTATTGTTGTTTACAGTCCAATAACTCTTCTCCACCAAATGATGCTGTAAAAAGAAAACTTGTATAATCAATAGCTATCTAGAATTATTTGTTTCGTTATTAAGATGATTATTAATCTTGTATATTCAGCTTGATTACAGTTTTTCATCAATAACTTGACAGCGACGAAAAATAAAACATCATAATAAATCATACAAATCCAATTTGTTTTTTTTTTTTTTTTTGTTTTAATTTAAATTTAGTTTCTTATGTTGAATACATGCTAAGCTAACTTACCATATGCATCGTATCGTTTTATATGAATTCATCGTTCTAAAAAATAAAGAATCAAAGTATTAATTAATCACACACAAAACAACTTGTAAATGTTTTTGAAATTTTATCAGTCTTAATGGTGAAATTTCATCAAGATTTGATTTCAAGAGTAGCAAATAAATCATCATAAGCATTAATAATATTTTATATGTATATATTTCTTACTTACTGCTTATAACAAGACGCATATTCTTTAATTTAAAGTTCGACTTTATATATTTTAATTTATGAAAATCGGCAAATCTGTTAATAAAAGTAAATGTATTTAGTGTGATGCAATAAAAGTTAACGTAATCAGAAATTACCTGTATGTATGCTGTCAGAATGCTGACCTAAAAGAGAAATTAAGGTCCCCCATACCCAACAAAAAAAAACTTGTTTCCTTTTTTTTGTTAAATTTCTTATATATTTTAAGACATTTTGGAACTGGCGCTAGGATACTTAGCTTGTTCTTGTCTATTAGTGAAGTTAAACGGCCTCCTGTACGGGTGGCTCATAGCCCTCGGGACGATCGATAACAGCACCCTCAGCGGAGACAACGGCTTCGCTAGTCTTGCCACCACCATCACCATGCAACTCCAACAACTTGGAAACATCGAAGCGGGGCTTCTTGAGTACCTTCACCTTACGGATGTAGACATCGTGCAGTGGATAGATGCGCTGACAACTCTTCTCAATGTCCTTGGCAATGGAGTCAAGGGCCAGCTTGTTAACCAGCTGCTTCAAATCGGCACCGCTTACCTCATTCGTAATGATATCGGTCATACGAGCGCGAATTTTACGCACCTGCGACTGTTGAGCATAGCAAGTTTTGCGCTGCGACTGCTGGTCCTTCGAAGTGAATCCGATGCAGAACACACGCAAAAGGTAACCATCGACGGTTTTAGCTTCAACAATAGCCTCAATAAGGGTCTGCCATTTCTTGACCATGGATCTGTAGCCGAAAAAATGCAGTTGATTATCTACATTTTTTAAGTTATTTCCGAAAAACAGGAATCGCAACCTACCTATACTTGTCTGTGGTTAGATCCATTCCGTGGAAATTGCACAGTACATTACGATCCTGCACATCTTCAGCAATAAGACGGAATTTACGGAACGAGCGTTCTGGGTCAATATCTTTTTGCAAATCAGCAAGAGACACCTCAAAAACTCGTCCCTTCAAATAATCGGAGGCAATTCGCTGACCCTGGGTGCGGTTCACGAGGGTTTTGCCAATTTGACGAGTTTGGAACATATTCGGTGCTTTGACATCATACCAATCCTTGCGAGAGAAGGGATCAACAACCTTCTTCTTACCGCCCTTTTTTCCACCTTTGGAGAGACCCTTATTTTTGCCGACCGCCATGGTAAACGCTTAAACCGGAAAAGGTCGAGTCACGTTGACGAAACTGTTACAAACGGATAATAGATGATAGTGTTGGAAAATTTGGTAGAAAGTCTAAAGACCTACTTACACGTCACGACTTTTGCTTTGCGACAAATTTTTACTAACGTACCATAATATACGATGTGATTGTTAAACTAATTAATTAATTATATTTTGCAAGACCAAGATTAATTCTTTTCGAACTCAAACTTGGTAACCGCCTAATTCTCTCCCAGCATTTTTTTGTATAAATAATTAAATTTAAATTTAAATTTTAAATATATATGGTACATTATTTTTAAACTGGTTTTATCATTTAATCAATCAATTAATAAAAAAGTTATTTCATTTTGTTATTATTAATTTTCTGAATTACCTTGGAGTGAACTGCTCACAATTTAAGTTGTTAGTTTTTTTTACTAAGAATTCAGTTATAAAGAATGGTTTATATTTTTATTAAATAATTTTAGTATTATTTTGAAAACGGAAATTTTGCTTGCAGCCCGAGATTATGAACATACACAAACACAATTTTAAAAGCTTATTTTTACATTAATTGGTTCAATTCGGTTTAAATCTTTGCATATTTTTTACATAACGATTAACAGACATTTACATTAATTGGTTTAATTTGGTTTAAATCTTTACATATTTTTTACATAACGATTACCAGAAAGCTTAATTTTTAGATTTTTACCATAAACAAATAAAATAATGAGCTGTGATTGGAAATGAGGTACATTAAAATAAATAAATAATATTACAATTATTAAATTAATTAATATGGTACAATTAACATGTTGATATAATTTGGTAATAAAACCAATTTTCAGGGTTGCTCATAAAATAGATTTCTTGGTCAAAAATTTTGAAAAATCGATTCTGAATACTTGAGATCGAATACAGCTCTACTTTACAATTAATATACTGTAAAATCTGGTTACACTTTTAGTTATTCATCGCATCAATTTCTATTCCGCTTATTTCTTTTTAAATTATTTTCGCAATCTTAAAAGTTTGTAATTATTTGTTTGTACAGCAAATATTGTGTCAGTAATTCATATCACATAATTGTCCGGTGAAATTATTTCCTAAAATACATGTACTCCGAAAAAATTCAATAGAATGTTTGTAAAATTTATACCAAACTAAGTCGATTACTAGTTATTTGGAATAAATGCTGTTGATGGGCAAGCTGAATTTTTTCTATATGTACATTTTACCATTGTACAAGTTTGCTACTGACAAAAGCAATGGTTTTCAAAGATGTTTCCCTAAATTGAAGTGTCTTCGTTTAGAGATCGCTACCCACATATCTAAACAAACTGCAGACTTATAAAATACTTTTAAATAAAAACGCAAACAGCGTAACCTGCAATGTACATTTAAAAGCTGTTGTTAAAGGTATACCTAGTTATGGACCCCAGTACCTTTACGTATGAGCATTACGGCATATTGGTTCAAAGTGAAGACGATGAAATTTCGAAGCCCAATCAACTTTGTAGCATGAATATACACAATCTTACCGATGGTAAGTTTTTATATTTATCGCGTACTGTCGTGCCTCAGGCAATTACTAGTCTATATATGCCCACATTGTGCCAACTAAAAACAAATTTATATCATATCTTAAATGTTTTTTGCAGGCTTTTAAGTAAATAAAAAAAAATATATTCTCATTATATCAAAAATATTTTGCGCAAAAAGAGATAATGGAAACTTCAGTGCGTTAAAATTTAAAAATTAAATTAAAATTAAAAATTTTAAATCGTTAATATGTTCGTTAATATAAATATGTTCCGTGTTTATGTACAATTATAATTAATGCTTAAATAAAATAGTGTATAAATTAGAATATTCCTATATGAACAAAATTTATTTTTAAAGTTCATTTTTTAAATTATTTCAGATGCTACCCAAAGCGAAGCAGGTTTTGAGTCATTTGTTCCTACTGAAGACAATAACCATCAGAATATAAGAAATGATTGCAAGACTTTATTAAATACAACAAAGACCGTGTTTGTATCTGCGGAAAAGCTGTAAGATTTATCATAATCTGTTTATTTTTATTTATTAATTGTATTTAATATGCAGAAAAGATAACCAAATGGACAACTACGATATACGCAGTTCAGCAACTAGAGCAAGAAAAGAAACTGGATTACATATGGATCAGAGAAATGGAAAGCCCCGGCGTTGGGAACAGAAACTGGTTCAAATAAAAACAATGGAAGGCGAGTTTAGTGTTACAATGTGGGCATCAGGGACATCGGATGATGAGTTTTCAAATTCCGACCATAATCCCGAGGAGTTGGATTATTTACAGGAGAATGGTACTAAAAATACTGCCGACAATACATTCCCTGCTGAAATACAAGCAATCAACAATAATCACCCGCAGCTACAAAAGAGTGATTCAGTATTACAGCAACAACAGCAACTCATTTTCCATCAGCAGCAGGAACAATTCCTACAACAGTTGACCCTACCGTTGCCCCAGCAAAAAGGCTCTCAGGAGTGTCAACTTACTCTGGATAATCCAGTGGTGCCGCAAAATGATGTTGACTGTGAGACAACGACTGAAGCAGCTGGCATCGAAACCCTTGCTTTTGCTCTTGGTAAGCTATGTTAACTCTTTTTTATACCCTTGCAGAGGGCGTGTTAATTTTGGCCAGAAGTTTGCAACGCACCTATGGAGACATCTCCGACCCTAAAAAGTATATATATTCTTAATCAGAATCAATAGGGGAGTCAAACTAGCCATGTCCGTCCGCCCCTCCGTCTGTTGCAATGGAATTTAGTCTCTCAACTTTAAAGCTATTTTGATGAAACTTGGTATACATGCTTTATATTGCTGCACGCTGTAAATAAGTCGAAACGAGCCGGATCGGACCGAAATATCGTATATTTCGATTTTTTTTAAGATAACGCTATGATACTTTTCCTTTCTATGTCTATGTATGTTCTTTAAAGGCTTTGAATTTTATGAAAGTTGGACCATTTTATCGTACAGCTGCTATAGCACCTATCAGCAGACTTTTATCATTTTTCAAGATATCGCTATAAAACTTTAAAGATTTCTTAATATCTTACGCTTATAGAGATCTTTTGGGGTGCCACGTTAGCCCCCTCTGCAAATCGTTAAAGGAAATTCCATTTGAAAGCAAAGTATTGGAACTTAAGGTCTGATGTTTGGTGGGTTAATTCGAAATTGAGCGAAGGGTATCTTACTGTCGGGCACGCTCGATTGTAACCGTCGATACTTGTTATTAAATAAAGTAAACATTTAGGAATTGAAATTAGTTTAATAATAAGTTATTTTATTTACTTTAAACAAAAAGTATTTGAATTAAGTTTTTTTTGTAAATTAATTTTAATTATTTACATGATTGCTTTTTTGAGGCGTAACATCATTGTTACGTTTTCTCACTTTTATTCACATCGGATTACAATTTGGTTTAATAGAAAAAATTTTGAGTGTGTAAAGCTTGTTAATTTTAATATAGACTAGATACTACAATATATACTAAGCAGTTATTAAAATCAAAATTTAATTCTGAATTTTACAGCAACACCGCTTGTTGAGCAAGTGGATTCAAGCGAATTTCAGCAGTATGTTAACGACAAGACAATTGGCTGTCCGCATAAGGGTTGTCAGAAATACTTTCGAGATTCCTCGGCAATGCGCAAGCACCTACACACACACGGCCCGCGAGTGCATGTGTGTGCCGAGTGTGGCAAGGCATTTGTGGAGAGCTCCAAGTTAAAGCGGCATCAACTGGTGCACACAGGGGAAAAACCATTTCAATGTACCTTTGAGGGTTGTGGCAAGCGTTTCTCCTTAGACTTCAACTTAAGGTGGGTTGTCTTCCGGCGATGATGTATTTGCATGTATGTTCAATTCTATGCTATATTTTCAGAACGCATGTGAGAATACATACGGGTGACAGACCTTTCGTTTGCCCCTTTGACGCATGCAATAAAAAGTTTGCTCAGTCAACAAATCTAAAATCACACATATTGACGCATGCTAAAGCCAAGTAAGTTAATTCAATAGCTATATGCCTTAACTCATTCGAGTTATTTATTTATACTTTCTAGGCGTAACAATGCAAGTACTCGCCATGCCAACGAAACTGATTCGCTTAGTCCTAATGGCGAAAGATCGAGCAATTTGATAAAGGTCGAATTGCGTGATACCCTCACCAATAGCCATACCCCATTTGTCATGTACGCTGATTAAATAGGTTAAGATTAAGTAAGATTTAGATTGCTAAGATATAAATTGCTGCAAATATTTATAGGTATATATACATATATATAGTTGTATATATATATATATATATATATATATATATATATATATATTTATGAGATTGTCATTAAAATGGAGCACGACTGCCAAAAATTACAAGTTTCCTTAATTATGTTACTTAATTAGATTTTGTGTTCTATGATACAGGCAGACCGATAGATGGACAGGGTACAGGTAAATCGGCCATTAATGCGAATACAACTTGCGTAATATTCTTCATTCTACAGGTTGAATTCCATGGAATTTGTGTTTTCTGCGGCAGTGACATTGCTCCAGGATGTGTCTAGAGTTTTACCCTTTTCAAAAGTGTCTTGATAAAGACTTGTTTTGATAACATCTTTTTTATTGAGTGGCGATTGATATTCATTAAGTGGCAAGGGCGTTGATTTACGCAACATGAAGTCTGCCTCAAAACATATGGTATTTAGCATTATATATGTAAGTATTTCTTTTAGTACTCTCTCACCTCGTAAATATTCTTGTGAGCTGCTCGATCTTGCAGATGGCAACTTTCGATTTGTTCGAAAGTAATTCTTAAGTATATGGATTTTAAAGTTTTCAGGAGATTCCCTATTATCTAGCTAAGTAAAATATGAAATTAAGTAAAATATGAAATTAGGTTTTAATATACATATTTATGTGCACTATGTGAGCTCAAGTACTTACATCACTGTCACTCGAGTCCGTACTGATCACTTTTTTGTATTGAATGCCGTTATCTTCTCTTTTCTTGGATGTAGGTTTCTGAAAAGCCGATCGCAGATTGGCCGGGGGGAGCCTTAAAGTGTCCACACAGTTTGGCAATATCCACGTCTTCTGGTCGTCATTCCAAACCGAATTTGCCATTATTTTTTTAGGATTCCTAAATAAATTAAGTAAACTATATCCCAGGAATTTTTTGGGGTTGATATGTGGCAGACATAAAACACATTAAACTTCTATATTTATTTTTATCTTAACTATAGATCATAACCAAACTAGCGATCGTTTGTCTGCTTATAATCAATTTGTAAACTTCTTTCGACCTACGGGAGGCGAAAAGGGGTGTGGTCAAAATATAAAAGAATCGATCTTCGTCTAATAACAACACATATTGTCACCAAATAAGGTAGTCCTAGCTTTTATAATAGCTAAGATAACGCATTAAACGCGAACCTTGGTTTAAAATCCATCGATAAATAGTAATTATAATGTGTTTTACTTCATTACCAGTATCTGCCATTTTTTTGAAGAATTGGTTGTGCTTTGCTCAGGAGAAGATTATAAAACTTTTTATGGCGATTTAACTGACGGATCTCTTCCAGATAGTCTTCACGATCCAATTGAAATTCAGAATTAAGATCTGCAACTTCTCGCTCAAGCATTTTAATCTTTTGTGTGCACATTTTGATCCGCTCATTTTTAATGTTGATCTCTTGTTGAATACTTGCGTAATGACCCTGTAACAGATCTCGATCCTCATTCTCTACTCTGCTCAGGGCATGGGCAATGGCACTAAGGTGTTGCTGGGCCTCTAATTTTCGCTTTCTATGTCGTTCGCGAAGCTGAATATCATTCACTCTTTCGCCTCCAATTAAAGCTTGTTTAATTAAGTCGAGTTTTTTACGTGCATTTAATTGAAAGTCCTCCCCGTCGGCTGATCTAGATAAAAAATAGTTGGAAATTAGTTATAATTTTTATTTTTGCTGCTTATTATATATATACTTATATCGTATTGCCAGGGGGTATATTCTTTTTGACTATAAGTCCGACCCCATCAAATATATATATTCTTAATCAGGAACAATAGGGGGTCGAACTACCCATGTTCGCTCGTCAATCCGTCCATCTGTCCGTCTGTCTGTCCATCCGTGTGCCCGTCTGTCTGTCCATCCGCCGTCTGTCCGTCCTGACCGTAACATTCCGACATGTCACTCAATTCTATTTTCTACGTGCCTATTTGACTGTGGGAGTGCGATTACAGCTGGCTTTGTAGTTTAGAAAAATTGGCATGTTTGCAGCGGTTTTTTTGGGTGTAGGGTATCTTACTGTGGAGCCGTCTGGAATGTAGCTTTCGTTATTTGTTTTTCCTGTTCATGTAGTATCAAACTCCCCTGCTGGCTCGCATCTAGCATTTGCTTCAGTTTTAAAATTTCCTCTTGATAGTGTCGTAGCTTGGCGTCTTTGGGATCTTCATTAATTCTAGGCTTGTTCGAAATACTCTTTGCTCGAGCAGCATAGCGCAAAGTTGAAAGGGTTTCTTCATAGTTGCTGTCAGCCGGCGAAATACAAGATATCATGACAGTTTTCGTGTTCCCGCCGAGGGAGTCCTTTTTTTAAATAAACAAAAGGGCCCCATTAAAAATTTATATATATTTCATTATATATGTATATATTGGATCAAGTAAAAAGTTCGTTTATTTAAGAGATGGCGTTATTGTCCATAGTCCACTAGTGTTACGTGTCGCATTATATTATACTACACGGCGATGAAAACGTGTTTATTCGCGCTAAAGTTTGCCTTTGACAGTTTATCGTTATAATTGGCGGAAAAGGCGAAAAAGCAGCGGCTGATAAAATTAATTTAGTTTATGGGCCCGATACTGTAAACGAACATGTAGCACAAAAGTGGTTTTCTAGGTTCCGTTCCGGTAATTTCGATGTTAAAGATACACCACGCGTTGGGAGGCCTGTCGTCGAAAATTGAATAAAATCGAATAAAATCATGGAAATAGTGGAAACAGACCTGAAGAACTATCTTTAGTTAAGCCAGAAAACCGTTTGGAACCATTTGCATAACCTTGAATTCGAAAAGAAGCTCGATGTTTGGGTGCCACACGAACTAATGCAAAAGAACAAAATGAACGAATTTCCATCTGCGAATCGCTGCTGAATCGCAACAAAATCGACCCGTTTCTGAAGCGGATTGTGACTTGCGATGAAAAATGGATCACTTACGACAACATCGAACGGTCGTGGTCAAAGCTCGGGGAAGCGGCCCAGACGGTGCCCAAGACCAGATTGACGGCCAGGAAGGTTTTGCTGTGTGTTTGGTGGGATTGGCAAGGAATCATCTACTACGAGCTACTCCCCTATGGCCAAACGCTAAATTTGGCCTTCTACTGCCAACAACTGGACCGCTTGAATGCAGCACTCATCCAGAAGAGGCCATCTTTGATCAACAGAGGCCGAATTGTGTTCCATCAGGATAACGACAGGCCACACACGTCTTTGGTGACGCGCCATAAGCTCCGGGAGCTCGGATGGAAGGTCCTAATGGACCCACCTTATAGTCCGGACCTGGCACCAAGGGATTACCATCTTTTCCTGTCCATGGCAAACGCGCTTAATGGTTAATGGCTTCAAAAGAGGCCTGTGAAAATTGGCTCTCCGACTTTTTTGCCAATAGGGGTATAATGAAGTTGGTATCTCGTTGGCAACAAGTTTACGAACAAAACGGCGCATATTTGACTTAAATCGGACAAATGTAAACCGAACTTACTTTTTGCATGACCTAATATATTGTTTATATATTTATACAAATATCTATAATGCTTACCTGTAGAAGCCGAGTCAACTTTGAGTCTCGGTAGGGAATATGTTTGGTTTTACCATCCACCAAGGCCGATATAACGTTACCCAGTGCAGACAGCGATAAATTAATCTTTGTGGCCTCCTTAAGTCGTTCTCCAAAAGCGCCGGTCTTGGATTGTCGCTCAGATCCGGCCAAGTCAACCAAGTTCAGCTTTCCCCGCCGTATGGTACTCATTGTTGATAATGAGGAAGCTGAAGATGGGAGAGTTTCTTGAATTTGTTCGAGGGTTATCATAAATATTGTATGTGAACGTGAGCTTTTGTCATTCATCAACGTGGCACCGGTAATGCGATTTTTATTTCCCAAACTTAACCATTTGTAACATTCCTCAGAGCTTATTACAGACTTATTGCTAAGCGACGGCACGGACACACCCATACCAGGTAGCTCCTTTAGTGAATGATTTTGAAAATAATCCACAGACTCATTGTCGCACAAAAGATCTCTGATACTCTCATTATATATTTCTAGGTAGCTTACCATAGCCAGATATCTAACACTACTAGAAATTGAGATTGTTTCGAATATATGATCAAAGCATCGCGGTATTATTCCATTGTGGGAACCGTTTTCGTACGATCCATCCTGAATGATAAAAAAAAAACATTTTTTTATTGTTAGATATCCTTTGCCCAGTTACGAAACAAGTTATGACACTTAAAATTCCAATAACACACTGTGAACAATCTCTACTGCCTCGTGCTACTTATATTAAATCAATGTTTCAAGAGATGACGTCACCATAAAAATGTCACAGCAGTGAGCTTTGCACACGCTACGATTGAAACGAAGCATCGCAAACGATGACGGCGCAA
This sequence comes from Zaprionus ghesquierei, assembly GCA_018904095.1. Classification (NCBI taxonomy): domain Eukaryota; kingdom Metazoa; phylum Arthropoda; class Insecta; order Diptera; family Drosophilidae; genus Zaprionus; species Zaprionus ghesquierei. The sequence continues at coordinate 714,024 of JAEIGP010000821.1, read as the reverse complement.
GCAGCCCAACTATGGAAAACGTTTACTTGAATAACTTCTTTACTTTAATGCACCGTTAAGTTATCGATTTGCGTGGACGGTGGGCGTGGCATTTAAAATAAAATATATAAACTCGAGTAGCCTATGGTATACTCGAACCTTTGTATGAAATTTTGTGTCTTTATTTTTTGTAAAAGCTGAGGTATAGACGTTCAAACAGACTGACGGACAGACCAACGGACATGACTCCACTGACTTGGCTAGTAATCGTGAGCATGAACATATAGGGAGTCTGCCACGTCTTAGTTTGTCGATAGACCCAAACTCTAACCTGCATCGTATATGTTTTTCCACACCCTGTCTGGCCGTAAGCAAAAATTGTTCCATTGTATCCCTCAAGTGTACTCTCGACCAGTGAGTAGCAGATGTCGTCGTATATTGTCTCGGTGCAGGAAAGCCTATCGTAGACACTATCGAAAGTAAATGCTTTTCTGGGCGCACCTCGAGCTGAAGGATTGAGCACAGAAACCACATAGTCGCCGATTTCCACAATGTTCTAAAAAAGAGAGGAGAGGTGTGATTGTAGGTCTTTAAAGATGCGGTGTCTGCTTAAGGATATATATTCAAATTGATTGATAGCCCAGCTTAAGCAGGTGTTAACAGAATGTGGTTAAAAGATATCTTCTCTTATGCATACGATTACTTTATTTATAATTAATGAATAATATTTATAATTATTATGGCGAGAATCGAGCTCGCCCGACACAATCTACTGTAGATTTAAAGCGTGTGCTTGTGATTTTTTTACCAAAATGCTTACATTACACTTTTTAGCGATTTCTTTTTGGTTCATAGGTCTGCACCGAACAATGACTTTAACGTTTTCACCCATTGTTTAAGCTTTACAACCATTTGTTGTGCACACCCGAACCAAAAAAATCCAACTGCGGAAATACCTATTCTATAGTAATCGGTTCTCTTTAGTGTGGGTTGAACTTGAACTTAATGTCCTATTTACATGGTCATGTGTTAGTGGAGGTGTGTGTGCAGAGGTAAGAGGTAACGTTACTTAGAATTTCAAAACAACACATTGTCTGCACAACATAAGCAAAACACCGCGACTCTTTTATACCCTTTCCATTAAAAATGGTCAAAAAAGAGTTAATAACTTTTTTGCAAATGCGTGTAAACGACAAAAGGAAACGTTGCAGACCCAAGAAGGTATATGTTCTCTTTCTAGACGAGTCGATTAAACCATGTCCGTCTGTCCGTCTGATTGAACATACGAATTTTAACTGTTATTGAAACTGGGGACATCAAATTTGGAAAAAAGTTTTTGTGGAGATAAAATATAAATAATAAAGTTAGTTAAAGATGTGTTGCAAACTTCTGGCTAAAATGAATATATTCTCTGTCGGGTATATAAACCGCTAAAAGTGGACTAACAGGTCTTACCAAACAAAGTCAGCTGCCACCTATTGCATTTACGACCTCACACATAGACGTCGCGATGCATCTACTCTCTGCTTTAATGTACTGCTTTTATTTTTTATAACTAACTTGTTGATTGACTGACTCCATCTATATGTGTACCGTAATAGAAAGTTTTTAAAACGACTAAGGCAGGTCAATGAGAGCACACAGGGATCAATAGCCAAGTCGATAACGCCAAGTTTTTGTGTCCGTCCGTCTGTGTGAAAACCTAGATCTCAGCTAATTTAAAAGCGAGGACTTTCGATTTTTATTTGATGAGTGTATACAATTAATATCCTTAGCAAAATTTGGTTGCGGTTTGAAGTTGAAAATTGTTTTGTGTATTTGTAATTTTTTTAAAATAGAGCATAGGGTAGCTTACTGTCGGTCATGTTCTACTGAAGCTTTCGTTCATTGTTTTGTTTTAATATTGATTTACGAAAAGATATTGACGTGTGTTTGAACACACACACACGTACATATGTATGCACTAAGAGGGCAGCTTAATGCTCGTTCCACCTTGTCTTACACTATAAATTAATAACGCGCCGGCGTCAGAAAACTAACATATACGTATGTAACCATTTCAATCTCATTATACACTTTGACAATTGTTAAAGGTCAAAAAAAAGAGTAAACTTTGAGCAAATGTATGTATTTGACAGGCATAAAAATCGTGGCAGAACCAAATATTTATGTATATATATTTTAAATGGTACAGTAAGTTTGTGCATATGTATTCAACACAGAACCTCAGAAGGAGGCGTGGCAGAACCCACAAAGTGTATGTATATATTCTTGCTCAGGATCCCTAGCCGAGTCGGTTGAGTCATGTTCGTCTGTCCGTCACGAGTCTGTGTGAACACACAGTTCTCAGCTATTATAAAAGCTAAAGACACCACCATGAAGGTGTATAAACATCACAAGCTCCTGGAATTTATTTTAAATTTTAGGTGCCGCGCCCACCGCCTCTGAAAATTGATTAATAAATTTTTAAGTTAGCTTTGTGACCAAACTAGTAAAGGTTTTGCTTCAACACACATATAGATTGAAACTATATGCATATATATTTCAAATTTCAAGGCGATCGGATTACAAACACAAAAGTTATTCAATTAAACATTTTCCGTAGTTCCGCTGCTTGCGCCTTTGCAGCATGTCGTGACGTCATCGTCGCGTTGCTTCGATTCAGCCGTAGCGTGTGTAAAGCTGATTGCTATGACGTTTTCATATGTAGATGTCGCTATTCAAAAATAGATCTACAATAATTTAATTTAAATTGGTGGCATATGAACTTTTGCAGAGGAAATAAAAGTGTGATAATTTCTTTCGAAACTGGGCGAATATCTTACTGTCGAGTGCGATCGACTGTAGCTTTCCTTACTTATTAGTATAGTATTATTTATTTTTTACTTTTTAATAAAAAATAATCGCATAATATTTTGGTGTACACAAATTAACTTACTTTTCGCAATCAAAATGTTGCTTACCGATATGAGCGTTATCACAACTTAAAGGCAAACTGACCTGAATGACAGTGGGACCATAGCCATGCATCGCTGAGAGGCAACAATATGGGTGATTAAAATTTTTGAAACCTGGCCACACTGGTCATTTTGGCCTCCTTACATGTCTAAAGCTCAATAGCTAGACAACATTTTGGGCTGCCATACATTTTATCCTTTTTTATACAAATCAAATCAAATTTACCATAGAGAATTAAATCAAATGTTAATTTTATTTATTAATTTTTGGCATTTTGCTGTGTTTATTTTGTTAAACATACATCGATAAACTGTCGATAGCGACAAGCACGGGGGGGAATTTAATAAGGAAACAGAAAGATTGCTTTTATAATCTATTTCCATGCCATTGATTTAATATGATCAAATATATTCAACAATCAATGATTTCTATTCATAATTTTTAGGTAAACGTTTTACGTTTTAATTCAATTCTGGTAAATTTGTTGTAGTTATCAAAATATGGGTGATTATAATTTCGAAACCTGGTCACTCTGGTCATTTTAGCCAACAAATTGTGTGGAAATCGGGGACTTATACTCCTAAACTAAGCCAAAAATCAAAAAATGTTACATAATATTTTCATCTTATTAAATCAGATCAGTTAGTATCCCATTTTACCGTGTTTATTTTTCGATATTACATCGATTTTGCATCCAGCTCTAATGTATGCTATGGTTTAAAAGTTTAAATGAAACTTTTGACTCCGGAAGTTTGTTATCATATATAATGTAGTATTAACCATTTGCTATTTTTGAATTATTGATTAATTTTTTTTCTTTCTATGTAGTACAATAAAATAAATAAATAATAGATAAAAAATCGCGTTTCTATGGTACACTTTTGGCTGCGGATCTGCCGTTCACTCTTTCGCAAATGAGGGTGTTTCACTACAACTTATTAAAAGCATAGCCCCAGAGCTTTTTAATATCTCGTAAAATTTCGAAAAAAAATTGGACGATCATTTTACTGTTTATTAAAGTTATTCAAGCTATACACATCAATGTAGCGAAGAGATACATACATATACCTTTAGTTCTCTTTTGTATTTTGTATTGACAAAGATAATTCGATTCTTTGGTTGTAAATGTGCGTGTAAAAAATAAAACAAAATAACAAAGTATGATATGCGAATATGATCATAATTTAAAAATCAAATCTTATGAGAAAATTGATAAATTACCATACTATTTCATATTACAGATATTGGTTTTAAACACAAGACACCCCACCCCACCCGTACCCGATCCCAGATGTTTTTATAAATGTATTATTATATACATAATTTGTTCTTTTGTACATACAGGTGTTTGTATGTATATGTATAAACTATGCTAGTATTTCAAAAATAACCATCTGGCATATGAAAACTAGTACGTCAGTATGTAAGTATTTCTAAATATTTATGTACCTACTTAAAATAAGTGCATGCGTATTAAATTGTAAATGTATATTAAAATACCTAATGTGCGCGATTGGCCCAACAGCTGAGAGTAGATTATGTGTATGTTTGTATATGTTTATTTATATAGATATGTATATATTTAAATAATAAATAAATGTGTACAAAAATTAAAAAATTTATGCGTGCAGACGGGAAATAAGAACAGCAAATTTTTGTTGCTTGTTAATATTTCAACATGTCAAATATGTAAGTGCGTTTAAATACCAATATAATTTGCGATAATAATTATATATGTACATATCTATAAATGGTAGATACAAGTAAGAGTATATGTGTACAGTATGGAGTGTACACTTGTACATTTGTACACATTTAACGTATGTCTACATACCCATGTGAACATACTCAAATAATAATATGGACATAAAGATCAAATCAAAAACACGTGTACGATATACATACATACTCATGTACACATGTATACATGCGTATGGATGTGCTTTTGTTCCAATGTATGTATGTATGTACATATGTATGTCCAATCAGTGCTTCCAGGACACCTTCCACCTGCCTTGCGACTTCTGGCTAAGTCCTCCGCTTATTATACATAATAATACAGTGTTTGCAAACGTGAATTAGCATACATATGAGTTTCTTAATATCTATAATAGTTTTAATGACCTTGCATAATGTTTGAATACCCGCTACTCATGGATAAGATGGGTAGTTTAGCTGTGTGCCAACAGCGCTAGGGCAAACAAATTTTTGCTCGCAGATCTAGTTTGTTTATACCTCATACCGCCCCCCTTATTCAAAAAATTACAAGTAAGAACAGCTACATTCGAGCGCACCCAACGGTAAGATACTATTCGCCCAAATTAACACACTTTCATTTACAACAAGAAACTCCACACGTTCATCTGCTACCTATTGTTTAAACTAGATCTATCTGAAACAAAGGCATTGCGATGATGACGTCACGACATGCAGCAAAGGCGCAAGCAGTGGAACCATGAAAAACATATACATGAATAACTTCTGTGTTAATTGTCCGATTGCATTGCAAGGATTTATAGATTTATATTGGATTCTGTAACTTCAATACATTTCGTAATAATCGTAAATGATCGATTTGCTTGGGCGGTGGGCGTGGTACCTCAAATTTGAAATAAACTTGATCTGCGTTTGGTATACAGAAACCATAACGCCAAATTTGGTGCCTCTAGCTTTTGTAGTGTCTGAGATTGTATAGTTAATGTATAACTTTAACTGGTAGTTTAAATAAATTATTTTGAAAATAGAATCGTTTTCTGATCAAAAATTTTTGTTTTGGCTAATTATTCCTATGGCTTACTACTCCTAGTGGTCCGATGTGTATCAGATTGCAACAGGATAAATCTTTAATTGGAAAAAAATATATACAAGTAAATTAGAAAAAAACCCACAGTATCTGTTAATAGTTTATGTGGCAATTATATGTTATTTGTTTTGACAGCATTTTAAAAACATAGTTCACGAAAGATAACAAGAATGAAAAGCTACCTTCAACACGCCGAAGGTTGTATACCATTGCAGTTACTCCACATATTAAATGGGCCGATAGGTTCTATGGCAGCTTAAAGATATATCTTTCCGATTTTAAGAAAACTTGCTTAACATTTAATGCACATAATTAGATATATCTTTCCGATTTTAAGAAAACTTGCTTAACATTTAATGCACATAATTAGATATATATCAGGAAAGATTCACAACGATGTCTTGAAAAATGATTAAAGTCGGTAGATAGGTTCTATGGCAGCTATTCGATATATCGGTCCAATTTCGATCAAATTTGCACAGCTTTTAAAGGGCATACTTACATATATCGGGAAAGTTTCATAGCAGCTATACAATATATTGGTCCGATCCGGCTCGTTCTGACTTATTTACTGCGTGCAGCAATACAAAGCATGTATACCAAGTTTCATCAGGTTAGCTCTAAAACTGAGAGATGGGTAGTTCGATTACCCTGTTGATGCAACATTTTTTCAACAATTTTTCCAGATTGTCGCGCTCCACTGTAATTGTAACTTTTGTGTTCTTGTTTTAATTGTTTTTTTTTTTTCAGCGCGGCATTCTATTATGCTCTTAAAAATAAGTATAAAAAGTATTTTAAAAATAAGTATAAAAATTTACGTAAAACTGTCGTGCTTAATTTATTATAAGAAATCAATCTTCTCAAAAGATTTAAATTAAATTATATCAAAATTATAAAATGATTTAAAACTTTCTGCGAAACATAATTTTATATTTATCGTTCAAATTTATTTTGTATTCATCTAATGAGGTTACCCTACATATATTTTGGACATAAGGATAATGCTGGCTTACGCTGCGGCAAAATGGAATTAAAAAAAAAAACGAACTAGATTATAAAAACAATAAAAAAAAAAAATATAATAAACGATGAAGCTCTTTACTTATTATGTTTGTTACAGATGCCATCGACGTCCGCATCAACAGCATCAAATAACCATTACCATAGCCAAACAATGGATACGAATAAGAAAAAAACAGAGAAAACCCGAGAAACAAACATTTTGCGGCGTCCTGTAACAGTGGTTAAGAAAAGTTCGGGTCCTTTAGACGACATACTTGACGAGCTAAATCGCAATGAAGAGACTGACAATTTGGATGCACATCAAAGTTTGATTCAAAAGTCCCTTGTAAAAGAGACTTATGCGTTACCCAAAGAGGAACCGTCGAGGTCTAAGCCCATTCAAAAACTTTCCCCGTCTGCTTCAGTGCGTCGACGTTTTCACATAAAAGATAAAGATAAAAAACGTGAGCGTTGGTTACTGACACGAAAGACCTGGCGTTATATGACAGATGCGGGCAGAAAGCTATTGCCAGATGGTAATCAGCATGGCGAAATCACCAATTTCGATGATATTGACTCACACTTTCAGCAAGTGTGTGCAATGGAGCCGCGTTTCATATTATGGCGGCGAAAGGCTTCTTATCCTGGCGCCTCCAAGCATTCAAGGAAACGTCTCAAGATGCCCTCGCGACACCGTAATAAACAGACGCAGGTTAAAGATCAGGAGGAGCATAAGATCATTGAACAAACAATTGAGGTATTACAAAGCTATCTTAAAATTCGAGACGCCTTTAAGACGACCACGTTGTTGGGTTCAAAAACCGTAAGACCCGATCAAACCGCGTCCCCCAGTTCGCGCCGACCAGTAAATCGATCGGTTGATCAATCTTTAAGTTTAAGGGATAGCTCAATAGATTCTGCAAACTTGCTTTTAAACCTTTTGAAAGAACTTAATAGATATTCCGTCTTCATGGGCATAGATCTGGGTATTATAACACCAGAGATTTTGGATGATAAAACTCAGCTAAAAAAGATATATAACATATTGAAGAAACAGCAGTTGCATCGATTGCTGGATTCATCGGATAAAAGCAAAGTAACATTGGGACGGGCTTTATCAATGTCTAATTTGGTGCGAAATTTAGATTTGCCCGAGAATGTAACGAATCTATCCAAGGATTCAAAGATCAATACGGATGTTACCGCGAATGCGTGTCAAACAAGTCGCAGTCAAAATAAAAGCGAATTCTCTTTGGATCGTCATCGAAAACCTCTAGAATTACTCAACCTTAATCGGATTACAGAGACCAAGCACAGCAATTATAGGTTAAGCACCAATTCTTGTGGAACTCAGACAAATTTTATCCAACTAAGCGAACTTAAATTACTGGCAGAGCAGTACGAACAATTCTTAGCACACACTTCCGAAGAGGACACAAGGGAAGAGAAACCTGGTGGGGTCGGGCGCAAATGCTCCATCGACAATGAGGACATTTCGCAGTCCGTAAGTGATACGATAAAGCGGTATTTGCGAATGGCTCGCAAGAAAAGTTTACATGATAACGACAAGAATCGTTTCAAGTCGGTCAATTATGATCGAAACTTAAGAAATATTAGGGCGAAGGGCGAAATTAATCCTCCGGGAATGGATGAGAATAACAGTAAAGCTGTACAAACTTTAGATGCTTGGGCAGTGATTGCTTTAGATTTTATACGAGGAATTGAGGATTCCCACAACTTGCGCAATGCTCATGTTTCTTGGCAAAAAGATTTGGATGAGCGAATACGCAAAAAATTGGAGTACGATCAAAAGTGTAGAGCACGTGATAGTAGCAAAACGCAAAAGACTTGCACATCGGCACCAACATCCCCGACAATCGCAGTCCACCAACATCATCATCTGCGGGAGAAAACAGGTCGTACTGCTAGTGCCTTACTTACCTCTAGTTCCCAATTTCTTTCAAACTTCTGGCACACAAACTCACCCGAATCAACTCAAAACACAAGCCATAAATATGGAAATTCGAATGTAATTAATTTAAGTAAGTAAAAGGTATTCAATTGATAGGTCTATTTAGAAAAAGTAATACTTAAGTTTTCATTTGTCACATTATAACATAAAAATATATATAAAGTAAAAGTAAGCATGATCCTTGTACATAAGTTGAATATGCAATTGAATGTAAAATGGCAGTAAAATAAATGAATTTTACAATTTTTTAACTAAATTTTTAAGCCTTAACAATCAGCAATAATAAACAATAAACACAAACTTTAAATATATTTTCAGATTCTAAAAATGAAAGAGCAAACATGCAAAAGTCAAAATCATTATCGAATGTTGGACAGTTTGTATCAAGAAAAATCTGGGGAAACCGATCGAAATACCAAAGTCATCAGGATGGAAACAGCAACATTTCTAAGTACACTCAAAAATGGGCTCCTTCTGTAAGTTGAATACCTGCATTTAATACCCGCTGTTTTTAGGATAGAACGTTATCAAAACTGTGTGACAAAAGGGAACCCGCAAAGACTATAAATTCTTGGCTAGCGTCAGCAGCAAAGTAAATCTAACCATGTTCGTTTGTCTGTCCGTCCATTACAATTACTTGGGGTACAAAATTTGGACGTGATCAAAACGTCTTCAAAAATGGAAAAAGTCGAACAATTATAATTTATTTTTAAAGTGTGCGATAACTTTTACTATCCAAATAAACACGTTATCTTTAAAATAATTTTCGGGGGCAAACAGCTGTGTATATTTAACAGTCGAGCCCGCTCGACTGTAGCTTTTTTACTTGTAAATAATAAAAAAACTTAACTTCATTGAAAATTAAATTAAATTTTAATTTAATAAATAATAAATTAATAAATCTTAATAATGAAGGAAAATTGCATATGGATATCTGATCAAGGCCAATATATACATTTATCGGATACCTCTTTAGAAAAGTTATCAGACATTGAAGCAGAATCGCTAATAAAAATTGCTCTTGAAAAAATAAAAGAATTGAATATTGGAACTAATATAGGTAAGCAAATACGTACATGCCAGCATGTTATCACCAGCTTCGCCCGCTCATTTTGCATATCCTTAAATGGATATACTAAGTATATTTATATAGATATAAATTGGTCAGCGTGGTTTACAGCGTGCAGCAGTAAGGAGCACGTATATCAAGTTTCATAAAGATAACTTTAAAGCTGATAGACTAGTTTGCGTTGCAGTAGACGGACGGACGGATAGACGGACATGGCTAGTTCGACTCTTCTATCGATGCAAATTAAATTAAAAAAATATATTGCAAATTAAAAATATTGTCTGAGATATCTCCTAAGGAACGTTGCAAGCTTCTGGCCCAATATACAGAAAAACAGAACCGTATTTGGCATTGGGGCATGCTCCTTTTTGTTAATGTTATTGTGACTGACGGATTTCAATAAACACGGAATCGTTATAAACATATGTTTTTGGAATTTCAATGACATATAAGATAAATTAATTTCATGTGCTTTTGCCGCTGTTGGTTGTCCAGACCTGCTAATCTGGCTTGGCAAGCTTCTTTTAGAGATGTTGCTTTTTTTCGAGTGATGATACGATACGATTCATCCATCAGTTAATGAGAGTGGACGAGATGATCAAAAATGGTATACTAAGTTTGTGCAAATGTGTGTAACAGACAGAAGGAGGCGTGGCAGACCCCACAAAGTGTATATATTTTTGCTAGCCTAGTCGATTGAGCAATGTTCGTCTGTATGTCCATCTGTCCGTCACGCGTCTGTGTAAACACACTGATCTCAGCTATTATAAAAGCTAGAGACACGAAATTTGGTATGAAGGTATGTAAAAATCACAAACTCCTGGAGTTTATTTCAAATTTCAGGTGCCACGTCCACCGCCTCTAAAAATTGTTAAATAAATTTTTAAATTAGCTTTGTGACGAAAGTGTTAAAGTTTCAACGTTTCGCTTTAACGCACTTATAGATTTATACTATATGCATATATATTCTAAATCCGATCTGATTATAAACACAAAAGTTATTCAATTAAAGGTTTTCCGTAGTTCCGCTGCTTGCGCCTTTGCAGCATGTCGTGACGTCATCGTCGCGTTGCTTCGATTCAACCGTAACGTGATAGCTGATTGCTATGACGTTTCCATATGTAGATGGCGCTATTCAAAGATACGTGCGCTTTCCTTACTTGTTTAAAATTTAGGTTTATGGTGCCCATATGTAATTTACAAATCTCGCTCACTTAAAGTTGAAATTTTCAAAAACTGCTAGCTTATAAACCGAAGCTGTACTTTAGGCGGCAGCTAACTCTTTCATTCATTCATTGGCCAAATAAATATACTCTTTGCAGGGTTGCGTGTCTTTGCTTATCTCGATTAAAGATTTTATAAAAACTTTATAGATTTAGAATCGAAGGTCCACAAAAGGCGGGTCGTCTTAAGGAAAAGAGCTCTCACAACAAGTTTCTTTGATATTGGAAAAAAGGATGAACAGAGTAAGCTATACCTTTTTTGATTTGTATAACACAAAAAGCTCAGTTCTACCCCTCAAGTATGGCCATCGGATGTAGTATCAACCGATGCGTCGTCGTAACTCTAACACAAAGCTTTAAATAAATTTCTGCCACTACAAACTTTGAAATTGCCCAATGTGCATTGTAGTAAGCCGTACTAAAGGGAAATAAGATCATAGATTATGTACATTCATAAAATATTTCATAAATTACAATAAAATTAATAGAATTGTTTCACAAAAGGTGGATATTATCTTCTTTTTGGACAACCTCTGGAGAAATGCCTATTAAGAGAAAAAAAACGGCAAGGATCTCCGGGTGGATCAAAAAACTCGCTAATGTCCCTTTTTATCAGTAACGACAACAGTGATGATAGCGAGGTTGGAAAACTACATAACAATGTACGTATAATGGGTATTATTAAACCCAAAAAAAATCCAACGTTATAGTAACTTTGTAAAGATGCACATGTGTAACAGACATTAATTTTATGTGGCAGTGCCCTCCAGTAAATATATTCTGCCTCGGCTCGATTCAGCCGCCTCCACCACCTATTAGTTTGTTCTGCTAAAGAAACTATACTAGCTAGAAAATCTAAATTAAGTTAGTTTTAAATTTAATATGTCACGCCTACTGTCCATCACTTATTGAACATTTAAAATTATTAGGCGAAGCTACAATTTTTATGTCTTCCGCGAAACAATAGGTGGCAGATAATGTGCTGGTTACCATGTTTGTAATGGCATTTTTAATTTGGGACAAAGGATATTTTACTGTCGGGCGATCTCGACTGTATCTTTCGTTATTTGTTTTTTTTTTTTATGAAAAATATAACAAATAATAATTATTCAAAATTAATAAAGGTGCGTTCTTGTGAAAGCTTACCAACAAAACCATTGGATACAGAAAGCGCAGCTATTGCAGACTATTACTATCAAAATCTTGGAACGTCTATACCGATCTCACAAAGTCAATTCGACATGAGAAGTGGTAGTGAATTGGATCTTGACCATATCGTATTAAAAGAATCCGCGTCCGCTTCTTATCGTAGACTAAATGTTCCTATGTTCGTACTTAATTGTATAGAATACTTAGAAGAACATGGACTTCAAAAAATTGGCCTTTTTCGAGTGAGCACATCGAAAAGACGTGTTAAGCAAGTTGGTATTACAACAAATACAAGTTGAACTGGAAATATAATAGTTTTTTTTATTTGCAGCTACGCGAAGAACTTGATACAAACTTGAACATGCGCATTCCTGCTAATACATGCCCACATGATGTCGCTACTTTGCTCAAAGAGTATTTAAGGGATCTACCTGAGCCACTTCTCTGCAATGGATTATATACAACTTTTTTAGAAACTCAACGTAAGGTGGAGCAGTCTGAAAACAAAAAAAAAAATGAAAAAAAAAAACTTTACAAACTATTTTAGGAATTCGAAATCGAAAGCTTCAACTGGAGGCCATATCACACCTAGTTAAACTGCTGCCAACTGCGCATCGGGATACTTTATATGTTTTACTTAGGTTTCTTGGAAATGTGGCAGCTCATTGTGATGATGTTTACTCTGTGAATGGAACCGTTCAAGTGATCGGAAACAAAATGGATAGCAGCAATTTATCCACAGTTTTTGCCCCAAATATTTTACGTGAGTCGCGTATCAAAGCAGTTGAATACAAAGAACAGAACATGAGCGATGCGATAAATGTTATAAGGTAAACTAGAAAATCAGTCCGACATAAAATGGAAATGAAAAATCGTTTTCTCTTTGTAGAATTATGATCGATCACTATGAGGAAATTTTTAAAGTGCCCGGCGAAATTATGGATTTGCTTTACACTTACATGTTGGACACTTGTCCCGAAAAGCTGCATGCGTTGCTATCCGAAAAAAATAGTTTATTGTACAAGTAAGGAGTTTATTTTTTTAAATCTAATGAATTATTTTATTATAATCTGTGAATTATCCTTGTAATGCACTATTTAAATAGTTCTCGAGTTGAGCACACTCTGCCTAAATGCGCTACTAGTGAGAGTCGGGTAGAGCTCTTGGAACCACCGTACGATGGCAGGAGGCAGTCAACACCAATTGCCTTAGAAAATGCACAAATTATTTCAGGCAGCCTACAGATAGCAATACCTGAGGATTCGCCATCTCAAATAGGTAAAATTCAATATTGCTAAAATTGTTTTTATACATTTACTATATAAATATATATCCCAAATATGTTACAAATATAGAAAGCAAAACTAGTCAGCCGAAATTACCTGCTAGCATATCAAGTATTGGTGGAGCTACGTTAAGTGCAAAGACTGCTGACTTCGAAAGATCCAGTAACCGCTATGGAATTCACAATAGAACTTATGATGCAAACAAGCCTACGCCCACCATTCGGGCGAAAACACTTTACAAACGCCAGCAACTTATATCTAGTTCGAGGCGATAGACATATGTATAACAATGTTAAATTATTTTACTCAAACTATAATATTTAATAGTATGACAAAAAATGTCAAACTTTACATTAGATAGTGCTTATTTGCAAGTATAAAGCAACTTTGTTTATTAGTTTTAATATATTTATTTGTATATTAGTGTTTAATATCAATAGTTTTTATTATATAAAAATTTAGGAGTTATTCTTAGTTTAGTTTCTATGTATTGTGTATTGATTATTGGGTAAACTATTTCTCTTACAATCGATCCATCGGAATCCGCATGTTATCTATAAATAGTTCAACGTAATTGTTTAAATAAAACAAAATTAACAATTAAGGTATTTATTTACTCTTAACTTTAACATTTTACAATCATTAAAACCGACCATTAAAAATGGTCGATGAAAGGACAACTCACATACTCATTGTGGAGATATCTAACATCCATATGAAGGACCATAACGAGGACCTTACGAAATATGCTACTTGCATAAATACATTGCCAGCAATAATAGCCTAGTAGATTAAGCACTGCCCGTCTGACAGTCTTAGCTACTTTGAAGTCAAGAGATAGGTTTTTTTTTTGAAGAACCGCCCACCCCCCCATTTATGCAGTGTTTTTCGATTATAAAGCAAAATATTCAAGCCAGAAGTTCCTGCTATGGTAGCACATTAATTTGTTGTTGAAACAATAATCCGATCCGACAAATAACACAGATCCTATTAAAGTTATCTAGCTTTGATAGTAGCTAAGATCTTTGTACGCTCTAACTTAATGGCCTAATCGATTTGGTTAATGATCCTAGGCAAGCATATGCATAGGCATTTCCGCGTAAATATCAAGAAACAAACACTGTAAAGTAATTTTTGAAGAGACTTGGGATTCTTTGGACTTGGCTGAATACAGTACATAGGTTGAATAAACTCTTAATGAAACTATACCTGTAATAGACATTTTCTGTTAATTTTTATATCCTTTGATCATTGAAAATGGTCAGCAAAGGTTTGATTGCAAATGTATATCTTTTAGCTTCCATACAATTCTTCAGTTTGATGAAGCCAACATTTTTATAAACAGAAATATGCAAAGAATTGCGGAGAACAACGAAGTAAGATCATAAAGTCTTACTTCACCAAAAGTCGAAAATATTAGTTTTTGCATTTAAAAGGTTCCGTACAATCTAAGTTCTAAGGAACTACAGCTCAGATCAAAGAAATATTTTTTTTAATTACCTTCAAAAATAATGCCATCTTTCCTTTAAATAGTTTAAAGCATATACAATTTTAAAGAGCTCGATTCAAACCGAGTTATACATAAGTGTATGTAAATTGCCCTGAAATTTTTTTTATAAGACAAATTCTTGAAATTTGCAAAAGTCAAGTATTTAAAATTCCGCTAGATGATGGAAAAAAATGAGACACATCGAGAGTTAAACCTTAACCAAGTCAAAAGCTACAGTCGATCACGCCCGGTTAGTAATATATCCTTCGATAAACTCTGAAAAACAATAAAAACTTTTTGATTTCATTAAGGTAAACTTATATGGAAGAAATAAGTTAGTAACTATTTATATTTAAATAAAAGAAAATTAATGAAAAAAGTATAAATATACGAAAAGAAGTTTTAAAAAACACATTATAATTACTAAGGCTAGTCTGGGCTTTTCAGCGGCAAAAGATTATTAAAGCATGCTCCTTATTGCTGCACGTTATACCGGACCGATATATAAGTAACTGCTATTACTGATCGATTTTTAGTGTTTCTTAAGATATCGCTATAGAACTTTTCCTTTACATTGTTTACGATCGGATTGTAATTTGGGGAATAGATTTATATTGCATTCACTTATGTGCAAACCCGAGCAAAAAGCTGTAACTTCAATACTTTTTCTAATAATCGCAAATTATCGATTTGCGTGGGCGGTGGGCGTGACACCAGAAATTAAAAATAAACTCAAACATCCAAAATAAACCCGAATATACAGGCAGCTTCATGTGAAATTTGGTGTCTCTAGCATTTGAAACAACTGAATCCGTGCGTTCAAGCAGGCAGACGGACAGACAAACTGACATACGGCTAGTGATCCTATTTAGCTATTTCTATCTAAGTGATGATAAAGCTGTGTTAATTTAATTAAAATCGGACAAGATAAATATAACTTATAGCTAAAACAGAACCTACTGGTCGAATTTTAGTTTTTTTTTAAATAAAAAAAAAAATTGATTTCAAAAAAATTCTTGATTTATTTGGGTATGTCGAAATGTGCGTAACAGTAAAATAAAAAGAATGCATCTGCGACTTCGTAATTTATATTGGGCCACACCTACTTCCGCTCTTGCAAATCGATCTATCTGCACTCAAGCAGCGTTTATTCCCACTGTTTTTTGATGCATTATAATTAATTAATGAGTACGCACCTTAAAAGAAAATTTTTGAAGCTATGTATGTCTAAAGATTCTATTTAGTCATCTTAAACTTCGATGTACGAGTATATATTGGGCTATGTTAAAGACTTGACATAACAATAGTACTTTTGATATGATCAAACACGTAACCATGATTGCTCTCGAAGCACTTGGAACGTTTGCACCGCTCGTTTGCATTGCCGCTGGTTGCTCGCCTGAGAAATATTATCGAAATTATATCGTTATAATTTGTATAATAGATTTTATTGTGAATTTTTTATTACCCGTCAAGACGTGAACACGCACTGATGCTGGCACCGCTGCATTGGGTACGCACGTGTAATTCCCGGAGTCTCGCAACGAGGCACGTGTCAACATTAACCGGCTCGTTGTACCAATATCTGTCTTCTCCGTTTCCAAACTTATGCCGCCCCGCAGTGAGTCAAAGTCAACTATTGCGGAGCCATGGTACCTTAAATTTAGTTATTTATTTATTATTAATTATATAATAAACATAGATTTAAGTAAATGTAAAATATTTATACAAAAAAACATTAAATTAACATATAAAACTAAATTTAAAAATTTGTAATAAGCTTAAATTGAAAGTTTATAATATGGTAACAGTATTTTTGTAGATCAATTATAAAAACATATTTGATTGTTCTGCGCGCAACATAGTTTTAAGTAACATTATATAATAAGCGACGACTTCAAAATCAAGAAGCTTAGCAAATAAAAATTGTTCGACTAGTCTATGAGAAAAAAGAAACAAATAAATTAGTTAATTTAACAATTGTTGCAAACGGATTGCGAAAAACCCAATCAGATCAGGAAAGTTACAGTAGAAAGTTAGTAAGAACATTTTCAACGCCTAATTTCTAGTTAGTTGGGATGGAATTAGAATTAAAGAATTAGAATTAAAAGGTCGAGTCGATTGAACCATGTTTGTCGGTCTGTCCGTTTCTATGAACACCTAAACCTCAGAGACTAAAAGAGCTAGAGTGACCAAAAAAAATTTAGGACAACACACGTGTGGGGCTTAAGCTCTCATAGTTTTTTTTGAATTTGCGTCCCGCCCACTTCCTCCCCCGCTAATCGATCAAACTCGAATAGCAAGCACAATTCTTAAATACAAATTGAGATAAACAGTTATATTATTTTTCAAAAATAAATGGTGTTTTAAATGGAAAGCTATAGTGATTTATTGTATTTGTAAAATTTGTAAAATAGTTACCACAACACAGACGAAGCATGTATGTTAACCGAGCAGGCCAGGGCTATTGTGCTGTCTCTTTTTACGTGTATTTCTGACGATCCCAATATTTTAGCACGTGCAGCTTGATTTTCATTAAAGTAAAAAATAAATATATATATATATATTTTTTCATTTTACATCGATGCATTGGCCAAACCTTTTGAATCGTAATAACGTTTTTCAGAGTTTTTTCCCTTTAGATCGCTTTCAGCTGCATTGAAAAAAAACAAAAATATCGTAATTATTTATCGTTTTTGAGAAGTTTATATTTTGTGAACTCTCTCTTCTTCTTCTTCGAAAATAATTATACCATTCGAATAATATTGTTATTATTTATTTACTTAGTTTTCTAATTGATCGCATTTGCAAGTCCGTAATGTAAATTTTGTGGAAAAGCTCATCGCAGAACTTCTTAACCTTTTATTCAATACACTATACTACCAGTCAGGTCTTACCTGTGATGTCCAATGTAATTGCTAGATTTATTTTCGGCTCAGTGTTAACTTGACACTCGTAAATGCCGCTATCTCGGGGTTGGGCATAATCGATCTTTAAGTCCCAGTCGTTGCTACTTAGTGGATGTATTACTGAGAACCGTTGATCACCCGTGTAGGTATAGATATTTGTGGTCAAAATATGTAAGTCCCGTTTTCGCATCCACGAAACCTATATGTAATTAAAAAAGTAAGATTAATCGTGTCCATGTCTTGAAGAAGTCTTAGGCTATGCATACAGTTCGATTTCCCTTATTCTTAACACGACACCTCAAAATTGCTGTTTCATCAACAACCACTGATACATTTCTTGGACTGATGTCATCAAAATATGGACGATCCATGGTGGCCAATTCTGAACAAAAATCAAAATTATCATTTCGACAACATATATTAATATATATAGATAAATAACGATGGATACTAACCATTAATGTTCACAAAAGAAGATGCGTTGATATGCCATACACCAGGGTTAAAATGCAAAATTAAAATTATAAACATGGTAATTTTGTTCACCATGGCCGTCCACAGTAGTTTCTTAATGCATAAAGCGGGCATACTTTGTTATCTTTCAGATTCTTCAAATCTCTTTGAAAAAAAAACGAATAGTTTTATATTATTATTAATTATTATTATATACATATATATATAGATATATTTGTAGAGAAAATATATAATCATCAAGAAACAAATAACGCTACAATCAAGCAGCCTCGACGCACAGACGACGGCTTTTGCCAATTGAGGTGGCAAAAATTACTTTTTTCGATGAACAAATTGAAAATATATAGAAGAATAGGTCTCAAACGGAATTTAACACTTATAAATATCGGTTCAGCCGTAAAAAGATTTGGGTCTTCAAAAGAAAAATATCATTGAAATTAGGGAAAGGATGGTCAAATTTTTTTTGGTTTTAATAAATTTAATATATGTTTATATAAGATAACAATGTATAAACTTAATTAGTAAATTTGAAGTACAAAATTTCGAAAATTACAAAGTTTTTTGATGAATTAACTCCTTTTTTGGCTGATTATTCCTATGGTTGCTATATGGTATAGTGATTCGATATATATGAAAAACCCAACTCCACTGAATGTTCATATGACAGCTATATGATATAGTGGCCCGATTTTTATAAAACGTTGACAGCATTTAAAGATGCAGTTAGCCATACGATATACCGGTCCGATGCTACTTGTTCCAACATATATACATTTTGCCACAATAAAAAGCATGCCAAGTTTTATAAAGATAGCTTACAAATTGAGGGGAGTACACAAATCCATGATCTAATGAGAAAATGTCACAATACACTCTCTCCGTTAACGCAGCTAAATTTTAATACCCGCTACTAATAGAAGGGTATTATAAATTTGTTCAAGCCGAAAATGTATGTAACAGGCAGAAGGAGACACCTCCGATTCTGGTTCAGGATCAACAGCCGAGTCTATATAGCCATGTCCGTCTGTCTGTCTGTCAGAAAATGTCCGTTTGACGGAGGTGATAATGGGCAAATGTCCGTTTAACGGAGGTGATAAGCTTAAATTTGTCTTTAAGTTGAATTTCTGCTTTACGGTTTCTCAGCGTATTTTCAGGTACTTTGTTACCTTAAGTGCTGCCAACACTGATGCACACCTGCTAATGGATAGCAGTATCCCTCACATATGAGAATATGCCCATGCTATTACCTCTCTGTGTACCCTGCTGTATGTTAAGATATGTATGTACAGCATGCGGGCAACTTGAATTGTTCAATTAAAACGTTTTTCTTATTTTAAACTGAAACAAAGCACTACCACAAAGTATAAAGATAATTATAATCTTGCAATTTGATTTTAAATTGCATGTTTGAATGTGTGCTGCAAATACAAATACATACCTTCAAGTCGCTTACTGCTTTCCGCTGTCTCTTTTATACTCTAAATGGTAAATAGAACAAAGTTCGTGGCAAGTATTAAAAACTTTTTTTCTTTTTTATTGAAATTGTGTGAGTTTTTCCATTGCAAATAAATATTCTTTCCTTCCATGTGTAGAATATGTTTATTTTTGGGATTTCTACGCAGAAAATATATATATCTATGTGTGTTGTGCGCAACTCAAACGCAACCACCCTGTAGTTAGTGGAAAATCTTCATAGATTGAGTTGCGAGAACTTTTCGCCAAGCTTTTTAAATTGTAAAAGCTTTTGCCTTCTTCATAATGTTTGACATGGGGTCTCAGAAAGATTCCCTTAGAGGGGGTTAAAGTTAATTGTTAAGCTTTATTTGAAATGCTGAACTATTAAATTCTTTAAGAAACCCACTTTATTTATAACTTTTTATTATTATTTAAAATACGCAAATAAACAAACTAAAACCGCAAAAGTCAAAATTATTATTGTATTATTGTCTATTCGTCATGTTGTTATGTTCACAAGCAGCTGTAATGTGATAACAAAATTATGTCGTAGGCCATATTCGATTAACAGGTTAAAGAGACGCCAATTCAGTCCAGTATCTGAACTAGAGTTGTCCTAGAAGTCCGAGTAAGGTAGGCTGTTCGAGGAGGTCAGAGACGGTAACCATTTCGTAGAGTAAGCCGTTTGGTGATTCTGGGGAGATGTTTTCCAACCACGTGCACAGTTATTGAAGCTTTGATTTTGAATTAATGAGCTATTCAATTGAAAACTGGGTGCAAACTCCTGTGGAGATTGATACAAGCTTGAGCTGTTTTCAGTTGCAGCGCCGTACCCTAACGGTTTGTTGACATTATTATTACAACGTCTGGCATTTTGCTCGACAGGATTTTGAAATTTCGATAGTTTTTCAAATGAGAGCGGGGACGGGTTAAAGTTGACATGCGGCTCGGGCATCGATCTGCTCTGTGGTATCTTTTGATAACTTGCGGGATCATTGTATTGTTGCTTGGGTGGCGCGTTCGCATAATGGCTGGATAAATTGTGCACGGGAAAGCCAGCTGCAGCTGTGTTTACCGTGGCGCCTAGGGGTGTCGGGTGTCTTTTGGCAAAGTCAACCCCGAGTGTTTCCTTATGGCCAAACGAAGACTGCCCTACTCCGCGCAGAGCTGGTGGGGGGGTATAACTGGCCAAGGAAATCTCCTTGGGCACATATAAACCTGTTTAAAGATGCATAATATAACAAGTTAATTATTGCTCCAAAAACGATATATACATTTAACATTACACGAAACATAGTATGTATCAGTGAGCATATAGGATATAGCATAAAATATATAGTATACATACATCAACATACACGTATATTGTACACACATGCTTAAAGTGTACGGACGCGATTCCTTCTTGATATCAGCACTTAGCATATTTTCGTTACACCCGATGCTTTCAGTAATAAATGAATAAAGCTTACATTTAAATTTTACTTTTTTAAAGAAGGAAGGAAATGAACTGGCTACCTAATAATAATATTCGAGAATGTCCACTTGTAACATTTTGGTAGATCTGTCCAAGCTCCTAGTCAGCCCGGTTCGACTTCGACTGATTTGCTTGAGGTGACATTTTTATACCATTCGACCATTGAAAATGGTCAAAAATGGTATACTAAGTTTGTGCAATGTATGTAACAGGCAGAAGGAGGCGCGGCAGACCCCACAAAGTATATATATTCTGACTCAGGATTACTAGCTGAGTCGATTGGCTCAAATGTCCGTCTGTCTGTCCGTCCGTCCGTCTGTCCGTTTGAACGTCTAGATCTCAGCTATTACAAAAGCTAGAGACACCATAATTCACATAAAGGTTCCTGTATACCATAGGTAGATCGAGTTTATTTTCAATTTTTGATGGCACGCCCACCGCCACGCAAATCGATAATTTTCGATTATCAGGAGAAGTATTGAAGTTACAGCTTTCTGCTTTGAACATAAATAATTGCAATATAAATCTATTCCCCAAATTACAATCCAATCGGACGATAAACACAGAAGTTATCCATGTTTCCGTTTTCCGTACTTCCACTGCTTGCGCCTGTGCTGCGCGTCGTAACGTCACGATGCTTCGTTTCAGCCGTAGCGTGTGTAAAGCTATTCAGTTTCCACATGTAGATGGCGCTATTCAAAAATAGATCTAATTTAAACAATAGGTGGCGGATAAACTTGTGCAGCGTTTTTTTGATGGAATTAAATGTGTGATAATTTGATTCGAAATTGGGCGAATGGTATCTTACTGTCGGGCGCGCTTGACTGGAGCATTCTTTACTGAGGGATAGATTTATAATGCAATTATTTATGTTCATACCAAAGCAGAAAGCTGTAACTTCAATACTTCTCCTGATAATCGAAAATTATCGATTTGCGTGGGCGGTGGGCGTGGCACCACAAATTTCAAATAAATCTCATCTGCGCATAATTTATAGGAACCATCATGCCAAATTTGGTGTCTGTAACTGTAATACTTTCATTAATATTCGTAAATTATCGATTTGCGTGGGCGGTGGGCGTGGCACCTAAAATTTTAAATAAATTTCATCTGCGCATGATTTATAGGATTTATAGGAACCATCATGCCAAATTTGGTGTCTGTAACTGTAATACTTTCCTTAATATTCAGAAATTATCGATTTGCGTGGGCGGTGGGCGTTGCACCCCAAATTTAAAAAAACGGATTTTGCGCATAGTTTATAGGAACCATCATGCCAAATTTGGTGTCTGTAACTGTAATACTTTCCTTAATATTCGTAAATTATCGATTTGCGTGGGCGGTGGGCGTGGCACTCTAAATTTAAAATAAACTTGATCTGCGTATAGTATACAGGAACCATCATGTCAAATTTGGTGTCTCTAGCTTTTGTAATAGCTGAGATCTCGACGTTCATACAGACAGACGGACAGACAGGCAGACGGACATGGCTCAATCGACTCGGCTGTTGATCCTGAGCCAGAATATATATACTTTATGGGGTCTGCAATGTCTCCTTCTGCCTGTTACATACTTTTGCACAAACTTAGTATACCATTTTTGACCATTTTCAATGGTCGAATGGTATAAAAACGTTCTTTCTAACCCAATACTCATACGAAACTCCTATACTCCTATGTATTGAAACAATGTCAAGCTATGTTCTTAATCTTAAGATGTCTCTCGTCATTCTTGTCTACCCATGTCGGCTTAGACAGTTTTTGTAGTTGGCAAATCAATAAAATCGAACAGCTCTGAATGCAAGATCATAAAATGAATAAAGAAAGAATTGCATTGGTTAATAATTTAGGCGTTCGCAGGAGCCGCAAACTTCAAACGACAAATAAACACAATTTGACTCACAATTTATACATCGTAATTAAAACACCAATAAAAAACAACGTGAGAATAACAAGAAGGGAACAATAAGCGAATCACACTTGAAATTGTACCTAGTTCATCTGTATCAATTTTCAAGTTGGACTTCTCGGAAACTATATGATATTTGTCAGTGATTTTTGCTTGGTTTGTATTACTTTGATGTTCTTCGTAGTCTTTGAACGACTGTTGTTCAAATGAGGATATTAACTGCTGCACATTAACCGTTGTATTATCAGCTGGTTCCTTATCTATCATATTGCTGGCCGGAGAACAAATCGTCATACCGATGTCTTGAACACATTCAACCTTAGGCTGTCGCAATACTAGATCCGCGAGATCAGCGAGAGCTTGACTCTGCTGTTTCAGAAAATTCGTTTGGAATTGTTCCAACATTCGAAGTCTTTGAAACATTTTATTATCAACATTTTCTGTCGATACGTTATAAGTTGAGTAAGTTTTTGGATTATTAGTACTCGCATTGCTATATAGTTCATCGATTTTATCGTCTGCACATTGAATATTATACCCGTCAATATCTTGATGATAATACTCTGAAATTGTTAATTATTTTAAATTTCAAATATTAAAGATAATTTTGAATCGGTTTCCAGAGAAGGTGTGCGAGACAGACAATATTCGAGGATAAAATTAACTATCTATGGTGTAGACAAAACATCACACTAGATTTGGAGTATCTTTCTTTTTTTAATAGCTAAGAATTAGGCACTTTTACAGACGGACAGACGGACATCGCTATATTGACTTAACAATCGAAGCAAACGATGAATATACCATGGCCTCTAATAAATAATTTACAAACATTTAATAGAAATACATTTCAATAGCCGTTAAGTACGGATGAATAAATGAAAATTTGCTAAATTAAAGTAAAATTCAAATGTTTGCTGAAAAATCTTAAACTTAATTAGGTAACTATTTGAATATAATTAAAAATTTAGTGCATAAAAAAAAGTTTTGTTATAAATTATTAGTTACCTCTGGGTAATTCAACATTGCGACCTCCCCATCCTTGAGCCACGCTTGGCTTATAGGCAAGTTCTCTTTGAGGATTTGTAATCTGATCCTAGTTTTAGGAAAGCAAAACGAGAGATAGAGAGTGTAAAACAGTATGTATAAAACTGTATAAAAATGAAAAGACTAACATTTTTATATGGGTCCAAAGCTGCAGCATTAGTAGACAACACCGGGATTGCATTAGAAGTATAAATCTCCGGCTGAACAGTTCCATGATAATCGGCAACATCCCGCTGGAAACTCACAGGCGAAGATGTTTCAGCAATTGGTGTTCTATTGCCATATTTAAAATCATCCACAAACGCGGAACTCGCCGAGCCCGTTTGCAGGGCTGCCTCCCACGGCGATTTGACCACCTGAACCCCCGGCTTGGCATACTTTTCAATGAGATTATCTTGATGGATATTCAATTGTACGCGATGTTTTCCTGCATCTGAGTAGGCAGGCAATAGGTTCGGTGAGCTGGCTGGCTTGCCCTTATACGGTTGGTAATCTGAAAGACCGGACGGACTGTGAGTGCCGGCGTTCGTATCATCGACCACCCAATTGTCGGCTTTTCTGCGGCGTTTAGCAAAAAGCTCAGCGCCTTTTTGTTGATGATGTTTACGTTGTTGATAGTTGATAGTAGTGCATTAATCAGCCGAGGAACAGGCGCGCATAGGCAAAGCGATTGACATCATTTAGAGTGAAATAAAGATTTGTTGATTATTATATGCGAAGCATAAAGTTCCAAAATTTGTATAGCTTTTGAATGCATAAAGTGGATAAAGTCAAGTCTTGCAATCTGTAAGGATTTTTACTATATAATGTCCTATCTGCAGAAGATCAGTTTGGAATTGGAAATCAATTCATACCTTATATGAAGCCTGACTGGATAACCATTCAAAGTTAATTAATGTTGAAAGGAGCGGGACTAAATTTAAATTTTTACTTTTTAAAACTTAAAAAAATATTAAAATCTAAAATTAAATAAATAAATTTAATTGGAATAAATTTATCCCGCATTTAAATAGTGTTAAAATAATAAATTATTAATTAACTAAAATAAGCTGATAATGCCATATATGTTATCTATGATCCTTATGATTTTTGACAATCGGACACAACGGACAAACAAATAACACAGTGGCTGTTAGAATATAACTTTCCTGCATTTTAAAAGAATGTTAAAATAAAAATCAAAATTTTAATTGACGAACTTACTATAATTTATAAAATATGAAAGTAAAATGCCTAAAGTTTCTTCCTAACTAGGGTATATCACTACGCTTTCGCGATGTAAAATATATAATTACCTCGGCCCTTTTGCAGTTGCAGTGCGGTTATTAGCTCAGCGCAATTTTCAGGCGATAAAAGGCCAGTTTTTATGTTCATCGATTCTTTTTGTGAGTCATAATCACGGATTTGTCCATGTGGATTCATGATAAGCTTAAGCGGCATTTTTTCCAGCTTTGTTAGTTCTTTAGGCATACTTTCTTCGGCATTTTCTTTGCTTAAAGCTTGAGATGCAAGCTCATCTGCTTGCCCTGTTTAAATAATAAACAACCACAGAGAAAAGAGCAAGCTTTTTTTAAAATAATCTCTGTTACTTTTAATTTTTAAAACAAATTAATTATGTCCTAACTAATTTTTTTTGCAAAAAATATTATATGCAAGTTGCTGAAATATATTTTTTGAAAGGGAAAACGCATTTATGAAAGTAAAAATAAATAAAAATGACGTGTGTTTAGGTTTGTATTAGTGTGAGCACAGCCATAACGAAACCTACAATTGAGCATGACTAACAGAAGGATATCCTACTTTCCAACAACAAACTCTTCTAATTCTATTGCTATATCGCTTTTACATACTAATACGAGACGTCACCATCGAAACGCGTAGACGCGTGGCGGTTCATACAAAAATTTTTGTATCTATCTCTAACTTTTATAATAGCCGACAGCCAGACAGACAAGCGGACAAACGGACGTAGTTAGAAAATGGACTTGGCTAATGAGATCTTGCGCAAGAATATATATATTCTTTGATGGGTCTGCCACAAAATAAATTTGCACGTAGTTAAAATACTCGAATTTGATTCTTTTTTAACCAGGCAAGACTCGCACAGGTATTTAACGAGAGCAAAACTTAAGTTCCTCAATACATTTTATGGCCCCTTGCTTTCATTTCTATCTACTGCTTGTCGCTCATTTCAATTCAAGTATACAGATCTTAAATATGACATGTCCACGATTTTACTTGCACTCTGCACCCGAAAATTTGAAGTCGAATAATACCCACCCTAATTGGATTCTGAAAAAATGCTCTGAGGGTAAAATACTAAATAACCTGTTTGGTTGACTAAAAAACGCACTCTCAGTGTGCCATACTAACTAAATTCTGTAAATTATACTACTTTGTTTATAATAATAAATTATAATTATAATAAACATTTTACAGCGTATAATCCACATGAGTTGTCACCAAATTTGGTGGCTCTAGCTCTTTTAGTTTCTGAGATATAGGCGTTCATACAGACAGACAGACGGTCAGACGGACAGACAGACATGGCTCAATCGACTCGGTATTTTTTTAAAATCCATGGTTTAAAAATTTATTTTTCCTGTTTCTTGTGGTTCTAGCACATTTAAACCGCATTTCTTATGGATTTTCGATTGGAAACTCCGTAGAAAAAAGATATATCGTATAGCTGCCAAAGAACCTATTGGCCGATAATTGTCATTTTTCATGAAATCGCCATGAAACAGGATAGATATCTTTGTATGTTCTTTAAAGGCTGTACAAAATTGATCTAAATTGGACACATATCGTATCACTGCTATAGAACCTCTCGGTCGAATTTCATTGCTTCTTAAGATAACGCTATGAAACTTTTCCTAGCTATGTCTAAGTGTGTCCTTCCAAGGCTTTGAAAATCTTATGAAAGTTGGACTTATTTATTGTTTAGCTGCCATAGAACCTATCGGCCGACTTTTATTATTTTTCAAGATATGGCTATGAAACTTTTCATATATATGTCTTAGTATGTTTATTAAAAAAAATTTGAACATTTTATTATAATTGGACAGGTTAGCTGTTAAGCTGTCATAGAACCTATGTCGAAAGTAGCCTTTATTTCTTGTTTCTGTATACTGTAAATATTACTATACAAATTTACAAATAGCATACGACGAACACAGTAAGTGTTTTTTATAGCTCAGTGTTTCTGCAAATTATACAACTTAGTTTATAATTGATTATTAACAATTTTTCGTTCTATTCCTGCAAAAGTAACTTTAAAAGTTACAGTTAAAAAAAATCCGAATGCGGATTTCTGATTGGGTACATCGCAGAAATAAGAAAATACATCGCATGCATTTTCTCTGCATTTGTAATTAGCGTGTATATTGACTATAACTACTAGCAACGTTTTTTCTGTATGTATCAAAGAATAAATAAGAATGTGTTCTCTCTTAGCTATTGAAGAAGAAGAAATTGGTTACCTTGACCACAACCTTCGTGTACCCACTTGACCGAGCGCTTTTTCCGATTCACATACATTGACTGACCCTTTGAGGTCTGATTGCTAATGTCGCTCAATGAGTGTGAGATTCGGCGGGCTAGTTCGACCTGATCCTCCACAGTGGGATGCAGGGTGGGCGAATAAAATGCCGAAGAAGCATACAGTTTTCCTAGTTTGTACAAATTAAAATTCAAATCAATTTAAACAATACTAAACTTAAACAAAAAAAGGCGATACGTAATCTGTTGTTTACATAAATCATAGTATACCCCTAATACAATTGCCAATTTTTATTGTAAATTTGTGTTAAATGGGTAATATGATGGTAAGTTTGAGCAAGTTGCAATGGATGAAACAATAAGTATTTGCTGGTAAGCTTGGGTAAGTTGCTAGAATTTTACGTATCACCTTTTTAATAGGTTGGCGTAGTTTTACTTACGATTCTTTGGTAAGATTTCGACAGCATCGGAAGCTGGAGTAAATATTTTGCGCAAATCAACTGTCCTGGATACGTTTGATGATTCCTACACATACACACCAATTACGTACAAGCATATATAATTTTTAGCTTATAGTTCACTCTGACCTTGTACAGTATAACATATTTGTTTACTTTTTATCTTATTACGTACATAATTCTTTTGCCAGATTTTTGAGCTTAATTCGAGAAGAATTTGTTTTTTGTTAGCATCGTAGCAATCGCTGGGTCGAAACCCACGATTCCTATCAATTTTACTACACTCGTCCATTTTATTTGTATTATTAGTTATTTATTTATTTTTGACGAATGGATCTCAGGGGTCGTTGTATTTGATATTTGATTTCTAAAACGTGTTCGCAAATCAAAAATTGGTCTTAATTTCGATACCATCCGCTCGTATAAATAACATTTTTCTAAACACACACACTTCACATATTGTGTCAAGCTATATGTAAGTATTTACTTATTATGTATACATATACACGCGCTCTTTCTTATAAGCTAATTATAGAGACAGCCGAAGAGCCGAAAACGAATGAACTCGAGTATTAAATATTTCTATGCATATGCATATGCATGTACACATGTATGTACATACAGATACGAGAATACAAATTTAATTGATACGCTTTGAAAATCAATAAACTTGATTTATACTAGATTCGTATTACAAATTTCATTATAATAATAGGCTGAGACGTTTTACTTGAAAATAAAATTATGGCATGATATTCTAGTAAATGATTTAAATTTAAATGTTTATGTGGGTCATTAAAAGCATCCCGCAGTGAAATCTTTTACCTACCTTTGGGTCATACAAATTATCTTGCTGCGTTGGTTTCGTCGTTGGGTACTCTTCTCTATACTGATACCGGTTAGCTCTTGCTAATTCCTGTTCTTTCAGCTCTTGTTCCTTTCGCTGATTTTCGGCCATTAGTTTTTGGGCCAAAAGCTGTTGTGTTTGTATCTGGTTGGCTAGCTCCTTTTGCTTCTGAATAAGCTGCAGCTCCTGTTCTTTTAGCTGTGCAATTTTCTCTTGAGCCCTTATGCTTATATCAATATCTGATATAATATTTTCTATTTGGTTATTAATGTCAGTCTAAAAACGAGAAAAAACATTATTGAGAGGCCATACAAGTCATAAGAACGATACGAAAAAAATTAGAGACCATTTGGATTGAAATTCGCAAGTTGTTTTTTTTTTTTTCTTTCAGCAGAAAGTTGAAAGTCGGCGGTGGTCAAGGTATCCATGGTTTGATAAACGGTCTAGCTTTCGATATACGGAAGCTTTCAACCCAAAAATACCGGCTATCTCTAGCTCTTATAATAGCTAAGATCCGTGTGTTCAAACAGACGAACATACGGACATGGCTCAATACTCGAACAGTATTTTTGACCATTTACAATGCAAGTTAGTTTTAATTGCACCTAGTTGATTTACACATATTTATAGAGAGCCTAAAGATTATTGCAATACACAGACTCACAGTATACGTATATATACACTGCGAATAGATATCTTTCTCTTAAGTGGACACTCCTTTTCGTTCGTGTATAATTTTTGGTCAATATGTGTAATATATAAATAGGGTGTTTTTCTCGTCAAATATTTTTCTTCCACTAAATAAAAAAAAATTGGACGCAGGGAACTTTAGTTTTAACATCAAAAATTACACTTACTTTAGAAACTTTCTTCTCAGTTTCAACACCTTCTAGTTTTCCTTCACCAACTTCAGCTTTTTTAACCTAAGTAGATAAGATATTACCTTTAAAGTTAATTGATATTACTTTTGTAAAAGATTCCTATTCCAATAATTAAAATAATAATAAAAACTATTACTATGAAATAGAAAAAGTGCTTAATTTATAAAAAATGGTGATAAAAGCCAGATAGACTAACGTGGCTTAATCGATTCAACTTGACTGATCCAGAGTAAGAATATATAAACTTTGTAAGGTGTGCCACGCCTGCTAGTACCCTTTTTAAGCAATGTGAATGGTCAAAGGGTATAAAATGATGCATTCTACATACTTTGATGTAGTAATCTTATTTCACCTAAAGCCGAAGCTTTTTATGTAGCTTTTTCCACGCTAATCACAAACCTAAAACCCAATCAGAAACGCAAACCTTAGTTAGACCCAAATCAAATGGCTATAATAATGATTACTTGTCAATACGTTCACTATTTCAACAATTCTCCCTGAAATAATATCAACAATATAATACCAACACAGAACACAATGAACTTCAGTGGGATATCATTATCATCACTCCTTCCTACAACAAATTCAACACCAACTTAGTCCTTAGGAACTAGAAAATCTGAAGAATACTAATAAAGATTTCTAGAGAAAGCTAACCAACACATCAATACAATAAATATGATCAATTATTAAAGATATAATCCTTAACTCATCTACTTCAAAATATATAAATATCTATAATCACCTGGGTCCTTTAAACCTAAAATATAGTGAGCCAAATTTACAAAAAAAAAACAAAAATAGTTAAATAAGTCAGCGTTAAGATAAACAAAATTAGCATACAAATTTATCTTATTGTAAACAAAATAAATAAGATATAAAGTTATACAAGAAACGAATTCAAAAATCGATTTTGCTCGACAAGAAATTTCTTTCTGTAGACCATAAGCAGATCAAGATTATTTCCAATTAATAATATAAAATATAATATGGAAATATATAATAACTTGCAAATATAAAGCAAAGGGTTGAAGTTACAGCTTTCAGTTTTGGCATACAAAGAGGTGCTATCGAGGTGCAATATTTAAATAATAATCCGATCGGACAATACACCCAGGAGTTATTTGTTATTGTTATTTGTGAGAGCAAATAAACAGCTGATTACAATGCAATCTTTGTAGTAGCGCCATCTATTGACATTTCTGGTGCGCATCTTTCGTTACTTGTTTCTTGTCTGCCTGCTGTTAAAAAGTCGGGGAGAACCGTATCGGATAAATATATATAGTATAATTTATATAAATATACTTTTATGCAATCTTTTTTCTTTTCTTTTTTCCTTTTATTTTGCATGCAATCAAAATGCCATGCAATTTTCATAAAAATCTGATCGTTATAACAAAGATTAAATTGCCTAAATCGGAAAATTTTCATTATCATACATTAACCTATAATTAAGCCATACTTTCATAAAAAAAAATAGTGAAAAATGTAGATTTCTGTCAACATTCTTTCAATTCAATTCAACTAGTAAAACTTTGAACTGTTATGAACAATGTGAGTAGACTTTGTACTATTATATATAAATATCATTGGAATAATCGGGTAAAGTCTTAAAAAAGGCATTCGAATTTCGGCAAGCCGAACGTATCGTTCTTGTTATAACTTTTTACAATTTCATTAAGTGCAAGCAATCATATTAATTAAAAATAGTAAGCAATTTTATATGTATATGTACTTCTATCACATTATCAACCTCCGGTTTTTTCGTTTCCTCAACTACCAACTCTGATAACTGTCTTTCTTCCTGCTTCTCTTCCACTTGTTTCTTTACTTCCTCCTTTTCCTCTTCCTCCTCATTTTCACTAACTTCCTCCTTTTTTTGTTCTTCCTCCTTTTTCTTCACATCATCCTGCTCCTTCTCCTCTTCCTCTTCTTCCTCTTCATCATCTTCAATCTCCTCGGATTCTGATTCAGATTGTACGACAGTTTCGGGGGTTTCTACAATAACAGTGGCTTGCGAAGTTTGTTCTGGCTCCTCGATCAAGGTCTCTTTTATATCAGTTTGCACAGTTTCTTCGACTTCTGTCGATTTCTTAATGACAATGGTTTCGGTTGTCTCGAAATTTTTGTTATCATTTTGTTCTTCAGTAACAACTGTAGTTGAAGTTGTTTCTCCTTCGGTGGCTGCCTCACGCTCTTCGTTAGCTTTCCCCTCATTGACCTGAACTATCTTTACAACTTCTTCAATCAAATTTTCAGTTGAGATATTTTCCTTTGGATTTGCAGGGGTTTTTGTAGATTCGTTTTCATTAGTTTTACTCTTTAAGTCAAAAACAAGACAAATGGAAAGAATTGAGTTTTAAAAAAAACGAATTAAGAAACTTTGAAATAAAGCAACATCATTTAGTCTTATCTGCACGCATCCTTTGCTTAAAGCCAGATTATAGATTAAATAAAACTAACTTTACCTTTTTAATTTTTGATAAAAATATATTATTAGACTTAATTTTAGACCCCAAATATTGACGCCGAAATCAGTAAGAGTAATCAAGAAATTAAAAATTCTCTAGTTCCAAACTGACAAAATCATTTGTTATGGGTTTGTTTTCAAAGTTTTTAAAGACGTATTTTGTTAATTATATACTATTAAAATATTTAATTATTTCTCATCTAACTAAAATTAAGTAGCTATAAATGTAAATCTTGCTTAATCTTTATTGTAAACTTTTAATTAAATGATTAGGTTTATACATTTTAAATTTAGTTTCAAATATTAATTACTCTTAATTATATTCATTGTATTAATATTTTAATATTTCACAAGTCGACTACTATAAGCTGACGTTGAATAAATTAAATTAATAAACAATTTTAGTACTAAAGCAACATACAACATATTAAGGTTAGCTTTTTCAATACATTTACTGTGCGTAGAAAATAGGCTTTGATACCTACCAAGGCTTCGGAATCCATGATGATGATAAATCTCAAAATAATATCTAAAAATAAATGAAAGATTATTAATTTTATTGAATCCTTTTATATCTGCGAGCCGAATTAATAATAATTATTGTAATGTGTAAACAATTAGAAGAAAACTCACGGGGTAAACACATTATTTAATACATGGTACGTAACAAAATTTGTATAAAAATTGTGGTAATATGTGCAATTCAGTTTTAGAAAGAAATTTCATTTAATTTTGTCGGTTATTTTGATAAGAACCTCTCCTCTCCCCTTACAAAACAAAAACCAAACCCATTGGGACCAACCAATAGATGTTTTCAAACAAACTGAATTGAGAACACCTACACACACATATATAAATTTTTTAAAAAAGCTCCGTTATCACCTGTTGATTTCCGTTTTGAAACTTGCCTCTAAATAATACGAAGATTTCTATTACGAGGGACGGTGTGTAACAACATAGAGAGAATCCAATCAGAAGTTTATATGAATGCTAACAGATTATATGTATGTACATATGTATACATATGCATTTTCTTTTTCCATGGATATGTACGTAATGCATGTACTTATGTATGTAATGCTTATTTTTTGAAAACACTTTTGTGAAACAATGCAAAACCTTTCTAAAGTTTTGAAATTTGAAGAAAAACCGGTTATGCATATTTTTAATGGGTGCGTGCATTCTTATGTAAATTCAGAATCTAACATCTTAAGCAAATCAATATTTGTAGATATTTAAAACTTACTTACCAATTGCTTTTTTATTATTATTTGGTATTAATATTATAAATAAATTTTGGATCGAACTTAAATTAGCGGGCTAGCCTTGCATTAAATATTAACAGAATAAAAAGACTCTCCAGACTAAAATGGCCTCAAATGAATACTAGATGTTTATACATATATACGTGTGATGTATGTATGTATATAAATATATCTATGTACGCCGTTAAAATCAAACAATATGAGCGCAAATAAGATATAACGTCCACACTGTTCACATTCTATTTATTTACTATATTACCAGGGTCTGAAATAAATTGATACACACAAACATAAAATTGACGCTCATGATCTTATACATATGCACATTTTCTCATTTCAAAATAGTTTTATTTAAAAACCCAGGTACACACACAAACGGTCTTGTACATATATAACAAATGAGTTTATATATATATATATATATAATATATATATAAACGTATTTTTATTTCAGATACAGTCGCCACACACACTGTTACCGCTGATTAAGTAGTTTAAGGCAAAATATCAAAAACGAAATTTTGTAAAGTCCTTATATCAAAATAAATTAATACTGATATTTGTTTACAAATTATTTACTATTGTCTACACTTAATACTTATTATGTTTTAGTTCCACTCCTTATCCTAATTCGATATTTTGTTGAGACTCAATATTTAAAAGCTCTAAACATTGAGGGTTAAGTTAATCGCTATCGCGCCGATACCGGCACGTATCTATTGCCAATTTATCGAACATTTATTTTCAAAATACTGCTATATCAAAATTTATCTCCAATAACTTAACTTAACTTAACTTATTTAAAATTTAAAAATTTCGTATATCTTTAATTCAAAAAGGAAAGTTTAAGTATTTTTTCAACAGCGAAATTGCATACTTCATAGTTGTCGCCGCGGCAACGCTGCTTTGCGTTGAAGAGTTGTAAAACAATCGTCGACGGTATCAATAATTTCTATGGCTGGGAAAAAACTGATACCTTCGAATTTTATTTTCGTTTAAAACACGGAAAACAGTAAAATCTTCAATATTCCGCTTGCAAAATAGAAACCAAAAGAATTTTTTTTATTTTTTCATCCGAAACTTTAATGCTGCCATTAACAATAAGCACCTATTCTAGACAACTAGCCAAAATTATTTAACTTGTACTGTCATTTAGGAGGTACTGCTTTTTCCGTTGTGCTAAGACTTGACGATAGTTTCCTATATAACTCGACGAAATAAGGTGAAAACATAAAGTAAATTTTCTAACTTAGAAAGAAGAAAATTCTAAGGCAAAAGCCTTAGCTTAGCAGATATAGTCCTATTCCCGTACAATTTGTAGGCCAAAATGACCAGTGTGACCAGGTTTTAAAAACTATAAACACTTATACTTTGATAATGCAGCGATGCACGGCTGTGGTGTAATCGCGCGATTTTTTTTTAACTAAGAATTTAGTCTTTAAATTTTATAGCGAATGCAACTCAGCTACTCTGAGTTGTCAATGTATGGGTGATTAAAGTTTCTAAAACCTGGTCACACTAGTCATTTTAGCCTGCAAATTGTATGGAAATCGGGGACTTATGGAAGGCTATATCTCCTTAACCAAATAAGCCAAATATCAACATATTTTTCTTAATACTTTCGTTGTATTTCGTCGAGTTTTATGAAAATCGAATTTTGGCGCCACGGGCCACAGCAATGCTGCGTTAAGGGGAATACTACCAAAGAAACGATATGCGATAACGACGAAGTCTTTCGTTTACTTATCGGATTAGTTCAACTAAACGATGCAACTCTACTGGGCTACGCTAAACACATCAGTGGAATCACAAAATGTAGGTAAAAATTAAACGATTTTCTATCCGTAACTGACCATACAATGGGTGCAACAATGGTAAAAAATGGAAATTTGTTGGATGCTCTTCCCTCTCAGGTAATTTTTTTAAACTAAACGAAGACATAAATACATTACCAATAAATTTTTTAATTAAAGGGAACTCTACACGTAGTTATGCTTGGTCTCGATTCGGCTGGCAAGACAACCGCTCTTTACAGACTAAAGTTTGACCAGTACTTAAATACAGTACCAACAATTGGCTTTAACTGTGAAAAGGTTAGTTGATAAATCATCTTGGATATTCGATGTATTGATCGTTCTTAATAACGTAGGTGCATGGAACCATTGGCAGGGCGAAGGGTGTACACTTTCTCGTGTGGGATGTGGGAGGGCAGGAAAAGCTACGACCGCTCTGGCGAAGTTACACACGGTATGAATAGTTTTTATTTGAATGAATTTACACTTGTGCTAAAATATACAAATTGGTTTGTTTGTATATCGTAATTTAGTTGCACGGATGGGATTCTCTTTGTTGTGGATTCCGTTGACACAGAGCGCATGGAGGAAGCAAAAATGGAGCTGATGCGAACGGCAAAATGTCCAGATAATCAGGTGTTTTCAATGCGTTCATATCTTCTTTATACTGTATAGTAATATAGTTAATTGCCATTTAAGGGTGTTCCAGTGCTCATCTTAGCCAACAAACAAGATTTACCAAATGCATGTTGCCCCACAGTACTCGAAAAGCTCTTAGGTCTCCACGAACTGCATTATCCCATATCGAATATATCAAAATTATCTTTCACTGACAAAAGAAGCGAAAACTTTGAAAATCAATTTAAATCACCAGAGATATGTGATAAATCGGATGTTGCAAGAGGCGGAAAGAATAAAGTACCCAGTTTAGAAGCAACAACAGCAGCAAAGCCATCGATTATATCACAAACATCGGAGGTTACACCAGAGCAAAACCAGCTTAAAGGCTGGTACATACAGCCCGCTTGTGCTATAACTGGCGAGGGGCTGCAAGAAGGTTTGGATGCGCTATACGAAATGATCCTAAAAAGGAGGAAATTAAATAAATTGCATAAAAAACATAAGCGGTAATAGTGATTTACAAATGCTAGATAAGAACCGTCTGCTAAGCACAACTTACAAATGTACATGCACGAAAACATAAACTTTAATATATAATATACTTTAACATAATACCAATAATTACGAGAATCATGATCTGGATTTAATTTATTTGCTTTGTCACAACTTATTACAGTTTTAATAGCTATATTAAATCTTAATTAAAATAATTGTAATGTACGCCCAAGTTGGGTAATGCCACGTTAGTGGGTACGTAGGTGGATCCAGGTGTACACTTTAAACAACTTCCTTTCATCGTTGGTCGTTGCTTTGACTTGGACCCTTGGCAGTGCATAGCAAAACGAAGTTCCTCAGCCATTTCCGAGCATAGGGACTGATTGTCCGCGTGTAGGTTTTTTTTTGAGTTCCAACAAAATTCAAATATAGCCACAACGACAGCCAGCGCGAGACCGCAGAGTAGAACGACAAATACCCCACCTAAAAAATTTCGATAGTCATTTGTAGCAGTGATAGGAATTATTATTATTGTTATACCGTCGGAAGACTTTTACACTTGATTAAAACTTTTTCTTTGATCTGTTTTTATCTGCTGTATATGAAAATTAAATCCTTCCACTATCTCCTTTGCCACCTCAAATAACAGAAGGCAACTCTGTGCGGTGTTGCAGTGGTTTTCAAACCTATTTCTTTTACACAACTGGATTTTGCTATGTATGGATAGTGTATTTTCTAATCTTATGTAAGTTTTTCAATAATCTTTGTTTTCTTTTGCGAATTTCACAAAAATCTGACCACTAAAACATATATCTGCATAGGAATAATCAGCTAAAAACTTTCTTTCAATTTATATTTATATTCAATTTATGCTTTTCATTAATGTCAGATTACTGTATCCCTTAGATCCGCCATAGCTAAATATTTAAGCTAAGTAATAATTTTCATATAGCTAAGCAAGCTTTTAAATACATAAATAAATATGAATTGGTTGTTATCGAAGCTATAATAAAATTGTGAAAAGATAAATAGAAATTGAATTTGCAGATTTCGATCTTGTTTAAACAAAATTAAAAACTTAAAAAACAGACCATTTAAAACCTAAATTTCCTGTATCAATGTCCAATCATAAAAATTAAAAGCTCGTCAAATTGTCACCAAATTTGAATTACTATATCAATAAATAAATAAATTTATGGATGACATTGGCACAAGGATTCTTAATCTATAGACGAAATACTGAAAAGACGTTACGAGGCAAACTTTAACTCGCATTGTTTACTCGACCACAGTCCTCTCTAGAAACCAACTGTTACAACGTCTTGAGTATTTTTTGTCCATGTATTTACAACATTTAAAACATAAAACAATAAGAAAGTTGGAAAATCACCAATGTTTTCAACGCCCAAAGCATTAGCTTTTGATTCTTTGCTTTTGTCATCTCTATTGCAAACGTCGCCTGTATTTTTCCACCATTTGTCGTACAGGATTTGAATAATGCCCTTTTCCTGGAGCTCTAGTATTGCCAAGGAGATTTTATCCCGCCACG